>CM044999.1:26970103-27570103 GCA_024542945.1 allo-octoploid hybrid of Carassius auratus x Cyprinus carpio | reverse complement strand
GAGTCTTTAAACTTTCCATTGATGCACAGTTTGTCCAGATGAAGTAAGACAGTGATGTTTAATGTGCTGTGAAAGTGAAACAATAATAAACTGGGGCCGTCAGCGATGTTTGCACGTAAAGGGGTTAAGACAGTTTGTCACCGAGACGAACCCCATGATTCCCTCTGCTGGAGGGCACCCTCACCTGAATATTGACACACACGCATCCATTCATTCACTTACACTGACGACACTACATTTCCCATAAGCCCCGTCCTTGGACTCTGATCACCTGCAGAGGTGCCACTCATCAGGACTGTGTATAAAAGCTGGACTTTCACAAGAGTTCAACGCGAAGTCTTGATTTTGCTGTGTCTGTCATTTCTGATCGTTATTACCCGTGTTTGATTTCCTGTTCCTGTTTGATATCCTATACGTACCTTTGCTGCCTACCCACTGACCCTTGCTTGTTACTGGACTTTGATTCTCTGTTCTCCCTACGTTGCTGATATTGTTGGTATTGACCATTGCCTGTACGACTACGAGTCTCTGCAATAAGTCATGGGGAAGTTGTGGCCTAATGGTTAGAGGGTTGGACTCCCAATCAAAGGGTTGTGAGTTCTAGTCTCGGGCCGGACGGAATTGTAGGTGGGGGTAGTGCATTATCAGCTCTCTCTCCACCTTCAATACCACAACTTAAGTGCCCTTGAGCAAGGCATCAAACCCCCAACTGCTCCCCGGGCGCCGCAGCATAAATGGCTGCCCACTGCTGTGTGCTCACAGTGTGTGTGTTCACTGCTCTGTGTGTGTGCATTTCGGATCGGTTAAATGCAGAGCACAAATTCTGAGTATGGGTCACCATACTTGGCTGAATGTCACTTCACTTTTTAATAAAGCCTGCATATGGATTCCATGTCAAGTTATGGTTCATTACAGAAGACTTCACCAACACAAGATCCAGCGGCTTATGAAGGTCTTCATACCACCATTTCAGCTGAATCGACTGACATCTATCACCGAGGAACTCGTCAACGCCATTCAGAGTCTCCATTCAGGTCCTGGGGCCACACCAATGCCGGAAGCATCCACCATTGCCCACGCTGCCGGGAAGCCATCCCAGTTTAATCCCCATCTCACTTTCCCGGAGAAATACAGCAGTGACGCCAGCAAGTGTAAGGGATTTCTGTTACAATGCTCACTGTTTGTTGAACAGCAACCCACGCTGTATACTACTGATACTGGGAAGATTGCCTTTGTTTGTTCACTGCTGACTGAGAAAGCACTAGAATGGATTATGGTGGTATGGGGCTCAGATGGATCTACATTCACCTCCTTTCAGGATTTTCTACAACATTTCAGGGCAGTATTCGATCATCCTAAGGAGGGAAAGGGAGCTGGAGATCGCTTATTGGAGTTGTCACAAGGCAGAATGACGGCGGCTGATTATGCTCTACGATTTCGCACTCTGGCGGCACAAACTAACTGGGTGAGCGACACATTAAAGGTACTCTACCGCAAGGGACTGAATTATTATCTTCAAACTGAACTAGCATGCAGAGATTAGGGCAGAGATCTTAACAGCTTCTTTGAACTAACCATCTCCATTGACAATCTGCAACATGCCCGATGATCCAATTCTCGTCGTACTGATCACCCAGTCTTCTTGCCATCTAATGAACCTACTGAACCCATGCAGTTCAACACTTACTATCTGTCTATTGTGGAGAGAGATCGGCGTATCTATAACAGGCTATGCATGTATTGTGGACTACCTGGCCATCAATGTAACAGCTGCCCCACTCGTGCATCCACCTCCTCACAACCCTCGGTGAGTACTCCTCTCACTTCCATGTGTTATACCCAGTGCATAAGCATTCCAGTCAAATTATGGATAAACAACAAACAAGTCATTACCTTAAATTTCATTTCTGAGGAGTTCGCTAAGAGGTATAACGTTCAACTAATTCCATGCTCTACCTCCCTCTCAGTCAATCAATCAATCAATCACCTTTATTTATATAGTGCTTTAAAACAAAATACATTGCGTTAAAGCACTGAACAACATTCATTTGGAAAACAGTGTCTCAATAATGCAAAATGATAGTTAAAGGCAGTTCATCATTGAATTCAGTTATGTCATCTCTGTTCAGTTTAAATAGTGTCTGTGCGTTTATTTTCAATCAAGTCAATGATATCGCTGTAGATGAAGTGACCCCAACTAAGCAAGCCAGAGGTGACAGCGGCAAGGAACCGAAACTCCATCGGTGACCGAATGGAGAAAAAAAACCTTGGGAGAAACCAGGCTCAGTTGGGGGGCCAGTTCTCCTCTGACCAGACAAAAACAGTAGTTCAATTCCAGGCTGCAGCAAAGTCAGATTGTGCAGAAGAATCATCTGTTTCCTGTGGTCTTGTCCTAGTGGTCCTCTGAGACAAGGTCTTTACAGGGGATCTGTATCTGGGGCTCTAGTTATCCTGGTCTCCGCTGTCTTTCTGGGCAGTAGAGGTCCTTTCTAGGTGCTGATCCACCATCTGGTCTGGATACGTACTGGATCCGGGTGACTGCAGTGACCCTCTGATCTGGATACAGACTGGATCTGGTGGCCACGGTGACCTCGTAACAAGAGAGAAACAGACAAATATTAGCGTAGATGCCATTCTTCTAATGATGTAGCAAGTACATAGGGTGATATGTGAAGTGTTTCCGGTTCCGGTTTACCTAATTAATGCAGCCTAAAAATCCTTTAACGGATTTGGATATTAAAAGCATATTAGTATGTTATGTGTATGCCAGGTTAAAGAGATGGGTCTTTAATCTAGATTTAAACTGTAAGAGTGTGTCTGCCTCCCGAACAATGTAGGTGTGCAAAAAGGTAGGTTATTCCAGAGTTTAGGCGCCAAATTTGAAAAGGATCTGCCGCCTGCAGTTGATTTTGATATTCAAGGTATCATCAAATTGCCTGAGTTTTGAGAACGTAGCGGACGTAGAGGAGTATAATGTAAAAGGAGCTCATTCAAATACTGAGGTGCTAAACCATTCAGGGCTTTATAAGTAATAAGCAATATTTTAAAATCTATACGATGTTTGATAGGGAGCCAGTGCAGTGTGGACAGGACCGGGCTAATATGGTCATATTTTCTGGTTCTAGTAAGAACTCTTGCTGCTGCATTTTGGACTAGCTGTAGTTTGTTTACTAAGCGTGCAGAACAACCACCCAATAAAGCATTACAATAGTCTAACCTTGAAGTCATAAATGAAGTCATCCCCTGCTTTGTCCGGGTTCTTCTTCATGAAATAGGAGGATGGTGGTCCCACCCCTGCATCGATTATCATGGACTAAACGAGATGACGGTGAAATTCAGATACCCACTTCCGTTGGTTCCTTCAGCCCTCAAACAACTTCGCACTGCCCAGTACTACACCAAACTGGACCTGAGGTGCGCCTACAATCTCATTCGCATTAGAAAGGGAGATGAATGGAAGACCGCCTTCTCCACCACCACTGGACACTATGAGTATCTTGTGATGCCGTTCGGACTGGTCAATAGTCCATCTGTGTTTCAGTCATTTATTAATGAGGTCTTCAGAGACATGCTGAACATATCTGTGATCGTGTAAATTGATGCTATTCTGATCTACTCAAACACACTTCCTGAACATATACAACACGTCCGAGTAGTTCTTCAACGCCTCATCAAAAACCAGTTATACACCAAGGCTGAGAAATGCGAATTCCACACAACCTCCACCATATTCCAAGGGTACATAATCAGTCCCGGAGGGGTAGCCATGGACGAAAAGAAGGTAACTTCGCTAACTCTACAGATTCATTAGGAACTTCAGTACGGTTGTCGCCCCACTTACCTCAATGGTCAAGAAAGGAACTCACCAACTACAATGGTCAGAATCCACTAACAAAGCATTTCAGACCCTGAAGCAATGATTCAGCAACGCGCCCATCCTCTGTCACCCTGACCCCTCATTACCCTTCATTGTCGAGGCTGACGCATCTAACACAGGTATTGGCGCTATCCTGTCCCAACGTCCAGATCCTGCCGCCAAACTTCATCCCTGTGCCTTTTATTCTAGGAAACTCAACTTGGCAGAACGCAACTACAGTGTCGGGGACCGGGAACTCCTTGCCATGAAGGCAGACTTTGAGGAGTGGAGGCACTGACTAGAGGGAGCCTCACACCCATTTACAGTACTGACAGATCACAAGAACCTGGAATACTTATGCACCGCCAAACGCCTTAATCCCCATCAAGCTAGATGGTCCCTGTTCTTCACTCGATTCGACTTCTCAGTAATTTATCGACCCGGCTCCAAGAAAACCAAGGCGGATGCTCTCTCACATCAATTCGAGTAGGAGAACATTCCACTAGATACAGAACCCATTCTGTCGTTTCATGTAGTGGTTGCCCCCATTCAATGGGATATCTTGACTCTGCTCCAACAATACAGGGAGCAGAACGAAACCCCAGTGGCCTGCCCAGCCGACAGAATCTTCGTCCCTGAACATCTTCGTGACCAGGTGTCACGGCTGTATACTTGTCATTTTTGCCGTGTCTGGGTGTGTTTTGCTCCTCTTACAGGTGTGCTGCGGAGCTGAGGCAATCAGGTGGATTGGGTGCACCAGTGCACAGGTGTGCCTGTAAATAAAAGCTTCCTGTTTGGCATCCTCAGCGAGTGTTCCATTTTGTCACCTTGATCCCTGGCCAGGACCGAGATGTTGATCGGCGTTGCGGCGTATTGTGTGAACTTGAGAGATAGCCTTTACTATGAAGAATGTGAGAATAAAAGATATTGTAACCGCCGTAAACGTGTTATCCTCCTTCATTGTTGCCCCCTAATAAGGGCGTAACAAGTGGGGGCTCGTCAGACTTAAATTTGTGTTTGGATTTGTGCGAACAATTTTAGAAAAAATGTGTTTTGAAGGAGGGTAAAAGGTAGGATATTTGAATTGAATATATTTGTATATTATCCACCGATTTTTGAACTAAAAAGTTGGAACGCTCCATTAATTAGTTAGGCTCTATAACATGGGTTGTTGGGTGTAGGCTATTTAAAGAAAAAACCTTCCAGGTAGGTTTAGTACATGTCTTTGTACACATAGTTTTTTTTTATTTTAGTTTGTTATTTTTGGTTGGCTCGGGGCTTAGAGCAGTTGTCTCGGGGGCATAGCCGAGGTTTGGAAGGTGACTTGGTAATTGGTCGTCTTTCTAATCTTGCGGGATTTAGTGCATAAGTACCCGGTCTTGGGCCAACTGAAGACTAGGGTTTATTTAGTTTAAATGGATGGTTTGGTTTCTTTAAATAAACCTTGATTGTCATTAACAAAAAAAAAAAAAAAAGATATATATCGTTGTGGGTGTAATATTTGTTGAGCGTGTTTTGTAAGGGTGATTAGTGATAATTATGGCAACCGATGTTATTGAAACATTTTCTCAGTCTCCGTCTGAAGAATTGTTAAAAGAAATGACCAAAGAGCAATTGTTGGAGTTAGCTGCACATTATGAAATCAAGTTGACGTATAATCAAAGAAGGTCGAAAGACGGAATTAAGCTAGTCCTTGAAACTGCGCTGGGTGATCTTAAAATCTTGAGAGGATCTAAATTGCCTGATTCAGCTGTGTTGCCTGCTGTAAGTACACCTATTTCAACTACCGTTCCGTTGTCTGCTTTAAGTTCTCTTTCATTTGAGCAACAGAAAGAGTTGTTGCTGATACAACGTGATACTGAGTGTGAGAAACGTCGCTTGGAATGTGAGAAGGTCCAAATGGAGTTGCAGTTGGAGAAAAGCCGGCAAGAATTAGAGCAACAGCGTTTAGAGATTGAAAGGCGTCGAATAGAGTTACGTGAAGAAGGTAAGCCGGTGGATGCAGGTGTTAACGTTGATTCAGCGAAACTGAGTGTGGTTCGTAATTTACGATTGGTACCGCCATTTAATGAGGCTGAGGTGGAGATGTTGAACGCGCTATGCTGCTTCAGTGCGTTTTAACCGGGAAAGCGCAACAAGCCTATTCTACACTATCTGATGCTGACAGCCAGAATTATGAAGCCATTAAAGCGGCGGTGTTAAAAATGAATCAGCGTGTTCCAGAGAGCTATCGGCAAAGGTTACGTACGTTACAACGAAAGATGAATGAAACAAATGTTGAGATCGTGAGAGATTTGACTGTGCAGTTTGATTGTTGGTGTGTAGTGGCAGATAGTACAACAATGGATAAGCTGAGAGAGTTAATTTTATTTGAACAATACAGAAATACACTTCCAGAGATGATAGCCACTTATGTTGCGGAGCGTCAGGTTAAAACTGCTTCAGAAGCTGCACTGCTGGTGGATGACTGGGAGCTTATTCATAAGCCATATGCTGATAAATTCAGTGATCGTCAGGTTCCTACATGGGGGAATTCTTTCATTGTCCCTATGGGTCCAGCCAGGCGTTTTGTGAAAAAAAACAACGAGTGACCGTGATAACTGTAACTACTGTCTGGGTAAAGGACATTGGAAGTCAAATTCTCCAGTGCTTAAATCAAAATTTGTTAAACACACTCATTCCGCGAAACCTGCTGTACTGGCTACTTCTGTTCCTGTATTGAATCAGGAGGGTACTTTGAAAGGAATACCGGTGTTAGCACCCAAGGATGTAGAGTATCATCAGCAGTTATTTGAACCATTTATTTCCAATGGTTTTGTGTCGCTTCCAGGTAGTGTTGAGAAAGTGGCAGTGAAAATACTCCCGGGACACGGGGTCATCGGAGTCGTTTATTTTGGAGTCGGTGTTGCCCTTCTCAACTGAGTCGCACACTGGTAGCTCGCTTTTGATTTGTGGCATTGGGCTTAATACATTATCTGTACCCCTGCATAAAGTTGATTTGACCTGTGAATTAGTGCATAGAGTGGTGGATCTTGGTATACGCCCTATTTTACCTGTTGATGGTGTTTCACTGATCCTTGGAAATAACTTGGCCGGCGGACGTGTTTGGGTTAATGAATCGCCCTCTCTGGTTGTGACTGATGCATCGTCCTGTACTGATGGTTTGGATGACAGTGCGCGACAGTATCCAAAAGTGTTCGTTGCGTGTGCAGTGTCTTGTTTTGGTGCTCAACCTACGGCTGAAGAGAAAATCAGTGACCCTGAATCGTGTTTCATTTTGAGTGATTATCCCATAGTGGTTACTCGGGAAGAGTTGTCTACTGAACAGCAGAATGATGAAACATTAAAACCACAATTCGAACGGGTTGTTGACAGCACTGAAATTCGTGACAGAGCGCAAGGCTATTTTATCGAACAGAATGCGTTACTGAGAAAGTGGTCCCCGCATGCTGTTGATGGTATGGGAGATTCTGACATTCAGGTCGTGATACCAGTAAAGTTTCGTTCGTTAGTGTTAAAGATGGCTCATGATCAGCTTGCCGGTCATGCCGGTGTTCAGAAGACATATGATCGAATTCTTCATTACTTCTACTGGCCTCGTATTAAAAAAGACATTGCAAGTTTTATTAAGACCTGTCATACGTGCCAGCTTACCGGCAAACCGAATCAGTCATTAAAACCAGCTCCTCTGCGTCCCATTCCGGCTGTATGTCAACCGTTTGAACATCTCATTATTGATTGTGTCGGTCCTCTTCCTCGTTCGAAGGCTGGAAGTGAGTACCTGTTGACAGTGATGCGTCAAGTTACGCGTTATCCAGCTGCCTACCCATTGCGCTCGATTAATACAAAATCTATTGTGAAAGCGTTTACTCAGTATGTGTCTATTTCTGGGTTACCGAAAATCATCCAATCGGACCAAGGAAGTAACCTTACTTCGAAATTGTTTGCGGAGGTGCTTTTCGAGCTGGGTATTAAACATAATTTGTCAACAGCGTATCACGCCCAGAGTCAAGGGGCACTCGAACGTTTTCATTCTATGTTAAAATCATTATTGAGAGCTTACTGTCTGGAAATGCAGCGGGACTGGGAAGAGGGTCTTCCGTGGGTGATGTTAGGAGCCAGGGAGGTTACGCATCAGAGCATTGGGTTTAGCCCAAACGAGCTGGTCTTTGCGCACAAAGTCCGGGGGTTGTTAGCTGTCTTACGTGATCAATGGGTTGATCCAGAACCACCGAAAAAATTTTCAGAGTATGTGCTGGGCTTTTGACGTCAGCTTTCATTAACTGGGGAGTTAGCAGGGAAATGTTTAAATAAAACTGAATAAAAATGAAGAAGCTGTTTGACCGTTACACTGAACATAGGAAGTTTAGTGTTGGAGATCAGGTCATCGCGCTTGTGCCTGTAGTAGATTCCCCGTTTCAAGCCAAATATTCTGGGCTGTATGAGATAATACATTGCGGGGCCATGGATAATTACACGATTCTGACGCCAGACCGAAGAAAGAGATCCCAAGTCTGTCATGTAAATCTCCTTAAGCCGTATTATCAGCGAAAACGACCGGTCTCAGTGCCAGTGGCGCATGTGGTGCTAGTGGACAGCTCCCCTCAGTCAGGTAATTCACAGGACATGATTATGCCTGTGGACGAATTAGAATCTCCTGATGACTGCGTATTACTGGGGCGTTTAAAGAATTCTGAAACATTTAAAAGTTTGTCTTCTAATCTTAAACATTTAGACATGACTCAAAGTCAGGAATTGATTAGTTTGCTTTCGGGGTTCCCGGAGCTGTTTTCAGATGTTCCAACCCAAACGACACAGGTAGAGCATGATATTGAGGTGGGCGAGGCTGCTCCTGTCCGTCAGCATTTTTACTGGGTTCCACTGAATAAACGAGAGTTTTTAGAAAAGGAAGTTCAGTGTTTGTTGGATAACGGATTAGCCGGGCCTTCATTTTCCAGCTGGTCCTCGCCAAGTTTGTTGGTAAAAAAAACGGATGGTACGTTCCGTTTTTGCACAGATTATAGGAAACTGATTTCTGTTACAAGGCCAGATTATTTTCCTCTGCCGAGAATGGAAGACTGTGTCGACCAGGTCGGTGCAGCAAAGTTTGTGACCAAATTAGATTTACTGAAAGGCTATTGGCAGATTCTGCTAACAGAGCACGCGCGTGAGGTTTCATCATTTATAACACCTAACGGGTTATTTTCTTACCGGGTTATGAGCTTCGGTCTTCGAAACGCACCGGCGACGTTTCAAAGAATGATGAATAGAGTTATTTCGGGACTAAAGGGTGTGACGGTTTTTCTGGATGATACGATTGTGGTGAGTGATACATGGCCAGAACATCTTAAATGTTTACGTTTACTTTTAATCCGTCTCTCTCAAGCAAATCTTACGTTGAATCTCGCTAAGTGCGTGTTTTCAGGAGCTACAGTCACGTATCTGGGTAAGGTAGTGGGGCAAGGACAGGTGCGTCCAGTGAGGGAGAAGGTGAGAGCCATAGATGAATATCCTGTTCCAGTCACTAAAAAGGAGTTAATGCGTTTTCTCGGCCTGGTGGGTTTCTACCGCTGTTTCTGTAGGAACTTTTCGACGGTCGTTGCCCCTTTGACGGACCTTTTGAAAGCTAAAGCCTTGTTTGTTTGGTCTGAGTCTTTTCAGAATGCCTTTGAGGCAGTGGAATCGTTGTTAACTGTGACACCTGTACTTATGGCACCTCAGTTAGAGAAAACTTTTAAGATTCAGGTAGATGCCAGTAAGGAGGGAGCAGGGGCAGTGTTAATTCAAGAGGATGATGCAGGTATTGAGCGGCCTGTTTGTTTTTCTTGCAAAAGTTCAATAGTCATCAAATGAGCTACTCCACAATTGAAAAGGAGGCACTTGCATTAATTTTAGCACTCCAACATTTTGAAGTGTATGTTGGTGGGAACAGCTCAGCGGTAATAGTTTATAGTGACCATAACCCGCTTACATTTTTACATTCTCTTAAAAATCCAAATCAACGGCTGATGTGTTGGTGCTTGTTTCTTCAGCCCTTTCATTTGGATGTTAGGCATTTGAAGGGCTCAGAAAATATAGTGGCCGATGCACTGTCTAGGGCACCAGTGTAAAACCCATTGTAAGCTGTGCCTTGAAGAGTTAACAGTTTTTTTTTATTTTTATTTATTTATTCTATCTTCATTGTTGCTCCCTAATAAGGGCGTAACACCAGGACATAAGTCAAGTTCACTGCCATCCATCATTCCTGATGAGTGGTTCAGTTTCTATTTCTCCTGGAGATACGGCAAAACCTGTTTCCATTCTGCGGGACACTGGTGCCGCCCACTCGTTTATTCTTGAAAATGTACTTCCACTATCTGCAGACACTTACACAGGGACTGATATATTGGTCCATGGAATTGAGCTAGGGTGCATTAAAGTTCATGTTCATTCTGTGTTCCTGAAGTCCGAGCTAGTCACTGGCTTAGTAAACGTGGGAGTATGTGTTAAGCTACCAGTTGAAGGTGTCAATTTCATCTTAGGGAACGATCTGGCCGGAGGAAACATTTTCCCAGCACAGTTTCCCAGCTACCCTCTCAAAAGCTGTAAAGTAGGCATCTACTTCCGTTTCCCTAAACTAAGGAACAAGCTTCATGTAACGAATAGGATCAAACTGACTTAACCCATGGCCCCCCTGTGGCTCAACAATGGGCTGTGCACGTTCCTCCCGTTTCGTTAAACGAACAAGTTCTAGTTCACGTAACCCTAGCAAACGTGTCTCGTGTTTTTGACGCTTAATTTGCAAGTCTAATTCTTTTAATTTTAGTGCAACCTTAGGATCAAACTCATGTGCAGGTAGTACAGATTCTTTGGTCAACCTACCATGAGAAATCATCTCAGACAGGATCTCTTTTTTGACATCAGCTTTTAATGCAGAAGATGAAACGGATATTTTAAGACTCCGCAATTTGCAGTAACTCTTTTTTTTTTTAAAACGATCTAACTGCTCTACAGACAGAGAGCTAATAAAGGCTTCAACCTCACTCTCCATATTTCCTCCCCCACCAAAATATTTTGATATATGGTAAGATAAGAAAAATTTGATTTTTACTCACCGAATTTGAGGTTTCCCCTTTGTTTCCGCAATCGAAGAATTATGAATTTAAAGACGAGCCCCCATTATGTTAAGTGCCACATGCACGCACATCGAGAGCGACACCAAAGAAAAGGGGTGCCACCCGGAATTCAATCTCCTGCTTCCACAAACACACCGGCACACAACCCAGAAGTCAAGAAAAGTGCTATTTATTTGTTTACATCAGGATGAGACTTGGGGAATAACTTAAGCTGAGAGGGATTCAAATGGCCAAAACAATAAACAAAAAGGAGTTTTCTAACTAAGTTTTAAATCCTCTTCCCTGGAATTAATAAACAATAAATAAAATACAAATCCTTACTTCCCTTTCTGACCATTAAACAGGAGAAAACTATAAAGGAAATAAAAAGGCCTAAAAACCTCTCTCACAGGTTATTTTAAACAAATAATGGTTAGTTTGCCACTACCAGTTCTAACTCCTCACCAGGAGTTTTACATGAACTGGGACACAGCACAGCTCTCTCGGGATTAACACAACACCGTTCTTTAAAGCAGCAGTCGTCCACACACGATCTACACCAAGGAAGCAGAAGGGTGAGATCGACAAACAGACAATCCTCACTGCTTATATCCACACGTTGACATGCTTCAGCTGCGCCCACTTAGCAGCTGAACCTGTTGCTCTAATGAGCAGGGAGCGAAAGAGAGAGAGACATGAAAATACAGGCCACTCACAGGTTAACACTTCTGACACCCCAATTACGTTCTAACACGTAACACTACAGTATCTGGTCGACTGGGAGGGGTACGGTCCAGAGGAACGCTCTTGGGTCAATTCTGAGGATATTCTAGACCCCAATCAGTTTACATTTCCAAACATTCATTTTGCCATTAATTTTAATAATAATCTAGTGAGATTGTTGAATGCACAAGCCGTTTGACAACAGACTCCCTAAGACTTTTGCACAGTAGTGTATGTATAGAGTATGTATAACTCAATTAAGTATATTTAAATAAGTATAATTAAAGTATGCGTTCATATGTGTTAAGGGCTAGATGTTCGCTGGAGGAAACAGCTGTGGTGGGATGAGCGGTTAAAGGAGCGAAAACTTTACAGTAGATGAGAAACCGATTGCTCCCTCATGACCTTTTGTAAACTGTATTTATGAAAAAGAACTGCACAGATACGGATATTCTAACAATCTATCAGTAAACACAAACCTTGTGTAATCTGTTTCTGTTTGAGTCTACCGGTGCCAGGGTTTCGGTACCCAACTCTAAATGATACTACTACATTCCGTGGATGTTTATCAGCATGTAAATGTGTTATGGGCTAAATATTTCACTGGATAGTTTAGACCCTTTATGGTGCAACTACACCATTTTTGTTGGAATGTAATGGATTACAGGACTAACAAGAGGCTTCATAGGTTAGTTCCTTCAGTTGTGTAATTGTGTTTCGGGTTCTTGATGGTCTGAAAAAGACAACAAATGTACCTGCTGTGTTGATTGTATCTTTAAACTCTATCATTCGAATCACAAGAATCTCAGCTTTCCAAAGATATGACACATGTACCTTTATCTATTTATTTTTATTTTTTGGTGTTTCACGAAGTTGACACTAAAAGTACTGAGTATACTGCAGGCAGCACACTGGACTTATATTTAATAAAACAAATAACTTTTCATTTTAGCATTTACTCTCCCTTTCGTGAGCCGGGAAGTATGCTGGGAAATAGAAATCCTCAGCCCAGTTTCAGTTAAATATCAGTTTTTGAAAAGAAACAAGTTCATTAAACTCAAAACAACAAAATAATTTAGATGACTTTAAATAAAATAAGAATGTGCAGTATACTCATCAAGGTGCTGTAACTTTCTCTGAACTAATTTGAGTAAGATTGCAGCAGTACAACACAAATTGGTGTAATGGTGCTACAGTGTAGAGTAGATTGCTGTGTTTGACAATTATGAGCTCAGTGTGAATACTGATGGCAGTATTACTGGCACTAAATACTGTCTGTGTTTTTCAGGTTTCTCTGCTTCACACACAATGATGCTGATTCTCTGTATCTCTGCGTCTGGATCTGCACTACTGCTCTTCTGTCTGATCTACTGCAGATCACAAAATGATGGTGTGTTTCTCAAGCTTAGTTTTACATCATAGTCTTTTCATACTATTTAATTGTGCTATAATTATAATAATAATAATTATTATTATTATTATATAAATGGTTTGAAAAGAGTTGAAATGCTACGTAAACTGTGAAATGTTTGATTAACTTTGTTTTCTACCCTTCAGCTCTTCTTCTTCAGATGTCTCTAGTCATTTGTCCAAATATTTGTTTATTTATTGCTTTTGTCCTCTGGTGTGTTACTGAAGGTGAGCATTTTAGTTCCAATTCAGCTCTTTTATCTGTTAATATAACAATAAATTAATGTTTTTAATATCTGTTTTTGTTTCAGGATCTCTGAATGAGACAGTCGCTTGTTGTGCACTTTATTTTCTGAGACCTCTTATGTTGTGTTCAGCTGCTCCATATAAAATAAAGTTTATAGGTATGATTCACTTCTGATGTTTGTCAGTTTATCAGAAGAAGAGAAGTTATTATCAGTAATTTAATCATAATATCAAGATAGTAATGTTTCACAAAATCTTTATCACTGATATGCCAAAAGAAAGCAGCTGAATAAAATGTCTGTTTTAGCCTGTTTAATGACATTTCTTTCTTTTGACATTTTTATGTTTTACAGGTAAGACTATTCCACTGATGATAGAATATTTTCTTTTCTCAACAGTTGTTTTTACAGGTAAGCAAATCAAAATACCAGACAACCAACAATCAGCATCATGAACATTGATGTAAAATATTTAAACTGTATTTCATAACTACACTTACTATTTAAGTATATATTTTACTTCTTACAATTATATGTAAGACATTAGAAATGAGTAATTACAATGGTTATTTTGTCACCAAATCTATCATAATCGATATGGTGTTGTGACTATTTTAGACCCCTGCCAAATTATTACCCCTTCTCATTGAAATCGCTACCTGATTGCCTAATCCTAAGCATTCTGAACTGAGGTGAAATTACAGAATCAAACGAACACACGAGAGCCCTTTAGCACACTTCTTCATGAACATTTGAGTATGCAGATAAAAATTAGAGTACAGCGCCGTCTGCGGTTAAAATCTATGATCAGAATCGATTCCAGAGAGAATCGCCATGCATTCGGAAGATCGCAGAATCAGTCTCTGAATAGATTCTGCATCGGTTTATCTTCGCAGCCCTAATAGACACAGGATATTTTGAAATAGAGATATGAGGTCTGGATAATTTTTCACGGCACAGTAACTGAGTTAGGGTATGGTGATTGCCATACGAAAACACCACTCCTGCCCCAAAATTCCTCAAAAAAATAAATACTGCTCAACTGTTGCATTTTACGCATATTACACACAAACACACTTTTTTTTTTTCTTTTTTTATCATGGCCATAAAGATATTAACGGTATTAGGTATTAAACATATTAACTAATAAGTATTTTATAAAAGTTATCTTGGCTGCTTTGTTTTAAAGGTCTGATAGAGCTGTGGACCCTCAGACCCATAAACATTCTGAGAGCAACATAAAGACAAACACTGTACATTGTCTAAGCTTCTGTAAGCAAAGTTATTCATCTTGCTACCTCCCTCAACATTTACTACACAATCAAGCAATTTGACTGACAAGCAGAGGGGAGCAATTCTTGTTCTGATTGGCTAACATAAGGCTGAGGCATGACACAGAGACAGTGGTCAGACACAGACCAGTGGCGGTTTATTTTTTAGGACGATAGGGGGACGCACCACCAAAAGAAATGGAGGGATTTTTTTCTTTCACATTCAACCAGTGTTATGCTAGCTTTCACTATTGTAGACTGTTTGCTCTGCCTCTAAATAATCCAATCAGCGTCGAGTCACGTTTTGTGTAGTACCGCCCATTTTTGGGCGATATCAGTCAGACTGAGAATCGCCCCGAGTGCTCTCATAGACTTCCATTCAAAGATCTTTTTTTTTTTTTCAAACTGCAGGCACTGCAATGCAATCTCAATCAGTTCCAGGAGGGCTAGCCCCTAGAATGCTTTCTTCATTGTGTGTAACGTGTGCAATGACTGATGGGAACAGTGATATCCAATAATATTTAAAAACATTTTTTTTTTTTTTTTTTTTTACAACAAAACAAAAAAAATTAATTAATACAAAATTAATATCTTTATCAAATGTGGAAAAAAATAAATAAATAGAGAGACGGGGACAGCTATCCTTTGTCAACTGAACTTGTTCAACATCACGGTGAACGTTACCTCAGCGCAGATTCATTCTATCATGTCATTGAAATAAATACCATTCATTTGTCGTAGCAATAAGGATAAATTGGCAATTAAAGAATTGAAACCACCA
The DNA here is from genome assembly GCA_024542945.1 of allo-octoploid hybrid of Carassius auratus x Cyprinus carpio. NCBI lineage: Eukaryota > Metazoa > Chordata > Actinopteri > Cypriniformes > allo-octoploid hybrid of Carassius auratus x Cyprinus carpio. The sequence goes on along the minus strand of CM044999.1, from coordinate 27,554,723 downwards.
AGATCAAATTTAAACATCAAACTAGTAGAAAGTAGCTGACGTTATTCTGCTGATTTACCACTGCATTTTGTTCCATCGCAAGAGCGTGACAGACATCGCATGGACAACAACAAAAACATGAAAGAGCAAATATACATATGTATAATAGGGAGCAGTGTAATATAAATGAGTAATTTAAGTAAGCAGTGTAATGTAAGTGAGGAATGTGATATAAGTGAGCAGTGTAATATGGGTAATAAGTTATTTATGTGACTTCAATTATGTCTTATTATACTGAAATAGAAGTAAAAAGTTTGTTTTTGTTTTTTTTGTGGAAAAGCTACATCCTGGCGTCAGTCTTCATTTGCAGCTGAATTGTGTTAACACACATATAGAAACATAAGGAGAGCAAGAGATTGATTCCTAATGTCAGTTTATTTATTTTTTATTAATACTATAGTTGTTCAGTTCCCTTTACATCTTTAACTAGCCGTTAATTTATCAATTGAATGGGTGACCTTTCCTCGTTAATCGAGCAAACATTTGCTGGATTGGCAGGAGAGTACAAGTCTCTAGTTTTAGTGATCTTTGTGTCAGACAGTAACAATCTGAACCTCACATTGCTGTAGAGAAACCGTCTTTGAAATTAACTAAAAATAATGTAACTAAAAAGCATTTGTTGCTTGAAAATTGTTTTACAATTTAGCAGTGCTTCTTTTGGAAATCATTGATTATTTTTTATCTCTTTATTTTTCCAGTTCTTTTTAAAAATGCCTGGGAAAAAAATTTGAATTTTGCAGAATTTGACAGAATCATGATAATAGTCCTGTTTGTGATAGTGCTTCTGCCTTGGCTCTTCCTTATCATTTATGGTAAGTATTTCTCTGTGAAACCATCACACATTAGTGATATGTACTATGAAATTGTGTTTTATCAGAGTTCAGTTGTGTTTTAGCAGTGTTTGTTTCAGGCATTCATTCTAAAAACACTAGCACAAAGATATTGTAGGTCCGTCAAGTGTCACATTACTGAAGTTACAATTTGTTGCATACTTTAAATACATTTGATTCCCTTTTTCATTTTAAAAAACAAATACAGTAATTTAATTAACTCATTCTTTATGAATAAGTCAAAAGACCAGATATCAGTCACACAAAGAAAATAATCAGGTTAAAGACTCGTGGAGATACATTAAATGTTTTATAAAACAGTAAAACCTGATTAGCCTCTTTGTAAAGCAATTATTGCTCATATTGAATTAAAGGCTGTAACTGATAGTTAAGGAAATGTCATAATTTATAATTCTTGTATTTCTCTTGTCTTGTCTGCTTTGTAATTGTTCCGTGTTTCCTTGTTTGTGTTGTGTCTGAGCACTAGGCTGTCTTTGTCATGTTCTCCTCTTGTCATGCCCCCTTGTTAACAATTACCACGCCCATAATTAAGTCCTTGTTTGTCTAAATGATGTCACCTGTTCCTCATGTCTCATATCCCTGTATACTGTGCCTTTTTCACTAGTTCATTTACCTTTTTTTATTTGTTTTTATTTTTTTAGATTTCTACTTTAGTTGTAGCTTTCCTAGGCATTGTTCAGTTTTGGTTGCTGCTATCAGTCTTGTGTTGTGGCTGTTTTTTTAGTCCTGTCTTGTAGGCTGAGCTCCTTTGGCATTTCTCTGTTTCTGCCAAGCTGCAAGAACTGTGCTTGTGCAAGCTTGTGCTTTGTGTTCCTATCAGGCCATCGCTGTTCACCACCAGTCTCACTCTACAATGCCATTACTGCTCACTGCCCTACTGTCATCTTGGGCTGGACTCAGTGGCCATTATCTCAGCCTCCCTTTCTTCAAGTCTCCCCTGCCTATTGTTTTTACTGTGTCCACTCCCCTCTTCACCTTCTCTTGTCCTGTCAGTTGTATTGCTTCTGTGATTACTCATTCTGCATCTGAGTCCTCTCTCAAGGAATCCACCCTGACTATATGTTCAGAACTAATATATATATATATATATATATATTTATATGTGTGTGTGTGGGTGTGTTTCTTTGCAGTATCTTAATGAAAACATTTGATTTTTATAATTCAGTGCTTGCCATATATATATATATATATATATATATATATATATATATATATATATATATATATATATATATATATATATATATATATATATTATTATTTCATTTATTTTTTTATTTTAATGAAGGAAAAAAATAAAAGTATTTCTAGTATTATTTGTCAGCTCTGTTATGGACAAATTAGTCAGTGTGTAGAAGTAACTATAAATCATAACAGGTAAGATACTTCTTGTTTAATTACATGACCAGTCCTTACATTCCAACACTTAAAACTGAGATAATGGACCCTTTTTACATTTCCAGGTTTCTCAGCAGCGGAAGTCGTAGTATTTGTGTTAGCGTGAAGAGCAGTAAATGGGAGAGTACCACAAATATTTATTTATTTGCATTTGCAATTGCTCAAATAGCAAAAGAAAACCTTTGGTTATGAAGTGTGTTATCCACTTCAGTGCAATCCACTTCAGTGCAAACTCCACCCCACAGCTGAGTCTTAAATTTTTATTGGTAAATTATATGTTAACCCCTAAACTTACCCCACACCTTACCTTGACCAGTGGAATTGACTGAATGGCTGGATTGGTGCTGAATAGTGTGGTAAAGAAAGTTGCAGTTCAGGACATAAACAGTTAATAAGATAATGCGATAAGAGACTCACTGGACAATGGCACATTTTAGTTACACCCAGCATCACTACCCCCTCCTAGCCTGTGAATGTCATGTTCCGGGACGGCCCCGTTGCTAGGACGAAAATGATAGAGTAAAATCTTTCCCCTCCACTAGGATGGCTCCTGGGAGATTCCCGTTTACATCATGAAGCAAAGGTTCAGACTTGGGTCCAAACACCACTGGCCACAAGCTTTGGGCTCTGCTCTCATGGAGAATATTTATTTATATCCCATATTTTATTTTAGATAAACTAGAAACAATGTTTCATTTATAAAGTATTATTTTTTAAAATGTAAGTCAGTAACAATTGGCTGATGCCAGAGCCAATGGTGAAAGTCTTTGCGAAAGGAGACCCCGCCCCATTTTGGAGTTCACAACCCATTTTGGAGAATTCTGGTCTGCAGTTATACCCACTTGGGCTCAGCTGCCTCACACTTCCACAGTAAACACAGGTATACTGCAAAAACAAAACAAAAAAGTTTTGCTGCCTCTTTAACCTGATCCAGCATGAAAGGAACCAAGGAGGACACAATCACAATTATCGCCGAGCCGAACTTTGGCCTCCCCAGTTTCTCCCTGATGATCGGTAACAGTCGATAAATTAAACTTTTCCCAAAACCTGTCGCAATAATGGCCACGACATCACCTCCATGCAAAATACAAAACAAACACTATGCGAATATCATCCCATGTCTCCGTGTCCGCTGTCGTATTAGATTTCCCAGACTTAAACTATGATCTTACATTCTGCGCTTAGCGTCTACATCACAGCTCTCAGCCCGCCCTTAGATAAGTCGCTATCTCAGACTGAGTACAGAAGCTAAATGAAATTGAGGGGAAGTAAGAAGTCTGAAGTAGTCAGGCTATATTTTAACATCTTTCTTGCACTATTCGAAAAACAACACATGAACGCTCATTTACCTTGCAAACCAGAGCTCGAGCCCGGCAAGGGCCTGTGTAAAATGATAGAAATTAAGCCGGGTCACATCGTCAAAGATGTTCAGCTCTACTCAAAACATTGAGAGAGACTGGTAACAGCAGCCAGAAGAGAGAATGATGTCAAACTTGCCCTCCCTCCCATAGATGCTGCATTAGAAACACCTTCGCATTAGCGTTAACCATTTTGTTGTAATTTGATGCAAAGATGATATAATACAAATAATAGTGTTATAAATTTACATAATTTATAAAAACTACACATATAAAAAAAACTGAGGATTTACGATGCTGATGACCGTTAAATGCATCTTCAAAGCCTTGTGAAAATTGTCCATATTTCACCTATGCATACCTTAAAAATAACTATGTCTTCTCAGAACCGTCCACTTGGAGTAGATATTTTTAATCTGAAAATGTGTTTTTATACAATATCCAGTAAAAAAAAAAAAAAAAAAAAAAAAACCTTGTTGAAATTGTTATAAGGGTCCAAAATACATCCGTAAGGTTTGTGAGATTTTAAACAACAATTTAATTTTTTTGTGAAAATAGTTAATAAACAGAGTTTACCCTTTCAGTAACAGAATTTTAAAGTAACAGAACTGACAGAAATGTCCGGTAGACTGTGAATTATATCTCCACATTATCAACATTATTACTCTACATAGGTAAAAGAGTTTGTCTGTAACATATATATATTTTTTTTTTGCCAAAAACACTACTTGCTAGCATAAATGCTACAAGAGTACATGTCATTAATTAAATAATGACATAATAAATAATGAATAATTTGTAAGAACAGTTTTGACGCTTAATAAAAGTTCTCTTGGTGTAAGAATTTTTAGATTCACATATTTTTCTGAAAGAGAGCACATCAACTTTTCAGTGTTTTAGATCTTATCAGTGTGATAAATTGACATAATTTCCTTTATCTTACATTCAGGTGCATCTCAATAAATTTGAATGTTGTGGAAAGTTCATTTATTTCAGTAATTCAACTCAAATTGTGAAATGTGTGTATTAAATAAGTTCAATGAACACATACTGAAATAGTTTAGTATTTGGTTCTTTTAATTGTGATTTTGGCTCACATTTAACAAAAACCCACAAACTAGCAAATTGACATGCAAAGCAGCTAATCTACTCAAATCACTGTAACGGAGTAAAAACTCCATAATTACGGGAAGAAAAATACTTATTTAAAATGAATTTAAAAAATGTAAAATATAAAATGATTTGACATAAAATACAGTAAATATGTGAAAAAATATAATCAGTTTGGACATCAGACAGTGCTCATTCAATAAATGCACAGCTAAACAGATGGGTTTTGAGTCTAGATTTAAATGTGACTAGTGTTTTAGCACATCTGATCTTTTCTGGAAGCTGATTCCAGCTGCAGGCTGCATAGTAACTTTAGGAGGACTCCCCTTGTTTTGTGTGAACCCTTGGTATTTCTAACTGACTCGATCCTAATGATCTGAGTGCTCTGTTAGGTTTATATTCAGTGAACATATCTGCAATATATTTTGGTCCTAGGTCATTTAGTGACTTATATACGAGGACAAGTACTTAAAAATCAATCCTAAATGTAACTGGAAGCCAGTGTAAGGACCTGAGGACTGGTGTGATATGCTCAGATTTTCTGGTTCTAGTCAGAATCCTGGCAGCAGCGTTCTGGATGAGCTGCAGCTGTCTAATGGTGTTTTTGGGAAGGCCTGTGAGGAGCCCATTACAATAGTCCACCCTGCCGGTGATAAAGGCATAAACAAGTTTCTCCAAGTCTTGGCTGGAAACAAAACATCTTATTCTTGCAATTTTTTTTTAGATGATAGTATGCTGATTTAGTATGTCGCCTCTGGCTTGCTTAGTTGAGGTCACTTCATCTACAGCGATATCATCGATTTGATTGCAAATAAATTCACAGACACTATTTAACTGAAAAGAGATGACATCACTGACTTCTATGATGAACTGCCTTAACTATCATTTTGCATTATTGACACACTGTTTTCCTAATGAATGTTGTTCAGTGCTTTGACGCAATGTATTTTCTTTAAAGCACTATATAAATAAAGGTGATTGATTGATTTAGTTAGTCAAACTCTGAGGAAATCACTGATAGCATTTCTGTGACCTCTTCAACAAAAGCTGGAGAGTATTTTGGAGGCCTGTAAATAATAAACAGAATGTGTGAAGCACTTTTCTGAACAATCCCTAAATATTCCAAAGACAAGTACTGACCAAATGACACTTGCTTGCATTGATAGACATATTTAAATAGAGCAGCTCCACCTCTCCTAACAGTCCTGCAGACCAGGAATTTGCTGGACCACAGACAATGTCTGAGGCGTCTTACCTAGGCTAAGGAGAATAGGAACTGGACTGTTACCATTGGTCCAAAGTCCTCTTTTCAGATGAGAGTGTGGGATTACAAATTTAGAAAATGTTAAATCTAGGTTCCAATATAATAGTAGACTTTTTGGGGTAATAAAGTTGAGATCCAAGAAGCTCAAATCAGGAGAATCAAGTGTCTGAGACATTAACCTTTTGTCTTTGTGTTCTTCCTTGAAGCTCAAGGCACAGCTGTGCCTTTTGTCTCTATGATAATGTGAAGGTATCCGTGATACTGTCAGGCACCTCTGTATTTAAATGACACTGTTATGCTGATAAGATCAAGGCTGGGAAGATGCCAGTGTCTGGTATCTTCCTGATTGCATTTGCATGCTTTGTTAAAATGGTCTCCACCTCTACTGTATGGATCCCTCCCACTTGAATGTATATAATCTACAATGTCTTAAGGACAATTTAGACCTCTTGATGACTGCAGCGCCACGCAGAGCGTTCTCAATAAAGAATCCTGCTGAAGATTACCCAAGAGTCTCCTGGTCTTCGTTTCTGAGTTCCCAACAGTTTTTGGTGCCGTGACCCGGATAGAGCTTCTCACCTTAATCTAGATTGAAACTGCAACCTCAACAAAGATCAGACTTCATTCCATACTGAATCTTTCTTTACAACCAATGGTTGGTGAGTGTACCTCTATCCAAAAGAACCTTTTAAGACCAGAACAAATGTGTTAGCCTCTGCGCCGTAAGAGAAGAGTTAACAGACAGCTGTAGGGTTTGGTTAACTAAGTGACCCTCTACAAAGGATACTTTAGAGATGAAAATAATCCTCTGTTTAGCCAGGGAAGATTAGCATCGCATGCTAATATTTTGCTACCCTCTGTGTCTCGACAGGGAAGTTTAGCTTAAAGTGCTAAAAGTTTGTGTTAAGTGACCCTCTAAAAAGGATATTTTAGAGATGAAAATAATCCTCTGTTAGGCAGGGAAGATTAGCATCACATGCTAATATTGTGCTACCCTCTGTGTCTGACAGGGAAGTTTAGCATTAATTTTTAATAGTTTGCGTTAGAAGTGTCCTTTTGTATCAGAAAGACATTACAAAATGTTGAGAAGAAATCCTAATCTGATTCCAACAACTAAGAAAGGTGGACTAGCTACTCCTTCATGGACAGACAGTGAGTTCAAATCATTGTTAGGACAGCACATGGACTCAATAGTGACAGAGTCAGTCAGATTGGAGTTGATAAAGAAATTTGGTATTGATCCAGAAAAAGTATGGTCAATTGAAGAATGTAAAAAGGTACTAGGATCATGTATTCGCAAAAACAATGCGAAAGGCATTATCTGCTGCCACAGAGAATTTGGTTTAGCACTAGCTACGCAACACTCTCAGCGTACCTCAGAACTAGAGGAACAGATCAAAGAGCTCAGAGCCAGAGTATCCTCTTTGACTAAGAAACTGGATCGCAACAAAGCTGCAGCAAAAACTGATGTGGAAGAAGTTAGTCAGACTGATAACAATTATCCTGACTTACAAGCTTTCTTTGAAACAGATGTAGCCATCCAGTCAGTAACTGATGTGCCTGTAGATTGTGTAGACAGTGTAGCTACTTGGGAAAGAAACTCTGATATCAAAGCCACAGTAAAGATTGCAGCAGCATCTTTTCAGGTCAAAACAGAGAACCGACCTAAACGTAGAAGTCCTAAGAAGGAGGGCAGTTGTCATTTTTGTGGTAAAACTGGACACTGGTTGAAAGAGTGTAGGAAAAGAAAGAAGACATTAAGAGAAAATTACTCAGCTCCTACTCAGTCTACTTACCACTCTGAATCTGCCCCTCCCCACGTCACCTAACTGTTGGAGCAGCTTGCTCAGGTGTTAGCTGTGAGGGCTGTGAGTGTTTAACTTCCCCAGTAATGTGCAACAAAGATGAAACATCCTTTGTAAATACGTTGACTGTCACTTCCTTTCATTGAGAGAATGTTAAGTACACTCACAGCCTACCTTCAAAGCTATACTAAAGCACACTCCAGTCACTCCTATTCTTTTTTGGGTTATGATGTCTTGTTAAGACTGATATTTCATTAGAGGATGGAGATGTCACCCAGTTAAGTTCGCACACCAGCTACAGGGACAGACTAGGACATGCACAGACCAGTGAGGAGCCCAGGGAAGAACCGAAGTGCAACAGGCCTCGGGGGCCAACCCTGTGGTGAAGACTTCCTCATAGGTTTCCCCTATCCATAGTTTTATCCCCACCTCACTGGTCCATAGGTGTCAAATTACTTAAAACTAGTTTGAGAAAAACACTATACGATCACCAGACTTAAAACCACTATACGATCTACAGAAGTCTAAAAATGTCTATGCATGAATACTGCTGGTCTGCTGTTTCTTTGTTTTCTTGTGTTGCAGGTATGCGTGCATGAGAAGTCATTTCCATATGTGACACCCTGGTATGAAGCATCACTTCAGACATCCATGAACAAGCTTCATGAGGACAAAGAGTCATCTGAGTGAATCAACATGGGAAATGGACTACAGAAAACAGACTTCACAGCTATTCGGACGCCATGGACTTCAAGACTTCCACTCCTATGCTACATGATTTTTTCTGTGTAATCATGTAGTTTTTACAACGTGTTACCATCCATGCCATATGTGTCAACCGTTATGGTTCTAAAAATACACCTAAGTAAATCTAGTATAAGACACAGAATAAGTTAGACGTGCCTGTAACCTTTTCAAGTTACATGACTGAAGATGGGGCTTATGTTAACAAACATAGGCCATAGAATGGATTTATGAAAGTTTAAATTTGTATTATGTGAGAGTTATTAGAACTCTCAACGGGAGGACTGTGGGATTACAAATTTAGAAAATGTTAAATCTAGGTTCCAATATAATAGTAGACTTTTTGGGGTAATAAAGTTGAGATCCAAGAAGCTCAAATCAGGAGAATCACCTGCTGAAGATTACCCAAGAGTCTCCTGGTCTTCGTTTCTGAGTTCCCAACAGTTTTTAAAAACTCTTGGGTAATCTTCAGCAGGATTCTTTATTGAGAACGCTCTGCGTGGCGCTGCAGTCATCAAGAGGTCTAAATTGTCCTTAAGACATTGTAGATTATATACATTCAAGTGGGAGGGATCCATACAGTAGAGGTGGAGACCATTTTAACAAAGCATGCAAATGCAATCAGGAAGATACCAGACACTGGCATCTTCCCAGCCTTGATCTTATCAGCATAACAGTGTCATTTAAATACAGAGGTGCCTGACAGTATCACGGATACCTTCACATTATCATAGAGACAAAAGGCACAGCTGTGCCTTGAGCTTCAAGGAAGAACACAAAGACAAAAGGTTAATGTCTCAGACACTTGATTCTCCTGATTTGAGCTTCTTGGATCTCAACTTTATTACCCCAAAAAGTCTACTATTATATTGGAACCTAGATTTAACATTTTCTAAATTTGTAATCCCACAGTCCTCCCGTTGAGAGTTCTAATAACTCTCACATAATACAAATTTAAACTTTCATAAATCCATTCTATGGCCTATGTTTGTTAACATAAGCCCCATCTTCAGTCATGTAACTTGAAAAGGTTACAGGCACGTCTAACTTATTCTGTGTCTTATACTAGATTTACTTAGGTGTATTTTTAGAACCATAACGGTTGACACATATGGCATGGATGGTAACACGTTGTAAAAACTACATGATTACACAGAAAAAATCATGTAGCATAGGAGTGGAAGTCTTGAAGTCCATGGCGTCCGAATAGCTGTGAAGTCTGTTTTCTGTAGTCCATTTCCCATGTTGATTCACTCAGATGACTCTTTGTCCTCATGAAGCTTGTTCATGGATGTCTGAAGTGATGCTTCATACCAGGCTGTCACATATGGAAATGACTTCTCATGCGTGCATACCTGCAACACAAGAAAACAAAGAAACAGCAGACCAGCAGTATTCATGCATAGACATTTTTAGACTTCTGTTGATCGTATAGTGGTTTTAAGTCTGGTGATTGTATAGTGTTTTTCTCAAACTAGTTTTAAGTAATTTGACACCTATGGACCAGTGAGGTGGGGATAAAACTACGGATAGGAGAAACCTATGAGGAAGTCTTCACCACAGGGTTGGCCCCCGAGGCCTGTTGCACTTCGGTTCTTCCCTGGGCTCCTCACTGGTCTGTGTGTAGTCTGTCCCTGTAGCTGTTGTGTGAACTTAACTGGGTGACATCTCCATCCTCTAATGAAATATCAGTCATAACAAGACATCATAACCCAAAAAAGAATAGGAGTGACTGGAGTGTGCTTTAGTATAGCTTTGAAGGCTGTGAGTGTACTTAACGTTCTTTCAATGAAAGGAAGTGACAGTAAACATATTTACAAAGGATGTTTCATCTTTGTTGCACATTACTGGGGAAATTAAGCACTCACAGCCCTTACAGTTAACACCTGAGCAAGCTGCTCCAACAGTTAGGTGACGTGGGGAGGGGCAGATTCAGTGTGGTAAGTAGACTGAGTAGGAGCTGAGTAAAGCTGTTCATTTCTCTTAATGTCTTCTTGCTTTTTCTACACTCTTTCATCCAGTGTCCAGTTTTACCACAAAAATGACAACTACCCTCCTTCTTAGGACTTCTATGTTTCGGTCGGTTCTCTGTTTTGACCTGAAAAGATGCTGCTGCAATCTTTACTCTGGTTTTGACATCAGAGTTTCTTTCCCAAGTAGCTAAACTGTCTAGATTACTTCGGAGAGTTTTGTTAGACCAAGTTAGATCTAAGAATGGCAAAGCTTTTCTGTACTCAGCTACAAGGCCATCTGACCAGGTGCGAACTAATGGTCCCTTGTCCTCTAACACACTTTCAGAATCATCAATTATTCCACTCTAAGTTACTGCTGACTGACAAAATCTTTCAGTGTATTCACTCACACTTTCAGCCTCCTTCTGTACACAACTAGTGACCTTTGACCAATCCACTTTTGGTCCAACAATATTCTTTAACTCTCTCAGAACTCCCTCTCTCAATTCATCTTTACGTGCATGTTGTAGTTCAGAAGTAACAGCAGACTCAAAACTGTTGAATTCAGATTCAGTTAGAATTTGTGACATCAGCTGTGTGACTTCTGCTAATGACATGTCATAGAGACGCATTTTGCTGATCAATGCTCTTCTGAATTCAGTAAAGTTTGTGTGTACAGAGGGTAAGCTCTGGGATAGTCTCTCTATATCTTTAGGTCTTAGCCCTTTGGCAACAGTTTGTACTTGGACAACAGAAGAGTTGGCAGGAACACTTTCAGTTCCTTCAATCATCTGAGATCTTCTCCACGCACCACATACCTTTACTGAATCTACAGTTACATCAGTTACTGACTGGATGGCTACATCTGTTTCAAAGAAAGCTTGTAAGTCAGGATAATTGTTATCAGTCTGACTAACTTCTTCCACATCAGTTTTTGCTGCAGCTTTGTTGCGATCCAGTTTCTTAGTCAAAAAGGATACTCTGGCTCTGAGCTCTTTGATTTGTTCCTCTAGTTCTGAGGTACGCTGAGAGTGTTGCGTAGCTAGTGTTAAACCAAATTCTCTGTGGCAGCAGATAATGCCTTTCGCATTGTTTTTGTGAATACATGATCCTAGTACCTTTTTACATTCTTCAATTGACCATACTTTTTCTGGATCAATACCAAATTTCTTTATCAAATCCAATCTGACTGACTCTGTCACTATTGAGTCCATGTGCTGTCCTAACAATGATTTGAACTCACTGTCTGTCCATGAAGGAGTAGCTAGTCCACCTTTCTTAGTTGTTTGAATCAGATTAGGATTTCTTCTCAACATTTTGTAATGTCTTTCTGATACAAAAGGACACTTCTAACACAAACTATTAGCACTTAATGCTAAACTTCCCTGTCAGACACAGAGGGTAGCACAATATTAGCATGTGATGCTAATCTTCCCTGGCTAAACAGAGGATTATTTTCATCTCTAAAATATCCTTTTTAGAGGGTCACCTAGTTAACCAAACCCTACAGCTGTCTGTTAACTCTTCTCTGACGGCGCAGAGGGTAACATTTGTTCTGGTCTTAAAGGTTCTTTTGGATAGAGGTACACTCACCAACCATTGGTTGTAAAGAAATATTCAGTCTGTAATGAAGTCTGATCTTTGTTGAGGTTGCAGTTTCAATCTGGATTCAGGTGAGAAGCTCTATCCGGGTCACGGCACCAAAAACTGTTGGGAACTCAGAAACGAAGACCAGGAGACTCTTGGGTAATCTTCAGCAGGATTCTTTATTGAGAACGCTCTGCGTGGCGCTGCAGTCATCAAGAGGTCTAAATTGTCCTTAAGACATTGTAGATTATATACATTCAAGTGGGAGGGATCCATACAGTAGAGGTGGAGACCATTTTAACAAAGCATGCAAATGCAATCAGGAAGATACCAGACACTGGCATCTTCCCAGCCTTGATCTTATCAGCATAACAGTGTCATTTAAATACAGAGGTGCCTGACAGTATCACGGATACCTTCACATTATCATAGAGACAAAAGGCACAGCTGTGCCTTGAGCTTCAAGGAAGAACACAAAGACAAAAGGTTAATGTCTCAGACACTTGATTCTCCTGATTTGAGCTTCTTGGATCTCAACTTTATTACCCCAAAAAGTCTACTATTATATTGGAACCTAGATTTAACATTTTCTAAATTTGTAATCCCACAAGAGCAAGTTTATTATTTCATTTGGAAAACAATGTCCTAGAGTCTAGAGGAAGGGTGGAGAAACTCATAGCCCAAGTTGCTTGAAGTCCAGTGTTAAGTTTCCACAGTCTGTGATGATTTGGGGTGTAATATCATCTGCTGGTGTTGGTCCATTGTGTTTTTGAAAACCAAAGTCACTGCACCCGTTTACCAATAAATTTTGGAGCACTTAATGCTTCCTTCTGCTGAGCAGCTTTTTGAAGATGCTGATTTCATTTTCCAGCAGGATTTGGCACCTGCCCACACTGAAAAAAGCACCAAAAGTTGGTTAAATGACCATGGTGTTGGTGTGCTTGACTGGCCAAAATCTCACCAGACCTGAACCCCAGGGGAACTTATGGGTTATTGTCAAAAGGAAAATGAGAAACAAGAGACCAAACAATGCAGATTAGCTGTAGACCACAGTCAAAGAAACCTAAGTCCAAAGAGACCAAAGTCAAAGACCACCTCAGCAGTGCCACAAACTGATCACCTCTGTAAGGTCCAGGCACTCTGCCCAGGGAAGGTATCTGGTGCTGGATGAAATTGGTTGTACGTCTGTTTCTAATAAGTAGGCCTATTCTTCTGACATTTGATTATTCTACTTAAACTCTTTAGTTTATATTAACTTGTTCATTCGGGTGCTCATGTCGCTAACAAGGATTCAACGTAATCTATTAGAGTCAATAATTACAGAGTAAAACAGAATAAAATCAAATGTAACAAGTTATTATCAGTCAGGTAAATATGTATTCTGCCAATTACATATCCAATTGAAACACATCCAATCATATCATTATAAAACATCAAATTCTCAAAGATTAATCTAAAAGTAAAATATGCATACATGACCTTAGAAATACATAATATGAAGTGAAGAGACACACTACACACTACGGGTTTTCTGGCTACAGAAATCGCCCTGATCCTCTTGCTGCAATTGTTGAAATACTTCAGACCAAGACAAACATGAGATGGAGACAGGAACTAATAATTGTAATTTGCATTAACTCTTGCATTAACATTAACTTTACAACCTAAAGGGAATAGAGGGTAATTTACATGGAGGACCCTAGGAAAGGGCACTCCCATCACAGTAATCAAGATATCTCTTGACTCTTCGGATCTGTATTATCTTCTAATCTACTTTTGTAAGATTGAGACCATTGTACCAGTTGCACTGAGACATTTCAAATGATACCAGACATGACTGTTAGTTCACTTGCATTGACATTTTCATGAACTAATTTTGAGCAGACTGAGTAGAAGGAAGAATGGGTAAAGGGATCTAAAAGGAAACAAATGGCCAGAAGGGGAGGAGGTCTCCTGCTCCTCCACTCTGTGAGGTGTCTCGAAAGATGCCCGTGTATGTTAGTATTGTCTGTTTCTCAGGAGATCAAAGTATATCAGGTTCTTTCATTACCTTGAATTGGTGGGTTTTTGTTAAAAGTGAGCAAAAATCATCACAATTAAAAGTACTTCAGTTTGTGTGCAATGAATGTATTCAATACACAAGTATCACAATTTGAGTTGAATTACTGAAATAAATGAACTTTTCCACGACATTCTAATTTGAGAGGCACCTGTAGTTGTGGGAGGTCATTCCATAATTTAAAGGCAAAGTATGGTGTGTTAAAAGACTTGACACAGTATTTATAGACACACATTTTTATAAGAAAAAAAGTTATAAAAAAATAAATAAAATAATAATAATAATAATAATAATAATAATAATAATAATAATAATAATAATAATAATAATGTTGTAGAATTAGGTAAATGACTCTTTAGGGCATTTATAAATAAAATGAATGAAATATTACCAAAAGAAAAGTACAGTCAAATATTTTGATTAGGCAATGATATACGATGGGAAAAAAAATCCACTGAATAATTCAGAACAAAACAAAAAATCTTGATTTTCAGCTATTTAATACACTTCTTGCAGAAATGATTATACTATGTACTGTCACATATTGTATCATATAACAATAAGTAACACATTATTCAAAGTATTGAAATATGCCCATTTGAAAAAAGCTGAAAAAAAAAAAGGGCATGTGTGTGAGTCTTGTTTTCAATTCTGTTGGGGACTTAGACTTGAATACCCACCAACTCATGGGGACTTGTGTGTTTCTATGGGGAAACAAGCTTATAAATGATACAGAATGAGTTATTTTGAGAATGTAAAAATTTATAAAGTTTCCTGTCCCCTTTACATGTAGGATCGGTGTAGGGTGATAGAAAATACCATTTGTATAGTAAAAAATCATTATACCTAAGGAGAGTCCCCACAAAGCTTAAACTATTCATGTGTGTGTTTGCGTCTGTTTCTGTCTGTTTTATTCATTTCTTTTTCTTCTTGTTATAGCATTGGCTTTAATCTTTGGAAAGCTCAGTGAACGGATAAGTGCTATATTTCGTGTTTTAGTTGAGTTAAGCTTTGATGTTCTGCCTTCATTGCAATTCATTCTCCTGTTTTATGCATTTGGATCTGCCAGTGGAGGTGAGTTCAGCTTTATAAACTATATTAATTAATTTATGAGGAATGATGGAAAAATACAATGTTCTGGTAAAATAATGGTTTTGAATTGAGTGCACACTTTCATTCATTCATTCATCACAACTCTTTATTAATTTAAAGTACCATGGAATAACTTTGAATCAGGTACCATTTCAATCAGATCATATAACTAAGGGAAAAATTTAAAGGATGCACAACGTGAGATGTAGATTTCACTTCCCTTCCAAGTTCATCATGGCACAAAGTGCTATTTCCAGATTCAAACCTGTCATGAGCAACCAAATATCATCTGACTCAGCTTTGAATTAGTTTGACTTTAGTTTGGGTTCACACAATCTCTGGGACTGACAACTGGATTGTGACTCTCGAAATGTCCAAAAAAAAAACAAAGTCAACCCCTATTTTATTCTTGTTATAGCTGTGAATTACACCTGTTAACAAAGTGACAATGATGGAATCTTCAAAAGGAGTTCATCAGTCTAACCTTAATAAATAAACAGTAGTTTGTTAGTTCAGTAATAGATTGAAGTTGCTGTTCTCATTCTTAACTGAACTGTATGTGTATTTAGCACTCTATGATGACTGACATCTTTACATATTTAATCAGTAAATCACTTTAACATAATTACTTAATAATAATTGAAATATGTTTCTGGTTTTATCTAATCATCTGTGTTAGTGTCTGTCAGTACTGTGCTGTGTCTACATTAACACAATCATTTTCCTGTTTCTAGTATTCTTCATTGTTGCAATTTTACCAGTGCTGACAACAGTGACAAATTATAATTGGGACAAAACATGTGGGGTAAATATAGGCTGTAAGTGATTGTGATCCCTGTTATAAATACATAAATCAGTCAATGCATTATAACATGACTAATATATAATCCATAAATGTCACTACAATATGGATGAATTTATGATGTTCACTTTTTCTGTGAAAATAGTCTTGGATTTGAGTGTTAGATAATGTTGAATGAGATGAGTAATATTTTAATGTTCAGGAAAAATCAATCCTCCAGCTCTTCAGGGATTTGTCTCTTACTGGTGATCATGTTCCCTATCTGTTGGTCAATACACGTAATGTTGGGATGACATTAGGGGTCTAACTTGGGAGCCCAACCATTTCTGAGTTTAAAAGAAAACACAGATGAAAATTGCCCTTACCGCCAAATTTGCACAACGACTGACTTCACCATCTGGGCAATGAAAGTCATGATGCGGGTCCCTCGGGAAGGAAATGTACTCTCTGGTAGTGATGGGAAGTTCGATTCTTTTTCGCGAACCGGTTCTTTCAGATGGTTTAATTCAATAAACCAGTTGAAAAAAACGGTTCATCGGTTCTTTTACACTCTACGTAATAAAGTCTATCAAACATTCAAATATATAAAGTCAGTAAACATAACTTTAGTCAGTTAAAAACCTCATAATCATGAAAAGTTTACAATTAAGTTTTGCCACAACGCACCCAAATACAGTAACAGCAATAATGTGCATATGAGGATTTAAGCCTTGAAGATATAAAATAAATAAATTAGGTGTCATCAGCTATGAAACCATGATCCACTTACTATACATAATCTATTGCGATGAATTTGTTATTAAATTAACTTACGTTTTGCCAGATTGCCCTTCATTCAAGTCCTTGGTTTACCCGCGTCTTAACATTAGCACTGAATCAGTTCAGAATCAATCACCAAAAGAACCAGTTCGGTTCAGATGCGCTGTGAGTCAGTCGGCTTCACGCTGAATCACACATGCGCAGTATCATCAGCTCCTCGGTTTTTGAATCAGACATGTCCGAAAGAAGTGGTTTTCGGTTCAGTGTACTGATGATCCGAAAACCGATACAACCGGTTCTTGACTCGAGAACGAGAACCGCTCTAACCGGCACATGCTGCAGTTCAGTATCATCAGCTGCTCTACTTGTGTTCGTGTTCTGTTCACTAAAAATTAAATTTGTGAATGTGTCATCATTAACTATAAATCATAAATCATCCCTTATTCCTATTAAACATGAGTCTTTAGAGTCTTAATTATTGTCCAACTTCCCTGAAAACCCCTTTGGCCCATACATAATCTACAATATACAGATTAGAAACATTAATCTTTAAAAAAAATAAAAAAGCAAAATAAAATAGTTATTTTATCACAATTTCCAATGTTCCACAAAATACTTGAAAAATTACACGCATGCGCAGTATCATCAGTTCTAAAATCGGATTCATCCGAAAGAAACTGTTTTCGGTTCAGTGTACTGGTGATCCGAAAACCCGATGCCGCCGGTTCTTGACTCGAGAACAAGAATCAGCTCATCGGTTCTCAAGTGGGACACGTCCGACAGAAACGGTTCTCAGTTCAGTGTACTGGTGATCCGAAAACCGATGCAACCGGTTCTTGAATTGAGGACGAGAACTGCTCCAGCAGTTGGCGTGTTTGTTGTCAACTGGCTTTGCTCAGTGTTCATATTCAGTTCGGTCTTCACAGCATTTCAGTCAGTGTACTGTTTGAGTAAATGAATTCCCTTGGGATATTGGTTTATTCTGACTCAGAGGGAGTGTCAGTCACGTTAAAAAAAGTTAACAGTTTAAGTCACTTGTGGATTACTGCTTATTGGAGACGCGAACTGTTTCAAATGATTCAAGCTGCCACTGTTCCATTGTGAGCAGAGTTTCAGCCTGCTCGTCACCGTGGGTGACCTCCAGCATCCTCCTCTCAGGTTTTTCCCCGCATTGGGACACCCGACAAGACAACACGGAGATGTGGAAGATGGCTCTTCAGGAGGTGGCAGGGACAGCACCATTTCTTCCTCTGGAGGGGTACCAGGTGGATAATCTTTTTCTTTCTGTTCCGCCATTAGCTTGATGGCCAGTGGTGACCACATTTTCAAAGAAAGAGCAGTTTCCTTTTCCTCCGGGTTGCAAGGCTCGTGGATTGACAGTGTGCGATGCATGGTTTCCTCACTCTCACCCTCAGTGTTCCCTATTGTTATTGGCCAAGAGATCATGGTTCAGAAACACAATGTCTTTCCACACATCTCAGGCCAGCCCCTACATGGACACAGAAAGTGATGCCTTCTGGGCTAACCAGCACAACTCTTCATCGCTGTACCTCTGCGGGTATATTGGCTGTCCCTTTGGTGCCACTTGTATGGAGTTTGGGAGCATGGCTTGCACAGCCCAACCCACCCATTGGTTTGCAGCAATCGACCTGTAAGGGACTCATACTTTCATGACACTGTGACTCAATGACTGGCTAATCATGGCCCGGTCACGGCAAGTTGTGAGATCACAGGGACCTGGTGCTTTGGCACCTCGTTCAGTTGGGGCTTCAGGTCAACCAGGGGAAGATCAAGCTCTCCACTGTGCATGTAAGTACTTATCTAAGTATGGAGCTAGACTCGGTGAGTATGACAACATGTCTCACCAACAAATGTGCCCAGTCGGTTTTGAACTGCCTGATTTCCTTTAGGGGCAGGACAGTGGTACCACCGAAACATTTTCAGAAGTTCCTGGGTCATATGACATCCGCAGCCACAGTCACGCCACTTGGATTGCTTCATATGAGACCACTTCAGCACTGATTACACTCCCGAGCCCTGAGATGGGCATGGAACCCTACACATGGTTGCACTATATGCAACAGTATGAATGAATGAAGGTATATTTGGTTACAAAACATAAGACAAAATGTAAGTACAGCAACTACAATACAAGCAAACAGGGTAACTGAAAAGGTGTAGGCTGAAACAGATGGCTATTTACAAAACAACATCTACCCATCAGAAATTAAGCATAAACAATATATGTGCATAAACATATACATATATATACATATATATATATATATATATATATATACACACACACACACACACTGTATATATACCCATATAATGTACATAGATATATAATGCTTGTTTGTTTCTTGTGTTGTTTCAATTTATGCACAACAATTATACATGAACTTTTCTTAGACCATTTTTCTTAGACATCCATGTATTTGTCAAAAATTTGGATTTTAAACTTTTTTTTTTTTTTTTTTTTTATAATAAACTGAATTACTCCTCTTAAGATCATCGGTGAGACCATTCCACAAATCGACCCTTTTACCGAAATAGTGTTCATTTTAAAATGTGTTCTGAACATTTGTTTTTTAAACAAGTTCTCTCCTCTTAGGTTATATTTCTGTTCCCTGTTTTCAAACAAACATAGTATATTTTCGGGCAATATTTTCCTATTTACTTTAATCATAAAGACAACAGTATTCAGAGTGACTAGATCGAAAAATTTAATTGCTCATTATGGCTTTTTTGTAAAATAAAAATATGTTTTGGGTTTGTGGTGTAGGCATGCCCCCATATTTCAACACAGTAAGAAATGTATGGAACAATAAGAGAACAATACAGGGGTGTAATTTTTTAAAATACGGGTTTATGTAATATGGCTATTGTTTTGGACAGTTTTGATTGAACATGAGCAATGTTTGGTTTCCAGGATAATTTAAGATCTAATATTATTTCAAGGAATTTGTTTTCATTCACCCTTTCTAGTACCATGTCATTAATCTTTAAGATCATGTTGGTTTTAATTTGTCAATTACTGAATATAATATATTTGGTTTTACTTGGATTAAAAGTTAGTTTGTTTCGGTCAAACCATTGCTTGATTCTGGATAGTTCTCTGGTCACATCAGTAATTAGATGGAGAAGATTATCCCCAGATACATACAGTATTGTTCAAAATAATAGCAGTACAATGTGACTAACCAGAATAATCAAGGTTTTTAGTATATTTTTTATTGCTACGTGGCAAACAAGTTACCAGTAGGTTCAGTAGATTGTCAGAAAACAAACAAGACCCAGCATTCATGATATGCACGCTCTTAAGGCTGTGCAATTGGGCAATTAGTTGAAAGGGGTGTGTTCAAAAAAATAGCAGTGTCTACCTTTGACTGTACAAACTCAAAACTATTTTGTACAAACATTTTTTTTTTCTGGGATTTAGCAATCCTGTGAATCACTAAACTAATATTTAGTTGTATGACCACAGTTTTTTAAAACTGCTTGACATCTGTGTGGCATGGAGTCAACCAACTTGTGGCACCTCTCAGCTGTTATTCCACTCCATGATTCTTTAACAACATTCCACAATTCATTCACATTTCTTGGTTTTGCTTCAGAAACAGCATTTTTGATATCACCCCACAAGTTCTCAATTGGATTAAGGTCTGGAGATTGGGCTGGCCACTCCATAACATTAATTTTGTTGGTTTGGAACCAAGACTTTGCCCGTTTACTAGTGTGTTTTGGGTCATTGTCTTGTTGAAACAACCATTTCAAGGGCATGTCCTCTTCAGCATAGGGCAACATGACCTCTTCAAGTATTTTAACATATGCAAACTGATCCATGATCCCTGGTATGCGATAAATAGGCCCAACACCATAGTAGGAGAAACATGCCCATATCATGATGCTTGCACCTCCATGCTTCACTGTCTTCACTGTGTACTGTGGCTTGAATTCAGAGTTTGGGGGTCGTCTCACAAACTGCCTGTGGCCCTTGGACCCAAAAAGAACAATTTTACTCTCATCAGTCCACAAAATGTTCCTCCATGCACATGCCTTTTTTTTAACAGAGGGACTTTGCGGGGGATTCTTGAAAATAGATTAGCTTCACACAGACGTCTTCTAACTGTCACAGTACTTACAGGTAACTCCAGACTGTCTTTGATCATCCTGGAGGTGATCATTGGCTGAGCCTTTGCCATTCTGGTTATTGTTCTATCCATTTTGATGGTTGTCTTCCGTTTTCTTCCACGTCTCTCTGGTTTTGCTCTCCATTTTAAGGCATTGGAGATCATTTTAGCTGAACAGCCTATCATTTTTTGCACCTCTTTATAGGTTTTCCCCTCTCTAATCAACTTTTTAATCAAAGTACGCTGTTCTTCTGAACAATGTCTTGAACAACCCATTTTCCTCAGCTTTCAAATGCATGTTCAACAAGTGTTGGCTTCATCCTTAAATAGGGGCCACCTGATTCACACCTGTTTCTTCACAAAATTGATGACCTCAGTGATTGAATGCCACACTGCTATTTTTTTGAACACACCCCTTTCAACTAATTCAACTAATTGCCCAATTGCACAGCCTTAAGAGCGTGCATATCATGAATGCTGGGTCTCGTTTGTTTTCTGAGAATCTACTGAACCTACTGGTAACTTGTTTGCCACGTAGCAATAAAAAAATATACGAAAAACCTTGATTATTCTGGTTAGTCACATTGTACTGCTATTATTTTGAACAATACTGTACAGTGTTGTGTCATCTGCAAATAAAACACATTTTAACAAATCAGATATCTTACAGATGTCATTAATATATAAAATAGATAACATAGGACCAATCAAAGAGCCCTGGGGCACCCCACAAGTTAATTTACACATTTCTGATTGATGATCATTAAAGTGTTAGGTTAACATACTGGTATCTATTGTCAAGATAGCTTTCTAACCATGAGTAAGCACAGCCCCTAATACCATACTGCTCTAGTTTATTCATAAACAATTTATGATCTATGGTATCGAAGGCTTTTTTGAGGTCGACAAAAATGCCCAAAGTAAAATACTTTTTGTCTATTGCAGTTGCTACATAATCAACTAATTTAATAACTGCCTTTGAAGTCGATCGACCGTTCCTGAATCCATATTGATCGTCACTCAATATCATGCATTTTTCTGTGAAACTATCAAGCCTTTTCAGAAAAAGTTTTATATTTTTGAGAATTGTGATAATAATGAAATTGGTCTATAATTTGAGTATAAGTGGCACGTCCTGATTTTGCCAAGTTCGATGTATTCGATGTATTCAACATATTTTGTTGACCCTGGAACAACATTTTACTCCAAAAATATATTCTTAACCATATCCCTACACCTAAACCTAACCTTAACCATGAGTAATCCCTAAAATCAGAGGAAATGATAGATGAATGACACTGATGTACAAGCACCAAACACTGATTTTAAGCATAAACTTCACAAAATCTATAAACTGGTTCTTCAAATCTGATTGGTTAAAATCACAATGTTGTTCCAGGGTCAACAACGATGTTGTCCCAGGAACATGTCTCACTTGGTAAAACCAGGTTAGGCATATAAGTGACTGTCACCACTCTTATAAATTGGTATAACTTTTTCAATTTTCATCTGATCTGGAAACACGCCAGATTTAAAGGACAAATTGAAGATATAGATCAGAGGTTCTAATATTAAATGGATTATATTTTTAACTGATTTCATATCAGTATCTGACCAATCCGTTGACCTTTTATTTTTAAAACCATTCACAATCTCCAGTATTTCAGTATTTTTTTGGTAATGTCAGACACATACATGGAGGAAATGTTACTGATATATTCACAACTCTTTATGTTTTTATTTTTTGAGTCAGTAATGCCTTTTGCTAGATTTAAACCAACATTAACAAAATAGTAATTGAATTCGTTTGCTCTCTCCTTTGGATTTCTAATAAGGACTTCATTGTCATTTAATAACTTGGACACTCTCGTTTGTTATTTGTTTTTTACATAATTTTGAGCAGTTCTTTCCAAGTTCCTTGTATATTTTGCCTTTGCTGTTCTAAGACGGTATAATAATATTGCTTTTTACTATTTCTAATAATACTTACCAATTTATTTTTTATATTTTTTGTATTTTTCTTCCGACTCAATAGTCCAGTTTTTTTTTTTTTACAAATTTCGCATACAGTGTATTATTCTTTTTGCATCCATTTTCAATGCAGTTATCCATGGCTTTTTTGCTGATTTATTTCCTTGGTTTTGAATCTTCTTCATGGGACAATTGATATTATACAGCTCTGTAAATTTATACAGGGAAGTATCATATGCCACATTTGCATCATTTTCTTCTGCGAAAAGATCACACCAGTTTTGGTTACTAAGCTCCATTTTGAAATCTTCAATATTTTTTGTCGTGCAGCTTCTTATGAATTTATTAATGGTCTGAGACTTGTTTACTCGTGTAAAAAAAATTTGGAAATATTGCAAACACTGGCAAATGATCACTAACATCCCAAGTAAATAAGCCCCCAACAACTTTTTCCTCAAATTTATTGGTAAAAATATGATTATTAGTGTTGCTGTTTCTGTTGTAATTCTGGTTGGCTTGTCAATGAGTGGACAAATTGTTGCTATACATTATATTTATAAACTCAGAAGTACCTTTGAGAACACGCTGATTAAGTATATCGATGTTGAAGTCTCCACCCACTTGTTTTTTCTATTGGTAGTATACAAGTCATATCCCTCAAGACCCACGTCACCCACTTTGTCATCATCAAGCCAAGTCTCTGATATAGCTATTATAGTAAATTTTTTTAAGAGCTTAAGGAATTATTTGATAGAATAATCATTTTTGCATAGACTTCTGCTATTGAGATGTAGGACAGACAGAGCACCATACATTTCCACACTTTTGTTGAATTCATGTTTGGTGTAAAAATTACAATTTATATCAAGATTATTATAGTAATGCATATCCAGATCAATTTCCTTATAAAAATCATACCTCTTAAGTTCATCCTGGTCAGACATATCATCTATGGTTGTAATCCCCAATTTCTTCACATGTTCATCCATAACAATACCAGGTATTTTATCCTTTGTGTAAGAAGTAACAGTGTTCACATTTAATCCTTGTGCCGCCATGTACAAATAGTTTGCTGCAATTTCCGATGACATAGCACACATTTATCGGTCTCTCTGTCTCCTTCCCATTCCTTGTCCATGTTGATTGTATTTTGTCTTGCTTCCTGAGTTCTGCTCCATTTTGCTATTTCAAAATTTTTCTTTGTTAAATGCTCCTTTAAGTAGACTCCAGTACCTTTTAATTTTCTGGACTGTCGCAGTAGCGCAATCTTGTGCTTTTGTGAAACGAACTGTACAACTATGGATGGCTTCTCTTTGCGATCCTTGTTTGGAATTGCATAGCAGCTAGAGATCTTACTCTCATCCAGATCTGTGTGTTTACTGCTTAGGTACAGCAAAACCTGTTGTTCCAATGTCTGCAATTCTTTTGAGAGGGCATCCTCGCCTTCATTTACTCCAACTGCTGCTCTATCATAGCTACAATGCTTTGTCTGTAGTCCAGTAATGATGACATCTTTACTCCAAGTTTGTTGTTCCAATGCATCAATCCTTTGTTCAAGTTTGTCAATCTTTTTGTCTCTCAGCTGTACTATTTCTCTTAGATTACGTATCTCCTCCATGAGGGCCAGGATAATTTGTTGTTGAGTAGCAACTTTACTGATCTCATCTGCCATAAACTTTAAGGAAGCCTTTATTTCTTCCATCTCGGCTGCTTTTCTTGTTGCCATTGATTTTTCTGCACCGATATGTTCCCAAAGATCCAAATATCTGGGTAGATTTGTTATATTTGATATACTGATAAAACACCTTGCCTAATCCGCCATCTTGCCGAATCCGCCATCTTGTCTCAATACCCATTAACATTATTTTGATGGTCACTGATACTAGTACAGTAGAACATTTAGATGATGCAAATGAAACTTCAAAATGTTTTACCTGATTATACATTTAGTCAGCAATTATAGTTTGGAAAAAGTCTTACTAGTAAAACATGTACATGTTATGTGAAACTTAATACAAGTGTATATATATAGTAACGAGTCAGCTACCTCCTCCCTGGTCTTTGACACCCCGTCCCAAATCGCCGCCCTTCACCAGGCTCCCAACTGGAGTGGGTGTGTGAGAGGAGGGGAGCAGGACAAGTCAAGGCTGGCAGCGTGTGATGGGGCACACCTGAAGGAAATGTAGCCTCATCACTGCCTCTGTTTAAAAGCCCAATGCGCCTCTCCTCGGGAGACCGGTCTCTTCCCGGTGCATGCACACTGGTGTCCTCGTGGGTCCAGGAGGGGTGCGTTGAGGGACTCCCATGCCTCCAGAGACTGCCGGACCCGCGATCCGGATGGGAACTGCACCCGTTTGAACGGCTGATGGGCCAGGACGCCGGGCCGTCCATCCCCTGCCAACGCCACAGCCAACAAGAGTGATGCCAGGTAGGTCCAGGTAGGGGGTGGAGTTCAGCGGCCGCACACGCTCCCGTCTTCAGTCCGGGTTTCCTCTGGCGGCCGCTGGACTCCACCCCCTACCTGGACCCTTCCTCCATGAACACTGCTCGACCCACATGAAGATTCCCTGTTGTTTTGGACACACATTCTGAGTATTGGTCACCATACTTGGCTGAATGTCACGTCGCTTTCACTTTCACTGTCCATATTAATAACTCCACATCACCTCTTTACGTGGGGTTTGTCAATATTTGCAGTGCCAGGGTTGTGACAGTGTTCAGGTTGTGGCATTTTCCATAGACCCCTAATGTCGTTCGACATAACTCGTAGTGACCGACTTCTCAGTTACGTACGTAACCCTCATTCCCTGATGA
Organism: allo-octoploid hybrid of Carassius auratus x Cyprinus carpio; assembly: GCA_024542945.1. Classification (NCBI taxonomy): domain Eukaryota; kingdom Metazoa; phylum Chordata; class Actinopteri; order Cypriniformes; species allo-octoploid hybrid of Carassius auratus x Cyprinus carpio. Next base: position 27,528,982 of record CM044999.1, on the reverse strand, counting down.
TACCTTCTCGGCTCCTCGGTGGAAAGCCTAATGTGTGGACGCGCTCTGTCGCCATATATATATTATACAGTATTGTTCAAAATAATAGCAGTACAATGTGACTAACCAGAATAATCAAGGTTTTTCGTATTTTTTTTATTGCTACGTGGCAAACAAGTTACCAGTAGGTTCAGTAGATTCTCAGAAAACAAATGAGACCCAGCATTCATGATATGCACGCTCTTAAGGCTGTGCAATTGGGCAATTAGTTGAATTAGTTGAAAGGGGTGTGTTCAAAAAAATAACAGTGTGGCATTCAATCACTGAGGTCATCAATTTTGTGAAGAAACAGGTGTGAATCAGGTGGCCCCTATTTAAGGATGAAGCCAACACTTGTTGAACATGCATTTGAAAGCTGAGGAAAATGGGTCGTTCAAGACATTGTTCAGAAGAACAGCGTACTTTGATTAAAAAGTTGATTAGAGAGGGGAAAACCTATAAAGAGGTGCAAAAAATGATAGGCTGTTCAGCTAAAATGATCTCCAATGCCTTAAAATGGAGAGCAAAACCAGAGAGACGTGGAAGAAAATGGAAGACAACCATCAAAATGGATAGAACAATAACCAGAATGGCAAAGGCTCAGCCAATGATCACCTCCAGGATGATCAAAGACAGTCTGGAGTTACCTGTAAGTACTGTGACAGTTAGAAGACGTCTGTGTGAAGCTAATCTATTTTCAAGAATCCCCCGCAAAGTCCCTCTGTTAAAAAAAAGGCATGTGCAGAAGAGGTTACAATTTGCCAAAGAACACATCAACTGGCCTAAAGAGAAATGGAGGAACATTTTGTGGACTGATGAGAGTAAAATTGTTCTTTTTGGGTCCAAGGGCCACAGGCAGTTTGTGAGACGACCCCCAAACTCTGAATTCAAGCCACAGTACACAGTGAAGACAGTGAAGCATGGAGGTGCAAGCATCATGATATGGGCATGTTTCTCCTACTATGGTGTTGGGTCTATTTATCGCATACCAGGGATCATGGATCAGTTTGCATATGTTAAAATACTTGAAGAGGTCATGTTGCCCTATGCTGAAGAGGACATGCCCTTGAAATGGTTGTTTCAACAAGACAATGACCCAAAACACACTAGTAAACGGGCAAAGTCTTGGTTCCAAACCAACAAAATTAATGTTATGGAGTGGCCAGCCCAATCTCCAGACCTTAATCCAATTGAGAACTTGTGGGGTGATATCAAAAATGCTGTTTCTGAAGCAAAACCAAGAAATGTGAAGGAATTGTGGAATGTTGTTAAAGAATCATGGAGTGGAATAACAGCTGAGAGGTGACACAAGTTGGTTGACTCCATTCCACCCAGATGTCAAGCAGTTTTAAAAAACTGTGGTCATACAACTAAATATTAGTTTAGTGATTCACAGGATTGCTAAATCCCAGAAAAAAATAAATAAAAATGTTTGTACAAAATAGTTTTGAGTTTGTACAGTCAAAAGGTAGACACTGCTATTTTTTTTAACACACCCCTTTCAACTAATTGCCCAATTGCACAGCCTTAAGAGCGTGCATATCATGAATGCTGGGTCTTGTTTGTTTTCTGACAATCTACTGAACCTACTGGTAACTTGTTTGCCACGTAGCAATAAAAAATATACTAAAAACCTTGATTATTCTGGTTAGTCACATTGTACTGCTATTATTTTGAACAATACTGTATGCCCAGGGAGTGGATCAGCATGCAAAATCCACTAGCCAATTTTCATTGGCGTTTTCACTTAAACTCAGAAATGATTGGAGCTCCCAAATTAGACCCCTAATGTCATCACAACATAACGTCTCCATTCCCTCCATTAGGGAACAAGGTTTCCCTACATAACCAAGATGTTTTGGGCCATTTAGATCGGTGAATATTAAACCCAGATACATGATATATATGACATTTCTCATCATATGAAATAATAAATAAACAACTTTATTATGCATCTGGTTTAAACAGGTTTATTAAACACTTTATTTTTTTTTCAGGTTCACCTCTGGTCAGGAGATCAGTGTGGTTAATGTTGATGTTATTGATTAATGGTGTTATGGTCTTTTTCTACATCATGGTTCTGGAAAGTGATAAAGGTGTGATCTTATTTTTAAATATATTAAGAATTGAAAGATTTTAGTATCTCACTATTGTCCAGGGATGATGGAGGCTGAATACACAGTCTTTTTTTTACTAATCAAAACACACACAAACTTTGTCACAAAAAATAAGAATAGTAAGAAAATTAGTAACTAAACATGATGCTGTTGATGTACTTAATCAGTAACTACTGTATAGTGATAAACTCAGAAACAGGAAGGAAACTTGAGTAAGAAACAAAATCCATAAAACAGAAATAATATTAAAATAAGGTCTAAAAACAAGCAAAATTTAAAAATTACATCTTGAAATCTGTGTCAAAAGCTTATTTGTTATGTCACTTTAAAAAAACACTAATAGGTGATATTTTTATTTTAATCTCATGTGCAGATCATAGTGGATGGACTTTTGTGATTGGATTTCTTCAGTTACTCTGGACAGTGTGGATATTTGAACGGTCATTTGATGATACAGGTACAGTATTTACATCTGCTTTGATCAACTTACTTTTAGGTTTTTTCTACCAACTGTAGTTGTGGTCTTCAAACCCTCTGTTTTTTTTCTTTTTTTTTTTTTGGTTTGTTCAATCTGTTTTGAAAATCCTGTTTTGAGGGTGTTTATGGTAGTATTCACCCCCCTTATATTGAGCATATGACCTTTTGATATTTTGGAAAATCACATTTATCTTCAAGATGGCCATTTTTTTTATTATTATTGATTTTGTTTGAACTGGAAGACACGTTTTAGGAAGCCTTAGGAAGCAGTCATATCTGTAAAGCAGTAAAATAAAAGATATCTTGACAAATAAATGCTATTAAAATACACTTCCAGGCAGTCAGTTTCGGATGAGCAGAAGAAGATTGAAAAGCTGAAGTCTGTCAATTTCTGAACAGATTAATGAAACTTATCTGAAATATATTACATCTACTGTATGTAGAGACTGACTAAATGCTGATGTTTTTCTAATTTTCACCATTTTATTTAACTGTTGTTTTCTCAGTTTTTTCTATTTTTTTTTATTAAATTAAGATAATAACTTGTATTAATCAAACTCACAGATATTCCTACATTTGTTCCTGTGTATCTGCTCGGATCAGTTGTCCTAGTGGTACTGAACGCTGGTGCTCTGATGACTGAACTGATACTGAAAACAAGTAAGCAAATGAACACTTAACATCATACAATATTTTATCTAATTAAACGGAGTTAAAATATTTATATAATTCATTAAATGATAAATAATCATCATGAACAGCATGTATTATGAACATTAATTAACTTTAACACTTACTATTCTAATTCTATTCTTAAAAAAAATCTAACTACCTTTATAATCTTTTTTTTATTCTTTTTTTATTTTTATTTTCATTTATTATATAATTGTATATGTGTGTGTGTATGTGCAATAACTCCAACTAGCTTAGTTCATTCCTAACATCATATAGTTAAATAAAAAACTAAAATAAATAAAAAACGTGAAGTTTAGTGCACATGCGCATTTACAGTGCATTTTTTAAAATACAATCAGAATGATCACAAATCCAAGACACGGTGGCAGAATATGTTAATATTAAAAATAAATATATTTATACAACTTTTAATCAAACTGAACTAGCTTTTTTTTTCCATCCGTTTTCTTTTTATTTATTATATTAGTTAAAATCCCATGCTACGTGTACGGTTTTAACCTAACTGAGACTTGTTATAGCACTTATATATCATTGCTCTTTTAGTTTTTTTTTTATTATTATTATTATTGTTTCCACTGTCTTCATTTGTAAGTCGCTTTGGATAAAAGCGTCTGCTAAATGAATAAATGTAAATGTAATTAAGTTCAAGGCACCTTTATTATTCTGAATTTACCTACAGTATATCTAGTTTGTTGCGCAATTAATCCATACAAAAGCATTACTATGGCCAATAAATGATTGTTGATGTTAAGATGAAATGTATTCTTCATACACCATTGTTTAAATCTTATTGTATTCTCTTTAATATTTATATTCTCAGTTAATGGTGAAGGAGCACTGGGAGATTTGAGGATCATTGTCTTTTCTTCTGAATGTCTTTGTCTCTCATCCCTGCTGATTTCACTAGTATTGGCACCCTGTGAGTATAAATCCTCAATTATTTTAATTTTCAGACAAACAGTTAAACAGATCATAGTTCAAAGATTTCAAATATCACAATGATGAATAAATTGTCACTAGATGTTTATTAAAGTAGTGTGAAGACACTCACAAATCCAGTAAACAAATCCAAAACAGCAACCAGGAGAAATCTATATGGCATACGAAGGTCTCAAACCAGAAAAAAAAAAGAGTGCTTAGTAAATGTTCAAATACATAATTAATTGAGTTCGATAAATATTTCATGCATTCTCCTGGGATGTAAAGGTGTAACAATCCACTTACTCTTCATCAACAATTACAATAAGGGATTTTACAGTACGCTTCAAGGGCATAAGTTGGATCCATTTGTGACTGCAAATATCATTTTGATCAAATGAAAAAGAAAAACAACCCAAAAAAAAAAAAAAACACATCATACTTCTTAAATTGCTTAAAGTGCGTGTATTGACCTCATTTCTCATCTTCTAAACACCCTTTTTTCATTGTACCCCCCACCTAACTTACATTGCACATAACCCCGTACCTTTAAAACAATTACAAATTACATTACATAATCGATAAGGAAATTCAACACCATAATAGCCTTCAGAGTCCATTAGAACAATTCACCAAGTCCGTTTTTTTCAGTCTCTTCCAATTCAGACCACTTTAAAACATGTTCATTTTGCGGCCGTTTGACTCCACAGCGATTAGAAGCAGAACACAGCGGTTCACACATTTAAACCCCCGCTGCTTACCACACAGGCATTTTGCGACCGCGCAAATCACTCGTGGAAAATATTGTGCTCGGACCAAAAGTCCACCACCGGGCCCATCGTTCCGACTTCCGATTAAGTGAACGCAGGTCTTGCTTCGCCGGGCATAAGCGGAACTGTTTTTTTTTTCCCCTTCCCTCCGTTTGCGTTCCCCTTATATACATCCGAGTCCACACATCATTAACATGTTCCACCTCATACTTTCTCCTCCGCATCACGTTATCGATCTTCATTCCCAGATCAGATATACACAGAGTAAATGAGACACAATATGCATACAAAATACATGACGATAAAAACAATAATAATCAAAAAACAAAACAAAAATCGTTCATGTATACAATAACATGCATGAAACAGACTCAGCTAATGGGCACCATTACATCCCCCCCCCCCCAACCTACGGCTTGGGGCTAAAAAAAAAAAAAAAGGTTTCAAATTAACTACATTAACTGTATCTGATTTCCCATCATTCAACACCCCGCTAATTCTATACGTTATGGGACCTAGTCTTTTCTCTACTTTAGCTGGCCTTAACCATCGTGGTGCAAGTTTAGCAGAGAATTTACTTTCAGCTTTAGACAAAGGATGAGCCCTTACCCAGACTAGATCCCCGACTTCAAAGTGTGCATCTCTGTGTCGTGCATTGTAATATCTAGCTTGTCTAGATTTGGCTACACCAATATGTCTATGCACCTCTTCCTGTGTTTCCTGTTGCTTCTGCAGAGTGTTATATGCTGACGTATCCGGCATGGGTTTAATCTACCGCTCAAGTGGGCCTTTTATATTCCGTCCTAAAGCTAGCAACGCAGGGGCCACCCCGGTGGTTTCATGAACAGCTGTGTTTATAGCTAAACAGAATTCCGGTAACCATTTATCCCAATCCTGATGATGCTGACCAACATATGAAGCTATCATTGTTTTCAAAACTTTGTTTACCCTTTCAGTTAAATTAGTTTGAGGGTGGTAAGCTGTGGCTAATTTCTGTACCACTCCCCAGGATTCACACAACTTATTCATAACTTGGCCAGTAAACTGGGGTCCACGATCTGAAACCAAAAAGGCTGGAACACCCCAACGGGTAAAAATTTCATTTTTCAAAATCTGACAAACTTTTGGTGTCTTAGCATCCCTCAAAGGGAAAAGTTCAACCCACTTCGAATAGTAATCTACAACCACCATCAACATCGTATTACGGGCCTTACTCACAGGGAGCGGTCCCATAAAATCGACACCAAGCATTTCCCCAGGGGTCAAAACCTCTACTGTTTGCATCTTCCCTACTGGTTTTTTGTTATCACCTTTATACCTCTGACAGGTAATGCACGTACGAACATGATCCCATACGTCTTTCCTAACTGATGGCCACCATGCCACTTCTAAAATCTTCAAAAGGGTTTTCATTCTACCTAGGTGGCCACCAAATGGACTATCATGAAAATAGGAAAGAAACTGTGATTTCAACTCTATGGGAACAACCAAATGATAATTAGACCCACCATGTTTAGATGGCACAACCCGATACAACACTCCTTGTTGTTCTTTATAACCAATGCGTCCTGAAGTAAAATCTACATCAGGCTGCCTTAAATCTTCACACATAGTATCAGCTCTTTGAGCCTTCTCAATGTCATGCATGGTTACAGGTAGCTCTGCCCACAACGTTTTTGCCACAGCAACACACACGTCACCATCTGGCAACTCTGGTGCCCTGGACAACGCATCGGGCACTATATTACAGCACCCTTTTCGATAATGTACCCGAAATGTGAATGCTTGCAACCTCAAGATCCATCTTGTCAGTCGTGAAGTAGCTTTTGGACAATTAAAAGCCCAAGATAAAGCACTATGGTCTGTAAATACATCAAAGGTATTGCCCTCCAAGTAATAACGCCATTTCTCTACTGCCCAGACCACTGCCAAGCATTCTTTTTCTGCCGTTGAATAATTGGTCTCTGCTCCTGTCAATGCCCTAGAGGCGAAAGCAATAACTTTTTCCTCACAGTCCAATTTTTGCATCAGGACAGCCCCCAACCCAACATTGCTGGCATCAGTATACACTTGAAATGAATGGGCCGAACTTGGAAAAGCTAATACTGGTGATTGCAACAATACCTGCTTTAACTTCTCAAAAGCTACCTGACATACTGGTGTCCAATCCCAACGTTGCCCCTTCTTCAAATTATTCAAGGGAGCAATGATATCTGCCAGGTGGGGAATAAACTTATGATACCAACCCACCATGCCAATAAAGCGCTGTAAACTTTTCAAATCCATGGGCCGAGGGTAATTAGAAATTGCCTTCACCTTCTCTGGATCAACCTCCACACCATTACCTGATACCACATGTCCCAAAAATACTATTTCGGACATGAAAAAATGGCACTTTTTTACATTCAAGGTAAGGTTAGCTACATGAAGATTTTGGAAAACAGCCTCTAAATCTCGCAAGTGCTGCTCTGATGTCTGTGAAAAAACAATCACGTCATCTATATACACAAAGCATATTGTCCCCTTCAACTCTCCAAGGATATTTTCCATAAGCCGTTGAAAAGTGGCCCCAGCGTTCCGTAGCCCAAACGGCATAACCTTAAATTGAAATAACCCTTGAGGCGTTATCACAGCTGTCTTTTTCTTACTACCCTCATCCATGGCCACCTGCCAATACCCGCTCTGTAAATCCAATGAACTAAAAACCTGTGCACCCTGCAACGACTCTAAAATTTCGTGCACCAAAGGCATGGGATATGCATCATGATGGGTTTTCGCATTTACCTTACGGTAATCAACGCAAAAACGAAAAGTCCCATCCTTCTTTGGTACCAAAACAGCAGGGGAAGCCCATGCTGATGACGATGGCTCAATAACACCCTCTTCCAGCATCTTTTTAACATGCTCCATAACAATTGCTTGTTTCTGAGATGATACCCTATAAGCTCTCTGTCGCACCGGTACCTCATCAGTGGTTAGAATCTCATGCAATGCAATATCAGTTTTCCCCCTATGCTCAGTCCACACCGACGACCACTTTTCCAGCATTGGTCTCACAATTTCAGGTTGTAAATTTAACAGTGGGCATAAAACTGGCTGAGACGTCGACTCCTGGACAGCATAGTAAAAATTCACTTGAGACGCTTGCTCTCCCCATTGCAGTGAGTTACCAGCCTTCTGAATAAACTTATATTCTTTACCCCCTTGTAAGATGTATTTCCCAAGGTAAGGCTTTAACGTAACCTGACCTGCACAAAGAAAATCCAACCCCAGCAACAACGGCATATACAACTGAGTGTCATCCAATATGTAGATATTAACAACTAAATGGGTATCATGTAGGTGAAGGAGTAAATTAATCTTCCCTATGGCTCGGCTTTCTTGCCCATTAGCCATCATAAACTTTGGACCGATACAAGGATCCAAAACCTCATTCTCCTTCTTAATTCTTTCCCACAAACTTTTACGCATCAATGAATATGTACATCCTGTATCGAACACCGCATCTCCTTCGCAACCCCGAATTCCAATGGGTACAACCAAAAGGTCAGGAATTGCTGAAACAATGGCCACGTCAGCGTCCCTTCCCCTATCGTGTCCCTTTTTCCCTGTCTTTCTCACAGAGCGATCCACACCAGTCGACTGCACTCTGGACCAGTACTCTTTGGTATTGCTCCAATCTTTTTCAATCAAGGAACCTATCTTTACCAGCTGTTCAACCGTAGGTACCAAACCTCTCAATCCACTGGCCAATCTGGGGTTGCAAGCATTAAGGATACGCCTAACTATTTCCTCTTCTGTCATATTTGGTCGCCACTTTAAACACAATGCTCGGTAATCATATGCAAAATCTCTCAAACACTGCGTTGGAGCCTGTACTGTTGTTCGCAACTGTTCCTCAATCTCAGCTTCATAGTCCATAGGAAGAAATGCTTCTAAAAAACTTTTCTTAAAATCTTCCCATGTATTTACCTTAGCACGAGTTGCCAGCCACCAACTTCGGGCTGGTCCTTTCAAAACAGTATTTAACACACCTAATAACTCTTGTTCACTCACTGGTCTTAGAGATAAAAAACTTTCACACTGTTCAATAAAATCCATAACATCAACAGACTCTCTTAAATCACCAAACTGTGGAAAATCCATCCGAATGGGTGGCTTCACGGGCGTAGCTTGAGACATAGTTCCGGAACTTCCTGCTCACCCACTAACTACAGTTGGCGTGGAACTATCTGCAGGTGTCCAGGACAAACGACTCTTCTGAAAATTCCTCTTTAGCTCTTCTTCCCTTTTCTTATCTCTACGCTGAAGACATGCTACTAAAGTCTCATCTAAATGTTTCAATTTATCATCAATATACTGTTTCAAATTCTCAGCCACTCTGTCAATTGAAGCTCGAACTGCATCTTCTCTATTCAAGATACTATCTACCGACTGCTTATGATGTTCTTCCAAAATATCCAAACGTTCTCTGAGAAGTTCTAACTGCTCGTCTACTGTATTTTCTTTCTTTCCTACAACAACCTCCTCTTCCTCCCTCTGATCTATATACATCTCATCCAAAAGACTAGCCAGCTCACTAACCTCATTTCGTGACGTTTTATCATGGCTCAACTGGTCAACATGTTGATCACCTTGATCTATACTTTCCTCCAACGATACACTCTCCATTTTCCCCCCTATTTTACATTTATCACTGATTTGTATAGTGATACAATAAATAAATCCTATATGCAAATAACAACAAAATTAAATTTGCTTACAGCACATCAAAAAAAACAAAAAAAAAAACAAACAAACAAAAACCAATTCATACATGCAGATCACCATCACTAAATACATCCAAAGTTTCCCCCTACTGGCCACCACTCTGTAACAATCCACTTACTCTTCATCAACAATTACAATAAGGGATTTTACAGTACGCTTCAAGGGCATAAGTTGGATCCATTTGTGACTGCAAATATCATTTTGATCAAATCAAAAAGAAAAACAACCAAAAAAAAAAAAAAAAACACATCATACTTCATAAATTGCTTAAAGTGCGTGTATTGACCTCATTTCTCATCTTCTAAACACCCTTTTTTCATTGTACCCCCCACCTAACTTACATTGCACATAACCCCGTACCTTTAAAACAATTACAAATTACATTACATAATCGACAAGGAAATTCAACACCATAATAGCCTTCAGAAGTCCATTAGAACAATTCACCAAGTCCGTTTTTTTCCAGTCTCTTCCAATTCAGACCACTTTAAAACACGTTCATTTTGCGGCCGTTTGACTCCACAGCGATTAGAAGCAGAACACAGCGGTTCACACATTTAAACCCCCGCTGCTTACCACACAGGCATTTTGCGACCGCGCAAATCACTCGTGGAAAATATCGTGCTCGGACCAAAAGTCCACCACCGGGCCCATCGTTCCGACTTCCGATTAAGTGAACGCAGGTCTTGCTTCGCCGGGCATAAGCGGAACTGTTTTTTTTCCTCCTTCCCTCCGTTTGCGTTCCCCTTATATACATCCGAGTCCACACATCATTAACATGTTCCACCTCATACTTTCTCCTCCGCATCACGTTATCGATCTTCATTCCCAGATCAGATATACACAGAGTAAATGAGACACAATATGCATACAAAATACATGACGATAAAAACAATAATAATCAAAAAACAAAACAAAAATCGTTCATGTATACAATAACATGCATGAAACAGACTCAGCTAATGGGCACCATTACAAAGGTAACTGTAGTGAGTTCGTGTGGGCAAGGAAGAGGACAAGGGGTCGGCTGGACTGCTGACGTATCTTTATTTAATAAAAAAAACAACTCAAAAGTCTAGCACTAGACGGTGACTTTTATTCTGCCACGTTCACGCGCTATTTCCGTTTTCCTTTTTCCGTTTTCCGGTTTCGGTTCTCGTCAGCAGTCCGACTCTCTCTCACTTGCTTCCGTCTCTCCTGGCGTTTTATACCCTCTCCACGCCAATTACTAGAACAAGAAACAGGTGATAATAATTTCTGCCCAAACCACTCACTTACCGCTCGTCTCCCGATCCTCTCTCCCGCTGCAGACTTCGCTAAACCACGCCCCCCCTGCCACAGTAACGATAATAATTATAATAATAATAATAATAATAATAATAATTACTTGCACTTATATAGAGCTTTTCTGGGCACTCAAAGCACTTTACATAGAAGGGGGGAATATTGGGGGTAAAATAATTTTTTTACACTAGCAAGCTGTTTTTATTGTGAATATAGATTTTATTTAACATTTATTTATTAAATTACAATTTTAAGAAAAAAACAGTCCTGAAACGTAGTATTACAAGCACTTCCTATATCTGTTTGCCTCTTTAAGAATAATCACTTTATGCATACCCCAATTTTAAGTCACTTTGGGTAAAAGCGTCTGCAAAGTGCCTAAATGTAAATGTTTTCTCCATTGCAAATATGATTTTTGTCAAAACCTATTTAATTTGCTTGCTAACAGCCCAAATCATGTATTATGTATAGAAAAAAGGTAAAAATGCTCATAAAAGGTAAAAAAAAAAAAGAAAAAAAAAATTGAAACATTTTAAAATATTAATTTCTATCACTGTTGTGAACTGATCACCACACATAATATGCACAATATCAAAAACGGTCCACGGTAGTCCTTAATGATACCAGCACAATAACAGACAATAACAGTAATTAACATGAAATATTGAAAGCTTTGGAGGAAGGGGGATGAACATATTCTTCTCTCTAACACCATGTCTACACCGGACATGGGCAGCGCTGTACAACAACATACAAAATAACCTATTATGCTTTCTACACAGATTTGTGAATATTTCAGGGAAATAGGCCTTTTGTGTACATAGAAAAAGTGTTCAGAATATTGGGACAAAAACAAAAGCATTGTGTGTTTTAAAAGTGTTGGGATGGTTACTTTCAGTGGTTAAATTGGCTTTTGTAGGGAGGGGGAGCCCTTATTAAAAATCGTGCCATAAATTGCACCAAAGGGGCTATTTTTCCAGTATTAATGTGTATAGTAAGGTTGAGTAGTTATTCAAACAAAGATAAATACTTTACAATTTTTAGCTTAGGTGCCCTTTAGCAAGGCATCGAACCCCCAGCTGCTCCCCGGGCGCCGCAGCATAAATGGCTGCCCACTGCTCCGGGTGTGTGCTCACAGTGTGTATGTGTGTGTGTGTGTGTTCACTGCTGTGTGTGTGTGTGCACTTTGGATGGGTTAAACACGGCACGTGAAGTAATTACTCTACTCAATGCATTATTCAACCACCCAAACAACACTTGTGCAGACATAACAGTTTACACTTTAAATACATCAGATTTACTTATTCACATACTACAATTCACACATTCATCAGCTTCCAAATAGGAGTAAATGCAGGCTCCTCTGGTTTATGCTGTCTTTGTCTACAGGCAGCATGGTCCCTGTCATCACCCACTTCCTGACAAACTTAGTTGGGTTCCACAACTCTCAGCGGTGAAACAATAATATTCATCACTGAAAATCCCCTTTCACATTCAGCTGTGCTCACAGCCAGTGTATCTACTAGGGGTGGCAAGGTTTTTTTCACTTTTCAACTTTTTCACGGTTCGGTTTGTTTCGCGGTTTTAGAGTCCATAAACCAAGACGGGGAAATCGTGGGGGGCTGTGTGCTAAGCTAAGCCTAAACCCAAATCAACTTGCTCTGCCCAGCATCTTCCTTGCCAATGTACAGTCTCTGATGAACAAGATGGAGGAATTAAAGATCTGGACCCTCAGACAGAAATGGCTTATGGACTTCAATGTTATGTTTTTCACTGAAACATGGCTCTGCAACGATGTCCCAAACAGCATGCTGCATATAAATAGATGCTCTTTCTTCAGGGCTGACAGAGTAGCAAACCTCTGGTAAAACACGGGTGGTGGAGTATGCATTTATGTAAACAAATCATGGTGTAAAGACTCTGTCATTGTTGATACCTACTGCTCTATTGATCTGGAGTTCCTGATTATCAAGTGCAGGCCATTCTATCTACCACGTGAGTTTACTTGCATTGTTGCTGCCGGAGTTTATGTACCTCCGGGCGCTAATGCTAACGTGAAACCAATAATAATTACTGTTAAAATATGTCTAGAAGGTGCTGACTCTACTCTTCAACATCAATTCCAGCACATAGACTGGAGTGAGTTTGCTGCCCAGCCCACCACAAACTCTCAGATTAACATTGACACTTACACAAACTCTTTCCTGAAGCACAGAGAGACCACACACAAACAAATTAAAAGTTTCTCCAATCAGAAGCCCTGGTTGAACAGAGAGGTTCACCTCCTGCTCAAAGCAAGAGATGCAGCCTTCAGGTCTGGAGACCGGGAGGCTTACAGCTCAGCCAGAGCCATCCTGAGGAAGGGTATCTGCCAGGCCAAACTCACACATAAACAGAGGATTGAAGAACACTTTAATTCTTCAGACCCCCGGTGTATGTGGCAAGGCATACAAACTACCACAGACTACAAGCCACCTAACACTGTGCCCCCCTACACCTCTGCCTCCCTCCCAGACAAGCTCAATCACTTTTATGCTCGTTTTGATCAAAATAATGAGGATATCTCACTCAAAATTGAGCATCAACCCAGTGAACTGCCTCTCACACTCTCCACATATGATGTTCACCATACTTTGCATAAGGTGAATGCACGGAAAGCAGCTGGCCCTGACGGAATACCTGGTAGTGTGCTTAAAACCTGTATGAAGCAACTGGCTGAGGTCTTCACGGACATTTTCAATCTGTCCCTGACCCAAACAACTGTCCCTGCTGTCTTCAAAACTTCCACCATTGTACCAGTACCCAAACACTCCATCTGCCTCAGTCCCTAACGAATTCTATCATGTTGCACTCACACCCATCATTGCCAAGTGCTTTGAGAAACTGGTCTCATCCCACTTAAAATCCTGTCTCCCTGCTGCATTAGACCCATTCCAATTTGCCTATCGCCACAATAGGTCAACATGACTGCGTTCCTTTTTATGGCTCCAACACCATAATCAAATTTGCAGATGACACCACGGTGGTGAGTCAGCCTACAGGGATGAGGTGCAGCACCTGGCTGTGTGGTGTGCCACCAACAACCTGGAACTAAACACCCAGAAGATAAAGGAGATCATTGTGGACTTCAGGTGGACTAGGAGCCATGCACACACACCCATCTACATCAACAAAGCTGTGGTGGAACGTATGACGAGTTTCAAGTTCCTTGGCATCCACCTCTTTGATGACCTCACTTGGTCCCATAACACCTCCACCCTGGTCAAAAAGGCACAGCAGCGCCTTTATTTCTTACGGAGCCTTAAAAAAGTTCACCTGAATCCCAGGATCCTTGTGGAATTCTACTGCTGTATCATTGAGAGCATACTCACAAACTGCATCTCAGTATGGTACAGCAATTGCTCTGCATCTGACCGCAAAGCACTCCAGCGGTGGTGAAAACTGCTCAATGGATCACCGGCACCCAGTTAACTTCCATCGAGAACATTTATCACAGGCGCTGTCTGGGCAGGGCAAGAAACATCATCAAGGATGCCTCTCACCCTAATCATGGACTTTTCACTCTCCTTTCATCCGGCAGGCGTTACAGGAGCCTACGCTCTCACACTAGTAGGCTCAGGAAGAGCTTCTTCCCCGAGGCTGTGACACTCCTGAACGCCACACCACCAATCTAACCTGCACCTGCTCTTTTACTGCACTGGTCACAGTACTTTACATACATGTATTTGCACTACTCATATTTTGCACAGACTGCACAATGTTCAAGCTATTACTGTAAAAAGCACATCTAACTATTTCTATAAAAATATCATTGCACTACTGTTATTTTGCATATAATACTTGTTTAACAATACTTTTGCACACTCATCCAACTGTATTTATTACCACTGTTCTCACGTCGCTTTTGTTCATAATGTATATATAATCATACATTGCATTCATATTTATATTCTGTATACTCTGCTTAATACTGTATATAGCAACTCCACTTGTAGAGAATGTACAGTGAAGTTGTTATAATGAAATGCAGTTAGCATCTAACCAGAAGTACAAGAATATAGTGTTTTATATTCTTGTACTTCTGGTTAGATGCTAACTGCATTTCATTAGCTCTGTACTTGTACTCTGCATAATAACAATAAAGTTGAATCTAACCTAATCTAATCTAACAATGGTTTGGGAAAAAATAGCTGATTAAAATATAATAATAATAAATAAAAGCATATACATCAGCTCAAATACGGTTATCTAATAAGCATGGGTCGTATTCGGTGTACTAAACTCCTGAAACATTAGTTTCTTTTTGAAACACTGCTGTCTCTTTGTATATGATATGAAGATAGTTTTCTCAAATTAAGTATGATGCCCATGAAATGACTCCAAACTGTTCTAGAGATTATGTTTATGTGTTCATGTACTCCTACATTGAGGCGGCAGAGGTTGGAAAAATTGAAAGCATCAGTAGGCCTATGTGTAGTAAATGAAACCGCTTGTCTGCACCATTAATTTCAATGAGGGGTTGACTGAAAAAAAAAAAAAAAAAACATATATATATAGGCTGAGAAATCTCACACGCATTCACCCACAACACATTCTGAAACATGGACAACTTTATTTTGTGTATGGCCCTCACATCAGAGTTTTAAATCCTTAGGTTGGGGACATGCAACATAATTAAGATTTCTCTCCTAAACTGCACCTTCACTTTAATTATTCTTTTCATTCTCTTTATTTTGCCCTGATATCTCTCTCTCGTGACTTTTAATACTTAAGATTTAACAATGCCTACATGTCAAAATTATTACATCACTACGATATCTTTACAGAAAAATACTAATGCTGAACATGATATATGTTTTTACCTATTAAAAATTTACCATGTTTTGTAACCAAGTACAGTAACCATATTATATATATATATATATATTTTTGTGTGGCAAATGAATGACAATGTGTTTATTTTTACTACAAATTCCATGGTTAATGTATGGTATATATATAGCAAAAAACATGGTTAAATTGTGGTAACCATGCCATTCCATACATCAATTTTCGTAAGGGTTGTGTTGTTGTCTGCCCTAGCTTTCCCTAAACCTATTATAAAATATGATTATTTTTCTGCTTGTAACTTTACAATAGATAATAATAGTGTCCTTTAAACAGTTGATTTATTCGTCCAAAATGTGGCATATTCCGTCTGCGTCAGGCTACCGGAGTTCCGTTTTTATGACTGGATTCTACGAACCACAGTTTTTTCTTCATCGCGGAAATTATAGGGCCATATGTCTGCAATTTAGGAAAATAAATCAATTAATTATGTTTTTAGATGTGTGTAAATATTCAAATGTAATCCCCTTCGTAATCGTTAAAATTTTCATAAGTAACTGTAATTTAATTTATATATTTTTATATATATTTATATTAAGTGGTCTTAACTACTATGTACTTACATTTTAATTAATAATTCAGTACAATGTACTTATTGTGTACATACATGCCTTTACATTGTAGTTATATTAAAAAACTACATGTAATTGCATCTGTATTTAATATCTGTAATTACATTTATAATTACACTGTTGACCCATACTTTACACCTTAACCCACCCTTAAACTTACCCATACCTCCAACCCTCTCCCTAACCTTACCCCTACCCATCTCAATAGCAGCAAAAGTGTTTCACAATACAATATGAACACAATAAGTACATTGTACTTAACTACATAGTAAATGTAAATGGCGACTGATAGTGTAGGTATTTCTGATGTCAAGGTCGAGCTGTTAAAGCTCACTTTTTGTCTCTTTGTGAGAGACTTAAAAACAAATGAGTGTAATAGCACACATAAAGAAACTCAGAAAAAACACACTTGAGGTAAAAATTCTAAATGTTTAGTTCATTCCTAACATCATATAGTTAAATAAAAAACTAAAATAAATAAAAAACGTGAAGTTTAGTGCGCATGCGCTTTTACAGTGCATTTTTTAAAATACAATCAGAATGATCACAAATCCAAGACACGGTGGCAGAATATGTTAATATTATAATAAATATATTTATACAACTTTTAATCAAACTGAACTAGCTTTTTTTATTCTGTTTCTTTGTATTTATTATATTATTTAAAATCCCATGCTTCATGCACTGTGTTAACCTAACTGAGACTTGTTATAGCACTTATATTTCATTGCTCTTTTTGTTGTTTTTGATTGCTTCCATTGTCCTCATTTGTAAGTCTCTTTGGATAAAAGCGTCTGCTAAATGAATAAATGTAAATGTAGATATTTTTACAACAGTTCAATAAACTAGAAGTTAAGAGTGTCTGCACTTTTTTCAACAACATAAATTCCAAACAAAGCCACAGCCATTGATCTTTGGTTTATTTTGTGTTTCTGAGCAACACAACAGTGTTTCGTTCCTGAGTTAATCAAACATTTAAATGATTCAATTAAATCGCAATGACTCACTTTTTAACAGTGACTGTTAACATTGACCTATTGGCGGTTTTAATTTCACATTTAAAGTATCTTTTTATTATTTAAATCATTTGATCAATCATTTTAAATCAATGTTTTATGTTTAATATATCAAAATATAATTTATGCATAAAAATGGGCCTTTGTAAATGTAAATAAAACTATGCATATTTGAGAATATAAAAGCTGACAGAATACTGAAAAAAAATTGCTTCAGAATAAATTGTTACTATAAATTTTATAAGATTTTACTGTATCTTCTAGACTGTTTTGTACAGTATTGTATCTTCCGCCATGAAAAATTAAGATTTCTATTTTGTTAAAGAATAAGTACTTTTTTTTTTTTAAATAAACAATTTATGTTATATTGTGTGTTTTAACTACTTTTTGTAAGTTGTATTATTATTAATAATAAATCGCTCAATTTAAAGTTAAAAATAAATAATAATTAGAATATTCGAATCTCAAACTTGAAAATCGAATGCTTTCCCACCGAACAAATATTCTGGTTCAGCCCTACTAATAATCATTATCAATAAAAACCCAGAAAATATATTATATATATATATATATATATATATATATATATTTTTTTTTTTTTTTTTTTTTTTTTTTTTTTTTTTCCTGTGTTGCACACTACTAAAATATTTAATTTTGTAAAGAGTATACTGTTTGGTATACAAGGATGCTGGATACTGTGACTCACCAACTGTGACTGAATAGTACTTTAATTTTCAAGCACACTATACAGTCTGAAGCATGTATTATCTGCGCTTGCAGTTTCAAAATAATCCACTGAATATCTTCTAATTTTTCTCTGAATACACAGTGATTCCCCAAATCACAACATGTTTGCAGACTTGTCAGGTTAGTATCACGTTTGAAGGTTTTTTTTTTTTTTTCATCAAGCAGCATACAGATCTTGTGCAAATATTGTTTAAAATATATTTATTTTTCTGAGCACAGAATGCAGACCACAGATCACAGCATGATCAGAGTCCCCAGGTAAGTGTCCTTAGAAAAATTACAAAAGTCTGAAGGCCTGCAATATATGGAGACTCTTTACTTCACTTCATGTTAAACTGATGTCCCACATCAGAGAGATACTTTAAAAATCATGTTCTGTTCTGAACACAGACCGCAGCAGGATCCGATGAATCTCCTGCCACTGGATCAAACAAGAACCAGAGCTCAGAATCACATGAAATTAAACCTCTCATGATGAAAACTGAAGATCAGGAGGCTGGAGCCAGTGAAGAAACCCATTCCGTGGAGACACACACATAATCAATTTTGATAGTCTGATCAAACTCTCATGAGGTCAGACCAAATCCAGATTAGAGTTCAGTGTCATTTATTTCTAATGGAGATTTTATTGATGTTGTAACTTTATTTAAATGTACTGTTTTGTTTTATTCTTTTCCCATTGTTTTTACTTTTGTCTTAATATCTGTAAATAAATGCGTTTAATGAACTGTTTTAGTAACACCTTTGTCATGTGTTTATGTAAATGGAGAGCTTGGGTCTGAATGAAGAACTGTAAGATCAGCCACCGAAGAGTCCGAGTTTACAACAGCAGTTTTTGGGTGGGTGGTTGAGCTTTAGACTGAACAGCCACTGATCTCAGGTGTGACTAGTTAGTCATGTGACCCAGAGAAGACACACAGGTAGAAATGGATGGGGAGATGGGTTTGTCACTGTGGTAGATGTGCTACAGCTTTTTTTTTTTTTCACACAAGCATATTATATATATATATATATATATATATATATATATATATATATATATATATATATATATAAGGCTCACATCCTGTTTCATCCAAGTTCTGTTTAGTCTGTCTGAATTTGGTATGCATTGTGCATGATGTGTCATATCTGCTATGACTTAATCACCACAGAAACATAGAAAAATGGTTCTTCAGTGGTTCTTCAGCAGTTCTTTGGGGAGTTTAAGGTGCTATAGAGAACCATGGCTGTACATAAAGAAGCCATTAAACAAGCCATTAAGTTTTTAATGTTTTTAACTGTGTTTGCACTTGGATGGGATTAATGCAGAACACCAATTCTAAATATGTGTTATTCTGCATTATACTCTAAATTTTGTAATCGTAGTTGTTCTGTAGTTATATTAGTAATTTACTAATTGGACATCAGATTTTAATATATATATATATATATATATATATATATATGCGCATTTGTTATGTTATGGTTAGTGTACCATGGTAAAATTATGGTAACCACTGAGAGTACAATAATTGTGTTTTTTTTAATTTGTTTTATTTGTAGCCATGTAACCATGGTTAATATTGTAATTAAGGGAGCAAGTGCTGTCATGATTTGTTTTGTTTTTTGGGGGGGTGTTTATTAGAGGTCGACCGATTGTATCCATTTTCCCGATTAATTCACACCGATAGTTGATTGCTGGAAGAATCGTTTATTGACAAAAATCCATGTTGATAGTTTTCCGGGTTGCATCCACTGCTGAAGCAGCTCAGAAGGCTCTGTTTTCATTACACAGTGCGAGAGCTGCCTCTAGTGATTGAAATCACTGATAGCATGTGCTATTTGTTTAGACACGTGATGCTGCATGCTGAACAGAGAGAGAATCTTCAGAGCCGGATTAAAATGCAGCTGACAGAAAATCCTGCCACGCCACAGAGCGCCATTCACATAGTTGTCCATTAAATTACATTATATTCGCTCTAATCCTTGTTAATGGACATAATTCATTGTATATTGAGCATTTTCATCTAAACGTTTTTCTTTCTGTGCCTCTAATAAAGTCTGTATGCGTCATTTATAGATCACTCTTTCTGTTTTCTCAGTTTTTATTTTTATTTTTATTTTTTTTTTTAAAGTGAACTTCAAACTCATGCCTCATTGTTCATTCTTGAAGTAATCTCGTGTTCGTTTAGTGATTAAATAAACAGTTTTAGACCACTGCTCGAGTGTGAGTTCTCCTAGATTCAGTGCTGCTCTTTTATTTTGATAAGATAATCATTAAGTGTTCAAGAGTTCATACATTGTTCTGGTATAATTGTAGGGCCCTATGTTTTCCGTGATGTGCAAAACGCGGATGGGATTGCAGAATCCATTCATAAAAACGGAATTCACAGTTTAACACGGAATGACGCTGTTTCAATAAATGAGGACGAAAACACACAAAGAATCTCTCCAGAACTGAGAGTCACTTAATGAGCATTTGACCATTTGATTTGAGCAAAAGCATCATATCACATGGACAGAACTATAAAAGTATTTACGGCCACCCGTCAAAATAAAAGTCAGATTTGATTTGAAGTCTATTATGTACAGTACATAGAATACTACTACTACTACTACTAAAATGAAACAAATATTATTTTTGTAAGGAATAATCACACAACATTTCTTCCATGTTTTAATAGTAAAATCCCTTTGCCTGCCAAAAAATAAAAAAGTTTCAAGCCTTGATTTGATAGCAATAAAAAAAAAATAATAATAATACACAGAAGTTTTAAGGGCAAAAAAAAATCATTAGGATTCCTTAAGGAAAAAAAATTTAGTTGTTTTATGCATTCAAGTAATAAGACATGCTAAAACAGATAATTTGGTAACAATAAAATATATGGTGAGAAAAAGTAAAACATTTCATAGGGCCCTAAACGTGTAATTTTGTTGTTAAACTTTTATTAATTTGATGTGAAAATGTATAAATTTCATGATTTTTATAAATTAGACTTGCGTTGTGATTAATAAACATTAATTGAACTTAAACTTTAAATGGAAAAAAAAAACACAGAATTTGGAAATAAATAAAAAAACTAAACTGATTTCATAGGGCCCTATTAGTGTGTGGTAATTTCAACATTAACTATTACTGCTATTGTTATTATTACTACTACTACTACTACTACTACTACTACTACTACTACTACTAATACTAGTATGGTTCAGTACAGTTCTGTTTGGTAGTTTAAATTGATCCAAAATGAATTAATCTAAACAAGTCTTTTGATGAACAGAATTGCAAAATTTGAGAGAGATTACTATTCACGGTAGTGCTGTACTTCGGGGGTTTGTTGTAGTTTGGTAATAAACAGTAATATAATCATGCACAGTGTTGGGAAAGTTCACAATTGAACTAGTTCAAAGTTCAATTCTCAAATTTTAAAATAAACTAGTTCAGTTCATAGTTCAAACTACAAAATGTTGAAATAAGTTCACAAAGTTCACAGTTCCAAAAATGGAAAAAAACTTTTTTCCATATGTTGCTGCGAGCTATTATTTTTCGAAATTATTGCAACAGCCCATATAGAATAAGAGACAGCAATTATTTTATCAGTTTTAACAATGAAGCTATGCGTCAGATTTCATCTTCATATCCAATTTTGAATCCTTATCCAGGGTTTACATTAGCATTGAGGGGACAGCACTTCCCCCTTGTTGCTTTAATGCTTTGTTTCCCATTCTCACCGACCTTGTCATAAATATCATAAAATTATTTTAAATGATCATACGCCTTCTTGCTACATGCAGCTGTTGCCTCCATGCTTTTTTTTTTTTTTTGATGACGCGGTGCGACACTGGTGGCTGGTGTTGCCAGATTGGGTGTTTTTCCGCTACATATTTAGACCCGTTTACGGTGTGTATTAGCCGGGTTTTCGCCTTGAACGAGTTGACAGTACGTTCATCAGGCATTAATACAGCACGTTCAGTTCACGTAATTTCTGAGAGATTTATCTCAGATGAAGGTAAGTGCACTGTAAAAAATAAAATAAAAAAAATCCTAATTTTACAGTAAATTACTCAAATTATTTTCTATTATTACTTTTATAACAGTATGTTGCTGTTATTTTAAATTATATTCAAAACTGTAAAATGACAAACAATTTGTAAATAAATTAATGGTCTGTTAATTTACAGATTATATTATTAATGATAAATTACAGTAATGCTCTTTTTTACAGGACAATTATACGGAGCCCCTAAAGGGTCATTGTGGCGGAAAAGAAATCAGAGTGAGTGAAAGAATTTGGGGTTGGAGAAAAAAAAATAGTTTTAGATTTTTTTTGCGTTCTCTCGCAAAGATATTTGCATTCCCTCAAAAAACGTTTGCGTTCTCTCACGAAACCAGCTGAGTTCAGACAAATACTTCCGGTTTACCCCTACCTCTTGTAGTGGTTCATATAGCTCCATAAGTCCACAATGGAGCGGTTCATAGTCTTTGATTCTGAGCTTGGAGAAATAGTGCATGCTTATTAGGGCACGGTTTTATGACATAGTAAGTCGCTTAATGTAAACACTGTGTGACGAGAGCCGAGGGAACTGAGCCGGTATCGAGTCCTGCAGAGGAGAACTGAATGAGGGACTGATGAGGGTGTTGGATGATAGAAGACTAGGCTCGGACTTTATTAGGGGTTTTGGTTCTGTTTGTGCGCGACAGTTGTCCACGTGAAGGGGCTGTTGCGCTCTTTCAGGTATAATGTATCATTAAAGTTTTGTTTGAATGTTTGCCGGTTCCCGTCTCCTCCTTCCCATGACTACGAACGTTTGTTACACACTGGATGACTTAATTCAGTACATAATTTAATAAAGCATACAGACAAGCAGAATAGCCAAGAATATTAACGTAAATGTTTTGTTTCCAGTCAAGACTTGGAGAAACTTGTTCATGCCTTTATCACCAGCAGGGTGGACTATTGTAATGGGCTCTTCACCGGCCTTCCCAAAAAGACCATTAGACAGCTGCAGCTCATCCAGAACCAGAAGATCTGAGCATATCACACCAGTCCTCAGGTCCTTACACTGGCTTCCAGTTACATTTAGGATTGATTTTAAAGTACTTTTACTCGTATATAAGTCACTAAATGACCTAGGACCGAAATATATTCCAGATATGCTCACTGAATATAAACTATCAGAGCACTCAGATCACTAGGATAGAGTCAGTTAGAAATACCAAGGGTTCACACAAAACAAGGGGAGTCCGCCTTTATGTGACCATATGACTCGATCGACTTAAACTAGTAAGGCCCGTACTCAAAACCCCAATTTTGAAGCCTCCCCAATAGCAGGCTTTCAACTAAAAAAGGTCAAGCAGAGACCAGGCTACAATTGTATTGCTCAATTAAGACACCTTGAGCTCAACATCAATAAAAGTTAATCAATGTGAATAAATCAGCCCAATGGGCTTCATTAGTCAGTTCACATCGGTCAACCACCCCTACACTGGCCAAACATACACACACACAAAAAAAAAATTATAATACACAAACAGTTCACAAAAACAGAGACTAAACGAGGATTCTTTCTTTGGAATTATGTCTTGGCATAACACATTTCCCCGCTCCATGATAAAAAAAAAAAAACTCAACTTTTTAAATGGAGCAGCATCAATGTGAAACAAGACAAAGAAATACAACCAACCCAAATAATATAAACTATATATATATTGATCAATAAACAAAACCTAATAAATAAGATAGAATGAAGCAACTTGAACTGAAACAAACTCAATTTCAGTCAAACTCCATTTCACACACACTTAAACAAAATACACAGACAAACAACAAACACGATGGAGTTACCAGCGAACACCAAGTGGCGCCAGAATCAAAGGGCACGGTTTTACAGCACATCCAACGCGAAATGTTATACAGGCAACAGCGAATACGTTCAATGCAATCGCGTGCGCACAAAAATCCTGCGTTCCAAAACTGGAAACGGCATTTAAGCCGCAGCAAAGCAGCAGCTAGCAACTTCTGTAAAACAAATAATGAGGTTTTCATTTACTTCCTCCCCAATCCTCTCCCATAAAAAAAAAAAAAAAAAAAAAAAAAATTAAAGCTGCAAGCAGCATTTATCGGGGTTCAAGCATTTTAGGTCTCTGGGGTGGTCTCGGCCAACCTGGATGTACGGATGACAGTTAAACACATCCAAAATGGAGATTAGGCTCACAGACAGACACACGCACTGAAATGAAATGATTAAACTAGTTCTTTATAGTTTAGATGTCATTTTCAGCTTTCACTGTAATCATAAAGTGGCAAAAGTTTAAAAACTGACGTTTGCATTTATCCAAAGCGACTTACACTAGCTATATATGTCAGAGGTCACATGCCTCTGGACCAACGTGGGGTTAAGTGTCTTGCTCAGCGACACATTGTTGTCTCACATTGGATTCGAACCTGGGTTGCTCACACCGATGGCATGTGTCTTATCCACTGCGCTAAAACCTCCCCTATGTCTGTTTGACATGTCTGTTTGAACAAAATGGAAAACTTTGACTCAATGAGATTTTAAATGGAACTACTTTTTTTTATTTTATTGCAATGAATCCACTTAAATTTTGCATGCTTGTTTAGAATGAGATTATGCATTATTTTACACAGTTTTGATAATTTGTGGGCTTTCTGTTTGTATTAACAGGTCTTTGGGTACACTACGTAAAGAACGTATTTTAAAATAACCGGTTTATAGTTGTCCAAATACAATTGTTCAACATTTTTTTGATAATTATTGACCTTCAGAGTCTAGAGAATTGTACTTCAGTGGTTTTATAGATTTTCAGCTTAAACCCTTGGACTAGTTCGCCAAAGTAACTTTTTAAAATAATCTTGAATATTTAATTAGGAGTTTTATTGACAACATTGATCCAAGAGGCAAAGTTGTTCAGAATGAGGAGATCTATCATATGATCTAGTGTTTGTGTGAATATATGAGTATTTTCAACCATTTTGAGGCCATTTACCATACACATCTTGTGTTTTTGAGACCTTTTCTACTGTTATAGCGCCACCTATTGTTCGATCTCCATGAAACTTTGCATGATTGTTCAGAGACATCTGCTCCATGTTTTCTCCTAGTTTTGCAAAGTTTTGAGTTTCTGTTGAGGTTTTATAGGCTTTTGTTTGTATGTGGCCACGCCCCTTTTATCAATGACCTGGTTACAGTTAACCAAAGGAAAAAATTCAACATTGTTTTGATAACTATTGATCTAGAGGGTCCAGAGAATATTTCTGCATTGGTTTGGTTCTGATTGGGTGAAAAACCTAGGACTAGTTCGAAAAAGTAGGTTTTTAACATATTTGTGAATAATTAATGAACAATTTGATTGACAGCCATGGTTCTTGAGGCAAAGTTGTGCATCATGAGGAGATCTATCAAATGATATGCATATTATGTGAATCTGTGTAATACCACGTGATTACTGAGCCAAAAAATCTCATTAGCGCCAACTAGTGGCCGATTTCTTTCAAAATTCTTACAGACCTTTAGGGCCCTGAGTCGAACGTGCCTACAGAGTTTCGTTCCGATTGACCTCTGTTAACCTTGTCAAAAACGTGCTTACATTTCATTGGCCAATGACGGCCATGTTTTTTTAGATACGCCAATTTCCTCATAGACTCTTGTGTCACATGAGACAATGACATGGCATACAAATTTTCAAGTCGATCAGGCTAACGGTTGTTTAGTTATTGCCATTTCTATGTTTTTACCTCTTATAGCGCCACCAAGTGGCAGAGCTGTGCAATTTTTTTATTTGAACAAAGTTTCAGCTCATCAAAATGTGTACCAAGTTTGGCTAAGATATCTCATTTCGTTCACGAGTTCTGGCCTTTTGAATGAAATTGGTCCTCGACTTGAAGGTATTAGCGCCCCCTTACCGCAGTGAGTGAAAATTTCAAATTGTTTTTGATAATTATTGATAATGACTGTCCATAGAACATTTCTGCACTGGTTTTGTTACGATTGGCTGAAAAACCTAGGACTAGTTTGCAAAAGTAGGTTTTGGCTATAGGTCGATTTTACGGGAAAACGGTGCGTCGTAGAGTAAAAAAAGGCACAGAGCAATTTTGTTCCTATTAACCCAAGGATGCAAAATATATAACGTTTTTGAGTCTACGTCAAGTGGTTTAGGAGCTATGGCCAAAAATGTCTGAACATTTTGTTTTTTGTGCTGTAGCGCCCCCGTTAGGCCGATTGGGCCGGGTCTTTGCGCCTGAGTAGCGAGCCAGACTACTACAATCTGGCCAAGTTTCAGCTCTCTAGCCCTTACGGTTTGGGCTGCACGATCAGTTTTAGGGAAGAATAATAATAATAATTAAAGCTGCAAGCAGCATTTTAACGGGGTTCAAGCATTTAAGGCATCTGAGGTGGTCAGAGCCAACCTGGATGTTTGGATGACATTTAAACACATCCAAAATGAAGAAAAAGGTTAACAGACAGACACACACACTGAAAGTAAATGATTAGACTAATATATGTATACTCTATAAGCATATGCACACACACACACACACACACACACACAAAGACACACATATACATGCACAAACATTTTGTTGCACATATAGGTATTTGAAATAAGTGATAGGTGACATAAAATTATTGCAAGTCTTCTCTTTTTCAGAGTTTAGATGTCATTTTCAGGTTAAACTGTAATCATAATGTGGCAAAATTGTAAAAACTGATACATCTTTATAAACAAAATGGAAAACATCAATTCAATGAGATTTAAAATGTTATAACAGTTAATTTATTAATGTTTTGGCATGAATTCATGAAAACAGTACTGTTTAACTAGCTGAATGAGCCCATTAGTGGTCTTCCGCTGCCATCTAGTGGTTATAAATTGCATTTACTCAAACAACACTGTGTTTTAAAACATAACTGTTATAGTGTTGTAATTTTTTTTTTGCCCAATCTCTCTTAAATTTTGCATGCTTGTTTAGAATGAAATCATGCATTATTTTACACAGTTTTGATAATTTGTGGGCTTTCTGTTTGTATTAATAGGCCTTTGTGTACACTATGCAAAAAACATATTATAAAATTATTGGTTTATAGTTGCCCAAATGCAATTGTTCAACATGTTTTTGATAATTATTGACCTTCAGAGTCTAGAGAATTGTACTTCAGTGGTTTTATTGATTTTCATCTTAAACCGTATCACAAGTATGCCAAAGTAACTTTTTTAAATAATCTTGAATATTTAATTAACAGCTTTATTGACAACATTGGTCCCAGAGGCAAAGTTGTTCAGAATGAGGAGATTTATCATATGATATGAAGATTTAGTGTTTTTGAGTGAATATATGAACATTTTCAAACAATTTGAGGCCATTTACGCTATAAATCTTGTGTTTTGAGACCTTTTCTACTGTTATAGCGCCACCTATGGTCTGATCTCCATGAAACTTTGCATGCTTGTTAAGAGTAACCTGTTACATGATTTCACTGAGTTTCATAAAGTTTTGAGTTTTCGTTTAGGTTTTATAGGCTTTGGGGTATGTTTGGCCACACCCCTTTTTCTAAATTACCCCTTTACAGCTAACCAAAGGACAAAATTCAACATTTTTTTAATAATTATTGATCTAGAGAGCCCACAGAATATTACTGCAGTGGTTTGGTTCCGGTCGGGCAAAAAACCTAGGACTAGTTCGCAAAAGTAGGTTTTTAACATATTTGTGAATAACAATTGAACGATTTGATTGACAGCAATGGTTCTTGAGGCAAAGTTGTGCATTATGAGGAGATCTATCAAATGATATGCATATTGTGTTGATATGTGAAACACCACGTGATTACAGAGCCATAAAACTCGTTAGCGCCAACTAGTGGCCGATTTCTTTCAAAATTCTTGCAGTCCTTTAGGGCTATGAGTCAAACATGCCCACCGAGTTTCGTTTCGATTGACATCCGTTAACCTTGTTAAATAGGTGCTCAAATTTCTTTGGCCAATGGCGGCCATGTTTTTTGAGATACGCGAATGTCCTCATAGATACTTGTGCCACTTCTGACAAAGACACTGCATACCAATTTTCAAGTCGATCGGACCAACGGTTGCTTAGTTATAGCCATTTATGTGTTTTTTCTGTCTTATAGCGCCCCCAAGTGGCAGAGGTGTGCAATTTTATTTTATTTGACCAAAGTTTTTGCTCTTACAAATGTCCAGCAAGTTTGGTTAAGATATCTCATTTCATTCACAAGTTATAGCCTGTTGCGTAAAATTGGTCCTCGACTTTCGAACGTTTTGGCAGCCCATTACAACAGTGAGTCGAAATTTCAACTTTTTTTTGATAATTATTGATATTCACTGCCCAGAGAAAACTTCTGCAGTAGTTTGGTTCTGATTGGGTGAAAAACCTAGGACTAGTTCGCAAAAGTAGGTTTTGGACATACGTCAAGTTTGCGAAAAA
This sequence comes from allo-octoploid hybrid of Carassius auratus x Cyprinus carpio, assembly GCA_024542945.1. NCBI lineage: Eukaryota > Metazoa > Chordata > Actinopteri > Cypriniformes > allo-octoploid hybrid of Carassius auratus x Cyprinus carpio. The sequence goes on along the minus strand of CM044999.1, from coordinate 27,500,268 downwards.
ACGAGGCCTCCTAGACCCAAAATCAGAGTGACCGTTTTTAATTTCGCTTGACCCAAGGATTCCAGAAATGTTAAATTTTTGAGTCTACGATAAGCGGTTTAGGAGCTATTAGCACAAACGCATATTTGATCGCTGTAGCGCCCCCCACTGGCCGAATGGGCTGGATCTTTGTATCTGAGTAGCGAGCAAGACTACTACCGTTTGACCAAGTTTCAGCTCTCTAGGCCTTACGGTTTGGGCTGCCCGTTCAGTTTTAAGGCGGAAGAATAATAATAATAATAATAAAAATCCTAACAATTACAATAGGGTTTCAGCACTGCGTGCTTGAACCCCTAATAATAATAATAAAAATCCTAACAATTACAATAGGGTTTCAGCACTGCGTGCTTGAACCCCTAATAATTAAAGCTGCAAGCAGCATTTACGGGGTTCAAGCACTTAAGGCATCTTAGGTGGTCAGAGCCAACCTGGACATATATGGATGGCCGTTAAACACATCCAAAATGGAGAATAGGCTAACAGACAGACCCACACACTGAAATTAAATGATTAAACTCGTTTTTAAGATTTTAGATGTCATTTTCAGGTTTCACTGTAATCATAATGTGGCAAAATTTTAAAAACTGATATGTCTGAATGAACAAAATGGAAAACTTTAACTCAATGAGATTTGAAATGTTGTAAGAGTGTTTTTTGTATTGTTTAGGCATTACATACTTTCAACTGTACAGTTTAAGTTAGCTGAATGAGCCCATTAGTGGTTTTCCGCTGTCATCTAGTGGTTATAAATGGCAATTTCTCATACATCAATGTGTTAATCCTTTTAACTCTTAGTGTTTTTTGCCCAATATCTCTTAAATATGGCATGCTCGTTTAGAATGAAATTATGCATTATTTTACACAGTTTTGATAATTTGTGGGCTTTCTGTTTGTATTAATAGGCCTTTGTGTACACTATGCAAATAACATATTATAAAATTACTGGTTTATAGTTGTCCAAATGCAATTGTTCAACATGTTTTTGATAATTATTGACCTTCTGAGTCTAGAGAATTGTACTTCAGTGGTTTTATTGATTTTCATCTTAAACCCTATCACAAGTATGCCAAAGTAACTTTTTTAAATAATCTTGAATATTTAATTAACAGCTTTATTGACAACATTGGTCCCAGAGGCAAAGTTGTTCAGAATGAGGAGATTTATCATATGATATGAAGATTTAGTGTTTTTGAGTGAATATATGAACATTTTCAAACAATTTGAGGCCATTTACCATATAAATCTTATGTTTTGAGACCTTTTCTACTGTTATAGCGCCACCTATGATCCAATCTCCATGAAAATGTGCATGCTTGTTAAGAGTCACGTGTTACATGTTTTCACCAAGTGTCATAAAGTTTTGAGTTTTCGTTTAGGTTTTATATGCTTTTGGGTATTTTGGTCACGCCCCTTTTCTAATTTAGCTAGTTATAGCTAACCAAAGGATAAAATTCAACATTTTTTTGATAATTATTGATGTAGAGAGTCCAGAGAAAATTACTGCAGTGGTTTGGTTTCGATCGGGTAAAAATCCTGGGACTAGTTCGCAAAAGTAGGTTTTTAACATATTTGTGAATAACAATTGAACGATTTGATTGACATATTCGCTCCTTGAGGCAAAGTTGTTCACAAAGAGGAGATCTATCATATGATATGAAGATCTAGTGTTTGTGTGAATATATTAACATGTCCTACAAATTGTGATCATTTTCTACTGAAAATGTGTGTTTTTGAGGCTTTTTCAACTGTTATAGCGCCACCTAAGATCCGATCTCCATGACACTTTGCATGCTTGTTAAGAGTCACGTGTTACATGTTTTCACCTACTTTCATAAAGTTTTGAGTTTTCGTTTAGGTTTTATAGGCTTTGGGGTATGTTTGGCCACACCCCTTTTCTAACTTACCCATTTAACGCTAACCAAAGGACAAAATTCAACATTTTTTTGATAATTATTGATCTAGAGAGTCCACAGAATATTACTGCAGTGGTTTGGTTCCGATCGGGCAAAAAACCTAGGACTAGTTCGCAAAAGTAGCTTTTTAACATATTTGTGAATAGCAATTGAAAGATTTGATTGACAGCAATGGTTATTGAGGCAAAGTTGTGCATTATGCAGAGATCTATCAAATGATATGCATATTGTGTTGATATGTGAAACACCACGTGATTACAGAGCCATAAAACTCGTTAGCGCCAACTAGTGGCCGATTTCTTTCAAAATTCTTACAGACCTTAAGGTTCATGAGTCGAACGTACCCAGCGAGTTTCGATCCGATCAACATCCGTTAACCCTTTCAAATAGGTGCTTAAACTTGTTTGGCCAATGGCGGCCATGTTTTTTGAGATATGCAAATGTCCTAATAGGTCCTTGTGCCCCTTCAGACAAAGACACTCCATACCAATTTTCAAGTCGATCGAGCCAACGGTTGCCTAGTTATAGCCATTTATGTGTTTTTTCTTTTTATAGCGCCCCCAAGTGGCAGAGGTGTGCAATTTTTTTTATTTGACCAAAGATTGAGCTCATACAAATGTTCAGCGAGTTTGGTTAAGATATCTCATTTCGTTCATGAGTTATAGCCTTTTGCGTAAAATTAGTCGTCGACTTTCGAACATTTTGGCATCCCATTACGACAGTGAGTCGAAATTTCTACTTTTTTTTGATAATTATTGATATTCACTGGACAGAGAACATTTCTGCAGTGGTTTGGTTCAGATTGGGCAAAGAACCTAGGACTAGTTCGCAAAAGTAGGTTTTGGACATACGTCAAATTTGCGAAAAAACGAGGCCTCCTAGACCCAAATTCAGAGTGACCGTTTTTAATTTCGCATGACCCACGGATTCCAGAAATGTAAAATTTTTGGCTCTATCACAAGCGGTTTAGGAGCTATTAGCAAAAACGCATTTTCGATCACTGTAGCGCCCCCTATTGGCCAATTGGGCTGAGACTTTGATAGGTTCTCCCCAAATTGAGCTCTATCATCTGACCAAGTTTCAAGTCTTTAGGCCTTACGGTTTGGGCTGCACGTTCAGTTCTAGGGCGGAAGAATAATAATAATAATAATAAAAATCCTAACAATTACAATAGGGTTTCAGCACTGCGTGCTTGAACCCCTAATAAAAATCCTAACAAATACAATAGGGTTTCAGCACTGCGTGCTTGAACCCCTAATTAAAGCTGCAAGCAGCATTTACGGGGTTCAAGCACTTAAGGCATCTTAGGTGGTCAGAGCCAACCTGGACGTATATGGATGGCCGTTAAACACATCCAAAATGGAGAACAGGCTAACAGACAGACACACACACTGAAATTAAATGATTAAACTCGTTTTTAAGATTTTAGATGTCATTTTCAGGTTTCACTGTAATCATAATGTGCCAAAATTTTAAAAACTGATATGTCTGAATGAACAAAATGGAAAACTTTAACTCAATGAGATTTGAAATGTTGTAAGAGTGTTTTTTGTATTGTTTAGGCATTACATCCTTTCAACTGTACAGTTTAAGTTAGCTGAATGAGCCCATTAGTGGTTTTCTGCTGCCATCTAGTGGTTATAAATGGCAATTTCTCATACATCAATGTGTTAATCCTTTTAACTCTTAGTGTTTTTTGCCCAATATCTCTTACTTATGGCATGCTCGTTTAGAATGAAATTATGCATTATTTTACACAGTTCTGATAATTTGTGGGCTTTCTGTTTGTATTAATAGGCCTTTGTGTACACTATGCAAATAACATATTATAAAATCACTGGTTTATAGTTGTCCAAATGCAATTGTTCAACATGTTTTTGATAATTATTGTCCTTCAGAGTCTAGAGAATTGTACTTCAGTGGTTTTATTGATTTTCAGCTTAAAGCCTTGGACTACTTTGCCTAAGTAACTTTTTTAAATAATCTTGAATATTTAATTAACAGCTTTATTGACAACATTGGTCCCAAAAGTTGTTCAGAATGAGGAGATCTATCATATGATATGAAGATCTAGAGTTTATGTGAATATATGAGCATTTTCAGACAATTTGAGGCCATTTACCATATCAATCTTATGTTTTGAGACCTTTTCTACTGTCATAGCGCCACCTGTGGTCCGATCTCCATGAAAATTTGCATGCTTGTTAAGAGTCACCTGTTACATGTTTTCACCAAGTTTCATAATGTTTTGAGTTTTCGTTTAGGTTTTATATGCTTTTGGGTATTTTGGTCATGCCCCTTTTCTAATTTAGCCAGTTAAAGCTAACCAAAGGACAAAATTCAAAATTTTTTTGATAATTATTGATCTAGAGAGTCCAGAGAAAATTACTGCAGTGGTTTGGTTTCGATCGGGTAAAAAATCTGGGACTAGTTCGCAAAAGTACGTTTTTAACATATTTGTGAATAACAATTGAACGATTTGATTGACATCTTCGCTCCTTGAGGCAAAGTTGTTCACAAAGAGGAGATCTATCATATTATATGAAGATCTAGTGTTTGTGTGAATGTATGAACATGTCCTACAAATTGTGATCATTTTCTATTGAAAATGTGTGTTTTTGAGGCTTTTTCAACTGTTATAGCGCCACCTATGATCCGATCTCCATGAAACTTTGCATGCTTGTTAAGAGTCACCTGATACATGATTCCACGAAGTTTCATAAAGTTTTGAGTTTTCGTTTAGGTTTTATAGGCTTTGGGGTATGTTTGGCCACACCCCTTTTACTAAATTACCCCTTTACAGCTAACCAAAGGACAAAATTCAACATTTTTTTGATAATTATTGATCTAGATAGTCCACAGAATATTACTGCAGTGGTTTGGTTCCGATCGGACAAAAAACCTAGGACTAGTTCGTAAAAGTAGGTTTTTAACATATTTGTGAATAACATTTGAACGATTTGATTGACAGCAATGGTTCTTGAGGCAAAGTTGTGCATTATGAGGAGCTCTATCAAATGATATGCATATTGTGTTGATAAGTGAAACACCACGTGATTACAGAGCCAATAAACTCGTTAGCGCCAACTAGTGGCCGATTTCTTTCAAAATTCTTACAGACCTTAAGGTTCATGAGTCGAACGCACCCAGCGAGTTTCGTTCCGATCAACATCCGTTAACCCTTTCAAATAGGTGCTTAAAATTGTTTGGCCAATGGCGGCCATGTTTTTTAAAATATGCAAATGTCCTCATAGGTACTTGTGCCCCTTCAAACAAAGACACTGCATACCAATTTTTAGGTCGATCGAGCCAACGGTAGCCTAGTTATAGCCATTTATGTGTTTTTTCTTTTTATAGCGCCCCCAAGTGGCAGAGGTGTGCAATTTTTTTTATTTGACCAAAGTTTTAGGTCTTACAAATGTGTAGCAAGTTTGGTTAAGATATGTTATTTCTTTCACGAGTTATAGCCTGTTGCGTAAAATTGCTCCTCGACTTTCGAACGTTTTGGCATCCCATTACGACAGCGAGTCGAAATTTCAACTTTTTTTTGATAATTATTGATATTCCCTGTCCAGAGAACATTTCTGCAGTGGTTTGGTTCAGATTGGGCGAAAAACCTAGGACAAGTTCGCAAAAGTAGGTTTTGGACATACATAAAGTTTGCGAAAAAACGAGGCCTCCTAGACCCAAAATCAGAGTGACCGTTTTTAAATTCGCTTGACCCACAGATTCCAGAAATGTAAAATTTTTGGGTCTATGACAAGCGGTTTAGGAGCTATTAGCACTAACGCATTTTTGATCACTGTAGCGCCCCCCATAGGCCATTTAAGCTGACACTTTGTCAGAATGTCCCCTCGGGGAGCTCTACCTTCTGCCCAAGTTTCAGCTCTCTAGGTCTTACGGTTTGGTCTGCACGATCAGTTTTAGCGGAGAAAAATAATAATAATTAAAGCTGCAAGCAGCATTTTACGGGGTTCAAGCATTTAAGGCCTCTGAGGTGGTCTTGGCTAACCTGGATGCATGGATGACAGTCAAAGACATCCAAAATGAAGAATAGGCTGGCAGACAGACACAAACACTGAAATTAAATGATTAAAATAGTTTTTAACAGTTTAGATGTCATTTTCAGGTTAAACTGTAATCACAATGTGGCAAAATTGTAAAAACTGATATATCTGTATGAACAAAATGGAAAACATTGACTCAATGAGATTTAAAATGTTATAACAGTTAATTTTTTTTATGTTTTGGCATGAATTAATGAATCCTTTCAACAGTACTGTTCAACTTTGCTGAATGAGCCCATTAGTGGTCTCCCGCTGCCATCTAGTGGTTCTAAATTGCATTTACTCAAGCAACACTGTGTTTTTAAATATAACTGTTATAGTGTTGTTATTTTTTTTGACCAATCTCTCTTAAATTTTGCATGCTTGTTTAGAATGAAATTATGCATTATTTTACACAGTTTTGATAATTTGTGGGCTTTCTGTTTGTATTAATAGGCCTTAGTGTACACTATGCAAATAACATATTATAAAATTACTGGTTTATAGTTGTCCAAATGCAACTGTTCAATATGTTTTTGATAATTATTGACCTTCAGAGTCTAGAGAATTGTACTTCAGTGGTTTTATTGATTTTCAGCTTATACCCTATCACTAGTTTGCCAAAGTAACTTTTTGAAATAATCTTGAATATTTAATTAACAGCTTTATTGACAACATTGGTCCCAGAGGCAAAGTTGTTCAGAATGAGGACATCTATCATATGATATGAAGATCTAGTGTTTTTGAGTGAATATATGAGCATTTTCAAACAATTTGAGGCCATTTACCATATAAATCTTGTGTTTGAGACCTTTTCTACTGTTATAGCGCCACCTATGGTGCGATCTCCATGAAACTTTGCATGCTTGTTAAGAGTTACCTGTTACCTGTTCTCACCAAGTTTCATAAAGTTTTGAGTTTTCGTTTAGGTTTTATAGGCTTTGGGGTATGTTTGGCCACACCCCTTTTCTTAATTACCCATTTAACGCTAACCAAAGTACAAAATTGAACATTTTTTTGATAATTATTGATCTAGACAGTCCACAGAATATTACTGCAGTGGTTTGGTTCCGATCGGACAAAAAACCTAGGACTAGTTCGCAAAAGTAGTTTTTTAACATATTTGTGAATAACAATTGAACGATTTGATTGACAGCAATGGTTCTTGAGGCAAAGTTGTGCATTATGAGGAGATCTATCAAATGATATGCATATTGTGTTGATATGTGAAACACCACGTGATTACAGAGCCATAAAACTCGTTAGCGCCAACTAGTGGCCGATTTCTTTCAAAATTCTTACAGACCTTAAGGTTCATGAGTCGAACGTACCCAGCGAGTTTCGTTCCGAACAACATCCGTTAACCCTTTCAAATAGGTGCTTAAAATTGTTTGGCCAATGGCAGCCATGTTTTTTGAGATATGCAAATGTCCTCATAGGTACTTGTGCCCCTTCAGACCAAGACACTGCATACCAATTTTCAAGTCGATCGAGCCAACGGTTGCCTAGTTATAGCCATTTATGTGTTTTTTAAATCTTATTGCGCCCCCAAGTGGCAGAGATGCGCAATTTTTTTTATTTGACCAAAGATTGAGCTCATACATATGTGTACCAAGTTTGGTCAAGATATCTCATTCCGTTCAAGAGTTATAGTCAAAATAACATTTGGCTAACGTTAGCATAGACGCTTTTTGGCGTACTGTTTCGCGTAAGAATCGAAATTTCAACTTTTTTTTGATAATTATTTATATTGAGTGTCCAGGGAATATTTCTGCAGTGGTTTCGTTCCGATTGGTTGAAAATCCTAGGACTAGTTCGCAAAAGTAGGTTTCGGATATAGCTCGATTTTGCGAGAAAACGGTGCGTCGTAGAGCAAAAAATGAAGCTGTGCACTTTTGTTCGGGCTAACCCAAGGATTGCAACGATGCCTTGTTTTTGAGTCTACGGCTAACGGTTTACGACCTGCGGCCAAAAATGTCAAAAATTTTAGTTTTTTGCGCTGTAGCGCCCCCGTTAGGCCGATTGGGCCGGTTCTTTGTATCTGAGTAGCGAGCAAGACTACTACCATCTGACCAAGTTTCAGCTCTCTAGGCCTTACGGTTTGGGCTGCACGTTCAGTTTTAAGGCGGAAAAATAATAATAATAATAAAAATCTTAACAATTACAATAGGGTTTCAGCACTGCGTGCTTGAACCCCTAAAAATCCTAACAATTACAATAGGGTTTCAGCACTGCGTGCTTGAACCCCTAATAATAATAAAAATCCTAACAATTACAATAGGGTTTCAGCACTGCGTGCTTGAACCCCTAATAATAATAATAATAATAAAAATCCTAACAAATACAATAGGGTTTCAGCACTGCGTGCTTGAACCCCTAATTAAAGCTGCAAGCAGCATTTACGGGGTTCAAGCACATTAAGGCCTCTGAGGTGGTCAGAGCCAACCTGGATGTATGGATGACAGTTAAACACATCCAAAACAGAGAATAGGCTGACAGACAGACACATGCACTGAAATTAAATGATTAAACTAGTTTTTAAGAGTTTGGATGTCATTTTCAGGTTTCACTGTAATCATAATGTGGCAAAATTTTAAAAACTGATAAGTCTGTATGAACAAAATGGAAAACTTTACCTCAGTGAGATTTAAAATGTTGTAACAGTGTTTTTTTTTTATTGTTTAGGCATGAATTCATAAATCTTTTCAAAAGTACTGTTTAAATTTTCTGAATGAGCCCATTAGTGGTCTTCCGCTGCCATCTAGTGGTTATAAATTGCATTTACTCAAACAACACTGTTTTTAAACATAACTGTTTTAGTGTTATGTTTTTTGCCCAATCTCTCTTAAATTTTGCATGCTTGTTTAGAATGAAATTAGGCATTATTTTACACAGTTTTGATAATTTGTTGGCTTTCTGTTTGTATTAATAGGCCTTTGTGTACACTGTGAAAAGAACATATTATACAATCACTGGTTTATAGTTGTCCAAATGCAATTGTTCAACATGTTTTGGATAATTATTGACCTTCAGAGTCTAGAGAATTGTACTTCAGTGGATTTATTGATTTTCAGCTTAAAGCCTTGGACTGCTTTGCCAAAGTAACTTTTTAAAATAATCTTGAATATTTAATTAACAGCTTTATTGACAACATTGGTCCCAGAAGTTGTTCAGAATGAGGAGATCTATCATTTGATATGAAGATCTAGTGTTTATGTGAATATATGAGCATTTTCAGACAATTTGAGGCCATTTACCACGTAAATCTTATGTTTTGAGACCTTTTCTACTGTTATAGCGCCACCTATGGTCCGATCTCCATGAAAAGTTCCATGGTTGTTAAGGGTCAGCTGTTACATGTTTTCACCAAGTTTCATAAAGTTTTGAGTTTTTGTTTAGGTTTTATATGCTTTTGGGTATTTTGGTCACGCCCCTTTTCTAATTTAGCCAGTTATAGCTAACCAAAGGACAAAATTATTATTTTTTTTGATAATTATTGATCTAGAGAGTCCAGAGAAAATTACTGCAGTGGTTTGTTTTCGATCGGGTAAAAAACCTGGGACTAGTTCGCAAAAGTAGCTTTTTGACATATTTGTGAATTGCAATTGAACGATTTGATTGACATCTTCGCTCCTTGAGGCAAAGTTGTTCACAAAGAGGAGATCTATCATATGATATGAAGATCTAGTGTTTGTGTGAATGTATGAACATGTCCTACAAACTGTGATAATTTTCTATTGAAAATGTGTGTTTTTGAGGCTTTTTCAACTGTTATAGCGCCACCTATGTTCCGATCTCCATGACATTTTGCATGCTTGTTAAGAGTCACGTGTTAAATGTTTTCACTGAGTTTCATAAAGTTTTGAGTTTTTGTTTAGGTTTTATAGGCTTTGGGGTATGTTTGGACACACCCCTTTTTATATTATCCATTTAAAGCTAACCAAAAGACAAAATTCAACATTTTTTTGATAATTATTGATCTAGAGAGTCCACAGAATATTACTGCAGTGGTTTGGTTCCGATCGGGCAAAAAACCTAGGACTAGTTCGCAAAAGTAGGTTTTTAACATATATGTGAATAACAATTGAACGATTTGATTGACAGCAATGGTTCTTGAGGCAAAGTTGTGCATTATGAGGAGATCTATCAAATGATATGCATATTGTGTTGATAAGTGAAACACCACGTGATTACAGAGCCAATAAACTCGTTAGCGCCAACTACTGGCCGATTTCTTTCAAAATTCTTACAGACCTTAAGGTTCATGAGTCGAACGTACCCAGCGAGTTTCATTCCGATCAACATCCGTTAACCCTTTCAAATAGGTGCTTAAAATTGTTTGGCCAATGGCGGCCATGTTTTTTGATATATGCAAATGTCCTCATAGGTACTTGTGCCCCTTCAGACCAAGACACTGCATATCAATTTTCAAGTCGATCGAGCCAACAGTTGCCTAGTTATAGCCATTTATGTGTTTATTCTATATTATTGCGCCCCCAAGTGGCAGAGATGCGCAATTTTTTTTGTTTGACCAAAGATTGAGCTCATACATATGTGTACCAAGTTTGGTGAAGATATCTCATTCCGTTCAAGAGTTATAGTCAAAATAGCATTTGGCTAACGTTACTATAGATGCTTTTTGGCGTACTGTTTCGCGTAAGAATTGAAATTTCAACTTTTTTTTGATAATTATTGATATTGAGTGTCCAGGGAATATTTCTGAAGTGGTTTGGTTCCGATTGGTTGAAAATCCTAGGACTAGTTCGCAAAAGTAGGTTTCGGATATAGCTCGATTTTGCAAGAAAACGGTGCGTCGTAGAGAAAAAAATGCAGCTGTGCACTTTTGTTCGGACTAACCGAAGGATTGCAACGATGGCTTGTTTTTGAGTCTACGGCTAACGGTTTACGATCTGTGGCCAAAAATGTCCAAAATTTTTGTTTTTTGCGCTGTAGCGCCCCCGTTAGGCCGATTGGGCTGAGACTTTGATAAGTTCTCCCCAAAATGAGCTCTACGATCTGTCCAAATTTCAGCTCTCTAGGCCTTACGGTTTGGGCTGCACGTTCAGTTCTAGGGCGGAAGAATAATAATAATAATAAAAATCTTAACAATTACAATAGGGTTTCAGCACTGCGTGCTTGAACCCCTAAAAATCCTAACAAATACAATAGGGTTTCAGCACTGCGTGCTTGAACCCCTAATTAAAGCTGCAAGCAGCATTTTACCGGGGTTCAAGCACATTAAGGCCTCTGAGGTGGTCAGAGCCAACCTGGATGTTTGGATGACAGTTAAACACATCCAAAAATGGAGAACAGGCTGACAGACAGACACACACACTGAAAGTAAATGATTAGACTAATATTTTAATACTCTATGAGCATATGCACAGACACACACACAAAAAGACAAAGACACACATACATGCACAAACATTTTGTTGCAGATATAGGTATTTGAAATAAGTGATAGGTGACAATAAACTTATTGCAAGTCTTCTCTTTTTAGGAGTTTAGATGTCATTTTCAGGTTAAACTGTAATCATAATGTGGCAAAATTGTAAAAAACTGATATAACTTTATGGACAAAATGGAAAACATTGACTCAATAAGATTTAAAAAGTTATAACAGTTGATTTACTAATGTTTTGGCATGAATTCATGAAACTTTCCAACAGTACTGTTTAACTTAGCTGAATGAGGTCATTAGTGGTCTTCCGCTGCCATCTAGTGGTTATAAATTGCATTTACTCAAACAACACTTTGTTTTTAAATATAACAGTTATAGTGTTTAGTATAGAAAAAGTAAAACAACGTTTTAAATTACATAGCTTATGTCTGGATAAAATAATAAACTATATTAATAACCAAATGTTAAAGTATTAAATATGTTTGTTTTTTATATTTATTTATGCAAGTGTGGTGTAATTGACGTTTTTTAATGGGAGAGCATAGTTGACATATAAATAGTGGAGCGGAGGGAGTTGCTATGGAAACTGAGCAGTAACAGTCTTAGCACTATTTGTGAAGCTGAAACGCTGGCTAGTGAGAGATGTTTGGCATGATGACGTCTAAAGTCCCTGCCAAAAGGATGTAGTCCCTTTTAGCAACTTGTTAGCATGCACAGTTTTTAAGACACAATAAAGTAAATAAAAAAAATCACAAGCAGGTTATAACTAGTGTGTTTTATGTCATAGATCAAAACGTGAAAAATATTTATAGGCTTTGTTAACTACAAACCTTATTTCAGGCAATTTAGCAAGAACCTATTCAAAAACTCTTTAGGGCAAGGGAACCGGAAGTGCTAAAATTCTAACTTTTTTTTTAATGCTTTATTTAGTGACGATTCACATTCAAATGAACAATAAAAGCAAAATATAAATAATGTATATTCAACCTGACGCTAAAATTCTAACTCATTTCGCGTTTTGGCGTACAAAGTGACGACATAACTTCAGCACTCTATTGACATTCAAATAGTGGAGCGGAGGGAGTTGCTATGGAAACTGAGTGGTAACAGTCGTAGGCCTATTTGCGTTGCTTCTGTTTTCAGTTCTTTCAGGTGAGTTTAAGGTTTGAAATCGGATAAGTTAAATAAGTCAAAAATGATTAAATGTTTTGTACGTGTAATAGGTAGGGTTTATTGAATATTGAGTTTATAAAGCGTATATAAAGCTATGTTTAGTGTGTGGGGAAAAGTTCCTTAGGATATAATCAATCGTTTTACACTAACGTTAGGTAACTTAATGTTAGGATTTAGATTGAAGTTGTGGAAATTTTGGGTTTTAATCATAGACTGTGTGGTTTCAATATATGTGTGTGTAGATGGGAGGTTATTGGATGTTGGTTAGTTTACTTAAATATTTGTAATGTTAATGGGTGTAGTGAACGTAGTGTTAGTTTAAACGTGTTTCTGTGTTTTATGTATAGTAATATGTATCATAAAGATTGTTTTGTAATTTAACGGAAGTGTTTATAGAGATACAGCAAATACGTTAGCTCAGACAGCTCATTATATCATGTGAGATGTGGGTGTTTTTCATATAACGTTACTTTTTTGAAAGGTTTTGTTTATTGTTAACATGGAAACATGAGTATGAGATTTCAAAGTACGTTACATTATATTGTATTTCTGTGATTAGGAATCTTGAAATTTTTAGCATGATTAGTTCAATGTTCAGAGTTATATGATTCCTCTGTAGACTTAATATGTTGGTTTGCTGGTCAAGAAATATTTGTTATTGGTCATTTAAAAAGCATAAATATATTTGTATTTTGTTTTTTTTTCCCCCTCTATGGTTTCAGATGCATGTCTAAGTGTTGTAAGACATGTTATGTCAATGTAGGATTTTTTTTTTTTTTTTTCGAGAATGGATGAGACATGCAGGGTGATCAGAACCTGAAGTTTGGGTAAATGACAGTCCGCTGATGGAGATGTGCTGTCACAGAACATGAAGAAAATATTCAACTTCAAGAAGAAGAAGGGCTTCCCTAGCTCCTCCGAGACGGGGAGTGTGTTGTCGGCCAGCTATGATGTGAAGGAGAAAGACCTCAGGAAGGTCCACAAGGCTGCGCTCAGCGGAGATGTGGTTAAGGTCAGACAGCTGGCCAAAAACCATGATTTAAACAAGTTGGATAAGGAAAAGAGGTAATGGTTGATGAAATTAAAATGTTTTGTTTGTAGTAGTATAAAGACTGTGTATGTTTCTTGAATATTTATGGAAAATATTATGTTTGTTATTGAAGATTGTTGGTGTCTGTGTCCTGTCTGTCTAGGACATTTACAGAACCCGTCTCAGCTGGGAAGCCCTCTACACCCATCCACCTGTCTCAGCTTCTTCAGTCTGTTGCCATCAGGGAGGACTCAACTAAACCACTGGAGTAAACGCTTAGTGAGAGCAGTTGAGAAGATCATTGGTGTCTCGCTCCCATCCCTTCAGGACATTTACAGAACCCATGTCACCTGTAAAGGCCTCTGTTTCGTAGGTGATCCCACACACCCGTCACACAGCTTCTTCAGTCTGCTGCCATCAGGGAGTCTCCAGGCCAGGACCAGCAGACTGAAGGACAGCTTCATCCATCAGGCTGTCAGGAAGCTGAACTCTTTGCGGACTTTGTTGCTATTATTACTTTGTTTCTAGTTGATGGTTTTTCTAAGTTAATCTTAGTTATGTTTGATTGATTATAGGATATTTTAACTTATGAGCTTGAAAGCATGCTTTTTATTAGTAGTATTATGTAGAATAATGTAGTATTAGTAGTATTATGCAATATTAGTAGTATTATGAAAGTTGCTTAGTTATACAATAGTTAACCATAGGTTTAACAAAATGAAAACTTGCCAGATTGAACCTTGTTAGATTTTAATCTGATAGATATAGTGTAATGCGGCCCTAGTAATCACCATCAGACTTTGTCCTTCAGGGCTCAGCAATAGAGATTTGGCCATTAGTTGTATTAGTTTTTTACATTCCCTGCTAACATTTTTATTTTCACAACTACAAAAGAATGATCTATATCATATTTTAAGCAAATGCTTTTTTATATTTGTTATATATATTGGTATTTTTCATGAAATTGAACTTAATGTTCATTAAAAAGAATATGTTCCTATTGCTCAGTGGTATAGTATTGTGTCAGCAGTTCAATAAGGTTGTGTTCGATTTCCTGGGAACATATATAGTGGCAAAAAAAATGTTTAAAGCTTGAATGCACTGTAAGTCGCTTTTGATAAAAGCGTCTGCTAAATGCATAATTGTAAATAAGACATGATTGCAGTTTGGATTTTTTTGTTTAAAATTATATAGATGTTTGATAAAAAGAAAAGGGTTTGTATGTTTTTTCTGTTTATTGATAATATAATAAATTTGTGATTGTGATTGTTTTGTTTTTGATATATTTTTATGTGGAAGGGGATTTTGGTTGGGTTGATAAAACTGGTTGTAAATTATGTGCTGATACTGAGCCATCAGCTAATATTAATAATAAATATTCGGCTTCTTACTGGATCATAATTGGGGGTAAGCAGCATAGAGTTTGTTGAAATAGCGATGAGCAAAACTTTGGTAAGTAGTGGAGATTTGTCTGTTTGTTGTGTCTAGACTGGTGCGGTACTTGTTTAATTTGTCATAATTTTTTTATATTAAAATAAATATTAATGGTAATTGTGCTGTTAATTTGTAAAATTATATATTTTTATTATTATAATAATACGTATGTGTGTTTTAGAGTTAATGTTAAAAGTTTAAAATGTGATGTTAATATAATATAGATAAAGTGTTGTTGTTTTTTTAATTTGTAGTGAAAATTTGTCTGTCATATATTTTAAATGTTCATGAAACATAAAATATATATAAAAAAAACTTAGGTCCTGAGACACCTGGTGACACCTGGAACAGTAATTAGTTGGTAGTCTAGACGGGCGTCCACGTGACAAAGTTCACGGTAAATACTAGAAGTTGTGATTTTGGTGGTCACGTGTTACTTAGTTAATTTGTTTACACATTCATACACTTGTGTCGATATTCACATGCACACACTCAGGCACACATACATACAGACAAACACACACACACACATATATGTATAGCTATGTATATTGTTGTATAATGCTAAGCATTTACATTTGAGTTAGGCTACATTGTTTAAAAGACATGATATAATGGCAAAATGAACATGTTTTACGTAGTGTACAGGAAGTGTTTTTTTTATGTTAAATATTGCAGTGGACAGCTACTTGTCATTAAAGTATCGCGAAGGCGACATGTAAAGATAACGAGGTTTTGTCTTTGATTGAAGTGGCAGTTTGTTGACGTTATAAACGTATTGGTGTGCGCAATGGCCTTTGTAGTTATTTTGTAACAGATGCAGCACCTGCCATACGAAGTAATTAAGTCTAGACGGATGCGTTCACGTGATAAAGTTCAGAAGTTTATGTGTGCGTCTTGACTGTATTTGTAGTAAACATAATGAGAATCATGTAGGTATATTTTATATTGGATTCATAATTGGATTTAAATAGTAATTATAAAAAGGTTTGTAAAACTGTAGAACATGGAAAAAATGCATAGCCTACGTATGTAGAATATACATAAATAAATACATGGAAGATATATGAGTAGTGTTTTTATGTCTGTTATTATTATTATTATTATTATTATTTTATTTGCCTTTTTTTATGAATTTATGGACACTTATTATCTTTTTCTGTTGATAGTATATATGCTAGTAAAAATATTTTTTGTGTTTAAATATTTGTACTTTTTGATAATGCATTTCGGAATAAAATTTATATTAATTAAAAATGTAGGGTTATGTTAATGCTAAAGTGTATGTGTTTGTGTATATGAAAACAAGTTTGTATGCCAATATATGTTTATGAAATTTAGGCAATAAAGTAGTCTATATTATATTAGTTGTAGTACTATTACTACCAATAATATCAATAATAATAGTTGAAGTATCAGAAGTAGGCCTAATATACAATGAGTATTGGAATATAGCATGTTTAAGTTATGTATTTAATTATTGTTCTGTTTTTTACATTAAGGTATGTTTAAATGTTTGACCTGTGTTTGAACTGGTCAAGTCAGGTGTTGATGTCTGTCTGTGTGTCTGTCATGCTAATTAATCTGTCTGGTCTTGTCTGAGTTGTACTGCTGATGGGGTATATAAGGGATGAGAAAGCAGAGTTTGTCACACCTGCAAATCAGAAGAGTCATCATGGCATCTGAGGCGAAGAAAGTGAAATTAGAGGACACAAATAGTGTCATTGGGTACATCCACAACGTCTCCGTTGTGAAAATAGCAACATTAAAGAAAAGCAAGTATTTCAATGCCGTGATTCAAATTAGTCGGGACGATTTCTGTGACGTTGCTGTGTTTAGTGTGGATAAGCGCGACCTGTTCTTGCGAGCGCAAAACTGCAGGACCGCAGTTAAATTGAGCGGCATTTCCAAAGAACCTAGTAAGTATTTTATTCAATGCTGTCGGATTTTGTATATGTTTATGCCTTCGTTGGGTTACAAGCTTTGAAATGATGTTTGCTGTTTTATCTCATTTTCTTAGGTCGTTCTGGTCAAGGAGTTGATGTCTTGTGCGGGAGACAGACAGATGTGGCTGTCGTCACTGATGTGACGTTTTCGTTTCGGGAGCCTCCTTCTAAGTCCAGGAGGACAGTAGCGGACATAAGGAAAATGTCAGCAAGGCAGCATGTAAGTTGTTGTTTTTATATGATTATGATATACATGATTTTTGTTATGCTTTTACTTATTGTAATTTTTGTGAATTTTTTGTCAGATTGGTGAAGTCACTGGGCGTATAGTGCATTTGAGAGCTGGGACCGACAATGTGGAGTTCCAGGGTAGACAGCTGGAGACACAGAGCGTCATTTTTGAAGATGCTAGCGGAAAAATTCGCCTGCAATTGTGGGAATCTCAAGTTGGCGTGGTTTTATTTGGAAAGACTTATAAATTCTCCAATTTGAGCACCCGGGAGTTTCAAGGTGAGCTTTTCGTAACCACCACACGTCAATCGACTATTGAGGAGGTTGGACCTTTGTCAGGTATGGGTGCAATTGTTCCCTGTGACGTCAGAGAGGATCCAGTTATTTCTCTGTGTGCGGAAATAATCAGAGCGGAGGTGATTGTGTCCCGTACGTGCGGGAACTGCAAGTGTTCTCAAACGGACTTTGACTCGAGAAAGAAGTTCCATAGATGCATGAAGTGCAACATGCTGCAGAAGTCTGGAATGTATACGGCCAGTGCAATCGCTAATGTAACTGTACTTGGCGATTCCGGAGAGCTTAATGTTTGTATCAACAATTCTGTGCTACACAGGTATTTACGGAACGGTGACATTACTCATCTGCTGCAGGATGCTCAAGATATGGAGGAGCATTTGTTAGAATGTGGTTTTCTTAAACTGCACATTCAGAACAACAATGTTGTCGCTATGGTGAAGGCACCGGAGCAAACTGCGTCTGAGGCATGCTCCTCTAAATCTTCCTTGTCCGCAACAGGTGATTTGGAGTTGCTGTGTGCAGCAGATGAGGTGGAGTCTGTGTGTGCAGGAGGTGCAGCAGATGAAGCAGGCCTGGCGTGTAGAACAGGAGAATTGGAGATTGTAGCTGGCGCAGCCGAGGCAGTGTGTTCTACAGGTGAATTCGAGATGTAAGTAGCCTAGGTTAAGTTATGTTAAAGTTAAGCAAAGTTTACATAAGTTAAGTTTTTTGATGTTGAATTAATTGTTGTTCATCTAGGTTAAGGTTGATTGTTTAAGTTATGGCAAAATGTTTTAATGTATATTAATGTTCAAATGTAAAAAAAAATTGTTATTATTATTTTTTTAGTAAACCGTGTATTTATATTATAAAGGCTATATTTTTGTCTGTATTATACTTGTCTTGTATGTTATATTTGGTGTTTTGAATTTATATGTCGTTTTTGTGGTTGGCATTTTAATAAAGAGTTATATTTACAGATCATTTTTTGTGTGATTGACTTTTGTGTACATATTTATATATTTTTTAATAGTTTTATTATAGTTTTTGGAGTGAACATACATTTAAATGTCATCATTTTAGAGTAGGCCTATTAATGTTTTATGATGCTGTTAGTTTAAATTTAGATTTAATGTGTAGGGGTATTGTTTCGGAAATTTCATAGTAAGAATAATTTGTTTCTAATAACTTCTAGATACATTTTCTTGTAATTGTTTAAAAATATTTTGTATGTTTTGTAAGTTTTTAATATATGATATGTATTGTAAACAACCGTTTTGGGTTGGTTTAGGCTATGTAATGGGCGTTTTTTCGTCTATAATGTAGATACTAATAATATGTAGGACCATAACAAGCCTATATTTATAAATCATATAAATGGTATAATACGATTTTTTTTTATAATAAGAGAAAAAAAATTCTAAATATATACGACTGTCAATGTTTTTTTTTTTTTCCGGTGATGAGTGTTGTCGTATTTCCGTGCAACTTCCGTTGTTTTCAGTTAAGGTGGTTTGCTATTGGCTTTGAAGTGATATTTGAGTTAAATTATTTGGTTTAATTTTGTAAGTTTTTCTTTTTAATAATGTTCAGCTAATAAACTTTATAATAGACTACAATGTTGTTATAAACTTTAGTGTAAAAGGCGGAAAAGAGAGCTGTTGAGATAAAATCACAAGACGATGCAGGTCGTATGACAGTACAACCTTTTTTAACGATTATAAATATAATAGTCTATTTACGTTAATGTCGAATTATTGCAAAGTCTAGTTTTATTATTGTCTTTAGGCGCATTAATATGTTGGTGTTGCTTATGTAAGATGGTATGGATATTGTTAATGTAATATTGTGTTTGTTTGATTTTTGACCTTTTGTTGTTTGTAAAATGTTATTTGCTTAAATGCATACGTTAATGTTCATTAATTAGTTTTTTTAGAGTGTTTTAGGGTTTCCCTGTTTTATGTGTTTGGGCTTGTTTGACGTTAGGCGTAGTGTAATATTAGTGAGGTAAAATGCTTAATGTGCTTTTGTTGAGTAATTAGTGAGTTATTACTTTGATTTGTATATTTCAAAAATGTTTTGTAACAGTTAGAGATATTGATTTCTAATTTTGTCATATTATTGCTCAGACAGATCTATTTCAGGGTTTTTCTTGTCTAAGTGTGTGGATTGTGAAAAGTTAGAGCAATGGTGTCATCAGTTGATCTATTTTTACTATATAAAAACTGTTGAGGGTCCATGGGGTTTGGCAAGAAGGAACAGATGTGGTCTTTAATGAGCAACTTCAAATAATTCAGTATGATAGAGGTTAGTGGTACAGGTTGGTAGTTATTCAGGCAGGTAACTACAGACTTTCAGGACAGGGATGATGGTGGTTTTCTTAAAGCATGTGGGAATCACTGATAGTCTAAGGAAGAGGTTGAAAATTTCTGTAAACACCTTTGTTTGCTGGTTGGCACATGATTTGAGGACATGGCCATGAACACCATTAGGACCAGCTGCTTTGTGGGGGTTGAGTTTTGCAAGTGATTTGGTTAAGTCAGGTAAGGACAAGATAAAAGAACAGGTATTATTGTGTACTTTATTGTCATTGCATTTTTGTACAATGAGATTCAATTTACAACTGTAAACAATACATATAAGAAAGAGAAATATATCAACAGTACATCACAGGAAAAACTATGTGTATATATGTACTGCACATATGTAAATATTGTACAGTAATATTATGTTTGAAAATAAATCCTTTATATAATTTATGCATTTAGATCTTTAATTGCAGTTGGATAAAACTGTTCTTTATTTTGGAGGTGTGAGCCTGAAAAACCATATAATGCCTCCCAGAAGGTAGCAATGTGATTCTGTGTGCCACATGACAAAAACTTCTGGCTGTATATATGTCGGACAGTCAAGGAAGCTGTGTTTTTTTTAACATGGTAATGATTATCTGTTTGCAGTTTCACTTCAGGGAAATTGCTGCCATCTCAAATTATTTCTAGATGTCATTCAACTGATCTGGCAGTGAGGCAGACAGATCCATGTAAGTTTTTCCATTCTTTTTTTCCACTGTGGTACATGACTGAGTTTAAGCTGTTGCACAAGAAGATGAGATTAAATTTTTGAAAGTGTTTTTACCATCTTGTCTTTATAGGCTTGTTTTTGCAGACTTAATTGCTGTATGAAGGTCATATCTGGGCATTCTTTATATCTTAGGGTCATCTGAATTGTAGGCTGAAGTACAATCTTTGAGTTTGGCCCTAACATCAGAAGGCTTGACATATTGCCTTTATAAAGATGATGAACATATGAAGTCTTGCTACACGAAAACACCAGTTCTGGTTTTAATATCATCATACTCAGCAGACAGTTTTCCAAGATGTTTGACCTAGGTCTCCAGCACAAGCTATCCTTGTGCATGCAACATTTATAAACAACAAAACCATAATCATTCACGATGGTCTCTCATTGCTTTTTCGCTTATGTCAGTCAGCACAGGAGTTCTAGAAGGCTGTGATGAGGACTTTCATGCAAATGATCGCATACATATCAACAATAGCAATCAGAGATGAGAACTCAGGAACATAAATCTGTCACAGCAATTTCTGGAATCTTTCTATCATCGCTCCATTGACAGTGCTCTGACATACAAGATACTACTATTATACAATAACAGCTCAGATTGTGTCATTTTTAATTTCAAAATGCATTTTACATGTTCTGTATTGTAATGAATGAATGAATTTATGATTTTTTTTGTTCTTTATACTTTGTAACACAAATTTTTAGGGATGCACGATATTGGATTTTGGCCGATATTCGATATGCCGATATTTTCAAAATAATTTTGGCCGATGCCGATACCGATATCGATATATATACAAATATATACTGATATATTTAAACTTTAATTTTACTGAAGAGAAATCCATGTATCTCTTCTGTACTGATTCTACCATAAATTTATTATTTTACAAATGTAGACAGACATTCACATCTGAAAAACAGGTCAATTATTTCACTTGGAGAATATCGGTTTGGCTCATCGGCAGAAATATTCATATCGGCCGATACCGATAATGGTCATTTTAAGCTTTTATCGGCCGATACCGATATTGTGCCGATATTATCGTGCATCCCTACAAATTTTGTTTATTTTGTATCTTAAAATATTATTTTTGTAATCAATATCAGTTTTGTTTTAAAAACTTTTATTTACAGAAAGAGTTTATCAGTTTCATATATAGACATACTTGAAACTGCAGATATAAATGAATGAATAAATAAATTCATGAGTGAGTATATGGATGAATGAAAACAGTGGCTATATGTTCTATTCATAGGGCCAGGATTTTAGTATTGTTTGAAATATCTAGGTTTTTGCTGTTTGCACTGTGCAGGTTGATCGTTGTGTGGCATTTACAAGAGAAGAGTAGATGGTTCCTTATGGTTTGGATTCTTTTTCACACCTACTTTGGTGTCTTTTTTTATTCAATGTGAAAGAACACTTCAAGTTAAACAAATTAAGATATATGTGTGCATATTTGCATTACTTTTTAGATTTCACCTTGTTATGTGAAGACCAATATTTGTATGTTATTGTTCAAACTCCTTTGGATATATTAAATATTAAAATACTGGACAGGAGTTGAGCAGTATGAATGGTGTGTACTGTATGGCCACGTTATAAATTAATTGATGTTTATTTGTAATTTCTGCATATTTTGCAGTTTTACTTTTTATTTACATGAGTTTTGGATTTTTGGATATACTTCAAAACATTTTCTGACCGTAATGTATAGAAAAACTGAAATGAAATGAATGGATGATTTCTTTATTTGTTTGTCTTATTTTTATTTGATGTATTTCTGTAATGTCAAATGTTTCCAAAATTTCAGATTTGTCTTTAATATTCTTTTGATAATACTTTATATAGCATATCTTTATATATACAAACAATTTAAACTGAATGTATATTTCTTTAAAATTATTTTCTTTTTTTCTAATGCTATTTTCATACAGTATATTCTAAAATGTATTTTATTATTTTGTCATGTATTGTATTTGTTATACTTAACATTTTTTTATTTGTATGAGTGCCTTAAGTTCTGCCTTAAATGTACATAGACAAGGATAATGTAATGAAATAAATATTTTTAATAATGTTGTTTTAACTGTTTTTCTATCATGAACTTTGAATTTAAATGATTGTAGAAATACATTTTCCTAATTCCTTCATAATTATCCTAATTATATCTTCATAAGTTCATAAACTCAGTAACATACAATCACACTTTTAGAAATTTGAAATGTATGGCTTACACACACAGTAATGAAAAGATTGATCTATTTTAAGTAGTTTAATTTTAAGATTTATAGACTTTCTATATATATATTAGAGAATTGTAATGCACCAATTTGACTGATTTTAAGTTAAAAACATAACACCAAGAACTTTACATGGATGCTGATGGGGTCAAGACTGATGCAAAGTGTAGGTATGACAGTAAATCACATTCATTATGGAGAAAACACTTGGGATAGACACAGACATGAATAGGTTAATAATATTGAATACAGTGTAAGGTTGTAGACAAATATAAATGCATACACATTTAGATACAAATATTTTTAATAAATGATAAGTATTTTGCTATGTATACAAGGTAATATGGATCCAAAATCAAACCCTGTAAAAAACAAAAAGAACCGTTTTATTCATCTGAAATATTTTTATTATTACTTAAAATTTAATGATAGGCAACAAAATGCTTATTGCAAGTCTTGTCTTTGTACCATAATTTAAAGATTTATCAGTAATTATAACGTGTTTTTTTATTACTCCATCCACTAGAGGCAGTGTGATTTACAGGTCAGACAGTACGTCTTCCTGTTTTGCCCGCAAAGAGCCATTTTGTCGACCTGTGGAAGAAGGTAAGCATGTGGTGGGGTTGCTCTCTGTGTAATCTTAATCATCTGTGTATTAATATTACTAATCCGTGGTATTTTTAAGTCAATCTTAATTGTTTACTGTGGGTTAGAATGTTTTGTGGCTGTATTTTGTACATAAATGTTGAAAGTGCATCATTAAGACAAAATGTAGCATGTGCAGTGTATGTGCAAGACACATGATAAATGTTATTCATAGCATTTTTATCTAAAGCTCATTGCTAAATCGTGGCATTTGTCATGTTAATGCATCATTCTTAATCGAAAAATGCCTAAGTGGAATGACACAGGAATGACGTTCTTTCATAATCGTTAGTTTATGAGCTGTATGTTGTGTATCTAACTGAAACCCTATACGTTCGTGATTGGAAGAGATTTGGTGGGTAAGTGTCGTCCGTGTGACATGATTGACAGATGTGTCACGCGAGTGATCGCGAAAACATATTTGATACAGCGATGTAAATGAGTGATGTTAATTATAATTCAGTGGATGAAGAATTAAGAAACAAAGTAAACGTTATAATATCAGCACGTCTCCTAATATGCAGGTTTGACTATTAGACTAGCTTATGTTACTGTATGTGAGATGTGAGTTTTGTCGACAGGCCAGCTTAAGAAAAAAAACTTGAAAAGTAGTGTGAAGTATTTATGTTTTTGTTAAATGTATTTGTATAAATAACATTATATCAAAAAATTTTCACAGCTTTGTGTTGAAGAAGAATTGCAGAAACGTGATTTGAGGTAAGATGTTACTTACACACACACACACACATGTTTGTTGTTTATATATATATATATATATATATATATATATATATATATATATGTTAGGGCCGGGACTCGATTAAAAAAGTTAATCTAATTAATTAGAGGCTTTGTAATTAATTAATTGAAATTAATCGCATTTTAATCGCATATAAATATTTGATCTGAGAACAGTGCGAAGTAATTTTCACATGGATTTATAGTATACCATCGAATAATGACTGAATCCATAAGCTTAAGCAACAAAATATTGTTTATTTTTGTTCAACCAAGTCTAGCAGACAAGTGCAATTTTTGCCATTAAGTGTAGTAATAGCATATTTAGAAAAAATTTAGAAATAGTACATTTCAGAAATTCAGGTAGCTTATAGGTGCTGGAACCTTCTGTAAAGTGTTTTTTAAGTAATACACAATACTGTCAATTACATTCAGAGCATTGGAAACACTGACTATTAGAAAACATCTCTCAAAGGCCAAAACATACTAAGTCCAACTCTCAGTAACCTTGGCCAAAACAATAAAGAGTTTAACATAAATTGCCAGTTGCACCAACAAAATAATACATAGTTCAACATAAAGTGTAAAGTCCACGCTAGCTGCTATATGTTTTGCGTTGAGGTGATACTTGAGGCTCGATGTGCTGCGGTGATATGCGAACGCTAGTTGGTGCTCCAGTATAATCGGTCCGCTGAAACTCATCCAGTGAGAAACGTTCTGCGGTGCAAAAATAAGTTATTAAAAATGCAAAATTTTTTTCTGTAACTAATTAATCTTAATTAATGTGTTATTTTTTGTGAATTAATCTCAATTAATGCATTAAAGTCCTGGCCCTAATATATATATATATATATATATATATATATATATATATATATATATATATATATATATATATATTATACAATACACATACACTCCTGAACAAAATCTTAAGACCATGGGATGCATCGTAAGTTTTACACATTTCGAAGTAGTGGATCATAACCGGGTTGTAAGTGTTGCTTCAAAATGCCAAAAGAAAAAACTCCACTTACACACGGTTATGATCCACTAGTGCGAATGTGTAAAATTTGCAAGCATCCCCTGGTCTTAAGATTTTGTTCAGTAGTGTATATTATACACGTGTGTGTGTGTGTGTGTGTGTGTGTGTGTGTGTGTGTGTGTGTGTGTATATAGCAATAATATAGGCGTGTATTTCATTTAAAGTATTTTGGGTAAAGTTGTGAATGTTTTACAGTGTTGATAAGGTTTATGTAATATATTGTACATTCTGTATATGTAGGCTAAATGTACCTATTAAGCTCACCAAAATCTACATTCAAACATTTTTAGTAGGGCTGGACGATTAATCGAATTGAAACCAAAATTCAGAACCTTTAACTGACGTAAATGTCGGTTATTTTGGTTTTTGAATCCTGTTAATACTTCCCCCTTAAAAGCATACTACTGTGTGTGTAGCCACGTGACTCTGCCTCGTCCAGTCAGTGGCATAAAAGCAAAATACAGAGGGGCACGCTGGGTTCAACACATAGTGATGGCGCGCAAGCAGTGAGTCTTCACTAAACTGTCAGTTGAATTTGTTTTATGGTTTGGACATTCAAGTTATTAGACGATTGGATATGTATTATTACATTGAGCTACCATGTTCATGTAGCTATATTGTGACACGAACACTCATATAAACGGCTGTGAAGATCGCGTGCACAAAGGAACGCAGAAACTAGTTGTCAGCGCTGTCCTGTGATTGTCAGCCCTGTCCTGTGATTTATCACTAAAGTAGCTTAGAATCTCAAAACCTATTATAGCATATTTTTCTACTTTTGAAGGAACTAGGCTATTTACAACCCACAGATTCACAATAATATAGACAGAGTATGACTAATTCACACACACATCACTCATACTGGTACTTAGCTAATTTATATTTATCTGATCTTTATTTATCTGTTACACTGAGCAATAATCTTTAAGAAATGTTATGAACATAGATTAAATAACTGCTGATAGTGAGCTATGAAGTCAGATCGCTCTAAGTAGGAAAAAACATCTCACCTTTAATAGTCAATCATATTTACCGTACAAACCTTGTCAGTGAACTATGAGAGCAAAAAAAAAAAACAATACAGAAACAAAATAACTGTTCATTAATCGTAATTGAGGTAAAATGTTCAATTAATCAAGGTTCTGATTTTAGGGCACAATCATCCAGCCCTAATTTTTAGTGCACAGTATATTGATTTCAATACAATATGTTATGTTTAAATAAAATTTGATCTCTCACACACTCATAAAAAAAAAAGAAATTTTTTTTTTATTTTAAATGATGAAAATATTTAATTGAAGATGTACATCTTTAAATGCAAAAAGTCTGGCTGTGCCCTTTAAGCACACCCCTGTTCCTATTAAGCTCCTATTATGTTTTATGAAAAATTCAATCACAAAAAAACAACACTAAAATGAAGCAACAAGGCACTGAAATTGATCAATCATATATTCATAATGAGTCATTTAAGCACACTGCAACATTTAGCTTCAGACTTTGATTCTATCCAGGTGTCGCAGGTCAAACATGTTTGATATTTTCATCTGTAATTATTTCCCACATTCAAGTTCTAGGTTATAATATCCTAAAATAGAATCATTAATATTTTAATTTTAAAGTAGTGTAACTTACTCAAAGACTGAAATGTCAAAAAAAAAATGCATCTATAATGCACTTATTACCCTAGTTTTACTATATGTGCTTTCTGAAGATATGTGTCTAATTAAGTAATTTAATTGTTTTTTCTTTTTTTTCATGTTGAATGAACACTCCAATGGATTTTTAGGTAAGAGAAACTGAAATGTTTTTTCTTTTTGGAGGCGTAAATATCCAGTCATTTTAACATTCCTGAGAGGTGTATGTCAAGCAAAAACTGAAATAGTTTACTGAACGTTAGATGTTCTTAAATGGGAATAAAGGTTTTTCATGCCTTTTGGTGTTGTAAATTTATAATGTATGTAAGTTTTCTAAAGTAGTATGATCCATTTGAATCAATTAAAATATTATTAACTCTGAAATAAACCCAAAAGTGTAATTTTATGTCATACAATTTAAAAAATAAATAATGTTATTTAAATTAAATTTAAAGTTTGTTGTTTAGCACATTTTGAAATGATGTAAACAGTCATGAGTAGTTGGGGGTGTTATTTGATTGTGAATAATTATTTATTTATCAGTCCGATCAAGTTGGTATTGCTTCAAAATGCTTTTGAACTGCTGTGTGTGTACACACATAGACTTGTATATGTAGTCATGATATAATGTAATGTTGAAACTTTGGAAAAAAATAACCTTAATTTTAATTTCTTTATATAGAAAATAAAACAACTATATTATACTGATTTAATTTGATACATTGTGTAAGTAAAACATAAGGTAAAGGTATTTCAAATGCAAACAATCAGAGATAGATTAGGGTTCATTGGTATAAAATTCAGTGTAACTTGATTTCATCACTAGATGTTAATGCAATCTAATTGCTTTGAGAACTGTTTTTAGATGTATAGTTGTGATTTAAATAATGATGTGTTGTTGAAAATATATGTCTTTTAGTCCAATCTCATTATTTTATGTTTATTGAAAAGAATAATTTTATCTGTTGTATATGTAAATAATTAACTGTTCTGTTTTGGTTTTATCATTAGTATTGTATGTTAAGTGTTCTATGTTAATAGTTGCCAATTATTATGTAGTTACAATTTAGTTTTATCATTAAAACATTTTACAATTAAATTAGCTGCTTGTATTTATTTAATGTTTGCAGACATAAAAATTATATAAGTTTAAAGGTCCAAAATAAGCAGAGTAGCATTCAATATCATAATTTACAGACCTTAATATAATGTCAACTAACTGTAAATTATGTCCTGTTTTTTCAGAACCGTTTTAAATGTCTGAGTGTATACACACTTGTAGACTTGTATGTGTAGTCATGATTTTATGTAATAGGAAATTTGCACATTCATAGAGCTTTTGGATAAACATACCCTGTAAGTTGTTTTTATATAGATAATAAAAAGAACAATATTTTAGACTTTATTTTATTTATTGCAGTTTTAATTTAAAAAATAGGGTAAAGGTATTTCAAATGCAATTAAGAGGAGGATGATTAGTGTTCAGTGGTATAGTATAAAGAAATTAAATGAAATGTTACTCCGTGATTTCACCACTAGATGTTACTGTAATTAATTCAAAATTTTCAGATGTATAGTGGTTTGTAGCGATTTAAAGAATGTATTGCTCACTATCTATGCCTTGTTGTGCAATACCATTATTGTGTGAATAATTTTGTATAGTTTATTGAAAAGCATAGTTTCTATGTAGGTGATTTTTTTCTCTTGTTACATATATGAATAAATATGTTTATTATCATAAGCTGATTTCTATTATTATTACAAATAAATGTATTTGGTGGTTGTATGCATAAACATTGTAACTGGAAAACATCAAAATAAACATAATGGTATTTCATATTATCATTATTTTATCAGACCTAACACTTGATGTTTTTAAATTGCTGTATCATGTTTTGGAATTGTTGTGCAGCAATGTGTTATTTAATTTGTTTCTATGTTTTTTGTGCATGTATAGATGCCTCGGACGAAGCACTCTCAGCGCTGCCAGGCAGCAAAGAAGAGAATGGCAGACCGGAGAACAGAGGGTCTGCCGCCTCTTAAAAAACCGGCAGAAATATCTGAACATTGTGTCCATCACAATGTGCATAAAAAAACTGATCTTGACTATTTTCTGAAAGCAAATGAACTTGAGAATTTCCTGAAAAAGACTGATCTTGACACTTTTCTGAAAGCAAATGAACTTGAGAATTTCCTGAAAAAAACTGATCTTGACTATTTTCTGAAAGCAAATGAACTTGAGAATTTCCTGAAAAAAACTGATCTTGACAATTTTCACAAAGAACCTACCATTGACAATTTTCACAAAGAACCTGCCATTGACAATTTTCACAAAGAACCTGCCATTGACAATTTTCACAAAGAACCTGCCATTGACAATTTTCACAAAGAACCTGCCATTGACAATTTACCTGAAAATGATCTTGAAAAGCCTTTGAAAAGTCTGAAAAACAAGAAAGCATTCTCTGAAACTCTACCTCAATCTTCATCTATGCCTCAGTCTTCCTCTCTGCCTCTCTCTACTACTAATAATACTAAGATGACTGTGAATGATGTCTCTGCTCTATCTCCACAGACTTCTTACATCAGTGGTTCTTTCCATCAAGGAGATTACCGTTTTGGTCGGAATAGGGGAAGTCAATGTGGTGCAAACTGTTTAACTGCAATTATGATGAGTAAGATGAAAAATGTTTTGCAGTGGACGAGAAGTGACCTGAATGCTGTTCTGATCCATGGAGATGACCTGTACAGTGCCATGAGAGACGCAGGGAAAATCAACGATCCTGAATCAGGCTTCATAGCTGTTCATGAGCTACCAGACACACACACGCTTAAAGATAGTCGGTTTTCAATAAACTATGGTGAAGCATTGACTGGCTTGTTTGGTGTCAATAAATATGATGGAGAACTACAGGGGTATGCGATGTCATTTGATGAAGCAGTAAATCGAGCATTCCAGAGATTTGATACTGTTTTAGTGAATATTAAGCTAACCATATGTGCAGCTGTCAGAGAAGGTTCGTGGTATGCAGTGATGGATCCACATTCAAGACGAGGTGATGGCAGATGTGTAGCTGACGGTAAGAGTGTAGTTGTTTACCATCGTAACTTGCACTCGCTGATTGTTCATTTCCGGAAACTTGCTGCGTCTATAAATGCACGTTACCAGGAGTTTGAGGTAACGGGGGTCAAAGCAGTTATGACTGGATTAAAACAGCCATTCTGGCAAGTGATCGAGAACACTGGTCCAGCAGAAAATGAGCGTGAAGGTGAGAAGTCGGACGTGGAAGTTGATGTTGGGTGCAGTCGATTTCTGAATGATTTCATGGACAAAACATCTGTGAAAGAAACTTGTGCACAACAGAGAACAAAAACGCCATACTCAAGTAATGAAAATGCAGGTGATGTTACATTCCTTTCACAAACTGCTAATGTTTCTGTACGGTTTAGTCCATTAACATTTGAGCAACAAAAGGGTGTTTGCTTAAAGTTAAACATTGCAAACATTGTAAAACAACAAAACGATCCAACTGAGACTGTTGAAGTGGTTGAGCCTTGTGAAACGAGCAAGACTGTTGCAGATGGAAACTCTTTTTTTAGAGCATTAGCCATTGCTGTAAGTGGATCAGAACGAGAACACCGAAAAGTGAGACGGGCTGTAGTTACACACATTCTGCAGAATGAAGAAAAGTACGTACAGTATCTCAAACAAGGATACAGCTCTGTACCAGACTACATTGCCAAAACAAGAATGAAATTCGTTGGAAATCGGGCAACAGAGATGGAAATACAAGCAGCCAGTGATTTAATTGGCACAGACATATTTACATACAGTCGAGAGAAATGGTTTAGATTTTCATCTTCAAATGCTTCCTTTAATGCACATGGTTGTCAAGACGGTGGCATATATTTGAAATATGAAAACAGCTGCCATTATGAAGTTGTTGTATGTGGAAAGAGCAAGGATGGTAACTGTGTATTATTTTGTAAATCACCATCTCAACATTCACTGTCTGATCTAGCATCAAATGTGTCTTTAAAGTCACGTGAGGATTCTAGTGAGAAACTTGACTGCAGCAATAGTACAGAGTTCAAAGAAGAAAAACAAATGAAGGCAAAGAAAAGATTACATGAGGATGAAGAAAAACAAATGAAGGCAAAGAAAAGATTACATGAGGATGAAACTTACATTTCAATTATGAAATCCATCAATAAAAAATACAAGAAAAATGAACAGCATAAAGGAAAAGTGAAGAAAAGTGTGAACAAATACAAATCAAATGATTTACACTGCAAAGCTGTGTCAGAAATGGAAGCGCATGTTGACTGCAGTCAATCTTTGACTTGTGTCACAAACACAGATAAGATATCTGGGAATGAAACGTGTGTAGAACAGAAAACAGAAACGCCTTTATACCCAACAAAAGAAAATTCAAGTGATGTTGAATTTGTTTCAGAAACTGTCAATGTTTCTTTACAGTTTAGTCCATTGACATTACAGCAACAAAAGAGTGTTTGCTTAAAGCTAAACATCGTAAACATCATAAAAGAAGACAATAATCCAAATGAGATTATTGAAATGGCTGAACCTTGTGAAACAAAAAGTATTTTGGGTGATGGTAATTGCTTTTTTAGAGCAGTAGCTTTTGCTGTAAGTGGAAGTGAAGAAGAACACAGAAAAGTGAGACGGGCTGTAGTTACACACATACTGCAAAATGAAGAAAAGTATGTACAGAATCTCAGACGAGGATACAGCTCTGTACCAGAGTACATTGCCACATCAAGAATGAAATATGTTGGAACTTGGGCGACAGAGATGGAAATACAAGCAGCCAGTGATTTAATTGGTGTAGACATTTTTACATATACTCGAGAGAAATGGCTTAAATATAAATCTTCAAACATCTCATCTAATAGACAGAATTATCAAGACAAGGGAATTTATTTGCAACATGTGAATAGCTGTCATTATGAAGTGGTTGTATGTGTAAAAACCAACAACAATACCTGTGCTTGCTTTTGTAAAGCATCTTCTCAAGGTTCAACCTATAATATACATTTAAAAGCTAGCTCAGACCCTCGTAAGCTTTATAAGCAGAGACTGCATTATAGTCGTGATCATGATTTTAAAGAAAAGAAAAAAATGGAAACTAAGCAAAGATATGATGAGAATGAAACTTATAAAGTGACAAAAATTAAATGCAGTACTACAAAGTACAAGGTAAACAAATGGCATCAAGAAAAAATACGCAAATACAGCACAGATAAATACAGAATGAATGATTTGCATTGTGAGGCTGTAAAACAATATAGCATCCAAAAGTACCATACAGACAAAGCACATAAAGACACCGTCAAACAGTTGAGTATTCAAAAGTATAATGAAAATATAGCACACAGGGAGACTGTCAAAAAGATGAGCATTCAAAAATATAAAGAAGACACAGAACACAGAGAGTCGGTCAAAAAGACGAGTATTCAAAAATATAATGAAGACACAGAACACAGAGAGTCGGTCAAAAAGATGAGCATTCAAAAATATAATGAAGACACAGAACACAGAGAGTCGGTCAAAAAGATGAGCATTCAAAAATATAATGAAGACACAGAACACAGAGAGTCGGTCAAAAAGATGAGCATTCAAAAATATAATGAAGACACAGAACACAGAAAGTCGGTCAAAAAGATGAGCATTCAAAAATATAATGAAGACACAGAACACAGAGAGTCGGTCAAAAAGATGAGCATTCAAAAATATAATGCAAATAAAGCACACAAAGAGATGGTTATAAATTACAACATTCAAAAATA
Source organism: allo-octoploid hybrid of Carassius auratus x Cyprinus carpio (assembly GCA_024542945.1). Classification (NCBI taxonomy): domain Eukaryota; kingdom Metazoa; phylum Chordata; class Actinopteri; order Cypriniformes; species allo-octoploid hybrid of Carassius auratus x Cyprinus carpio. The sequence goes on along the minus strand of CM044999.1, from coordinate 27,467,578 downwards.
TAAAACTGACATTGCTTTTGTCAATAATATAAAAATGAGAAATGCTGCAAGACAGTAGGAATCACAGGTAAAAATGAAAGAGATAGACTATGTAATTGAACAGTTTAAACAAAAGATTTCTACAGGTCCTGAATATGTTTGTTCAGTATGTCATCGTTGCTGCTTTAAAATGCAGGTAAAAAAGTGCAATAAAAATAAATATCTTCAAAAATCAATCCATGCTGGATGTATGGCAGAAAAATGTATTACACTGAAATATCTGCATGAGTGTAATAAAGAATGTAGAGAAAACTGTGTCTATAAGAACAGTCCTGCTGCATCTTTATGGATTTGTCACACATGTGATACAAAAATCTATGAAGGTAAAATGCCAGCTGAAAGTGTAGCAAATAATCTAAGTTTGGATCGTATTCCCACTGAACTGAGTTCTTTAAACTCTCTTGAGCAACATCTAATAGGAATGAATATTCCATTCATGAAAATGCTGGCTTTGCCACGAGGAGGACAGAATGGAATTTGTGGCCCTGTCGTGTGCATTCCATCTAATGTTTCAGAAGTAGTGAATGTTTTACCAAGATCAGAAAATGATTTTATGATACCAATAAAGCTTAAGAGAAAACTGACATACAAAGGGCATTACGAGTATAAATTTGTGAATAGTGATAAAATTAAAACAGCATTGACATATTTAAAGGAGAATAACAAATGGTACACAGATGTTGAGTTTAACAAGACTTGGATTAATCCTCTGGGTAAAATAGAAGAGGAAATGACTGATGAAACTGAAAACAATGATATGGAATTGGACAATTGTGAGGATGTGCGTATTAACGAAGAGCAAAACATTGACAATGATGATAATGAGATGAGTGATGAAACACTTCATGATCGACAGCAGCATGGTTTGTTTATGGATTCATGTTTGCAGCCAGTGGACATTGCTCAAGAGGTCTTAGATCAACACTTTGATGGTATTATGTCACTTGCACCAGCAGAGGGCAATAATCCAGTGAGAATGTTAATGGATGAAACTAATGAGGCCAAATGTTTTCCAGTTTTGTTCCCAAAAGGAAAAGGTACATTTCACGATTCACGACCTGAGAAATTAACACTGTCTAGGTATTTAAACAACAGAATTTTAAATGCAGATGGACGTTTTGCCCAAAACCTCGATTACATCTTTTATGGACAATATTTGTCTGAGCTCAATCAAATTATGTCTAATGTATCGATTGCTTTGAGGAAAGGCTATGATTCAAGCAACAAAAGAAAAATTACCTCAGAAATGCTGACAAACAAAGATTCACTTCAAATGATTTTAAATTATGATGAGGGTTACAAGTTTTTAAGGCCAGTGAGAGGAAGTCCTGTTTTTTGGCAAGCTGTTCAGAAGGATTTGTTTGCAATGGTGAGACAACTTGGGATCCCAACATGGTTTTGCTCATTTTCCTCAGCTGACTTGCGATGGCCAGAGTTATTGCAGTGTATTGTGAAACAAGAGAGTTGTCAAACTCCTATTGATGAACTGGATTGGTCTGACAGATGTGGGATGCTGAAACGAAACCCAGTAACTGCTGCCAGAATGTTTGATCATCGATTCCACTGTTTTCTGAAAGATGTCATTATGTCACCCGCTCAACCCATTGGAAAAATAATAGATTATTTCTATCGAATTGAATTTCAACAACGTGGATCACCTCACACACACTGTCTGTTTTGGGTTGAGAATGCACCTCAAGTGGACAGAGAGGATGATGATGAAGTTGCAGCATTTGTTGATCGTTATGTCACTTGTGAAATGCCACCTGAAGATGAAACAGAAATGCATGAAATTGTGAGCACTGTCCAACAGCACAGCAAAAGACATGCAAAAACATGTAGAAAGAAAGGCACTATATGTAGATTTAACTTTCCACGTCCAGCTAGCAAAAATACTTTCATTTCAAGAAACAGACAAACAGATGAGAATGGAAATACAACAGATGATGGAAAAAGTAAAGACAAGAGAGTAAACTATTCTAAAGAGATATCAAAAGAATTAGCTGAATCTATAATGAAAAGAGTAAGAGAATGTTTGCTGAACACTGATGCTGTCTTTGACTCTGTTGATTCTATGTTTGCATCTATTGGTATAAATCAAGAGATATTTGAATGCGCTTATAACAAAATGACAAAGAAAACAAATGTTGTGCTGAAAAGGAAACCAAGTGATGTGTGGGTAAATCAGTATAATAAAGATCTTTTGCGATGCTGGAATGCAAACATGGACATACAGTTTGTTGTTGATGCTTACTCTTGCATAGTGTATATAGTTTCCTACATTTCAAAAGCAGAGAGAGAAATGGGATTGCTGCTGGCAAATGCACAGAAAGAAGCAAACAAAGACGGCAATATGGATGCAAAACAAGCTTTAAGAAAACTTGGAAGTGTTTTCCTCCACAATAGAGAAGTGTCCGCCCAAGAGAGCGTTTATCGTTTGACTAATATGAGATTAAAAGAAGGATCGAGGAAAGTGGTCTTTATTCCAACTGGTATAAATACAGTAAAAATGAGTTTACCTTTAAATATCATAAATAAAAAGGCTGAAAAGGAAGAAACTGACAATGATGAAATATGGATGAAAAGCATCACAGACAGATACAGAGCTCGTCCAAAAACTCAGGAATTTACAAGAATGTGTTTAGCGTCTTTTGCATCAGAATACAGAGTTCTGTCCAAATCTGAAAAGTCATGCACAGACCGAGTAAAACTGGAAAATGACATGGGGTTTGTGAGAAAAAGAACTCGAACAGATTTTGCAGTCGTACGATATGCTCGTTTTTCCCCAACTAAAAATCCTGAAAATTATTATCAAAGTATTTTGGAGTTATTTTTGCCTCATATTTTGCAAAGTCAACTGAAACCACCAAATTTCACTTCATATCAGGAGTTTTATGAGACTGGATTGGTAACATTGTATAATGATGAACTTGAGTCAGTGAAAATCATAGTGGACACAAACAGGTCAAAATTTGAAAAAGAAGCAGACAGTATACAAAAAGCTCAAGATGACTTAGAACAACATGGACCAATGGAAGACGCTTGGGCCCAAATCTGTCCAGAAGCAGAACTTGAGCGTTTAGAATGTCTGGATACTAGAAAAGAACAACCAATAGAAACAGAGGAAGGTGATGATGTCATTCCTGATCTATTACCAAATGTTCATGGTTTCACATTAGAAAAGAATCCTTGTGCTATGACAAAGAAAGATGCAATGTGTTTGCTGCGTTCTTTGAATGAGAAACAGTCACAAATCTTTTATAAAGTGAGACAGTGGTGTCTAGCAAAAGTACAAGGTGAAAACCCAGAACCATTTCATGTGTTCATATCTGGGCCTGGAGGAGTTGGAAAGTCAGTGTTGATTAAAGCTATGCATTATGAAACCTCTCGCATTCTATCAAAGTTATCAGAAAATCCAGATGAGACTCATGTGCTCTTAACAGCTCCGACCGGTGTCAGTGCATTTCACATAAATGCAAAAACTATTCATTCAACTTTCTCTATTGGAACGAATGCTACATTGCCATATCAGCCACTTGGAGATGAAAAAATTAATTCATTGAGAGCAAAATTTGGAAAACTGCAAATATTAATAATTGATGAAATTTCAATGGTTGATCATAAACTTTTGGCATATATTCATGGCAGACTAAGACAAATCAAACAAACAGGAGATTATTCAGCATTTGGAAAAGTCTCAGTAATAGCAGTCGGAGATTTTTATCAACTTTCTCCCGTCAAAGGAAAACCACTTTATACTGAACCAGTGAACAGTGTGAATCTTTGGGAAACTCACTTTAGTGTTGTTGAACTCACAGAGATCATGAGGCAGAAGGACAAAGAATTTGCTGAATTACTAAGTCGTTTAAGGCTACGTAAAAAGGATGAACCAATGCGTGAAGATGACGTTGCTATGCTTAAAAAATGTGAAACAGGTGATGGTGATGATAGTACAGACATCCACATTTATGCAACAAACAGTGAAGTTGATGTACACAACATACATATGCTGCATAAATTATGCTCTGACACAGTTACTGTGAAAGCACAAGACTTTGAGAGAAATGCTAAAACTGGCCGAATGGAAGAAAAAGATGGACATCATTTCAGAGTTCATAACAGCTGTTTAGAAAAATCCCTTGAATTAGCTATTGATGCTCGAATAATGCTTATAAAAAACATTAATGTTTCAGATGGTCTTGTGAATGGTATTTTTGGCACAATTAAAGAATTCTGTTATGATGATAATGAAACATTTCCCTCGAAAATATATATTGAATTTGACAATGAGCAAGTTGGTAAAGAAGCAAGAGCCAAACATCCGTGTTTAAAACCTGGACTTGAGAAAGCAACACCAATTGAACCTGAAGAAGAGAAAGTAACCAATGATGGTGGTGTCAGAAGGCAGTATCCTATCAGATTAGCTTGGGCTTGCACAGTTCATAAAGTACAAGGCCTAACAGTGGACAAAGCTGTCATTTCAATGAAAAAGATATTTGCTGCAGGACAAGCGTATGTAGCATTAAGTCGAGTGACCTCTCTTGATGGGCTCATCATAGAAGATTTCAAAGAAAACGTTATTTTTGCAAAAGATAACATTGAGCAAGCACTACAGAATATGCCTCCATTTATTCTTCCATGTGAAACAACAGAAACTTTCACATACAAAATTATGTTACATAATGTTGAAGGACTAATCCCACATATATTAGATATTCGCCAAGATAACAGATACCTTGAAGCAGATATGATATGTGTAACAGAGACATGGTTGAAACCAAACAATGTGGAGAATGAAGTGAATCTTGATGGGTACTATTTCCATGGAAAAACACGTGGTGCTGCATATGACACAAGTGAGGATGTTTTTGCTAAACTAAAAGAGGAAAATCATGGTGGTGTTGGTATATATCAAAAAGAAAAAGTCAAAGTTGCTCTACTGGATTTACCGTGCATTAACATTGAATGTATGATGTGCAGGATAGAACATCTGGACACAACTGTGGCAGTTGTATATAGACCACCATCATATAACATTGCCTTGTTTCAAGAGAAGTTGACTACCTTAGTTAATGAAATTAACTGCTTACCAGGTGGGAAAATAATTCTAGGAGATTTCAATGAAAACCTTTTCAATCACTCAAGTATTTATCATCTTATGCAACATTCTGGTTTCACACAAATTGTTGAGAAACCAACAACTGAAAATAATACACTAATTGATCATGTATATGTGAAAGACATTGACTTGGATAAAATAAAGATTGATATTATGCCCACTTACTTCAGCTATCATGATTGTGTTGTGCTGAAATGGTTAGCATAATCAAATCGTCCAACAAGATGGGGGGAGGGGGATACAGAGGTGAATTTTAAATGTGGACGGCCTCTGTGGGAAAACATACTGCCTTCACATGCTATCGGAATTAGTGGTGTGCACCAAACTCCCTTTAAATCAGCGGTTCTTAATTCTGGGGCCTCATTTATAAAATATGTACAGTAATCTTCCTAAAGTTAATCTTATGATTACTTGTCAAATTTGCAGCTTACATTTTCAAAAACTTGATATACTCAAAAAATAAAAACTGTGTACATATGCTCCTACAAATATAAATGCTGGCTTGGATTTAGGCATATGCACATACTGTTTATAAATGACATCCCAGCTGTATGTGACCCCCACTGTACATAATTTGCATGTCTCTGTTCTTTATCAAAGCTGATTCAAATCACAAAAATGTTACAAAACAGCTGCATATATGAATGGTTTTTCAACTGACATGCTTTGTATACAGTGTTCATTGCTCTACCGATTTAATCTGTCTTCAGAATTTTCAGGCAAACATAAATCCTACTACAAAATTGTGAATTTTATTGTGCAGAGCAGGGGTTATGATGAACAAGATTAAGAACTGCTGCTTTAAAAGGATTGGCCTCAAACTCAGTACCCAATTTCACTACTAGCTCTACCTGAGTCTGTCTTCCTAACTAATAATTGTAATATGTGTTTCTTAATCATATGTGATGCCACCTGAATGGTACTTGACTGACATCTATCTTTGTCCTCTTTAAGTTCTTTTTATGAATTACTGTTTTGGTAGTATCAAGGCACCTCTATAATGTAAATGCCGTTTTAACTGTGAGATACCTGATTTTGTTCTGGTCCCTAAGTAGGCCTGTGCATGCCACTAATGAGAAGAAATATACATTTCTTAGTTAAAAATTTAAAAGCAATATAATATTGAGTAAATGTCTTCAATAGCAAAGTATCAATCAGTAAGATTTTGTAAACAACAAATAATCAAAAATCAACTTGTCTACCAACAAAATTCATATTGTTTTACACATCAAAATACATAAACATGAACAGGTCATGATTTTCTGTTCAAACGTAAAAGATAGGACATTTCCGATAGCATGTGAAGGCAGTATGTAGCACTGTGCATTCACTGGGTGTTAAGGCCTTGAATGTTTTCATACTGAAATTGCAATTATAATATTCAGCTGTTAATATAAGTAGTTTTTATATATATATTTTTTATATATATGTGTGTGTGTGTGTTTGTGCATATAAATGATTGTTTTTTTTATTATATTATCAGTACTTTTCATTAATTTACTAATTCATTCATTCATTCATTCATTTTTTTCTTTCATATATTTTTGTTGTACAAAATGTGTATGCAATGTCCTTTTACCATGAATGTATATGCAAACTTATTTATACTGTTACTTCTAATGAAATTCCTAATTAATTGCTTAAAAAAAATTATGTACAGTATAAATAGTTTTCAGCAAAATGATTAAATATTTGCAGCTTCATCCTCATCAACCCTGAAAATATTGAGAAAGAGGTAAGATGATTTTTTATCATTTAACATAATGATGAGTTTTATTATATTGATATAATGTAAAAACATTTAGCATTTTGCAATGTTTATATTTGAAACATAATGTCTTAAATCATTACATATTGTAGTTAAATTGACTATTTACTCATTTAATACATTAAAAAATACAGCATTTGTAAGAATTTTTTTTTTTCTCTAATCATCAGGTACACCACAGCATTTTCACAATGATGACAACATTCTATTCAATGTAACTGCATGGATAACTACGTAAGAAAGAATGCTTTGACTGCACAGAACTTTTGATACACCACCATGGACATCTTTGGACAAGTAACTAAAGGCAGGCTGCTTTCATGGATTCATTTTGTAAACACCAAATATTGACTGTATGCCTCAATTCAGCACCAACTGACATTCATGGGATGATACTACAATTTTTCTCTGTACAATTTTATTGACTTTGCACTGGCTGGAGCTTTAGATTTCTGATGTTGGACCTCATCAGTGGAAAACAACATAGTGCTGTGCTCTTATACTGGCATTAATGTCAAATTCTGTTGTCCTGGACATTGTAAAATGGTAATCTTTTTGATTATCTATGTTAAAACTCTATTTGAATTGGATGCAACTATTGTTTATTGCTCCATAAATGCACTCTGTAGACCTGGAACTACACCTGATACCATTCACCTCAAGGCAACCTACTTGAAGAGACAAGTACCACAGATACTCTGTGGTGTTGGTATTATCTGGATGTCTGGATTTATTTACTTATTTATTACTTTTTTTTACTTTTTATTTGTTTTATTTAATTTTATTTCAAAATTCTGTAATTTCAAATGTTTCCAATACTTCACAACCATTATTTAGTATTTACTCTTATTATATTATTTAATGTATCATGTATAATTTTTCATGCAGTGTGTTAATGGGTCATAGTTTTCTAGCATATCTATTAACAAAAGTCTTTGAATTGAACTGAATTGAGCTGAACTGAATTAAGCAAATGAATGAATGAATGAATGAAAAAACATTTTATAAGGTACATTTTAAATAATTTAAAAAGTATTTAAATAAAATTGTGAAGATATTTTCATGTATTGTCATATAGACCTCCTTTAAATTCATAAACGTATGGGTTTATAATTCATATATAAATTATTTTATTGCCAACGTCATATTAAAAATGTTTGTTTCTTTCATATGATAATTTGTTTGTTTTTCTACAAAGAAAAAAAGAGAAATGCTATGAATTGTGCAAAGATATTGTGTTAAATAAATTTTATGATATTGTTTAAGGAGACTTGTTTTAAATGTACTTTTTTACAACATTATTATAGCAAACAATATTATTATGAATAAGAATAGCATAAGAATAGAATAAGAATAGTAACACTTGCCTGTTAATTGTTTTTCATTTATTTAAAATCATTTATTTCAACCTTGCTATATGTACTGTGGCAAAAGTCAGAGACTTTAAAACCATGACACAAAAAGCAGATTCCAGTTCATCAGATTTAAACGGCCATTTTATTCTGAGACTATTCTTAATATTTTTCCAACAAACCATCCTTAGAGGTTTTAAACCTTTATAACAATCACAGTGGTCATTTTTCTCCAATCTCCATAAGATTCTCCATTTTTATTTAGAATCATGTAATGCATGAATTTATACAAGTTTTCAAATGTTATAGGCTTTTTTGTACATGATAGTAATTTGAAATTTTTACAACTAATAAATTACTTACAGAAAATTTTCTTTTTATAATATTCTTTTCAGTTTTAAATGTAATGATAATATGGCACAATTATCAAAACTGATAGATTTTATGAAGTGGTAAATCATGAGCTTTGACTAAACATGATTTTAAATGTAATAATGACACAAATGTCACTACATCATTAAACCTGAAAAAATAAATAAACGATAGAATGAGCCAATGAGTGATACTTTCCTGCCATCTAGTGGCTGTATTTGCACTTACAGGTAATCCAAAGATAGACGGATACTTTTTTTATTGTTCATAGCAAGTAAAGTGTTGATTGATAGAATTGGTCCCAAATGCAAAGTTGTTCTGACTAAAGAGATCTATCATATGATTTGAAGATCTAGTGTTTATGTGAATATATGAGATTTTTTATTTTTATTTTACTAATTTGAGACTATTTACCATAGAAGGATTGTGTTTCTAAATCTTTTAAAACTGTTATAGCGACAGCTATGCTCTGATCACCATGCAACTGTAGATGCTTGTTAAGAGTTTCAGAGTTTTCGGTTTAGTAAGCTTTTAGTTGCATGCCCCCCCCCCCTCCCCCACTCCTTTCTAAATGATCCCTTAATACCAACCAAGGGACAAACTTTTCAGGTTTCAATGTAATCATAATGTGCCAAAATTGTAAAAACTGATATATCTGTATGAACAAAATGGAAAACATTGACTCAATGAAATTTAAAATGTTATAACAATTAATTTTTTTATGTTTTGGCATGAATTGATGAATCCTTTCAACAGTACTGTTTAACTAGCTGAATGAGCCCAATAGTGGTCTTCCGCTGCCATCTAGTGGTTATAAATTGCATTTACTCAAACAACACTGTGTTTTTAAACATAACTGTTAAAGTGTTGTTGTTGTTGTTGTTTTTTTGCCCTATCTCTCTTAAATTTTGCATGCTTGTTTAGAATGAAATTATGCATTACTTTACACAGTTTTGATAATTTGTGGGATTTCTATTTGTATTAATAGGCCTTTGTGCCTCTGGGGTGGTCTCGGCCAACCAGGATGTATGGATGACATTTAAACACATCCAAAAGACAGACACACACACACACACACACACACACACACACACTAAAAATAAATGATTAAACTAGTTTTTAAAAGTTTAGATGTCATTCAGGTTTCACTGTAATCACAATGTGGCAAAATTGTAAAAAATGATGTGTATGTATGAACAAAATGGAAAACATTGATTCAATGAGATTTAAAATGTTATAACAGTTAATTTATTAATGTTTTGACAAGAATTCATGAAAACAGTGCTATTTAACTTAGCTGAATGGGCACATTAGTGGTCTTCAGCTGCCATCTAGAGGTTATAAATTGCATTTACTCCAACAACACTGTGTTTTTAAACATAACTGTTAAAGTGTTGTTAATTTTTTTGCCCAATCTCTCTTAAATTTTGCATGCCTGTTTAGAATGAAATCATGCATTATTTTATACAGTTTTGATAATTTGTGGGCTTTCTGTTTGTATTAATAGGCCTTTATGTACACTATGAAAAGAACATATTATAAAATGACTGGTTTATAGTTCTCCAAATGCAATTGTTCAACATGTTTTTGATAATTATTAACCTTCAGAGTCTAGAGAATTGTACTTCAGTGGTTTTATTGATTTTCAGCTCAAACCATATCACTAGTTTGCCAAAGTAACTTTTTAAAATAATCTTGAATATTTAATTAACAACTTTATTGACAACATTGGTCCCAGAGGCAAAGTTATTTAGAATGAGGAGATCTATCATATGATATGAAGATCTAGTGTTTTTGAGTGAATATATGAGCATTTTCAAACAATTTGAGGCCATTTACCATATAAATCTTGTGTTTTGAGACCTTTTCTACTGTTATAGCGCCACCTATGGTCTGATCTCCATGAAACTTTGCATGCTTGTTAAGAGTCATCTGTTACATGATTTCACCAAGGTTCATAAAGTTTTGAGTTTTCGTTTAGGTTTTATAGGCTTTGGGGTATGTTCGGCCACACCCCTTTTTCTAAATTACCCCTTTACAGCTAACCAAAGGACAAAATTCAACATTTTTTTAATAATTATTGATCTAGAGAGTCCACAGAATATTACTGCAGTGGTTTGGTTCCGATCGGGCAAAAAACCTAGGACTAGTTCGCAAAAGTAGGTTTTTAACATATTTGTGAATAACAATTGAACGATTTGATTGACAGCAATGGTTCTTGAGGCAAAGTTGTGCATTATGAGGAGATCTATCAAATGATATGCATATTGCATTGATATGAGAAACACCACGTGATTACAGAGCCATAAAACTCATTAGCACCAACTAGTGGCCGATTTCTTTCAAAATTCTTACAGACCTTAAGGTTCATGAGTCGAACGTACCCAGCGAGTTTCGTTCCGAACAACCTCCGTTAACCCTTTCAAATAGGTGCTTAAAATTGTTTGGCCAATGGCAGCCATGTTTTTTTGAGATATGCGAATATCCTCATAGGTACTTGTGCCGCTTCAGACCAAGACATTGCATACCAATTTTCAAGTCGATCGAGCCAACGGTTGCCTAGTTATAGCAATTTATGTGTTTTTTCTATCTTATAGCGCCCCCAAGTTGCAGAGTTGCGCAATTTTTTTGATTTGACCAAAGATTGAGCTTATACATATGTATACCGAGTTTGGTGAAGATATCTCATTCCGTTCAAGAGTTATAGTCAAAATAGCATGTGGCTAACGTTAGCATAGGCGCTTTTTGGTGTACTGTTTCGCGTAAGAATTGAAATTTCAACTTTTTTTTGATAATTATTGATATTGAGTGTCCAGGGAATATTTATGAAGTGGTTTGGTTCTGATTGGTTAAAAATCCTAGGACTAGTTCGCAAAAGTAGGTTTTGGATATAGCTCGATTTTGCGAGAAAACGGTGCGTCGTAGACCCCAAAAAGGCGCCGTGCACTTTTGTTCGGTCTAACCCAAGGATTGCAACAATGCCATGTTTTTGAGTCTTCGACTAACGGTTTACGTTTTACGCCCAAAATTGTCCAAAATTTTTGTTTTTTGCGCTGTAGCGCCCCCGTTAGGCCGATTGGGCTGAGACTTTGATAAGTTCTCCCCAAATTGAGCTCTACGATCTGTCCAAATTTCAGCTCTCTAGGCCTTACGGTTTGGGCTGCACTTTCAGTTTTAGGGCAGAAGAATAATAATAATAATAATAATAATAATAATAATAATAAAAATCCTAACAAATACAATAGGGTTTCAGCACTGCGTGCTTGAACCCCTAATAATAAAAATCCTAACAAATACAATAGGGTTTCAGCACTGCGTGCTTGAACCCCTAATAATAATAATTAAAGCTGCAAGCAGCATTTACGGGGTTCAAGCATTTAAGGCATCTTAGGTGGTCAGAGCCAACCTGGACGTACGGATGACCGTTAAACACATCCAAAATGTAGAACAGGCTGGCAGACAGACACAAACACTGAAATTAAATGATTAGACTTATATATTAATTCTATATAAACATTTGCACACACACACACACAAAGACAAAGACACACACTTACATGCACACACATTTTGTTGCAGATATAGGTATTTGACATAAGTGATAGGTGACAAACTTATTGCAAGTCTTCTCTTTTTTTAGAGTTTAGATGTCATTTTCAGGTTAAACTGTAATCATAATGTGGCAAAATTGTAAAAACTGATATATCTGTATGAACAAAATGGAAAACATTGACTCAATGAGATTTAAAATGTTATAACAGTTCATTTTTTAAAGTGTTGGCATGAATTCATGAATCCTTTCAACAGTACTGTTCAACTTTACTGAATGAGCCCATTAGTGGTCTTCCGCTGCCATCTAGTGGTTATAAATTGCATTTACTCAAACAACACTGTGTTTAAAACATAACTGTTATAGTGTTGTTGTTTTTTTTTTGCCCAATCTCTCTTAAATTTTGCATGCTTGTTTAGAATGAAATCATGCATTATTTTACACAGTTTTGATAATTTGTGGGCTTTCTGTTTGTATTAATAGGCCTTTGTGTACACTATGCAAATAACATATTATAAAATTACTGGTTTATAGTTGTTTAAATGCAATTGTTCAACATGTTTTTGATAATTATTGACCTTCAGAGTCTAGAGAATTGTACTTCAGTGGTTTTATTGATTTTCATCTTAAACCCTTTCACTAGTATGCCAAAGAAACTTTTTAAAATAATCTTGAATATTTAATTAACAGCTTTATTGACAACATTGGTCCCAAAGGCAAAGTTGTTCAGAATGAGGAGATCTATCATATGATATGGATATCTAGTGTTTTTGAGTGAATATATGAGCATTTTCAAACAATTTGAGGCCATTTACCATATAAATCTTGTGTTTTGAGACCTGTTGTACTGTTATAGCGCCACCTATGCTTCGATCTCCATGAAACTTTGCATGCTTGTTAAGAGTCACCTGTTACATGATTTCACTGAGTTTCATAAAGTTTTGAGTTTTCGTTTAGGTTTTATAGGCTTTGGAGTATGTTTGGCCACACCCCTTTTTCTAAATTACCCCTTTACAGCTAACCAAAGGACAAAATTCAACATTTTTTTAATAATTATTGATCTAGAGAGTCCACAGAATATTACTGCAGTGGTTTGGTTCCGATCGGACAAAAAACCTAGGACTAGTTCGCAAAAGTAGGTTTTTAACATATTTGTGAATAACAATTGAACGATTTGATTGACAGCAATGGTTCTTGAGGCAAAGTTGTGCATTATGAGGAGATCTATCAAATGATATGCATATTGTGTTGATATGTGAAACACCACGTGATTACAGAGCCATAAAACTCGTTAGCGCCAACTAGTGGCCGATTTCTTTCAAAATTCTTACAGACCTTAAGGTTCATGAGTCGAATGTACCCAGCGAGTTTCGTTCTGATCAACATCCGTTAACCCTTTCAAATAGGTGCTTAAAATTGTTTGGCCAATGGCGGCCATGTTTTTTTGAGATATGCAAATGTCCTCATAGGTACTTGTGCCCCTTCAGACCAAGACACTGCATACCAATTTTCAAGTCGATCGAGTCAACGGTTGCCTAGTTATAGCCATTTATGTGTTTTTTCTATCTTACAGCGCCCCCAAGTGGCAGAGATGCGCAATTTTTTTGATTTGACCAAAGATTGAGCTCATACATATGTATACCGAGTTTGGTGAAGATATCTCATTCCGTTCAAGAGTTATAGTCAAAAGAGCATTTGGCTAACGTTAGCATAGACGCTTTTTGGCGTACTGTTTCGCGTAAGAATTGAAATTTCAACTTTTTTTTGATAATTATTGATATTGAGTGTCCAGGGAATATTTCTGAAGTGGTTTGGTTCTGATTGGTTGAAAATCCTAGGACTAGTTCGCAAAAGTAGGTTTCGGATATAGCTCGATTTTGCGAGAAAACGGTGCGTCGTAGACCCCAAAAAGGCGCCGTGCACTTTTGTTCGGGCTAACCCAAGGATTGCAACAATGCCATGTTTTTGAGTCTATGGCTAACGGTTTACGATTTACGGCCAAAAATGTCAAAAATTTTAGTTTTTTGCGCTGTAGCGCCCCCGTTAGGCCGATTGGGTCGAGACTCAGTATCTGACAAGAAGGCCGGACTACTACAATCTGACCAAATTTCAGCTTTCTAGCCCTTACGGTTTAGGCTGCACGATCAGTTTGAGTGGAGAATAATAATAATAATAATAATAACTAGAAGGTACATTTCCTGAAGAAAATGTGAGTGGTGCTTGCAGTGGCAAAACTCGCCCCTCTGTTGCTAGGGTGTTGCAATTATGTTGCTAGGGTACATGGGGTGGTTGCTAGGGCGGTTGCTAGGTTTCCCATGATGGTTGCTAGGGCCGTTGCTAAGGTACCCAGGGTGGTTGCTAGGGTAATCGGGATGGTTGCTAGGGTGTTGCTATGTGGTTGCTAGGGTACCCGGGGTGGTTGCTAGGGTGGTTGCTAGGGTCCCCATGATGGTTGCTAGGGCGGTTGCTAGGGTACCCAGGGTGGTTGCTAGGGTAATCGGGGCGGTTGCTAGGGTGTTGCTATGTGGTTGCTAGGGTACCCGGGGCGGTTGCTAGGGCGGTTGCTAGGGTCCCCATGATGGTTGCTAGGGCCATTGCTAAGGTACCCAGGGTGGTTGCTAGGGTAATCGGGCCGGTTGCTAGGGTGTTGCTATGTGGTTGCTAGGGTACCCGGGGTGGTTGCTAGGGCGGTTGCTATGGTAATCTGGGTGGTTGCTAGGCAGTTGCTACGGTACTTGGGGTGGTTGCTAAGGTGTTGCTAGGCGGTTGCTAGGGTGTTTTGGCTGGTTGCTAGGCAGTTGCTATGGTCTCCTGGGTGGTTGCTATGATGTTACTAGGTGGTTGGTAGTTGTCACAGATGGTCACTATGTAGTTATTATAGAGTTCTTAGCCCATTTGAGCACTTAGCTAATCACTATTAGCATGTAGCTAATCACTGCTAGCATGACTAGCATGTTGGAAGTCCAGTGTGCTAGCATGAGTCAAAAAATCCAACCGCCATGTCTGTACGATGTTCTGATGCAGAGATATAGGTCGTGCAAAACGGTTGCTAGGGTACTCCGTTTGGTTGCTATGGAGTGGCTTGGCAGCTGCCAATGGTGATACTCCAAAGGCTGCTCGCCAATATAAACCAACCCCCATGCCTCTACAATGTTCTGATGCAGAGATATTGGTCTTGAAAAATGGTTGCTAGGGTACTCTGGTTGGTTGCTAGGGAGTGGCCTTTCAGCTGCCAATGATGATACTTCAAAGTCTGCTTGACAATGTAAACCAACCCCCATGCTTCTATGTCTTTCAGATGTTAAGATATCTATCTTTGGATTTAGGTTGCTAGGTAGCTCTTAATGGTTGCTAGGGCGTGGCTAGGTTGTCTTGAAGGAGATACATGATTGGCCGTTTGCTGCCCGAGTCAAACGAGCCCACCCTCATGTTTCTATGACACTTCTATCCAAAGTTATTCATTTTATCTTTTTCAATGGAAGTCTATGGAGCTTGTTACTAAGGGGCTTGTTAATGGTTGCTAGGGCGTGGCTTGATAGCCTCATTACGATCCTGAGAGACTGATTGGTTGCCTGATTCAAATGAGCCCACCCCCTTGTCTCTATGACTATGTGATCCATAGTTATGTTCAATGCAAAATCCCTATGGAATTTCCCACAGTAGGAAAAACACATTGTTTCATGGGTGATCCCTCCCCATTGGCTTAGTATGGGGCAACTTTGGGGGGCTCTTGCGCCCCAGGGGTACAACTTATACCCCATTGCGGGGTATGATCGCGCACAGCCTGATAGCCTCTCCAAATGTGGTGATTCACATGTTTCTGCGAAATTCTCTCTCGGAGCTACGATCCGTCAAAGTTGGCCGTAATGCATTGTCTATGCGATTTTTCGCCCGTTTTTTCGCCCGGTGTACGAACATCGTACGCCCGATCGCTTATAAAAGTCATAGCACACCATTCCCGATTAGGCCGCACGATTTGACGCCTGTTTCGTTGGTCTGTGTCAAAAACTGCGGGACAAGTTACGCGCCGAAATTTTGGCGGAAGAAGAATAAGAATAACTAGAAGGTACATTTCCTGAAGAAAATGTGAGTGGTGCTTGCAGTGGCAAAACTCACCCTCTGTTGCTGTAGGGTGTTGTAATGAGGTTGCTAGGGTACCCGGGTTGGTTGCTAGGGCGGTTGCTAGGGTCCCCATGATGGTTGCTGGGGCCGTTGCTAGGGTACTCAGGGTGGTTGCTAGGGTGTTGCTATGTGGTTGCTAGGGTACCCGGGGTGGTTGCTAGGGCGGTTGCTAGGGTCCCCATGATGGTTGCTAGGGCCGTTGCTAAGGTACCCAGGGTGGTTGCTAGGGTAATCGGGATGGTTGCTAGGGTGTTGCTATGTGGTTGCTAGGGTACCCGGGGTGGTTGCTAGGGCGGTTGCTAGGGTCCCCATGATGGTTGCTAGGGCCGTTGCTAGGGTACCCAGGGTGGTTGCTATGGTAATCGGGGCGGTTGCTAGGGTGTTGCTATGTGGTTGCTAGGGTACCCGGGGTGGTTGCTAGGGCGGTTGCTAAGGTCCCCATGATGGTTGCTAGGGCCGTTGCTAAGGTACCCAGGGTGGTTGCTAGGGTAATTGGGGCGGTTGCTAGGGTGTTGCTATGTGGTTGCTAGGGTACCCGGGGTGGTTGCTAGGCAGTTGCTATGGTCTCCTGGGTGGTTGCTATGATGTTACTAGGTGGTTGGAAGTTTTCACAGATGGTCACTATGTAGTTATTATAGAGTTCTTAGCCCATTTGAGCACTTAGCTAATCACTATTAGCATGTAGCTAATCACTGCTAGCATGACTAGCATGTTGGAAGTCCAGTGTGCTAGCATGAGTCAAAAAATCCAACCGCCATGTCTGTATGATGTTCTGATGCAGAGATATAGGTCGTGCAAATCGGTTGCTAGGGTACTCCATTTGGTTGCTATGGAGTGGCTTGGCAGCTGCCAATGGTGATACTCCAAAGGCTGCTCGCCAATATAAACCAACCCCCATGCCTCTACGATGTTCTGATGCAGAGATATAGATCTTGCAAAATGGTTGCTAGGGTACTGTGTTTGGTTGCTAGGGAGTGGCCTGGCAGCTGCCAATGATGATACTCCAATGGTTGCTTGCTAATATAAACCAACCCCCATGCTTCTATGTCTTTCAGATGTTAAGATATCTCTCTATACTTTGGGTTGCTAGGTAGCTCTTAATGGTTGCTAGGGCGTGGCTAGGTTGTCTTGAAGGAGATACATGATTGGCCGTTTGCTGCCCGAGTCAAACGAGCCCACCCTCATGTTTCTATGACACTTCTATCCAAAGTTATTCATTTGATCTTTTTCAATGGAAGTCTATGGGGCTTGTTGCTATGGCGCTCTATATGGTTGCTAGGGCGTGGCTTGATAGCTTCATAATGATCCTGAGAGACTGATTGGTTGCCTGATTCAAATGAGCCCACCCCCTTGTCTCTATGACACTGTGATCCTGAGTTATGCACAATACAAAATCCCTATGTAATTTCAAACAGTAGGAAAAACACTGTTTAATGGGCGATCCCTCACCATTGTATGTCTATGGGGCAAATTTGGGGGTCTCTAGCGCCCCAGGGGTACAACTTGTACCCCTCTGCGAGGTATGTTCTCGCACAGCCTGATAGCCTCTCCAAATGTGGTGATTCACATGTTTCTGCGAAATTCTTGCTCGGAGCTACGATCCGTCAAAGTTGGCCGTAATGCATTGTCTATGCGATTTTTCGGCCGTTATTTCGCCCGGTGTACGAACATCGTACGCCCGATCGCTTATAAAAGTCATAGCACACCATTCCCGATTAGGCCGCACGATTTGACACCTGTTTCGTTGGTCTGTGACTAAAACTGCGGGACTAGTTACGCGCCGAAATTTGTACGGAAGAATAATAATAATAAGTATGTGAGATAATAATAGTGATGCTTTGCCTCCGGCAAGCACCACTAACTAGAAGGTACATTTCCTGAAGAAAATGTGAGTGGTGCTTGCAGTGGCAAAACTCGCCCCTCTGTTGCTAGGGTGTGGTTGCTAGGGTACCCGGGGTGGTTGCTAGGGCGGTTGCTAGGGTCCCTATGATGGTTGCTAGGGCCGTTGCTAGGGTACCCAGGGTGGTTGCTAGGGTAATCGGGGTGGTTGCTAGGGTGTTGCTATGTGGTTGCTAGGGTACCCGGGGTGGTTGCTAGGGCGGTTGCTAGGGTCCACATGATGGTTGCTAGGGCCGTTGCTAGGGTACCCAGCGTGGTTGCTAGGGTAATCGGGGCGGTTGCTAGGGTGTTGCTATGTGGTTGCTAGGGTACCCGGGGTGGTTGCTAAGGCGGTTGCTAGGGTCCCCATGATGGTTGCTAGGGCCGTTGCTAAGGTACCCAGGGTGGTTGCTAGGGTAATCGGGGCAGTTGCTAGGGTGTTGCTATGTGGTTGCTAGGGTACCCGGGGTGGTTGCTAGGGCGGTTGCTATGGTAACCTGGGTGGTTGCTAGGCAGTTGCTACGGTACTTGGGGTGGTTGCTAAGGTGTTGCTAGGCGGTTGCTAGGGTGTTTTGGCTGGTTGCTAGGCAGTTGCTATGGTCTCCTGGGTGGTTGCTATGATGTTACTAGGTGGTTGGTAGTTGTCACAGATGGTCACTATGTAGTTATTATAGAGTTCTTAGCCCATTTGAGCACTTAGCTAATCACTATTAGCATGTAGCTAATCACTGCTAGCATGACTAGCATGTTGGAAGTCCAGTGTGCTAGCATGAGTCAAAAAATCCAACCACCATGTCTGTACGATGTTCTGATGCAGAGATATAGGTCGTGCAAAACGGTTGCTAGGGTACTCCATTTGGTTGCTATGGAGTGGCTTGACAGCTGCCAATGGTGATACTCCAAAGGCTGCTCGCCAATATAAACCAACCCCCATGCCTCTACGATGTTCTGATGCGGAGATATAGATCTTGCAAAACGGTTGCTAGGGTACTGTGTTTGGTTGCTAGGGAGTGGCCTGGCAGCTGCCAATGATGATACTCCAATGGTTGCTTGCTAATATAAACCAACCCCCATGCTTCTATGTCTTTCAGATGTTAAGATATCTCTCTATACTGTGGGTTGCTAGGTAGCTCTTAATGGTTGCTAGGGCGTGGCTAGGTTGTCTTGAAGGAGATACATGATTGGCCGTTTGCTGCCCGAGTCAAACGAGCCCACCCTCATGTTTCTATGACACTTCTATCCAAAGTTATTAATTTTTTATTTTTCAATGGAAGTCTATGGAGCTTGTTGCTATGGTGCTCTATATGGTTGCTAGGGCGTGGCTTGATAGCTTCATAATGATCACGAGAGTCTGATTGGTTGCCTGATTCAAATGAGCCCACCCCCTTGTCTCTATGACTATGTGATCCATAGTTATGCTCAATGCAATATCCCTATGTAATTTCCCACAGTAGGAAAAATACATTGTTTCATGGGCGATCCCTCACCATTGACTTAGTATGGGGCAACTTTGGGGGTCTCTAGCGCCCCAGGGGTACAACTTGTACCCCTCTGCGAGGTATGTTCTCGCACAGCCTGATAGCCTCTCCAAATGTGGTGATTCACATGTTTCTGCGAATTTCTCTCTCGGAGCTACGATCCGTCAAAGTTGGCCGTAATGCATTGTCTATGCGATTTTTCGGCCGTTATTTCGCACGGTGTACGAACATCGTACGCCCGATCGCTTATAAAAGTCATAGCACACCATTCCCGATTAGGCCGCACGATTTGACGCCTGTTTCGTTGGTCTGTGTCAAAAACTGCGGGACTAGTTACGCGCCGAAATTTTGGCGGAAGAAGAATAAGAATAACTAGAAGGTACATTTCCTGAAGAAAATGTGAGTGGTGCTTGCAGTGGCAAAACTCGCCCCTCTGTTGCTAGGCTGTTGCAATGAGGTTGCTACGGTGGTTGCTAAGGTACCCTGGGTGGTTGCTAGGGCGGTTGCTAGGGTCCCCATGATGGTTGCTAAGGTACCCTCGGTGGTTGCTAGGGTAATCTGGGTGGTTGCTAGGGTCCCCAGGATGGTTGCTAGGGCCGTTGCTAGGGTACCCAGGGTGGTTGCTAGGGTAATCGGGGTGGTTGCTAGGGTGTTGCTATGTGGTTGCTAGGGTACCCGGGGTGGTTGCTAGGGCGGTTGCTAGGGTCCCCATGATGGTTGCTAGGACCGTTGCTAGGGTACTCAGGGTGGTTGCTAGGGTAATCGGGGTGGTTGCTAGGGTGTTGCTATGTGGTTGCTAGGGTACCCGGGGTGGTTGCTAGGGCGGTTGCTAGGGTCCCCATGACGGTTGCTAGGGCCGTTGCTAAGGTACCCAGGGTGGTTGCTAGGGTAATTGGGGCAGTTGCTAGGGTGTTGCTATGTGGTTGCTAGGGTAACCGGGGTGGTTGCTACGGCGGTTGCTATGGTAACCTGGGTGGTTGCTAGGCAGTTGCTACGGTACTTGGGGTGGTTGCTAAGGTGTTGCTAGGCGGTTGCTAGGGTGTTTTGGCTGGTTGCTAGGCAGTTGCTATGGTATCCTGGGTGGTTGCTATGATGTTACTAGGTGGTGGGTAGTTGTCACAGATAGTCACTATGTAGTTATTATAGAGTTCTTAGCCCATTTGAGCACTTAGCTAATCACTATTAGCATGTAGCTAATCACTGCTAGCATGACTAGCATGTTGGAAGTCCAGTGTGCTAGCATGAGTCAAAACATCCAACCGCCATGTCTGTACGATGTTCTGATGCAGAGATATAGGTCGTGCAAAACGGTTGCTAGGGTACTCCATTTGGTTGCTATGGAGTGGCTTGGCAGCTGCCAATGGTGATACTCCAAAGGCTGCTCGCCAATATAAACCAACCCCCATGCCTCTACGATGTTCTGATGCAGAGATATAGATCTTGCAAAACGGTTGCTAAGGTACTCCATTTGGTTGCTATGGAGTGGCCTGGCAGCTGCCAATGACGATACTCCAATGGTTGCTTGCTAATATAAACCAACCCCCATGCTTCTATGTCTTTCAGATGTTAAGATATCTCTCTATACTTTGGGTTGCTAGGTAGCTCTTAATGGTTGCTAGGGCGTGGCTAGGTTGTCTTGAAGGAGATACATGATTGGCCGTTTGCTGCTCGAGTCAAATGAGCCCACCCTGATGTTTCTATGACACTTCTATCCAAAGTTATTCATTTGATCTTTTTCAATGGAAGTCTATGGGGCTTGTTGCTATGGCGCTCTATATGGTTGCTAGGGCGTGGCTTGATAGATTCACAGTGATCCTGAGAGTCTGATTGGTTGCTTGATTCAAATGAGCACACCCCTTTGTCTCTATGACACTGTGATCCAGAGTTATGTTCAATACAAAATCCCTTTGTGATGTCCCATAGCAGGAAAAGTCCTCCCTATACTTTGTATTAGGGGCAAATTTGGGGGTCTCTTGCGCCCCAGGGGTACAACTTATACCCCCCTGCTGGGTATGTTCTCGCACAGCCTGATAGCCTCTCCAAATGTGGTGATTCACGTGTTTCTGCGAAATTCTCTCTCAGAGCTACGTTCTGTCAAAGTTGACCCCAATGTTAAGTCTATGGGTTTTATCGCCCGATTTTTCGCCCGCCGGACGAACATCGTACACCCGATCGCTTATAAAAGTCATAGCACACCATTCCCGAATAGGCCGCACGATTTGACGTCACTTTTGCGGGTCTGTGACAAAAGCTGCGGGACTAGTTACGCGCCGAAATTTGTACGGAATCTATAAGAATAAGAATAATAATAAGTATGTGAGATAATAATAGTAGTGCCTTGCCTCCGGCAAGCACCACTAATAAGTATGTGAGATAATAATAGTGATGCCTTGCCTCCGGCAAGCACCACTAACTAGAAGGTACATTTCCTGAAGAAAATGTGAGTGGTGCTTGCAGTGGCAAAACTCGCCCCTCTGTTGCTAGGGTGTTGCAATGAGGTTGCTAGGGTACATGGGGTGGTTGCTAGGGCGGTTGCTAGGGTCCCCATGATGGTTGCTAGGGCCGTTGCTAAGGTACCCAGGGTGGTTGCTAGGGTAATCGGGATGGTTGCTAGGGTGTTGCTATGTGGTTGCTAGGGTACCCGGGGTGGTTGCTAGGGCGGTTGCTAGGGTCCCCATGATGGTTGCTAGGGCGGTTGCTAGGCTACCCAGGGTGGTTGCTAGGGTAATTGGGGCGGTTGCTAGGGTGTTGCTATGTGGTTGCTAGGGTACCCGGGGTGGTTGCTAGGGCGGTTGCTTGGGTCCCCATGATGGTTGCTAGGGCCGTTGCTAAGGTACCCAGGGTGGTTGCTAGGGTAATCGGGGTGGTTGCTAGGGTGTTGCTATGCAGTTGCTAGGGTACCCGGGGTGGTTGCTAGGGTCCCCATGATGGTTGCTAGGGCCGTTGCTAAGGTACCCAGGGTGGTTGCTAGGGTAATCGGGGCGGTTGCTAGGGTGTTGCTATGTGGTTGCTAGGGTACCCGGGGTGGTTGCTAGGGCGGTTGCTATGGTAACCTGGGTGGTTGCTAGGCAGTTGCTACGGTACTTGGGGGGTTTGCTAAGGTGTTGCTAGGCGGTTGCTAGGGTGTTTTGGCTGGTTGCTAGGCAGTTGCTATGGTCTCCTGGGTGGTTGCTATGATGTTACTAGTTGGTTGGTAGTTGTCACAGATGGTCACTATGTAGTTATTATAGAGTTCTTAGCCCATTTGAGCACTTAGCTAATCACTATTAGCATGTAGCTAATCACTGCTAGCATGACTAGCATGTTGGAAGTCCAGTGTGCTAGCATGAGTCAAAAAATCCAACCGCCATGTCTGTACGATGTTCTGATGCAGAGATATAGGTCGTGCAAAACGGTTGCTAGGGTACTCCATTTGGTTGCTATGGAGTGGCTTGGCAACTGCCAATGGTGATACTACAAAGGCTGCTCGTCAATATAAACCAACCCCCATGCCTCTACGATGTTCTGATGCAGAGATATAGATCTTGCAAAACGGTTGCTAGGGTACTGTGTTTGGTTGCTAGGGAGTGGCCTGGCAGCTGCCAATGATGATACTCCATTGGTTGCTTGCTAATATAAACCAACCCCCATGCTTCTATGTCTTTCAGATGTTAAGATATCTATCTTTGGATTTTGGTTGCTAGGTAGCTCTTAATGGTTGCTAGGGCGTGGCTAGGTTGTCATGAAGGAGAAACATGATTGGCCGTTTGCTGCCCGAGTCAAACGAGCCCACCCTCATGTTTCTATGACACTTCTATCCAAAGTTATTCATTTGATCTTTTTCAATGGAAGTCTATGGGGCTTGTTGCTATGGCGCTCTATATGGTTGCTAGGGCGTGGCTTGATAGATTCACAGTGATCCTGAGAGACTGATTGGTTGCCTGATTCAAATGAGCCCACCCCCTTGTCTCTATGACACTGTGATCCAGACTTATGTTCAATACAAAATCCCTATGTAATGTTCCATAGCAGGATAAGCCCTGCCTATACTTTGTATTAGGGTCATTTTTGGGGGGCTCTCGCGCCCCAGGGGTACAACTTATACCCCACTGCGGGGTATGTTCTCGCACAGCCTGATAGCCTCTTCAAATGTGGAGATTCACGTGTTTCTGCGAAATTCCCTCTCGGAGCTACGATCCGTCAAAGTTGGCCGCAATGCATTCTCTATGCGATTTTTCGCCTGTTTTTTCGCCCGGTGTACGAACATCGTACGCCCGATCGCTTATAAAAGTCATAGCACACCATTCCCGTATAGGCCGCACGATTTGACGCCTGTTTCGTTGGTCTGTGATGAAAACTGCGGGACTAGTTACGCGCCGAAATTTGTACGGATCTAGTATAATAATAATAATAATAATAAGTATGTGAGATAGTAATAGTGATGCTTTGCCTCCGGCAAGCACCACTAATAAGTATGTGAGATAATAATAGTGATGCCTTGCCTCCGGCAAGCACCACTAATAAGTATGTGAGATAATAATAGTGATGCCTTGCCTCCGGCAAGCACCACTAATAATAATAATAATAATAATAATAATAATAATAAAAATCCTAACAAAAACAATAGGGTTTCAGCACTGCGTGCTTGAACCCCTAATAATAATAATAATAAAAATCCTAACAAATACAATAGGGTTTCAGCACTGCGTGCTTGAACCCCTAATAACTAGAATTAAAAGTTAGTGAACTAACTTTGATGTTGGCTTGGCCATCTTGGCCATGGGGCAAAAGAGCCACAGTACTTGTGTGCCCAACATTCTTGAGTTGCCCCGCTGCAAAAAATAAAAAATAATAATACCATAAAAAATACACCTGCAACAGTCTTTTTCCATGGTCCCTTGCTGTTTTCTTTTTTAATAAAAAGCCTAGGCTATGATAACAGCTACGACAGGGTTGTCTAGCTGAATGCGAAATAAGTCATGCAAAAACCATAATCTCCTAAATACCATTCAATTTAATCTTATTTTAATAGTACTGACAACATATTTTAAGTTATCACACATTACTGAAAAATTAAAGAAGGGACACTTTATATAGTATACTTCGGCGAGTCAAGAGCTAAACAAAAAGTCCTGTTTCATTACAAAATACTGTAACTTTTATAAACGTTATACTATCACCACAAAATTTTAATTAATATTTATTAAAAATTAATAAATTTTAGCCAACATAATAATAAACGGAGCAATTCCAAGAGGGTCCTCACACCATCGGTGCTCGGGCCCTAATAAAAATCCTAACAATTACAATAGGGTTTCAGCACTGCGTGCTTGAACCCCTAATGATAATAATCCTAACAAAAACAATAGGGTTTCAGCACTTCGTGCTTGAACCCCTAAAAAAAACACAAATAGGGTAAGGGAAAAATAAAATTACCTTTGACGTGCACAACACTCACATGCTCACTAACACAATGCCCGAACGTAGCAGACTAACCTAAAATTACACCAAACAAGCACATCAAATCAAGCATGTGAATTAAGTTAAATTCCCACAAACACACATATTATAAGTCTATAATTCCCTTCCATCTATAATTGTCCAGCTGAACAAAACCTACCTTTACCGAGGAAAGAAAGAGATACAAGACCTACGCAAACAGGTCACATCGATACAAAGTCATGAGGAAACAGTAGCTGTGTCCCAAAGTTGAGTGTACGCACTTCGAAGGCCACGGACTTCGAAAGACCGATCTCCAAAGTGCACGAAGGGGCCACCGAAGTGCGCGGATGCTCCGCCTTTACAGGATTTCCTAATTCCACCACCTGGTGTTTCCGATTAGCGCTCTGTCGCATAGCAACGGTGCGAGCGGAGCACTGACGAGAGGACAATCCTGCCAGGAGAGGTGGAGCCAGAGCGGTTTTTGTTTTTGTTTTACGTCAAAGTGAAGAAACCTCCGGCATAACCAAGACCGAGGCAGGTTACACTGGTTTGCTGCGTCCTTTGTCGGATTACAACTTTAAATGCAGGTACTGGTTTGGAGCTTACTTGAATAAAGTAACGTTAATGATACATATGAAAAACTACAAAATACACGAACACACATATCAATTAAAATGCTTACTGATATCTTACCAAAGGTGCGATTTTATGTAATTTATTGTCTTGACCATGGTGATCATATGTAGACATGTTTGCAACACGTTTTTATTAAGCAGTTAAGCATAAAAATAAAACTGAAAAAAAAAAGTGCATAGTATCAACAGTGCTCTGTTTGATTTTAATATTCGGACAATAAATGTTGTTACTTTAATCAGAGGTGGACTGTAAGGACTGTAAGTATATTTTATACTCAAATATACAAATATAAAGTAGGCCTACTATGTTTTGTTTTGTTTTTCTCACAGACAGCAGCACTACAAAAATATGGTATTTTACAACATGATGAATTGTTGTAGATTAAACTACCCAACAGTGTATTAGTAGGCAACTTTAAATTGAATAACATTGAACATATTTAGAAATTAAACAAATTATTTTTCAGAACAATACTGTACATAGCCTACCTATACTTTTACTCTCAATACCTTAAGTATATTAGAGTATGCAAGCTAATATTTCTACTTAAAGGATAGTTCAGTGAAAAATGACAATTCTCTGATCCTTTGCTCACCCAGTTGTTACAGATTTGTAATTTTCCTTTTTGGGTTAACTATCCCTTCAGCTAAGGTTTTAAACATGACTAGTAGATTTTAACCTATCTGGTATTGGTAGTTACTAAAAGTAGTTTACTTAAGTACCACAATATTTCTTCTACTAATTACACTGTCATGGAGCTAAACAATTTCTCTTGTCCTTCTTTCCCTAAATCAGACTAGACCCCTGTGCAGGATAGAGCTGAATGTGGCAGTGCTGGACAGGTGTTTAATGGTTTTGGCCCTGACAGAGCTGCAGGATCTTCTGAGAAGTGAACGTCAACAGTGATGGGTGCCACAATCCAGACCCTGGTGTTTCTCTTCAACATACCGAGTGGTCTCCAGAGTGTTTGACATCTGCCTCATTTCACTGTCACTGCATTGTCCTCCGAGTCTCTGCTTCACCAAGAGGTTGACCTCATGAAGACCTCAGAACACATGGAAGCAGCACTGGGCTCAAACTGATGTTGTTTTTCTGATTTTAAACCTAAACTATGCTGTAATTATAGAGCAATTTGTTTTAATGTGTAAAAAAAATGTTTTCAGGATGAAAAAAAATAAATAATGTTTTATGAAAAAATGTATAAGCTGCATTTAACAAATTAAGAGCTCACTTTCTCCAGAATAGTACTAAAATGACAAAATGGAAACACTTGTAAAGAACAAAAAAACAAAACAAAGAGATCTTAACATTAGAAAATATGACACAGCAGGACATGCATACAAAATACTGAAGTGCTAAAGTTTGGTTAAAACATTTGTAGACATCTCTTGCATGACAGCACTTCAAAAACACAACAAAGGGAAAGACAATTGCCTTATACTATTAATAATGTTGACTTGACTGTTTGTTTGTGGGCTTTATGTAAAAAAAAAAAAAAAAACACTGGCTTTTAACACTTTGGCTAGATATTTGGGTAAATGAAAACACAATACTTACATTTCAATGTGAAGTCCCCCACAAAACTCTCACCTGCCTTGTTATTTGAATATAAACACCATCGTCGTATGCACGCAAGTGATTCTGGGATATGGTAGGGTGCCAAGTGTCCATCAGATGTACACTTCGTTTTCATGGGAACTGAAGGGCGCATTTGAGGTCGCATTCAAAATTCGTCAGCCTTCGTCGCGCCGCGGTGACGCATTCGCACTTCAAATGCGCACTTCCAAGTGCGCATTCTGACTTTGGGACAGCTTACGTTGTGACGCAATCACACTACACATCCGCACTTCGGAGTCCACGCACTTCACTTTGGGACACCCTTCGTCGCGCTGCTGTGACGCATCGCACTTCAAATGCGCACTTCGGAGTCCACGTACTTCACTTTGGGACACAGCTTGTATCTCACCTGTGCCAATATAGGTAAGTGATTACCCACCCACCTCATGCAATCAGTGCATCTTTTTTAAAGGGGCCATCCAGACTATTATTTAAGGGCAATCCCACTCAGTGTTGCCAGATTGGAAACGCCCAAGTATCCTACCAGAAGTTCAAAATTATCGTATTTGGAAGAAAATTATTGTACACGAGTCAAAATAGATATTTATCTATTCTAAACCAACAACATTTTGACACAACCTGCAAATTTCCACAATAGATAACAAGGCATATTGTTTGTGACAGAGTGACTTGTCCCTGTTGGTTAGCGCAGCACATACACACACATACACACCCTCTTACCTCATCCTCCGTTCCCTGCTGGGGCGTTGTGGGCGCACACGCACACCATTAGCACGCTGGTCATCATACACTCAAACATAGCCACTCCATTTCCATCCACGTCAGAATCCCTGCAGCGCATAACAACATGCATACATACCTGAGTTGTGTTTGTTTCTGTTTCTATGTTTTATGTTTCGTCGTGTTATGTTGATACATACCTGTGTTTGTCAGCGTCTGTGTTGCCGGTCTTTCGCGTTACTTCTCCACCATCGATCGACCAAACCCGAGCGCCACCCAGCGGCCTGGATAAATAGTGTCAGGACCGCTGTGTGTGGCCGCATCGGCGCGAAGCAACCGGAAGTCTGCTCGTCCATTGTCTTGGTTCATTAGGGGGGATAAAGAAAATTTGTTATTATTATTATGTTAATTTTTATGCGTCTACATTTGTATTTGTTATTTTTGGTTTGGAGTTTGTTTTTGTAAATATTTTGGCTATTTTTGTGTGTATATATTTTTGTGATGTTGTGAAAAGTGTACATACAGTATTGTTCAAAATAATAGCAGTACAATGTGACTAACCAGAATAATCAAGGTTTTTAGTATATTTTTTATTGCTACGTGGCAAACAAGTTACCAGTAGGTTCAGTAGATTGTCAGAAAACAAACAAGACCCAGCATTCATGATATGCACGCTCTTAAGGCTGTGCAATTGGGCAATTAGTTGAAAGGGGTGTGTTCAAAAAAATAGCAGTGTCTACCTTTGACTGTACAAACTCAAAACTATTTTGTACAAACATTTTTTTTTTCTGGGATTTAGCAATCCTGTGAATCACTAAACTAATATTTAGTTGTATGACCACAGTTTTTTAAAACTGCTTGACATCTGTGTGGCATGGAGTCAACCAACTTGTGGCACCTCTCAGCTGTTATTCCACTCCATGATTCTTTAACAACATTCCACAATTCATTCACATTTCTTGGTTTTGCTTCAGAAACAGCATTTTTGATATCACCCCACAAGTTCTCAATTGGATTAAGGTCTGGAGATTGGGCTGGCCACTCCATAACATTAATTTTGTTGGTTTGGAACCAAGACTTTGCCCGTTTACTAGTGTGTTTTGGGTCATTGTCTTGTTGAAACAACCATTTCAAGGGCATGTCCTCTTCAGCATAGGGCAACATGACCTCTTCAAGTATTTTAACATATGCAAACTGATCCATGATCCCTGGTATGCGATAAATAGACCCAACACCATAGTAGGAGAAACATGCCCATATCATGATGCTTGCACCTCCATGCTTCACTGTCTTCACTGTGTACTGTGGCTTGAATTCAGAGTTTGGGGGTCGTCTCACAAACTGCCTGTGGCCCTTGGACCCAAAAAGAACAATTTTACTCTCATCAGTCCACAAAATGTTCCTCCATTTCTCTTTAGGCCAGTTGATGTGTTCTTTGGCAAATTGTAACCTCTTCTGCACATGCCTTTTTTTTAACAGAGGGACTTTGCGGGGGATTCTTGAAAATAGATTAGCTTCACACAGACGTCTTCTAACTGTCACAGTACTTACAGGTAACTCCAGACTGTCTTTGATCATCCTAGAGGTGATCATTGGCTGAGCCTTTGCCATTCTGGTTATTCTTCTATCCATTTTGATGGTTGTCTTCCGTTTTCTTCCACGTCTCTCTGGTTTTGCTCTCCATTTTAAGGCATTGGAGATCATTTTTTGCACCTCTTTATGGGTTTTCCCCTCTCTAATCAACTTTTTAATCAAAGTACGATGTTCTTCTGAACAATGTCTTGAACGACCCATTTTCCTCAGCTTTCAAATGCATGTTCAACAAGTGTTGGCTTCATCCTTAAATAGGGGCCACCTGATTCACACCTGTTTCTTCACAAAATTGATGACCTCAGTGATTGAATGCCACACTGCTATTTTTTTGAACACACCCCTTTCAACTAATTCAACTAATTGCCCAATTGCACAGCCTTAAGAGCGTGCATATCATGAATGCTGGGTCTCATTTGTTTTCTGAGAATCTACTGAACCTACTGGTAACTTGTTTGCCACGTAGCAATAAAAAAAATATACGAAAAACCTTGATTATTCTGGTTAGTCACATTGTACTGCTATTATTTTGAACAATACTGTACATACGTTTTTTATTTATGAGTATATTGTTTCTTTTTGTAGTTTCACGGTGCTACAACACAACGTTTCTGGAAGTCACGGTTAATGGCGCTCAAAGCGAGCGAAATAAAGAAGATTAAGCACCCGTCGAAACTCTCTGTCTCGTTTGTCGACGCCAAGGGGCTGCTACACAATGACTTTTGAAAGTCAAGCCTTCTTGTACCTCAGTTGCATGTGTTGTGTTTTATTGAATTGTGGATAGAATTATCAACTGAGAAATAAAGTTGAACAGAAATAATCATGAACTCTTAAAGATGATGATGAAAAGAAAAGGTAATATTGCATATAAAATTATATCTAAGTATGAACTAACTTGCACAATACAGTAAATATTCTTACTCTACCCTAAATCAGTGAAAAAATGTTTGGCTCAGTTTACAGAAAAGTGTACGTCACACATCCTCCTCAGATGAGTATTTAACATCTTTATTATTGTGGGGATCAGTGTGTAAGTGCTACACACACACACACCGCTGAGAGTTTGGGATCAGAATGATTTATTTTGATGAAAAAGTTTATTGTTATTATTTATTTTTTACAGGAGTTTACTCATCAAAACTGCATTTATTAATAAGTGTTTTGTTTTTTTTTGCACTACAAGTCTTTTATCTGCACTGATGTTCACTTCATTGAATTTGCACTCTATTTGCCTTGCGCTGCTTTATTTAAATTGATTTTTAACTTTCCCTTATTGTATAGTTGTATCTACATTTTATATTTGATCTAGATTTTTAGGCTTTAATGTTAATGGTATCTGTATGCACCGGAGTCTGAGTGTAACGCAATTTCGATTCTCTGTGTATGTACTGTACATGTAGAAATTAACAATAAAGCAGACTTGACTTGATTTATTTGATCAAAAGTACAGGGGGGGAAAATGAAATATTATTATGAAGTAAAACAAAATCTATTTTTTTTTTCTGTGATTTTCAGCATCATTCCTCCACTCTTCAGTGTCACATGATCTTCAGAAATCATTCTAATATGACGATTTATTATCAGAGTTGTGCTGCTGAACTGTGATACTTCTTTCAGGATTCTTTGATGAATGAAAAGTTAAAAAGAAGAGAATTTATTTAAAATAGAAGTCTTTTGTAACAATAAAAACTAGAGTTAAAAAGTTTGTGGTCAGTAAAATTTATGCTTTCTTTCTAAAAAAATAATAGAAATCTTTTACAATGAATTGTTGATTGTTTTGATTCAGATCGGCACTTCGGAGCCTGTTCGCGACTCCGTTGATTTGGATCGCCACTTCAGCGCCTTTTTGCGACTCTGTTGATTCTGATCGGCACTTCGGAGCCTGTTCGCGAGAATCGCGACTCGGTTGATTCAGATCGCCACTTCGGCGCCTGTTCGCGACTCCGTTGATTTGGATCGCCACTTCGGAGCCTGTTCGCGACTCCATTGATTCAGATCGCCACTTCGGCGCCTGTTCGCGACTCGGTTGATTCTGATCGGCACTTCGGAGCCTGTTCGCGAGAATCGCGACTCGGTTGATTCGGATCGCCACTTCGGAGCCTGTTCGGGACTCCGTTGATTCGGATCGCCACTTCGCCGCCTGTTCCCGACTCCGTTGATTCAGATCGCCACTTCACCGCCTGTTCGCGACTCCGTTGATTCAGATCGCCACTTCGCCGCCTGTTCGCGACTCCGTTGATTCAGATCGCCACTTCGGCGCCTGTTCGCGATTCCTTTGATTCAGATCGCCACTTCGGCGCCTGTTCGCGACTCCGTTGATTCAGAACGCCACTTTGGCGCCTGTTCGCGACTCGGTTCATTCAGATCGGGACTTCGGAGCATGTTTGTGATTTTTTTTTTTTTTTCAGATCTGGACATCGGACTAGGAAGTGCGAGTTATTTGATTCAGATCAAAACTGTGGAGTAGAGCCCTGCAATTATGGTCCCGAAAAAAAAATTAAAAAGAGAAAAACAACAACTGAGAAAATATCAACTGAGAAATAAAGTTGAACAGAAATAATCATGAACTCTTAAAGATGATGATGAAAAGAAAAGGTAATATTGCATATAAAATTATATCTAAGTATAAACTAACTTGCACAATACAGTAAATATTCTTACTCTACCCTAAATCAGTGAAAAAATGTTTGGCTCAGTTTACAGAAAAGTGTACGTCACACATCCTCCTCAGATGAGTATTTAACATCTTTATTATTGTGGGGATCAGTGTGTAAGTGCTACACACACACACACCTCTGAGAGTTTGGGATCAGAATGATTTATTTTGATGAAAAAGTTTATTGTTATTATTTATTTTTTACAGGAGTTTACTCATCAAAACGGCATTTATTAATAAGTGTATTTTCTGGACTGATGTTCACTTCATTGAATTTGCACTCTATTTGCCTTGCGCTGCTTTATTTAACTTGATTTTTAATTTTATTATATGCCTTTTTTAACTTTCCCTTATTCTATAGTTGTATCTACATTTTATATTTGATCTAGATTTTTAGGCTTTAATGTTAATGGTATCTGTATGCACCGGAGTCTGAGTGTAACGCAATTTCGATTCTCTGTGTGTATGTACTGTAAATGTGGGAATTAACAATAAAGCAGACTTGACTTGATTTATTTGATCAAAAGTACAGGGGGGGGGGGAAGTGAAATATTATTATGAAGTAAAACAAAATTTTTCTATTTTAATATACATTAAAATCTATTTTATTTCTGTGATTTTCAGCATCATTCCTCCAGTCTTCTTTGTCACATGATCGTCAGAAATCATTCTAAAATGATGATTTATTATCAGAGTTGTGCTGCTGGACTGTGATACTTCTTTCGGGATTCGTTGATGAATGAAAAGTTAAAAAGAAGAGAATTTATTTAAAATAAAAGTCTTTTGTAACAATAAAAACTAGAGTTCAAAAGTTTGTGGTCAGTAAAATTTATGCTTTCTTTCTAAAAAATAATAGAACTCTTTTACAATGAATTGTTGATTGTTTTGATTCAGATCGGCACTTCGGAGCCTGTTCGCGACTCCGTTGATTTGGATCGCCACTTCAGCGCCTGTTTGCGACTGCTTGATTCTGATCGGCACTTAGGAGCCTGTTCGCGAGAATCGCGACTCGGTTGATTCAGATCGCCACTTCGGAGCCTGTTCGCGAGAATCGCGACTCGGTTGATTCAGATCGCCACTTCGGAGCCAGTTCGCGAGAATCGCGATTCCGTTGATTCGGATCGCCACTTCGGCGCCTGTTCGCGACTCAGTCGATTCGGATCGCCACTGCGGCGCCTGTTCGCGACTCCGTTGATTCAGATCGCAACTTCGGCGCCTGTTCGCGACTCGGTTCATTCAGATCGGGACTTCGGAGCATGTTTGTGATTTTTTTTTTTTTTTTTAATTCAGATCTGGACATCGGACTAGGAAGTGCAAGTTATTTGATTCAGATCAAAACTGTGGAGTAGAGCCCTGCACGGGACTCAGGCCCTTTTCAGCTTATCAGAATTATGGTCCCGAAAAAAAAAATAAAAAAGGGAAAAACAACTTAAATAGGAGCATTTTAAAAATAGAGGCATTATTGATTATTTTATTATTATTATTATTATTGTTTTATTAATTTTTTCCCCATTAGTTTTGTTGAGGGCTTGTGCAAATGTAAAATAAAATAAAAAATTCAAACAGTTCATTAGTGATTAATTAATATTTGGACCTGAGGCTTTTTTTTTTTTAACCTGTCGCTTTGATTTTTAAATGATTTCAATGACTTTTGAAAGTCAAGCCTTCTTGTACCTCAGTTGCATGTGTTGTGTTTTATTGAATTGTGGATAGAATTATCAACTGAGAAATAAAGTTGAACACAAATAATCATGAACTCTTAAAGATGATGATGAAAAGAAAAGGTAATATTGCATATAAAATTATATCTAAGTATGAACTAACTTGCGCAATACAGTAAATATTCTTACTCTACCCTAAATCAGTGAAAAATTTTTTGGCTCAGTTTACAGAAAAGTGTACGTCACACATCCTCCTCAGATGAGTATTTAACATCTTTATTATTGTGGGGATCAGTGTGTAAGTGCTACACACACACACACCGCTGAGAGTTTGGGATCAGAATGATTTATTTTGATTTAAAAATTTATTGTTATTATTTAT
The DNA here is from genome assembly GCA_024542945.1 of allo-octoploid hybrid of Carassius auratus x Cyprinus carpio. Classification (NCBI taxonomy): domain Eukaryota; kingdom Metazoa; phylum Chordata; class Actinopteri; order Cypriniformes; species allo-octoploid hybrid of Carassius auratus x Cyprinus carpio. Next base: position 27,433,256 of record CM044999.1, on the reverse strand, counting down.
TTTTCACAGGAGTTTACTCATCAAAACTGCATTTATTAATAAGTGTATTTTCTGGACTGATGTTCACTTCATTGAATTTGCACTCTATTTGCCTTGCGCTGCTTTATTTAAAATGATTTTTAATTTTATTATATGCCTTTTTTAACTTTCCCTTATTGTATAGTTGTATCTACATTTTATATTTGATCTAGATTTTTAGGCTTTAATGTTAATGGTATCTGTATGCACCGGAGTCTGAGTGTAAAGCAATTTCCATTCTCTGAAAAAATTCAAACAGTTCATTAGTGATTAATTAATAATGGACCTGAGGCTTTTTTTTTTTTTATGATTTCAATGACTTTTGAAAGTCAAGCCTTCTTGTACCTCAGTTGCATGTGTTGTGTTTTATTGAATTGTGGATAGAATTATCAACTGAGAAATAAAGTTGAACAGATCGCCACTTCGGAGCCTGTTCGCGAGAATCGCGACTCCACAGTTTTACTCCACAAAACTGTGGAGTAGAGCCCTGCAATTATGGTCCCGAAAAAAAAATAAAAAAGGGAAAAACAACTTAAATAGGAGCATTCTAAAAATAGAGGCATTATTGATTATTTTATTATTGTTTTTATTATTGTTTTATTTATTTATTTCCCATTAGTTTTGTTGAGGGATTGTGCACATGTAAAATAAAAATAAAAAATTCAAACAGTTCATTAGTGATTAATTAATATTTGGACCTGAGGCTTTTTTTTTTTTTTTTAATGATTTCAATGTGTAAATGACCGCAAAATTATGTGTGTGTGTGTCACTTTAAATGTGTTGTGTGTGCGCACGCACGCTCTCTACGTAACTTAAGCTGTAACGCAGGTAGAAGAAAGAGGTGCGGACGAGGAGCACATTGTGGTTCTTACATGGCGTTTACAAAAGTTTGAAATATATATTTTAAAAGGTGGATGCACTTTTACGTTTTGGTTCATCTAGTACCCTTTGGCAAGCGGAGCGAGGTATGTGTCTTTATTGTGTGTTTTGCATGTTGTATTTTAAAGTAATATATAATTTCGTATGGCACATGTTATTTGTCGCTCTTTTGATTAATTTCTCATGTATGTAATAATTTATTTGCCTTTTGGGTATCTGTAAATGTGTATTTGTTTAAGTAATCTGTCATTTGTACATACGTTTTTTATTTATGAGTATATTGTTTCTTTTTGTAGTTTCACGGTGCTACAACACAACGTTTCTGGAAGTCACGGTTAATGGCGCTCAGAGCGAGCAAAATAAAGAAGATTAAGCACCCGTCGAAACTCTCTGTCTCGTTTGTCGACGCCAAGGGGCTGCTACAGTGAAACTCGTCGCTTATCGGGACTCTGCATTACTTCGCTGCTGCCCTGTTCGAGAGAGTTCATCACAACGCCGCACGAGGATCAATCAGCACTGCGCTGCGGACGTTTGCGCAGTCACAGCGGATCGTGACGTCATTATAACTGGTTAAAGGGAAAGATCGCAAGGTGGTAACAAGGCACCGTTTAACACTACAGATGAGATCGAGACTGTGAGTTAAATCGTATTCCCACGTGAGCTGCATCCATTCATTGGAACTCTGTAAGTTGACATGTTCAAATGAAAAGGAGAATATTTTTTGGACTTTAAAATTGAAGGATAAAACTACAAGAGACATTTAAATTGAATAAGTCAAATCACAAGAAAATATTCAAGTTTGCTTGATTATTTAAAGACTATAAAAACTTGTGTGTTAAATTTGAACGTTGATTGTTGAAGATTTATCTTGGACATTTAAAAGGTCATACACAAAGAGTACAGTTAACTTTATTACTGTTTGTAAACACTGAAATTTCTGATCTATTACAAGGAAAATATTTAAATGTTAAAAGTGTTTACAGTTGTGCATTTGTGTTGATTCTCCTTGCTAATATTTTGAGTGCTTACATTTTAGAGGTCTGATGGAAATGGTATCACTTATAGCTTAAGTTGCCCAGTTTAAAGAAGTAAACAACATTAAAGAGGCCATGGAAAACCCACCTGAAAAGGAAGTTGAACCAGTTGAGGAGATACCACTTCCAGCTGAAGAAATAAGTAACCCACCAGTGCAACAGCTCAGAGCAAGCTCACGTGAAAGAAGCTTAACAGAGAAAGGTCGAGAGATGCATGAGCTCGAAGCAAAGAAACAGGAAAAGTCCTTCCATAAGACATATGAGTCCTGGAAGCAGGCTGCAAGAGAGGCTAGATCAAATTTGAAAACATTCTGTACACGTGAAGACCTGGATCAAATACAGCAGGACATTCAAGGCAGACATGATTCAGTCTATCAGCGTTATGAAGCAATTCTGCGTAACCACACTACTACTCCAGACATTGTTAAACGTATGGATGCCTGCACTGCACTAACTGCAGAAATCACTGATCTTGTCAGTAAACGACTGGAAACATTTAATGAAAGTTACAACGAAGAACTTGTGAAGGAAAGAGTAAGGCAAGTGCTGAATAAGGATGACTATGGATCCGTCTTTGGATGTACAGTAACAAACACCGTCGTTTCAGAGTCATCACTGGGATCCGATAACCAATCCAAGACTTCTAAAGTCTCAAGTAAGCGTGCTGATGCACAGGCAGAATTTGCAGCGAAACTGGAACAAGCTAAAGCTTTACAAGAAATTCTCAATCAACAAGCTAAGCTTGATAAGATGGAGCATGACTGGAAGCTTTGTGAATCGAGAATGTTAGCGGAGATAAAGCAGGAGGAGGCTGAAATGCAGTTAAGGTTAGCTGAGGAAAAGAAACGGCTACAACAGCTACAAGTTGACAAAGAAGTTAAAGTAGCAGCAGCTCGTGTCAAAGTGTATAATGATTTAGAAGGCAACCTTCATCGCTGTGAAGATGACGAAGGCCCTAGCATTCACACTGGCTGCCAAAGGACAGAGCTTACATCTCAAATGAACCCGGAAGCACAGTCGTTCCTACCTCAGCAAGCATCATGTGAAGGATATGGAGTTACATCACCTCAGGAAACTGCAAATCTAGCTCAAGCAATAGCAAACTCACTAAGCACACATCGGCTGCAGCTCGTGTCAAAGTGTATAATGATTTAGAAGGCAACCTTCATCGCTGTGAAGATGACGAAGGCCCTAGCATTCACACTGGCTGCCAAAGGACAGAGCTTACATCTCAAATGAACCCGGAAGCACAGTCGTTCCTACCTCAGCAAGCATCATGTGAAGGATATGGAGTTACATCACCTCAGGAAACTGCAAATCTAGCTCAAGCAATAGCAAACTCACTAAGCACACATCGGCTGCCTGTTCCAGAACCCACTGTCTTTGTTGGTGACCCTTTAAAATTCATAGATTGGAAGATGTCATTCATGGCCCTCATTGATCGAAAACCTCTTCCTTCTGGTGAAAAAATGTTCTATCTGAAGAATTACCTTGCTGGGGAAGCTCGCAAAGCGGTGGAGGGATATTTCTACAGAAATTCTGAGGATGCGTATCAAGGTGCCTGGAAAGTGTTACAGGAAAGGTACGGGAACTCGTTCGTCATCCAAAGAGCGTTTCGAGACAAGCTGATGAGATGGCCCAAAATTGGAGCAAATGACCCACTGGCATTACGAGACTTCACAGATTTCCTACAGGGTTGTGTCGAGGCAATTCCTCACGTAAAAGGATTAGCCATCCTAAATGATTCTGAAGAAAACCACAAGCTGTTAAAGAAACTCCCCGAAGGGATTGTGAGAAAGTGGAACTGAATCGTGGTGGAAGAGCTAGACACATCAGGTGACTATCCAAGTTTCAAATGCTTCACAGAATTTCTGCAAAAGGAAGCAAAAATAGCTTGTAACCCTGTAACCTCTGCGCTATTTGTGAATCAAAAGAACACAGATGAAAGGTTCCCCAAGCGTGCTAAGGCTCCCAGTACAAAGGTTCAGGTTAAGGACTTAAGCTCAAAAAGACCAGAGACGTACAGCTCTAACCCAAAGACATCGTGCCTTTTCTGCAAAGATGAAAAACATCACATTGCTCAATGCTCTACATTTGCTGGAAAGACTATTGAAGAAAAGAAAGCCTTCATTCACGAAACCCACCTCTGTTTCGGATGTCTCAGAAAGGGACACATGAGTAAAGACTGTAGAAGAAGACATACATGTGGTACGTGTGGTCGAAGTCATCCTACCTGCTTACATGAAGAAAGGGATAAAGCTCCTTCAAAGGACCCTAAAGGAGCATCTACGAATGTTCAAGCAAGTGAGGAAGTTCATAAAGTCATGACCCACGCACTCACTCAATGTTCTCCTGCTACTTCCAGCATTGTGCCAGTTTTCATCTCTACAGTGGACGAACCCCAAAGAGAAGTACTAACTTATGCTCTACTTGACACCCAGAGCGACTCAAGTTTCATCTTGGAAGATCTTCTTGAAAGTTTGAATGTTGTCTCACAACCTGTGCAATTGAGGCTCAGCACCATGACAGCTGCTGACACCATCACTGCCAGTAAGAGAGTCTGTGGACTTAAAGTAAGAGGACTACAATCTGCAAGTTCTATACCACTACAGCAAGCATACACAAGAGACTTCATTCCAGTGGACAAGTCGTATATTCCCACCAAGCACACAGTGCTTCAGTGGAGTCACCTCAGACACTTAGCAAGTCAGCTGTCACCACTTTTGAACTGTGAAGTCGGACTTTTAATTCGATTTGACTGCCCATCTGCTCTAGCTCCCTTGGAAGCAATTATAGGTGGTGAAAATGAGCCTTTCGCGCAAAGAACTGTGCTTGGGTGGAGTATTATAGGCCTGTCTAATCCACACCTTGACCGACAAGGAAATCAAAGTTTTGTCCACCGTGTTGCAGTAAAGGAAATACCTGTCCCATCGCCCAATGATATCCTGAAAATTCTTGAGTCAGATTTCAATGAAAAAGCTTATGAGGATAAATGTGTGTCACAAGAGGATGTTCGTTTCATACAGCACCTCAGTGCCAATATTCATCAGAAGGATAATGGACATTACGAGCTTCCTCTCCCATTTAAGTGCAGCAGCCGACCCTCACTACCCAACAACAAAGGGCTAGCAACTGCTCGACTACAACACCTAAAGAAACGGCTCAAGTCCAATAAACAGTATTATGATCACTACAAGGCTTTCATGGAAGAGATGATTATCAAAGGTGATGCAGAACAAGCTCCAGCTATACTAAGTGGAGAGACAGTGTGGTACATCCCACACCATGGGGTGTACCACCCTCAGAAACCCAACAAGCTGAGGGTGGTATTCGATTGTTCAGCAAAATTTCGTGGTATATCATTAAATGACACACTTCTGACTGGGCCTGATCTAACCAATTCCTTGGTGGGAGTGCTGTGCCGTTTCAGAAAGGAGCCTGTTGCAGTTACCTGTGACATAGAGAAGATGTTTCACCAGTTTCTCGTCCCACCTGATGAACGCAATTACCTGAGATTCTTATGGTGGGAGGGTGGAGACTTGGAGAAAGAGCCTCAAGAATATTGCATGGCAGTCCACCTCTTTGGTGCCACGTCTTCACCTGGGTGTGCTAATTTCGGCCTAAAGTACCTGGCACAGCAGCACAAGGTTAACTATCCTTCAGCCTCAGCATTCATTGAGAAGAACTTTTATGTGGATGATGGGTTAACCAGTGTTCCCTCAACCAGTGAAGCCAAAGAACTAATAATGCAAGCTCAAAGAGTGTGTAAACATGGAGGTTTACGGCTTCACAAATTTAACTCAAATAAGGAAGACGTTCTGAGTTGTTTAAACCCGTTAGAAAAGGCAACAACATCAAAGCCTCTTGACTTTAATCTTGAAGCAACACCAGCTGGACGTGTACTCGGCATTCAATGGTCAACAAAGGATGACACATTCAGTTTCAGCATCGACCTTAAGGATCAACCATTGACTCGCCGTGGTATTCTGTCTGTTATAGCCTCTCTATATGACCCTCTTGGGTTTGTCGCCCCATTTATTCTACAGGGAAAGTGTATCCTACAAGAACTGTGTCGTAGAGGTACTGAATGGGACAACAAACTTCCTGATGACTTGCGTCCTCAATGGGTGGATTGGAAAAATGATCTTCTGAAACTCAAGGAAGTATTGATACCAAGATGTTTTCACCCACATACCTTCAGTGAAATAGTCAGAACAGAGTTACACCACTTCTCTGATGCGAGTAATGTAGGATATGGTGCTTGTTCCTACCTCCGCTTCAAAAATGAAAAGAGTGAAGTCCACTGCAGTCTGGTGATGGCTAAAGCCAGGGTCTCACCTACAAAGGTCATAAGCATTCCCAGGTTAGAACTCTCAGCCGCTGTCATATCTGCCAGAATGAGTGTCATGCTGAAAAATGAGCTGGAAATGAAGATTGACCAAGAGTTCTTCTGGACAGACTCGCAGGTCGTTTTAGCATACATTAACAACGAAGCCTGTAGGTTTCATGTTTTTGTCGCAAATCGAGTGCAGCTGATACGAGATGTCACAGATCCTAGTCAGTGGTGTTACGTAAATACAACAGATAACCCTGCTGATTATGCATCTAGAGGGCTTAATGCGTCTGCCATCTCTACATCAATGTGGTTATCAGGACCCAAATTCCTGTGGGAACAGGAAGTAAATGCAAAACCATACACACCTGTGAACCTGCTTGTCGGTGATCCTGAAGTTAAATTAGTCCAAACCTTTGTGACCTCAGTCAGAGACGGAGCAGACATCCTCAGTCGCTTAAGTCGATTCTCTTCTTGGTCTATGCTTCTAAGGGTGGTTGCAAGAATAAACAGATTGGGCCACAAACAGATGTACAACGGTGATCATGTGACAGTTGAAGAACGTGAGAGAGCTGCTAAGGTGGTCATCAAGCTTGTACAGCAGGAAGCATTCTCAAAGGAAATGCAAATAATTGAAAGAGGAGAAGCTCTACCAAATTCAAGCGCACTGTACCCTCTGGATCCTATTTTGGACAATGGCATCCTCCGTGTTGGTGGGAGGCTAAAACACTCATCTCTCAGTCAAGATCTAAAACATCCTGTAATACTTCCAAAAGGTAACCACATCACTAAACTAATTCTGTCGCATTACCACACCAAAGTTCGTCACCAGGGAAGAAGCCAAACTCAAATGGAGTTAAGAATGAATGGATTCTGGATCATTGGAGGCAGTAAGTCCGTCGCCAAATTCATACACAAGTGTGTGCAATGTCGGAAACTCAGATGACCAGCTGAAGAACAGCGTATGGCAGAACTTCCCAGAGAACGTGTTGAGGTTTCCGCTCCATTCACGTACTGTGGTATGGACTGTTTCGGGCCATTTATTGTGAAGAGATCTCGTAAGGAGCTTAAGAGATATGGCCTATTATTCACTTGTCTATCATATCGTGCAGTCCATATTGTAATGATTGAGGACCTATCTACAGACTCCTTTATCAATGCCCTAAGGTGCTTTATCAGCCTCAGAGGAGCAGTTCGCAAACTTCAGTGTGACCACGGCACTTACTTTGTTGGAGCTAAAAATGAATTCGCAAAATCACTGAAAGAGATTGACACCAACGCCTTAGAGATCTTTCTTACAGAAAGGCAATGCGAGTTTGTCTTTAATGCTCCTTCTGCAAGCCATGCTGGAGGTGTCTGGGAGCGTCAGATACGTACTGTGCGAAATGTACTCAATGCCACACTTGCTTTATGCCCAGGCAGGCTTGATGACGCATCACTCAGAACGCTGTTCTATGAAGCAATGGCCATTGTAAACAGCCGCCCTCTAACGGTAGATGGGATTAATGATCCAAATTCACTCGAACCATTGACCCCAAACCATCTGTTAATGATGAAATCTGATGTTGCTCTTCCACCTCCAGGAAAGTTTGTAAAACAAGATGTGTATGCAACTAAAAGATGGCGCAGAGTTCAATACCTAATCGAACAATTTTGGAGTCGTTGGAAGAAGGAATACCTTCTCAACATTGCAGCACGTCAGAAATGGCATGTTCCTTGCCGTAACCTTCAAGTGAATGATGTTGTAATCATCAAAGACGATATGCTTCCCAGAGGTCAGTGGCAATTAAGCCGAGTGGTGGAAACCAGTGAAGGAAGTGATGGTCTTGTAAGGCGAGTCAAGTTGCAGTTAGGGGAGCGAAAACAAAATCAATGCTCCAAGCCCACAGCCATTGAAAGGCCCATCCAAAAGTTGGTGGTACTTATTGAAAATGAGTAATCAGCGACTGCTTTGTGATATCATTGCATCAGACCATGTAATTAAGTTCTATAAAACCTAACATTTTAGACTTCACATGCATATAAACTGTGAAGGCGGTCATATTGATGTTCAGAAATCATGTTCTGATTCATTCACAGTTTGTTCTGTTCTTTCATCATCTCATAATTGGTGGGAGTGTAAATGACCGCAAAAATATGTATGTGTGTGTCACTTTAAATGTGTTGTGTGTGCGCACGCACGCTCTCTACGTAACGTAAGCTGTAATGCAGGTAGAAGAAAGAGGTGCGGACGAGGAGCACATTGTGGTTCTTACATGGCGTTTACAAAAGTTTGAAATATATATTGTAAAAGGTGGATGCACTTTTACGTTTTGGTTCATCTAGTACCCTTTGGCAAGCGGAGCGAGGTATGTGTCTTTATTGTGTGTTTTGCATGTTGTATTTTAAAGTAATATATAATTTCGTATGGCACATGTTATTTGTCGCTCTTTTGGTTTCTGTCATTTGTACTGTACTCACCTGAACTACTTACCCACAAATGTATGCAATGGTTTAAACAAAAGGGGAGGGGCTTTGACTATAAAGAGGAGCCCCAAAGAACTTTTGGCTGTCAGTTAACCTGGTGAGCGAGCGTGCAAGTGTGGTGCCGTGAGCAATTTATCATTGGAGGAGTTTGCGTAGATATTTTTATATATATATATGTTTTTGTTTTCTTTTTCTTTTGAATAGTGTTTAATGTTTCAGTTTTCTTTGTTACTTTTGTATATAGCTTTTGGTCGTTTGTGTACTGGGACTGTTTCACCTCTCTAGCACTGGAAATAAACATCACTTTACACCTTACATCTCTGCGAGTATTGCCATATTTTTTTTGATTATTATTCTTCTTTTTTGGCAAACCCAGTTTTGCCTGACAGCGGGCCTGTGAAGACCCGTTGTCCCACATATGGTGTCAGAAGTGGGATGGCTACTCGCAAAACTGCATTGAGAGGCAGGAAGCCTAGGGTGGGCCTTCAGTCCCAGACCAAAGCTGTTACTGAGTCGGATGTGGCCTGGGACACTGCTGAGTCTACAGAGGAGGAGAGAGAGGAGAATCTCCCATCAGCTCGTCAGAAGTCCACATCACCCCGAGAGTCTGTCTCTTCTGCTCCAACATCTAGTGGTGGGATGTTTGCAGTAATGCGCGACTTCCTGAGCGCACAGGAGCAGAAGGAGCAATGGTACGTAATGGAGCTACGGAATCTGCGGGAGTCGATTTTGCAAGCTGTCAGGCCAGCTGAGGTGTCGGGTGAGGCTGAAAGTTCAAGGATGGAGCTTCCAACTCCAGCTCGGTGTAGAAGCGCAGCTGGTCAGAGAGATCGAGACTCATCAATCGATATGGGGAACTATCGCCAGCCGACACCACGAACGGAGCCGAGGTTGCCAGTCCTCCAGGAGGTTGAGAACTTCTTGCGTCGTATCGAGCGTCTTGCCAGAACTTGGAGATGGCCAGAGGATGAATGGAGTTATCATCTGGTTCCACTCCTGTCTGGGCCAGCGCTGGAAGCCTACCTGACCATGGACGAGGACCGAGTGGAGGTTTACAAGATCCTGAAGGAGACGCTGTAGGAAAAGTTTAACATTTCACCAGAGACTTACCACCAACGGTTCCAGGCCACTTCTACTCCTGCTGGAGAATCACCAACGGAAACGTACAATCGACTGCGGAACTTGTACCGACGTTGGGTGAGGACTGAGCTGCACACGAAGGAGGAGATTGGTGAGACAATAGTCCTGGAACAGTTTCTGCGTGTTCTAGGAGCATGAGCCGACAACTGGACTGGATGCTGCTAAACTGGCTCAGCAGTACCTCAACGCTCATCGTGGCAGTCAGCGCTCTCAACCTATGAAAGGTAACTTTAAAACCCCTCCCATTAATTCTGGGGAACTTAACACTGACTCTGTCACTCAGGCACAGAAAGCAGCTCCTGAGAAAACACTTGTTTGCTTTTACTGTCAACAATTGGGTCACAAAGCAACAGTGTGTCCAGTGCGTAAGGCAAAACTGACTGGCTTTTTTTACGTCCCAAGGGAAGAGGACAGTGCGAACAATGTATGCAAAACACAGAATGTGCATGTGACTGTTAATGGACAATGTATGAATGCTTTGTTGGACACTGGAAGCTCCATATCACTGTTAAAAAAGAGTCATTTGTCACATGTTCTGTCTGATAATTGGGTCAGTGTACAATGTGTTCATGGGGATGTCAAGCAGTACCCCAAACAGAAGTCAATGTATGTGTGCAAGACCAAACTTAGCTATTGAATGTGGCAATTGTAGATGACCTACCTGCTGATATGATTTTGGGAAGAGACTTACCAGTAGTCACTGAATTACTGCATTCTGTTAAAACCTCTGTGTATACCTCTAATGCTGTTAATGTTGCTTGTCCGGTAATGGCACGAGCCCAGGTGAAAGCAGGTCTGCAGCCATTGCCAGACTTTCATCATAGTCTGCTGCAAGGCGGGACCAAGGGCCCCAGGAAAACACGTCGCTAATGGCAACTGGAAAAAGGCCTAGGTACACCAGCCCCTAAGATTCAAACAGAGGGTCTGGGAATTCATGACTGGCTGGTCCCAGAAAATATTGCAGAACTGCAAAAAGCTGACGAGTCTTTGAAACCCTTGTTTAATAAGGTGATGGAGTAGAGTCCTGCACGGGTTCGGGTACCCGCGGGTACCCGCAAATTTGGCTGAAACGGGTGAAAAATATCCAACTGTGTCGGATACGGGTGCAAGTCGGGTCGGACACAGGGAAACATGGGTCTAAACACGGGTTCAAAACAGTCACGTGCAAACGTAAAAATAGGCCTACGTTCCACTTTAAAAAAAAAATCACCACGGCGCGAACAGCTGCATGAGTCATAGCTAACACGTTAAGATCAGTTAAGATCAGTTAAGATCAGCCAGCTGTTTTTTTTTTCCTGTTGTTTTTGTTTTCCGTTCACATATATATATATATATATATATATATATATATATATATATATATATATATATATATATATATATATATATATATATACAGAATCTGAATTAAAATGTCATCATTATAAAGGTGTTTAAACAACAATACACTTCCACTTGCATGTATTTCACAATCGGAATATCAGATATTTAATTCCATAGCTAACACATTTGTGAATATGGGCCTAACTAGGCTATCCAGGGTTGCTGTTTTTTTTTACTTTGTGCAGCTCGTTTACATGCGCGCTCTGGGCAGATCCGCCTCTCGCGATGCTCAGCTGTGAAGGATTAATAAATGGGTGCGTTCGACTTGCGCTCTTTTGTTGTTCTGTTTTCTTTCAGGATTCAAAAATACAACAAATGAAAGCGTTTATCTGCATTTCCGACTGATGAGAACTATGCATATACATTCATAAATCAGTCAATTTTGTATTTTATTATGAGATATCTTATTCTAATGTGATCAGTGACTGATGGACCAAAGAGCACGTATTTCGACATTTGCAGTAAAAAAGTGAAATATAAATTCTCAGAAAATGCATTTAATACCAGTATATTGAAAGGTCTGTTTAGCCTACTCCATTAATAAAGGAGTCCAGACATTGGAAAAATATCAGTCCACATGCGTTTTATACCCTTATTTAATATGAGGGAAATAGACATGCATGCATGCGTGATACAAAAATATTTGAATTTTAGGTAGCAAAATATTTTTTAGTAATTCTGTCAATTAGGTACACGAAGGTTATTTCATTGTCTGCTATATATTTGCTTCTTATTTATTAAAATATGGGCAATTGATAGATAAAACATTGATCAAAATTAAGATACAATGTATAAAAAACGAATAGGCCTATCTTTTAAAAAGAGTTTTCCATAAATAACTTCTGTATGACCTGGCAATAAAATTGGAAAAAAGTGTGTCTAATGTGATTTGCTTAACTGATTTGATTTCGGGTGCGGGTCGGGTGTCGGTTCTATTTTAAGCGGGTCGGGTGCGGATTTTAATTAGTGCCGCTGTTGGAAAACGGGTCGGATGCGGTTTTAAACACTGTGGGTACGGGCGGGTGCGGATTTACAAAATCGGACCGGTGCAGCTCTCTGTGTTGGAGGGAAAACAAGCTGACATGTGTGGGGAAAAATATGTTATTGTTAATGATGTATTGTACATGCAAACCCCTGATTCTACCAGTTTGGTTGTCCCTACATGTTGTCGTCCCCTTGTGTTACACTTAGCACACAGTGTTACATGGGCAGGGCACATGGTACTCCAAAAGACCTATGCACACATTAGCTCACGATTTATTTGGCCCTCCATGTACACTGATGTTCAAACATACTGCACCACATGCCATATATGTCAAAAGACCATGGCTGTGCGCCAACGAGACAGGGTACCATTACATCCTCTCCCTGTGATATCTGTCCTCTTTCAGCGCATCGCCATGGACATTGTGGGGCCGTTGGAGAAAAGCAGTGCAGGGCACCAGTATATCCTGGTCATAAGTGACTATGCGACAAGGTATCCCGAGGCTTTCCCTCTCCGTTCCATCACTACACCAAAGGTCATCAATGCTCTCGTCCAGCTATTCTCCCGAGTGGGGATACCTGAGGAGATCCTCACAGATCAAGGGACCAACTTCACGTCAAGGCTGATGAAGTTACTGCACCCGCAGCTGGGCATCACTGCCATAAAGACTATGCCATACCATCCACAGACCGACGGTTTGGTGGAGCGTTTTAACCAGACACTAAAGAATATGCTTCGCAAGTTTGTGTCAGACACTGGAAGGGACTGGGACAAATGGCTACCATTCTTGCTGTTCGCCTACAGGGAGGTACCACAGGCATCAACAGGCTTCTCTCCATTTGAGCTCCTGTATGGATGGCAGGTTCAAGGGCCGCTGGATCTTCTACGGAAAAGTTGGGAGGCCACTTCATCAGGAGACGAAAAGAAGTCTGAGAAGGGCATTGTCCAGTACGTCCTTGAGATGAGAGACCGCCTAGAGAGCTACAGGGAAAAAGCCCAAGAAAACCTCCGACAGGCAAAAAAACACAGAAGACATGGTACGACCAGCACGCTAGATCCCGAGAGCTGCAACCTGGACAAAAGGTTTTGTTATTGCTCCCAACATCAGCGAACAAACTACTAATGAAGTGGCAAGGCCCGTACAGTGTTGTTTGAAAGAGGGGACCAGTGACTTATGAAATTTATCACCCTGACAAGGGCAAGGCGGTACAAACGTATCATATCGACCTCCTGAAGAAGTGGAAGGAACCACCCAGGAAGACCGAAACATCACTGCTGATTCGTGAGGTGGAGGATGATCAGGATGAAGACCAGCCAGAGCCGGAAGTGAGAGAGTCAGCACAGCCAGCAGAGGTTGAACTACGTCATCTGGGAGAAGATAAACAGGCTGAACTGCACCACCTTCTGGGTCGATATCCCTCGTTGTTCCGCCAAAGGCCTGGGCAGACCAGCTTGGTACAACATCAGATCCATCTGCTCGATCAGAATCCTTCACGAGAGAGACCGTATCGTGTTCCTGAGAGGCTGGTGGCACCTCTGAAAGCAGAGATTGGGACGATGCTGGAGTTGGGAGTTATTGAGCCCTCTAAGAGTGAGTGGAGTAGCCCAATTGTTATCGTCCCAAAGAAGGATGATACCTTGCGCATCTCCATTGACTTTCGGAAGCTGAATGCTCAATCGAGGTTTGATGCATATCCAATGCCGTGCATCGATGACCTCCTAGAGTGTATCGGCCAAGCCAGGTACATTACAACTTCAGACTTATGTAAAGGTTACTGGCAAGTCCCCCTTGAGGAGACATCCCGACCCTACATGGCATTCCGGACCCTGCTGGGACTATGACAGTTCACCGTCTTACCATTCGGGCTGCATGGAGCACCTGCAACATTCCAGCGACTAATGGACCAGGTCCTCAGAGGCTGTGAAGAATGGTCGGCTGCATATTTGGATGACATGGTTATCTACAGTGCAACTTGGGAGGACCATCTTCTACACCTCAGAAAAACCCTGAGCAAGATCCAGGAGGCTGGCCTGTCGCTGAATGTGGCAAAGTGTGAGTGGGCAAAGTCAGAGACCAACTACCTTGGGTACCACCTGGGAAACGGAGAGCTAAAGCCTCAAGTGGACAAGGTAGAAGCGGTGCGACGTAGCCCAAAACCAAAGACAAAGAAGGAAGTCAGATCCTTCTTAGGACTGGTGGGGTGGTACCGACGGTTCATCCCCAACCTTTCTGCCACTGCTGTTCCCTTGACCAACTTGCTCTGTAAGAACGTGAAGAACCCGGTTGTTTGGACTGAGGAATGTGAAATGGCCTTCAACACCCTTAAGAGGCAGATGTGTTCTGACCCAGTCCTTATAAGTCCTGACTTCACCAAGATGTTTGTTGTCCAGGTAGATGCTTCAGCTGTTGGAATTGGGGCAGTTCTGGCCCAAGGCGATATGGGCAAAGAGGTGTCCATAGCATTCCTGAGCAGGAAACTTCTTCCAAGAGAAAAACGATACTCTACGGTGGAGAAGGAATGTTTGGCGATCAAGTGGGCCTTGGAGAGCCTAAGGTACTACCTGCTAGGAAGGGAGTTTACCTTAGAAATGGATCACCGAGCCCTAACATGGATACACACCATGAAGGATCACAACTCCCGGGTAACTAGGTGGTACCTTTCCCTGAAACCCTACCAGTTTAAGGTCAGACATCAACCAGGACCTCAAAATAAAATAGCCGACTACCTGTCTCGGAATCCGGGAGAGGTGATGTGACAGAGTGACCTGTCCCTGTTGGTTAGCGCAGCACATACACACACACACACACACACACACACACACACACACACACCCTCTTACCTCATCCTCCGTTCCCTGCTGGGGCGTTGTGGGTGCACACGCACGCCATTAGCACGCTGGTCATCATACACTCAAACATAGCCACTCCATTTCCATCCCCGTCAGAATCCCTGCTGCGCATAACAACATGCATACATACCTGAGTTGTGTTTGTTTATGTTTCTATGTTTTATGTTTCGTCATGTTATGTTAATACATACCTGTGTTTGTCAGCGTCTGTGTTGCCGGTCTTTCGCGTTGCTTCTCCAACATCGATCGACCAAACCCGAGCGCCACCCAGCGGCCTGGATATAGTGCCAGGACCGCTGTGTATGGCAGCATCGGCGCGAAGCAACCGAAAGTCTGCTCGTCCATTGTCTTGGTTTGTTAGGGGGGGATAATGGAAATTTGTTATTATTATTATTATGTTAATTTTTATGTGTCTACATTTGTATTTGTTATTTTTGGTTTGGAGTTTGTTTTTGTAAATATTTTGGCTATTTTTGTGTGTATATATTTTTGTGAGGTTGTGAAAAGTGTACATACTCACCTGAAATACTTACCCACAAATGTATGCAATGGTTTGAACAAAAGGGGCGGGGCTTGGACTATAAAGAGGAGCCCAAAAGAACTTTTAGCTGTCAGTTAACCTGGTTAACCAGTAAACCTTATCATTGGAGGACTTTGCGTAGATATATATATATATTTTTTTTTTGTATAGTGTTTAATGTTTTAGTTTTCTTTGTTACTTTTGTATATAGCTTTTGGTCGTTTGTGTACTGGGACTGTTTCACCTCTCGAGCACTGTAAATAAACATCACTTTACAACTTACATCTCTGTGAGTATTGCCATTTTTTTTTTATTATTTTTCTTTTTTGGCAAACCCAGTTTCGCCTGACAGCGGGCCTGTGAAGACAACATTGATCCCACTACATTTAGTTACTATGCCACCTGAAGTTGGAATCGCTTCCAGAAGAGATCAGGGGCATGTTCAAGTTCAAAACGGTGCGCAACGTTTTGCTACGGTTTCCGGGTTGAACGTCATGTTTCCTGGAAACGGCGTGCACCGGTGTGCAACGGGGTTTGAGATGCGTTTTCTCTTGTTTGCTGGGTGTGTCAGAACTGCAGTCCAATCAGCAGCAACTTGTATATAAAGCACGCGGTAATAAAGTGAACTCGCACAGTGGCTTCAAGGAAAATAATGTACAAATGTGTTCGTTGCAGCTTGGTATACGCAACAACTGAGGATATTAGAAGACATGTTTGTCGTACGTTTTATTGTAAAAATATAGGATATCAACATAATGATGCAGTTGTTTATATTTTTAGCTTCATTGCAAGTGTATGACATTTGGTATAGAAATAAACAATGGTAATTAAGTGCTTTTCCTAAAAATGAGAAAGAAAATACAGGGTATTAAAACCATAGGAACTACAAATAAAGTCAGTATGTGAGGCTAAATATATGTTTTTTAGTCTGAATTAGGTGAGATGTGTGCTTCCATTTCAGCTCCAGCAATCCCTTTGGGGCAGGCTAGTGCAGTAACTGTAACATCAGACATATTTTATAGCATTAAACACATATTTATACCGACTTCATCAGGCTCCGAAAATTCTTCACAAAGAACACAAAGAATGGCCTTCTCAGCTGCCATATTTGAAACTCTTGCGTCATCAGAACAGTGTGTTCAACGTTTTGTCGGGGCTGAACGCAGCCCAGATGTGCTAAAACACCAGCCACATTTAAATCTAGACTCAAAACTCATCTGTTTAGCTGTGCATTTATTGAATGAGCACTGTGCAATGTCCGAACTGATTTCACTGTATTTTCACTGTTTTTTTCTTTTATTTGTTTTTTTTTAATGTAAAATCATTGTCTTACTGTTTTTAAATGCATTTTAATTAAGTGATTTTTTTTTTTAGCATTTTAAAAGTTTTAAAATGATTATTTTACTTTCTTTTATGTAAAGCACTTTGAATTACCATTGTGTACGAAATGTGCTTTATACCTTGCCTTGCCTTGGTCTCCGTTTCTAATCTCTGCCTGTCCTGTTTCCCACATTGTATATATTTTGAATGTGTTGCAAAGTGTGCATTTTTGTTCTGCACACATTGTGTGCTCTTTGGGTGGACCTGTTTCAGTGTGTGGTTGAGCAGTCAACACATGATGCAAGATAGTTCCAGGAACCATAGATAAGCCAACCATGTCTGTTGCTGAAAAATGTGCAATAACATTTTCATGTGTCAAATATGCAGGAGAAATTACACTCATGGATTTTCTGGGGCCACTGCGCTGCTATTGCTATTCGAGAACTTTGCAGTTTTCTCTCTTTATCGTTACCGACACATTATGGTACGAGTTCACTGCCTGTGAAAATCTCATGACACCTTTTAATGTGATGAGGTCATCTGCGATGGTATGCAGTATCTGGCCAATCCATCCAGAGCTCAAGTAATTCTGACCTCCAATCAATGCCCTGTAGTTTAGTTTCTGAAGCTCATCACATGCCATATGATTAATAAAATAATCTTCAATACCTGTAAGAACATGTATTTTATTGGTACAACTGGTCATGGCTAAGGCCATCCTTTTAAAATATTTTGGTTTGCCGTAACAGCCCCCAAAAATAAAAAAGGGTTGGTAGGTCATAACATTTGTTTTATAATTTTTTTTTAAAATTGAATTACAATAAGAGTATTGTGATTGTCGATACATTCTAGTAACTAAGCTGAATTTTATTAGGTTTAGTGACATGTTACAATGGTTACATGGTAGGCTATCGGTTAATAATTTCTGGTAAGCTACACTTTTTTATTATTTCAATTCAATTCAATTATTGTGATTTGATTCAGAGGTCTCCGACTACTCTTTGTTACTGTACTTCGTTACGTTACTTTAAATTTGGGGTATCTATACTTTTCTTCAGTAATTATTTTTCAGCCGACTTTTTACTTCTACTCCTTACATTTACACACATGTATCTGTACTTTCTACTCCTTACATTTTAAAAATAGCTTCGTTACTGCTAGTTCATTTAGGCTTGTTTTCATTCCGGCTTGTCATCATTCAAAAAAATATATATATCCAGATAAATCGCGCCATCTGGATGGAGTGAATTTGATTGTGGTTGGATGAGAAGTATAAACGTATACCATTCCGATACCCTATTGGTTTGTAAGCGATCCATCGCACCTGCACATGACACACATCACACTCCAGCAAGGGCATAGCTAGTTTTGGGTTTGTTTATCAAACAATATATTTCTTAAAAGTAGGGTTGGGTATGGAACCGGTATCCGATTGCCTCAGAGTCAGTCCGCTTAAATTTCATATGAGACCGGTCTCCTCTCGCTCTTCAATCCGCAGACCGTGAGCGGAGCAGCGTGAGCTCTAACAGAGACAGAGGACACAAGGTGTGTATTTATCGATAGATTGTTAGAATATCCGTATCTGTGCAGTTCTTTGTCATAAATACAGTTTACAAAAGGTCACGAGGGAGCAGTCAGTTTAAAAAGTGAAGTGACGTGACATTCAGCCAAGTATGGTGACCCATACTCAGAATTCGTGTTTAACCCATCCAAAGTGCACACACACAGAGCAGTGAACACACACACACACAGCACACACCCGGAGCAGTGGGCATCATTTATGCTGTGGCGCCCGGGGAGCAGTTGGGGGTTCAGTGCCTTGCTCAAGGGCACCTAAGTCGTGGTATTGAAGGTGGAGAGAGAACTGTACATGCACTCCCCCCAGCACCTAAGTCGTGGTATTGAAGGTGGAGAGAGAACTGTACATGCACTCCCCCCACCCACAATTCCTGCCGGCCCGAGACTCAAACTCACAACCTTTCGATTGCGAGTCCAACTCGCTAACCATTAGGCCACCATTTCCTCCAGTGAAAAACTAGCCCTTAACACATTATGAACGACCACATACTTTAATTACACTTATTTAAATATACTTAATTTAATCATACGTACTTTATACATACACTAGCTACTGTGCAAAAGTCTTAGGCACATTAGTATTTTCACTTAAAAGAATGGTGTTCGGCTATTTATATATTTTGCTGTAGTGTCAGTAGAAAATATCCGTTTACATTTCCAAACTTTCATTTTGCCATCGTCAAACTGCTTGTGCATTCAAAATCGCATTAAATAATGACCCAGATTGTGAAATACATTTATTAGCCTTAGATTAAGGGAAGCACATCTTTGGAAATGAGAGCATCCAAGGTGAAAGTTATGGATTTATTTTAAATATTTGTAATGTTCTTTAAAGATATCCATAGTTTTTTTTTAGGTTCTTTTTTTTTAAGTATCGGTTCATGCACCGTTTAAGGCGCCGGTACCGTTTTAAAAGTATCGAAAAGGCACTGGTAGTGCGGTAGCAAGACATTTTAATAAATTATTGTTTGCGATTGATGACGTGATTGACAATGTTGTGATAGGCTTTACCAACTTTGTAAGTCATTACCCCCTAAACACTGGACATAGCAGACGTATGTACCGAATACAGGAAGCTATCAATCAAGAAGGTATCAGGATTATGAGTTATTTTTCATTTTTCATTTTTGATTAATCACTTGGATTAATCATTAATTTTGACAGCACTATAATGTTTATTGTATATAGACAACCATACAAGTGTAATTGTTACTAAACCTGCACTAATTGTCCATTGCCCTCGCAGATTTCTGCAGCTAAGCTTGGATCTACATTTACATTCCATTGAAGGTTACTGATGTCATGCCTCTGAAGTTTGACTTTTTTCACCATAACAATACTTATTGGCAACTATTCATCATATCTCTAGCTCTTTAATGTATTTGCATTGTACTAAAATGCGTTCATTTTCAATGGGCATATATGTGGCTGAAACAGGAAGCCTAGTGCATCCCAAATTTTTCAACATGAAAATTTTAATATAACATTATAGTCATTATGGCCTTCAGAAAAATGTTTTTTTTTTGAGGCGGTGGGGTAGTGCACAATAGGCCCCTGCGGCACAGCCCAAGCTTTTGTTCTTAATTTTTTACCCTTACATTACTTTTACTTTTATACTTTAAGTAGTTTTTTAAACCATTACTTTTACACTTTTACTTAAGTAGATACTTCAACTTATACAAAAGTCTTTTTAAACCCTAGTATCTATACTTCTACTTGAGTAATGAATGCCAATACTTTTGACACCACTGATTTTATTTAATATTGACTCATTTGGATAAATATTAAGTAGGCTACACAAGGTAGGCTGTAAATGACCGCAAAAATATGTATGTGTGTGTGTCACTTTAAATGTGTTGTGCGTGCGCACGCACGCTCTCTACGTAACGTAAGCTGTAACGCAGGTAGAAGAAAGAGGTGCGGACGAGGAGCACATTGTGGTTCTCACATGGCGTTTACAAAAGTTTGAAATATATATTGTAAAAGGTGGATGCACTTTACGTTTTGGTTCATCTAGTACCCTTTGGCAAGTGGAGCGAGGTATGTGTCTTTATTGTGTGTTTTGCATGTTGTATTTTAAAGTAATATATAATTTCGTATGGCACGTGTTTTATTGTCGTCTTTTGGTTAATTTCTCATGTATGTAATAATTTATTTGCCTTTTGGGTATCTGTAAATGTGTATTTAAGTAATCTGTCATTTGTACATACGTTTTTTATTCATGAGTATATTGTTTCTTTTTGTAGTTTCATGGTGCTACAACACAACGTTTCTCGAAGTCACGGTTAATGGCGCTCAAAGCGAGCGAAATAAAGAAGATTAAGCACCCGTCGAAACTCTCTGTCTTGTTTGTCGACGCCAAGGGGCTGCTACATAGGCATTATTTTTTCTCAAGAAAAATACACTCTGTTATGTGGAGGGGTAGGGATGAACTCAGTAGCAGACGGGAAGTACAACACAAGAATTATTTACACAAAAAAGGGGAAAACAAAACCCACAAGGGGGAAAACAAGGACTAGGGCAGATACAAAATAACTTAACAGGACTGAGTTGACAAGACAAACAAAGACTCAAAACACAAGAACACTAACTACAAATAAACACTCACGGTTATACAAAGACTTCTTAAAGGGGTTACAAGGATACAATATCTCACGAGGCTGACATGTAGACCCACATATGAGGAACAATCACAATGAACCGACAAAGGACAGAGCACACTAGGGGATCTAAATAGGAGAACTAATTAAGACACAACAGGTGGCACAGATAAGGCAATCACAACAAGACTAGGATAACAAGGGGGCGGGGCAAGGGGACGAGACAACACAAGCACATGGCCCAAAGACAAGGCCATGTGCTTGTACACAAAACACAGGTCTGTCATGATCCTGCCTCAAGACTAGAGAAAAGTCAGGACATGAAGGCAGCATCATGACACATTCACCTAACTTAATGCTGTAAACATACAGAGAGCCCTATCACCTGGCAGTATTATTTAAAAAAATAACAATTTAAATATAATGTATTTTTTTATTATAACAACAACTTTATTTAATGATATAAGTAAAAATATAATAAATATGTAATATAGTACACATATCAGCCAACTAACGTGCTATAGCCTATAATAATAATCTTAACGCAATTACAGTAATTAATTGGGTCGGTCCTAAATTGACAGGGTCGGTCGGGTTATGGCAAACAAGAATATTTTAAATGATGGCTTATAGTTATTTGAAACTTGTGAAGCTTGTGAACGTATTAGCAACACAGCTAGTAATGACAGCATTTGGTTTTATTCTTGTCATCAATTAATACACTTCTTAAATACATTACATATTTTTTACATTATTACATTATGTTGTCAATAAATTACCTTTATCAGTAAGTTTTGGCCACTGCCTGACATCATCTACCCAATGGTCCCTTTCACCAGATATTTTATTTAACGAGCAGGATCCGCTTTCATTGAAATGTCATTAAAGGGCACTAGCAAATTTCACAACATCACACTTCGCAGGCACGCAGTAATGGCGGCAGGCAAGATGGCAGCAGCCATAGAGTTTGCGGCGGATTTGTGTATACATAAACAAAAGAAAATAAATAACAGATGAGCTTGCCTATCTCCCTGACTACACATAAACAGGAGAAAAGCAATTTTAAACAAAAAGGCACCCACCTCCATACAGGTTTCCCTTAAAGAAAATCTTAGAAGGTCTTAAAAAAAAACAAAGAAAAAAAACATTCACAATAGCACCAATGGTTAGCAAGATATAATCTGCAACCCTCTCCACTCGTTGTGAGGCAATGCTGGCTTTAAATGCTGGCTTTCACCCAGATGGAGCCAATCAGTGGAGCTGAGGTGAATGGGCAGCAATTTAGCAACAGGTGAACCCAAGGCAGTAGGGCACTGCTAGACCATGCTGCAACATATACTCAGCCTCATATCTCATTATGTCACGCTTCCTGGGGTTTACCCTATAAGGATGCTGCTTAACTGGATGAGACTCTCCTACATCAATGGTATGGGTCAACATGGTCATTCTACTGGGCACATCCGAAAAGAGTGAAGGAAATTCATGAACCAATTTAACAACTTGCCCACTCTGTTCTGTTGTCAGGTGTGCAAGAAAGCTCTGCAAATCACCTAGTATGGCAGATTTTTTTAAGCTTTTTAGCTACAACCGGTAGCTTTTCAACTGGTGTGTCCTCTGGCATTACAACACCATGAGCAACATCAACAGGTGCAACAGCAACAGATGAAACCTAAGAGGAAGCAGGCTTCTTGCCACGAAAATAGAGAGCCTGGGTCAGGTAAGAAACAAAGACACTATCACCTGGTTGAAAACTACGATTCACACTTCTTTATCGGTTTTTCTTCATTTTTGACTGAGCTGTAACCAAGTGTTCTTTAGCAAGTTTGCAGGCCTTATACAGGTGCTCATGAACAGTCCCAACATAACAGTCACAGGCGCATAAATTACAGTCACAGGCGCAGAGTCTTTAGCTAATAATTGCTCACTTAGCAACTTCAAAAGGACCAAGCACAGTTTGGCCAAACACAAGATCCACCTGACTGAACCCAAGACTCTCTTGCTCTGCTTCACGGACAGCAAACATAAGGTATGGAAGACCTTCTGCCCATTCCTTCCCGTGACCTATGCAATAGGAGCTCAACATTGATTAAAGGGTTTCATGAAATCTCTCAAGCACGCCCTGCCCTTGGACCCCTAATCCAGCAAGGGGCAGTGTGAATGCCTTAGACATAAAATTCAACCCTTGGTCAGTTTGCACAACACAGGGCAGACCAAAGGTAGTGCAGAACTTCACCAACTCCTTAACGATGACTTTGGCTTTAATCGAGCATACAGAAATTTCTTCTGGGAAATGTGTGGTGGTACACATGATTGTTAGAATGTAAGTGTCCTGACTTAAATTTGGAAAGTGGAACCACAGTCATCAAGGAGCTGTTCAAAAGTTTCATTCCTAACCGGTATTGGCTGCAGATGCACGACTAGAATATTCTTGCTGGGTTTCCTGGCCAATTGACATACATAAATTTGATGAATCAGATTTTATTCCAGGCCAATAAAACTATCGTTAAACTCTGTGAAAGGTTTTTGTGACACCTTAGTGTCCTGACAGGGCATGTTCTGTAACCAGCTGGCAATACAATTTGGAGGACTTCTCGCAAAACCTCATGAGTTTCTTGTCTCCATCTGCGCATGAGCACTGTATCTTCCCAGAAATAAGCTACCTTAGCATTAGACACTTGACTAAGGGGAACAGCAACTTCAATGCATTTTACCAATGAGGGATCTAACTTCTGTGCAGCGGCCACTTTGCTCCTCATCAACCTTTAAAGGAAATGTAACTGCACTCTCACTGTTAGGGGTTACTTCTAACTCTACTGGCACCTTACCTTCCACAAGTTTATCATCATGCGACACCAAAAATGATTTAGAGAGATCCACCATGTCTCTGAATTTAGATGATTGGGCACGAGTCATTGCAGGAATTTGACGTGCCAAGTTAGGTTGCTCACACACACTAGGGTTATGGACCAGAATTGGTCATTGGAAAACTTCACCCCCTGTGAGGTCATTTCCCAGAATAGCACCTACCTCCTCGACAGGTAACTGAGAACATATACCAGGTTTTACAGTACCAGTTTAGAGGTCTCATTTCAAGTAGGCGTTGTGAAGAGAAATATTTATACACTTATTATACATTCCAATTCCATGTATAAAGCACATCTGTACCGGAGTAAGTCTTAGTAGACGGGGCAATAATTCCTCTAAAATAAACGACTGAATTGACCCAGTGTCTCTCAAAATGGTGACAGGTTTACTCTCAGAATCAACTGAGCAAGACACTGAGCCAGCCAGGAGGCTGATAAGATGGAGCTGTTGTGTGGCCTTATTCAAATGCAGAGGGTACGAGTGCAACACTGAATTTGTTAAGATTCTTTTGCTTCCATGCCTTACAATCAGAAATTAAATGACTGGGATCAAGACAATAAAAGCAAGCTTGCTTGTCTTTTAAAGCATTTTTACGATGCACACTTGACTGGGCCTGACCTTTGCCAATGCATGAGAAAACATGTGACGCTTCCCTATAAGATTAATCACCAATGGACGGGAACACATTAACATGACATGCAGGGAAACACATTCCGATGAGTCAACACAATCTCGCCCAAAATGGATTATCAGAAAGTAATGCAACTTCCTGCTTATTTAAATGTACAACAACGTTTTCCGGAATACAACTTTTGAAGTCCTCCAGCAAGAACAATTCTTGAAGTAGTAATCTTGCTGAAGAGACACCATCCCTCAAAAAGGGTTTTCTTGTCTCTCTCAAACTCAAATGTCTGTTTGGCTGATTTCATATGCGATCTACATTTTTGACGCTTTTAGAATGGCAGACTTTACTACCACATAGTCAAGGGACTGACCTATTGGCAAGGTGGAACATGCCAATAGGTCTTTGCCAGAAAGACTGCACTGAAACAGAAGAACCTACACATGTTTTGGCCTCTGTAACTTCATAGCTGTTACGTTGGATATTCACAATAACAGACCAGGACTCCACGTGATGCTTCGTATAACTCCTTTACTCAGGAACTTACATCATAACAGTGTGTTCCAACTTATATCCGCCGGCCCAACAACAGTTCCTTTAAACATAGTTCCCATTTCAGAACACCTCCCCCTTTTAAGAAAGGAAAGACATTGTTCCCATTGTAACATATTAGATATCTATTTCCAGAACTTTTAAGCAATCAGTTAGAAGTTACATCTGCTTATAAACAAACTGTAAACATTTTACTCTCTCTTTTTTTTCCTTATGAACAAACAGTGAACATTTTACTCTCTTCTTTTTTTTCCCACAAGTTCAAACGTTCAGGAGCCCGTGAAACTCGGACAGAACTGGTCACGTAAGATGCTCTACTCAACTCAGTGTCCCTGGACTTTTTCTCTCCCTTAGTAGTGTGCATAGAACTGTCAATGTCACTATGTTCAAGGGCTGTGTCAGTCTTTGCAACGGGTTCTTGAAGACGCGGCGAAAGAACTGGCTGCATGTGAGTGTGGTTTCTCCTGATCAGACCTCCCTCAGTGTGCACCAAGTAAGACCTAGGCGTTTCTGCCTGGCGTATGACAGTCCCTTGTGATTCCTCTTTCTGCAGCCACACGCTTTGTCCAGGCTGCAACGTTGGTAAGGGACGTGTCTTGTAACGCATATTGTACCTGCGTCGCTGTCTCTCTTTTGCCCACTTGTCAGATTCTCTGAATCTCTTAATGTTTGGCCATCGTGGGGTCATAAGAGTTGGAAACTGTGGTATGGTGGGACGCAGTTGTCTCCCCATTAGCAGTTGTGCTGGAGAGTATCCGTTCTCCTGAGGGGTAGAGCGATATATCAGCAAAGCTTTTGTTTTCTCATCCCCCCCTTTCCAAAGTCCTTTTACTGTAGCTACTGTGCGCTCTGCCTCCCCATTTGCTTGCGAGTATCCCGGGCTGCTGGTAATGTGTGTAAACCCGTATTCACTGGCAAAGTTCTTATAGAGTGCACAGCTGTATTGAGGTCCATTATCAGACATAACAGTCTCTGGAATGCCATGGCGGCTAAACACATCCCTTAAAGCAGCGATGACAGTGCTGGCAGTGGCTACATTGAGGCGTGCTACTTCAGTGTAACGTGAAAAGTAGTCTACAACCAGGAGGTATGTATTTTTCTCCCAGAAAAATAAGTCTGTGCCTACCCGCTGCCAAGGTCTTTCCGGCACAGAAGTGGTTTACAGAGGCTCTCTATGCTCAGCCCTGTGCTGTGAGCATGTGCCGCAGTTTTCCACGAGCTGATTGATGTGCACAGACAGACCCGGCCACCAGATAGCTTGGCGAGCTCTAGCTCAACACTTGACTATACCCTGGTGACCCTCGTGTATACTGTGGAGGATTTCTTGCCTCATGCTGCGAGGAATCACGATTCTTTGTCCCCGTAAGAGCAGCTCTCCTGCTATGGTAAGATTTTCTCTTTCAGACCAGTATGGTCCCAGCTCAGGTGGAAGAACATCCGGCCACCCAGTCTCACAGTATTGGATGAGTTTAGCGCAGATGGGATCGTCTTTCTGGTTCTTGATTAAACTGGCCCCGGGGCAAAATTATGAAAGACCATAGTATCAGTAAGATCTGACTGTATCGGTTCTGCTTTCGGTACTGGGGGAAAAAAAATAATGTACTGAATGTAATGTATTTTTGCTTAATAATGTTGTCGTGCACATTTAATCTTGCCAACCATTTCTAATATGCGATCATATTAAGACGTTTGTCCGTGAGATCTGCGTGAACTCTCATGCACGCCGCGGAGGCTGTCTGTCAGTCAGTGCACACACACACACACACACACACACACCACAACGAGCGCATGCACATGAATTAACTGTACGTAAACTCCTGGTTAATAATAAAGAGTGACGATGGTGAAGAGATTTGCTTAATGTTATCGTGCACATTTTATCTTACCAAACATTTCTAATTTGCGATATTATTAAGACGTTTGTCTGTGAGATCTGCAAGAACTCGCATGCACGCCGCGGAGGCTGTCTGTCAGTCACACACACTCACTCACAACAAGAACGAGCGCGGTACACGCATAACAGTACGAAAACTCCCGCTTAATACAAAGAGTGAAGATGGCGTCGTTGTCATAAGTGCAAAACAATATTTACATGTAAGGGCGGAAACACAAGCAATCTGTCAAAGCATCTTTTAAAAGTGCATTATGTGTATTGACTGGTTAGCTCGTCTCTGGTTGTTGCCCCATCTACGTCAGGTATGTATGCTAAAATCATTTTGAATCAACGTTGTTCACGTCATTTAAAGAGCCACACAGATGGGAAATCAAGAATTACCTGTATTACAGTGTATGATGTAGCTGTCCATCAGTGTAAACAATGTGCAAATAATTAAACCGAAAAGTACACGATTTATAAAGTTATTGGCTTCTAAAGTAAGGAGTTGACTCTGAATCGCTGAAACGAGTCGTTATACAGTAGATTTCAAATCTTTTACCCATCTCTATGTACGTCACTAGGAGCACTTTGCATAATAATCTCCGCCTACCGCCTTGGGAGAAACAAAACTACTCTGACCTTGCCCCACCCCCCACACAGACGCTCTGGTTGGTGTGATAGCATCATGTCGAGGAGACAGTGTGGTTTTAATTGTAAAGGCAAGTTTGTTTTATTTTCACTGCCAAAGAATGAAGATCAGAAGAACCAATGGCTAAAATTCAGTTTTACCACAATACCAGAGCAGTACAACAAATCCCTTTTGTTGTGTTCACAACATTTCACTGATGTCTGCTTTCTAATCTAGGTGAGTACAGCGGGATTTTCAAAGCGTTTGGCCATAAAAGATGGTTCATTACCAAATTTATTTAGAACAACGAACATCACAACGCGAAATCACAACGCGAAGTATGATTATGAAGTTATGTGTCTGTTTTCTCCCGAGCGTCTTGTCTTATCAGTATGTCTGCTGCCTTTGTTTGTGCTGATCTTCATTTACAAACATGTCATTAAAATGAAGTGTAACTCAGTGAATTCTCAACGAAGAGACATGAGAGAGATATCTATAGAAAGCTTGTCTACTTTAAAACGAAACAAGTGCTGCCGAAAACAGATATTCTGTGATAAAGTAATCCATATGAAAACAACGCGATGTCTGTTTTTCACGTCTCCCTTCGTTTTATCCAGAGCCATGGCTCTGGTTATATCCAAAGTGACCACGCCCCCGCGCTGAACGCGCTACTCAGATTCAAACTGAAGCACGCGGCTTGAATACACCCACACAGAAGAAAAAGCAGCGAGACTGATCAAGTTTTTTATTTTACTGTCTTATTTTACTGAGAGGAATAAGACATAATTCACCCCAAACAGATGCTAACGCATAGTTTACCGTGGAGGTGTGTGTCTGAAAATTGAGGTAATTTTAAAATGATATTTTGACAAAATGACAATGTTTTTTAACCTTGGATGGATTTAAACCTAATGTACAGGACTTATAAACAGTGATAGGAGGCTTAGAATTTTCATCTTACTGGCTCTTTAAAATAAATGTAAAATCTCCCTGGTTACGTAGAAATTCTGTTGATTTCTTTTGGGAAACATGACAATGAAATCAACATTTTCTAATTGTTTTTAAAATTCCGAAAAATCAGTATGTAAATGTAAACATTTATTTGGCTAACTTAAATGCACAGCACCTCAAGTTAGTTTACAAAATAGCCAATTGCCACATTTTGCAACCTTTTAATTATATATATATATATATATATATATATATGTATGTGTGTGTGTGTGTGTGTATTTTAATTTTATTTTTTAAGCTGCAGCTACTATGAACCAACCTACTCCTCCTAACACCTCTGGTCCAAGACAAACCCATTATAAATTTTACATAAAAAAAATAAAAATAAAGAAATGTTAATTCTGTTTTCAACTTGTTATTGAGGACCGCAATGGAAATAAGTCCTGGACTTTATTGTGTTTTTATCCTCGATTTTATCTGATGTCTTTTTGATTTTATGTTTACTGTAAGGCTTTCTTGATATAATTAAATAAATCAAATCAAATTCTTAAAAAAAAAAAAAAAAACACACACACACATACAACACAAAGTACCGATAAGAATACCGTTAAAGTACCGGACCGTTAAGCAGTATCGGTAAGAGTAGTAATACCGTTAAAACCTTAACAATACCCATCCCTAATCATAACTTCAGTCAGTTGTTACGCCCCGTCTAGGGGTAGAGCGTAACATGGGAAAAAACAAGCGTGAACCATAAACTTCTTTTGAATTTTATTTGGGAGTTCACTTTCAGGAGCTGACAGTGCCAAAATAATAAACAAAATGTTCTAAATATTAAACCCTCTAAATTACCTATCCAAAATTAAAAATAAAAAAACAAAAATACAATTCTCTTAACCTAACTACCTAATCCAAAAACAGAGACCCAAACGTTACAAAAACAAAAGGTGGCGTCTAACTCCCTACTTTCCCAAAACTATTTACAATATTCAAAATAAGATTTACAAAGAAACATCAAGCTCAGAGGAATATCCAACAAATGGGGGTAAAACAACACAAGCACCGTACAAACAACATGGTTCACAAAATGCCCCCCCCCCCCCCCCTCAAGGAAATGCTGTCATCTCTTTTAAAGGGGCGAAGACCAATCAGAGGGCAACAGCAATGAGTCTGCAGGAACCAATCAGCAGCAACCTGGGCAGACACACACAAACCAAAACACAAAATCTATAGGGTCGTAACACAGTTAATCATGAAAAGTTTACAATTAAGTTTTGCAACATCACACCCAAATACAGTTACAGCAATAATGTGCATACGAGGATTTAAGTCTTGAAGATATAAAGTAAATTAGGTGTCATCAGCACAGAAACCATGATCCACTTACTATACATAATCCATTGTGATGTATTTGTTATTAAATTAACTTAAGTTTCGTCAGATTGCCCTTCATTCAAGCCCTCGGTTTACCCGCACTCATGACATTAGCACAGAATCAGTTCAGAATCAATCACCAAAAGAATCATTTCGGTTCAGACGCGACGTGAGTCAGTCGGCTTCATGCTGAATCACGAATGCGCAGTATCATCAGCTCCTCGGTTCTCAAATCGGACGCGTCCGAAAGAAACGATACAACCGGTTCTTGACTCGAGAACGAGAATCGCTCAAGCCGGCACATGCTGCAGTTCAGTATCATCAGCTGCTCTACTCGTGTTCATGTTCTGTTAACTACAAACTCAATTTGTGAATCTGTCATCATTAACTATAAATACAGTACAGACATTTCATAAATCATCCCTTATTCATATTAAACATGGAGTCTTTAGAGTCTTAATTATTGTCCAACTTCCCTGAAAACCCCTTTGGCCCATACATAATCTACAATATACAGATTAGAAACATGTATTTAAAAAAAAAAAAAAAAAAAAAAATATATATATATATATATATATATATATAGTTATTTTATCACACTTTCCGATGTTTAACAAAATACTTGAAAAATTACACGCATGCGCAGTATCATCAGTTCATCGGTTCTCAAATCCGTCGCGTCCGAAAGAAACGGTTTTCGGTTCAGTGTACTGGTAATCCGAAAACCGATGCAACTGAGTACCAAAGACAGCAGCAGCAACCAACAGATGCTGCACAGCTCAGCATTGCAGGATTTGCAAGACCAGAATTGACCAAACAAGCAATGCAACCTTATGATGCAAGTTCTCCAAGACAACAAGAAATTCATAATGTCATCATTAAGGAATCTCCTCATTGGCTTCACTTTACCTCTGTAAAATGTGGGGGAGAGGCATTAAATAATTGAAATATCAGCTTTAACTGGAGGACAATATAGTGTGATACATTAATGAAACAGGTTCATTTGTATTTTCATGCTCTTGTAATACAATAAAATCTTAGAAACATTGTTTGATAGGAAACTAGTTCTGTTGACATAAAATAAAAATGTTCAATGGCAATGACTAGATGTAACAGTGGTATTTTTTTATTACATTTTTATATTGCCATTGGTTTTATGGGTTGAAAGGTTAAAATATTAATAGAATGTAAAAATGTACAATACCAATTTATAATCTTTTTTAATTTAATTACTTTCTGGACTCGGGCGGACTCGACTCGGCCTTTAAGAACTCGGACTTGAGTCCAACTCGGCCCCTTTTGGACTTGGATTTGGACTTGGACTCGATGTTTGTGGACTTGGTCTTGACTTGTACTCGACAAAGGTGGACTCGAACCCAACTCTACAGATTTGCATATCGTTTATTTTTTAAGGATAATGCAGTCCCAACGAAAAAGGGTCACGATGGTGTGTTGGAACCGCATGTGGTGAGTAAAACTGCTTCAAACATCTCTGTGTTGTTAACTTATCGGCGCGTAAGCACATAAAGTAAACAACATGCGATGTTGTCATCAAACTGCACTTTCCACATGTACAGCTAAAAAAAAAAAAAAGACAGCATAAAGTGGAACTTGGAATAAAGTGGAATCTAATGCGATTTTCATGCACCTCTCATCAGTAAAGACGCTCCTGTAATTAGAAGTATATCTCCAGCATGTGCGTTCAGATAAGGGTTGCCAGGTTTTCACAACAAATCCTGCCCAGTTGCTTCTTAAAACTAGTCCAAAACTAGCCCAATCGCGTTTTCGGGAGGTTTCCCGATAAAAATTGCTTCCCGGGGTTAAAATGTACATTTTTGGCAAGGGTTTCCCTGGTAAAATTAGCATTTTAAGGGCTAAATATCACGTTATTGGTATTGGGATTGCTTCAAACCGCAGACATGAAAAACAACCGCAGACTTGGCAACATTGGTTCAGGTGGAGCGGCAGTTACTACACAGAGCCGTAGTCTACCGACAACTAACACAAAATCGCTTTCAAAATCGACAAAGAATCGCCTGCGATTTTAACATCGATTTTGTGTAGATTGTCATTGAATTAGGGTTCGGTGTAGTAAATGCCAACCAGTGTTGCCATGTCTGTGGTGGTTGTTTTTCATGTCCGCGGGTCACAGCGACCCCAATACAAATAACGTGATATATCGCCCCTAAAGTGCAAATTTTACCAAGGCAACCCTGCTAAAAAAAACGTATATTTTAACCCCGGGAAGCAATGTTTTATCGGGGAACCTTCTGGAAGCGGAAATGGGCTAGTTTTGAGAAGCAACTGGGCAGGATTTGTTGTGAAAACCTGGCAACCCTGATCTGAACACACGTGCTGGAGATATACTTCTAATTACAGGAACGTCTTTACTGAGGAGAGGTGCATGAAAATTGCATTCGATTTTTTGCACAGCCCTAACATAGAGACGTCGTTGCTGATGCTGCTCTTGTTAAATTTCAGCCTCTGGATCTGATTCTGGTCTATAAATATACGGCTGAATCTGACTGTTAGCCATGGTTTGTTTTGGATGTTTTTTTCCTCACAATAATGTCACAGCTTCCAAACGCTCTCAACGCAAAAGCCTACTCTCGCTCGTGATTCTTTAGCTCCGCCCACACGCCACCAACCAGGCGCTCATGTTTTTCCAGGAAAAATCGGTACAGACTATCTTTCTCTTATAAATATAATAAAACTAAAGACTTTTTGGAGTTATGAAGGATGCAGTTCTACTCTATAGGTACTCAAGATTAACAGGATATTGAGTGAAAACGAGCATTTCACCCCCCCTTTAAATCCCAGTGTTAAGGACTTTCAGAGTAAAGAGTTAAAGTTGTGGTGTTGAATTTTCAAACGATTAATACTAGCTGGTGTTAATGGCACCCTCTTGCTGTGTAAAAACAGAGGGAACCCCTTATTAACACTGCTGAGTGTTATTAGTCACATCCGGGACATTTTCTCGTGTGCGAGCCTAACCGGTCTGAAATTTTTTTCAAAGACGCCATTTTCTTTGCTCGAGAAGCGAAGCGCATATGGATGTAAAACAGTGAAATGAAGTTTTTAGTCTTTCTATATGTTTTGTAATAGCATATAGTTTTATATTTACATATATGTATGTGCTGTATATGCCTAAACATTTCTCAGATACTTTTCCTGTCACTCGCGATGGGAAACAGACGAGGACTTTTTTTTTTTTTAAACGGGAAAATCTGAAAGTAAGTGTTTTTATCTTATTTTATTTTTATCTTATGTATTTTATAACATCACACTAATTTAAGGTGATATAAATGTGCTGTACACTCCTAAACCTTTTCTCAGAGAGATATTTCCTTTCACCAGTGATGCAAACTATTATAATTTAGGAAAAATCCATAAAATAACAGTTTTACACTGTAAAAAATAATAATAAAAAAATTTATTTAAGTTGCGCACACTGATTTTCTGAGAGATTAACATCAGACAGAGGTTAGTCTGAATACATAAAACCATTTAAATAGCATGTTTATCCTAACATAACATTAAAGTTTGTTCAATGTTGTATCATTTCTTTCAAACTGTATTTATAGTCCGATGTTGTTTCAGTCAGCGTGCGGTCACAGCCTTCAGAAATATTTACAGTATATCACAAGAAAGTAAGGAAGAATTTATGTAAATAAATCAAAAATTAATCTAGATATCTTGGTACACTGCTAACTTGGCAACTTCTATGTACATATAAAAAGTTAACTTTTAGAAAATATACATACTGACATATTCCCCATTGACAAATCTGCAGACACATTCATCTGATTTCAAAGCCTCCAAACACTGTAGCTGCCTTCTGATTCACCGGAGACAGTGTTGTGAAATGTTGTGTCTTCATCTGTTAATGTATCATAGTCAAGTCAAGTCACCTTTATTTATATAGCGCTTTAAACAAAATACATTGCGTCAAAGCAACTGAACAACATTCGTTAGGAAAACAGTGTGTCAATAATGCAAAATGATAGTTAAAGGCAGTTCATCATTGAATTCAGTGATGTCATCTCTGTTCAGTTAAATAGTGTCTGTGCATTCATTTGCAATCAAGTCAACGATATTGCTGTAGATGAAGTGACCCCAATTAAGCAAGCCAGAGGCGACAGCGGCAAGGAACCGAAACTCCATCAGTGACAGAATGGAGAAACAAACCTTGGGAGAAACCAGGCTCAGTCGGGGGGCCAGTTCTCCTCTGACCAGACGAAACCAGTAGTTCAATTCCAGACTGCAGCAATGTCAGATTGTGCAGAAGAATCATCTGTTTCCTGTGGTCTTGTCCCGGTGCTCCTCTGAGACAAGGTCTTTACAGGGGATCTATATCTGCGGCTCTAGTTGTCCTGGTCTCCGCTGTCTTTCAGGGCAGTAGAGGTCCTTTCTAGGTGCTGATCCACCATCTGGTCTGGATACGTACTGGATCCGGGTGACTGCAGTGACCCTCTGATCTGGATACAGACTGGATCTGGTGGCTACGGTGACCTCGGAATAAGAGAGAAACAGACACATATTAGCATAGATGCTATTCTTGTAATGATGTAGCAAATACATAGGGTGTTATGGGAAGTGTTTCCAGTTCCGGTTTACCTAATTAATGCAGCCTAAAAATCATTTAATGAATTTGGATATTAAAAGCATATTAGTATGTTATGTGTAAACCAGGTTAAAGAGATGGGTCTTTAATCTAGATTTAATCTGCAAGAGTGTGTCTGCCTCCCGAACAATGTTAGGTAGGTTATTCCAGAGTTTAGATAGATAATTTATAGATAGATTTAAATTTATTGTCCCTTAATGGGAAATTTGTTCTCACAGATTATCATATAGCACACGCAACTGGCAAAAAAAAAAAAAAAAAAAAAAGCACCAAATAGGAAAAGGATCTGCCGCCCGCAGTTGATTTTGCTGTACTGATTCGTAGTTTCAACTGTCAATTAAAAAGCCCACCAATAGCATTCACTGTCCATTGTTTGAAAGTGAAAGTGAAAGTGAAGTGACATTCAGCCAAGTATGGTGACCCATACTCAGAATTTGTGCTCTGCATTTAACCCATCTGAAGTGCACACACACAGAGCAGTGAACACACACACACTGTGAGCACACACCCGGAGCAGTGGGCAGCCATTTATGTTATCACAGTCCTTTACAACAGCCGCCCCCGAATTTGCACAGTCAAATTCGTCTTTATGTAGAAGGACTTTTCTCCGCTTTATCAGTGTTATGGATGGATGGTAATTTAATAAGACGAGCTACTGGTCTGGTGTATACTTTGTCTTTTATTTTCACCTCTGCTTTCCTAATCCGTCCATCAGCTCCAGGAAAGACATTGATGATCTGTCCTACTGGCCAGACAGCTCTGGGTATTTGAGGGTCTAGGATCATCACGATCATGCCAGGCTGTAAATTATCAGTGTCCTTTTGCCACTTAGAACGGGTCTGTAGGTTAGGAAGGTAATACTTGATGAATTGTCTCCAAAAGTGATCCGCAAGGACTTGTGTGTGCCTCCATCTGCGACGACTTAAAAGTTCTGATTCATGGTAGACAGCCTGGGGGAGCGATGGATCGGGCCGCCCCATGAGGAGAAGATTGGGTGTGACGGGATTGGGGTCTGCAACATCAGTTGATGCATAACCCAGAGGTTTGGAGTTTAAGATTCCTTCCACTTCTATCAGCACTGTCCTTAATACCTCCTCGGTCATGCTTTGACTTTGCAAAGTGGCATATAGTGCAGACTTGATGGATCTTATTTCTCGTTCCCAAGCTCCTCCAAAGTGTGGACTACTGGGGGGGTTGAATTTAAACTGAATTTGTTCTTTTGCCAGTTGTGCTTGCAACAAAGGATTCAAAGCTTTAAAGGCTTCCTGGAGTTCTCTGTCCCCACCTTTGAAATTAGTGCCTTGATCTGAAAGTAGCTCAGAAGGCTTACCTCTACGAGAGATAAAACGACGCAGTGCCATCAGAAAGGAGTCCGTATCAAGACTGTGCAGAAGGTCTATGTGGATGGCACGAGTGGTGAGGCACTTGAAAAGGATGCCCCAACGCTTTTCATTGCGTCTTCCTACTTTCACTGTTAAGGGCCCAAAACAGTCCATACCAGTAGAAAAGAAGGCAGGCTTAAACAGTTGCAGCCTAGCTTGGGGTAGGTCTGCCATTAGGGGCACAACTGACTTGGCTCTCCATTTTTGGCAATCAAAGCAAGAGTGTTGTTGTTTTTTAACAGCTGCTCTACCTCGAAGAATCCAGAATTGACGGCGAAGCTCTGCAAAAACTCGTTCAGAACCTGGGTGACAGAGTTGGTTGTCCATATCCTGAATGAGGAGTTGTGTTACTTTGTGAGCTGGGTCTAGAACCACTGGGTGGATAGTATCTGGATCTAGCAGTTCACTGCGGCGGAGTCGACCTCCGACTCGGATAAGTTGGAATACAGGGTCATATTCAGGTGCAAGGGTGATCAAACGGCTAGATGATTGTACTGGTCTGCCCATTGCTAGACAGTCAAAGTCTTCAGGGAAGCTATCTTGTTGAGATTTTCTTAGGAGATCTGTTTCTGCCAACTTGTAGTCATCAGCTGTTGGGTTTCCCTGTTTCCCAGCCACCCCATGGTGTAAGAGTACAGCTGCTTCAATTAAATCTTTAAAACTGTTGTACTGATTTGGATCTGGAAATGAGTGATCTTCAGCGACACTTACATGATTGCAGCAGATAGATTTCCTCAGTTCACAACTATCAATGTTACCTTGGCATGGGGTAATGGGCCAGTGGTCCTGTGGCTGCCAGAGGAATGTTGGTCCTTGTCTCCACCGATTATCTGTTGCTAATTCTACCAAAGTTTTTCCACGGGTGATGTCGTCTGCTGGATTATTAGTAGAATCAACATAACGCCAGGTGTAATCACTGGTTAGTTCCTGAATCTCAGAAACTCGTGTGCCCACAAAAACCTTAAAGCGACAGGAGTCAGACTGTAGCCATGTTAGGACTGTGGTGGAGTCAGTCCATAGGAAACAGGAACAAATGTCTAATGTAAGCTCTCTATTAACAAGAGAAGCTAACTGTGCACCTGTAAGGGCCGCACACAGTTCTAACCTAGGCATGGATAGCTGTCGCTTAGGGGCCACTCTTGATCTAGCAGAGAGAAATGACACTTCAGCACCTCCCTCTGGGTTTTCTGTTCGTAGATATGCAACAGAACCATAAGCCTTTTCCGAGGCATCGCAGAACACATGGATTTGTCGAGTGCAGTCAGGAACATCCATCTTTGGACTTGCATAGCAGCGGGTTAAGTTGATCTGGGACAGGTGTTGCAATTCCCCCTGCCAAGAGTGCCAAGTTCGAAGGAGATCTTCTGGCAGTACCGGATCATCCCATTCTCTGTGTTTTGCCCAAAGATGCTGAATGAGGATTTTGGCCCTAGTTGTGTAGGGAACAATGAACCCGAGAGGATCATATTGACTTGCTACCACTTTGTATATGTTCCTCATTGTTGGTTTCGGGCAGTCTAGCAGACGGCACTTATACTTTAGAGTGTCTGAATTGCACAGCCAATTCAGTGCAAATTCTTGAGGATCTTCCCCAGTCTGATTGAGCCAAAGCTCACTGCTCTCTGACCTGGCTTCCTTTGGTAAATGACAAATGACCTCAGGAATGTTGCTTGCCCATTGCCGTAATTCGAATCCACCTGTAGCTAACAGGTCTCTTAATGAATCCACAAGCAATTTGGCTTCATCCAACGAAGAAAGGCTCTGTAGACAGTTGTCTACGTAGAAGGATCTTTCAATAGAGTCTCGTACCTGGTCTCCTGGTTGACTGTGGTCGAATACATGCCTCTTCAAAGCGTATGTAGCACAGCACGGACTACATGTTGTCCCGAATGGGAGCACTTGCCACTCATAGATATCGGGTTGTTTCTCTCGGTCTAAATTGCGCCATAAGAAACGGAGGAGTGGCTTGTCTTCTGGCAGCAATCTCACTTGGTGAAACATGCCCTTTATGTCGCTACTGATAGCGACAGAGTGCTCCCTGAATCTCAGCAGTACACCAAGTAAAGAAGACCCCAAATTGGGTCCAGGCAGGAGTAGATCATTTAGGTTTTGTCCTTTGTAGGCGAATGAGCAGTTAAAGACAACTCTGTTCTTCCCATTGTGACTCACCATATGATGGGGGATGAACCAAGATTCATCAGTCTCACTCAGTATCTGCTCTTGTACTTTGACTGCATAGCCAGCTTGTTCTAGCTTCCTAATTTCGTCATTATAAGCTTCTGCCTTTTGAGGGTCTCTCATTAAGCGATTCTCTGTGCTGCGGAGGTTGGCCATTACCGCTTCCTTTGTGGCTTGTAGTTTTGGCATGTGCTTTACCCTGAGAAGAGGAGTGGCATAGCGCTGGATCCCATTGATGTCAATCCGTTTGGACTTTGCCTCTAACAGGTTAACTGCATCCTGATCTTGCTTAGATCTAGTGATAAGCTTCTCATTCCTGTAAGGCAATACATCCAGTTGCCAAAGTTGCTGCACATTTTTGAACAGTTCATTGGAGGGAGACATAATGGAAATGTTCAGGCACTGTTGAGTCTGAAGCTGATAATGGACAAGCTTGGCAGGACCCTGGATTGTCCAACCCAACCTCGTTCTCACTGCTGCTGGTCCACCCGAAGGACCCAAGAGCACTGGCGCAATTGGCGTGATTAAATGAGGATAGTCAGAGCCAATTAGCAAGAGTGGATGAGCTTTGTCAAGGGCAGGAATGGGCAGCCCTCTGAGATGGCTGTACTTGCTTTGTAGAACTTTAATAGGGTAAGTATGTTCTGCCAATCCTAGCTGATCTGCTGTGAAAGCTCTGTTGATCTTAAAGACCTTCTGAGGCTGACAAGCAGGAGATATTGAGAAGGAAACTGTATTACCTTGTATGACCTTCATGTCCTGTCGAACTGTTCTCAGTACCAGATTCTCTGTCTTCCCGTGAAGATTCAGTTTCTGAGCAGCAGCCTGAAGGAGAATTGTTCTCTCTGAGCCATCATCTAGAATGGCGAAGGTCTCTAGCACATGCTTTCCATTACGTAAAATCACTTTGATGACTTTCAGCAGTACCTTACTGCAGCCTGCTTGCCTATCCAAGTAGAGAACCTCACTGGTGGGATTCGAAAGAGGAGGGGTTTCTCTAATTGGTCTATCATTGAGCTCGTGGAGTGCCTCAAGATGCCTGCCATTACAGATTTTGCAGATTGTTTTCAGATGACACTGTGCTGCTTGGTGGGTGCGACCACAACGCCAACATTTTTTATTTGTTTTTACCCAGTAACACTTCTGTTCTTTAGTAAGCTGACTAAAGTTCTGGCACTGATTCAAGTAATGTTGGGTGTTGGAGCAATAGGGACAGTATGCCTTTACCTTGTCTTGAGGTCTAGAAGCACTTTGACCAGACCCTTCTGTAGGTGGATTGGTGGTGGAAGGGCCCGAGCTGTGAAATATGGAAAATGTCTTACTAGACTTGACGTCCTTACGTCTGTCCATCCTTTGATCAAGTCGTTCCCTTCTTTCTCCAATAAACTCAAAACCACTTTCTTGAATTGTCAGTTCGTATTCCAGCCACTCTGCAAAGTTCAGAAGTGTGGGGATGCGGACTCCCAGGGGATACATGTACCTCTTGAAATCAGCTCGCAGGTCCTGAGGTAACTTGGATAGTAACCTAGTAACATGTGAGCCACACTGGAGTTCAACATTTCCACTTTGACCAAGTTGATCTAGCATGCCCACGAGAGCTCTGACCTTAAGTGCGAACTTCTTAAATCCAGTTGTATCATGACTGTGGATACTTGAGCCTTCCATGAGGTCAGCAATATGGCGTAGAGCTAACTGGTGGGGCTGTCCATACTGTTCTGCCAGGGAAGCCATGGTGTCTGAATAAGGTCTCTTTGAATTTGTGTAAGAGTCTGCTATCAGAAGGGCATCCTCGAATTTGAGATGATCTAAAAGGATCTGATATTTAAATCTCTCTGTGGCATCTTCAGGCAGAATATTATCCAGGGAGATCTTCAATCTTGCAAACTCTCGTGGGTCCCCTTTGGTGAAATCTGGAATTGTGGGCTTAGGACCTCGATATAATTTCTCTCGCTGAGGGTTGTGGAAGTCCTCAGCAGTCTCCTTGTGATACTGCATACTGACATGAGGAGGTATGGGGGATACTTGGATTGTCTATCAATGTCATGTGACCTCTGCACATCAGATGCCACTGAAGAACCATCATCTGGTTCAAAGTACTCAGGCGTCGCTGGACACGAAGGTGGGTGTGATGTCCTGCCTAGTCTACGCAAACATGCTGTTAATTCCTCCACTAAGTCTGGGATGGCTGCTGTTGGAGGTGGAGGTAGTGGTTTATTCACTGGAGTTCGAGGAAGTGGGACATCATCAGCTACTGGTGGAGGTGGGGGTGGCCAATCCTCCTCTTTGTTTGGTATAGGGGCTCTACTAACATCCCATGTCAATTTACTGTGAGGCTGAATTTTATAACTATCAGTTGGCTGCTCTGAGTATGGCAGGTTGGCACGAGGTAGCCGCCATGGTTGCGAAGGGGCTTTATCGTGTGATGGTGGCACTGACCTATGGTGCAATGGAACCACAGTATCACCTCTCATATCTCGTTGCATGTCTAAAACTGTAGACTGTAGTTTCTGATTCTCCATCTTGAGCTGTTGAATAGCCTGCAATATCTCTGAGGATACATCCCCTTATACACTGTGGTGAGGTACAGGTGTGCTCTTATACATCTGTTCCACCTGGCCAGAATGGGTAAACGGCCTCTGCCTGAGTCCAGTAGAAGTGTCGAAGTGTCGAAGTGTGTGATGAGTGAGGGGGGTCATCTCGGCTTCCCTCTCAATACGATAAGGCTCCTGTTCCTCTGTGGTGAAAGGTGTGGTTTGAACAACAGGTGAAGATTCATTATAGTGCGGGAGAGAAACATCATAATCTTTCAACCAGGCTGGTGGTCGCACTTGTCGTTTAGGACGCACATCAGCAGGCCTTCCTTGTCTACTCCTTTGGTCAGAAGACATTTTTATCAATTCCACAGCAATTGCAATCCGGCTCGAAGGACCATATGTTTTGAGGTATTTATTTGGGGCTGGTTAGTAAAGGTTTGCAATCACTATGGCACATCCGGTTAGAATGCAATGACTCTGATGTTTCTTCTTTAATTTTTATTCTCCACTGTAGATGGGTATGTGTGGTTCTGAAAGGATACACACAATAATGGTAAATAAAAGGTACACAATAATAAGTATAACAACAATATTATATAGTTACAAAAGGCATTAAATAGGATTAACTATATTCAATGTATAATTACAATAAATCAACATTATGTACAGACTGCTCTGAGCGGGACTCGAACCCGCGGCCGTAACATTATTAGCGCCATTCCGGCGGTCTTATGTAAACAAATGACGGTGCAATTTTAGAACGTTAATCTTGAGGCATTTATAGGTACGCAGGCAAATAAGCATATAATCCACATAACGGGTCTGATAAGCATATAAACAGCTGTCATGAACTATCATAATTACATTAATTCACACAAAGGAATGGCAATTGCTGAATCTTTGTACACGCATACAGTATTGCCATTAATATCTGAAGTCTGTGATTAAATTAAACCGCAACAATACACAAATGTATTAATAACAAAGATAAGAACATTTAAACTTACTTCTAGCTGCACGCACACACTTGAAATAAACTTTTGGAGAACACTCATTAGCTCCGCACTAAACTTTCTGATGCAACACACTTCTATATCCTTTGGCGGAACTACTTTCCGATGACGCTAAAGCTGTACTGATTCGTAGTTTCAACTGTCAATTAAAAAGCCCACCAATAGCATTCACTTTCCATTGTTTGTTATCACAGTCCTTTACAACAGGTGGATTTTATTTAGGATAGGGTGGTGAAAAGGCATTGATGTGAGGTGGTTTGGTGCTCGGTGCTCGGCTTCCTCTCCAATTGGTGCGCAGGTGAGGTGTGGGGCCATGCTCTCCCGTGTGCAGTGGGGCTGGCGGTCACACACTGCTCTCCGTAGAAACAATAGTGTAAGGGGTTAGCCGAGTCTTGTGGAGACATCTCTCACCTCTGCGTTTGTTTGCTGGGTTTAAATAACCAGAGCTTTATGGGGCGCAGGTGTGGCCGCTCAGCCCGGGATGAGCAGGTGCAGGTGTGACTGCTCAGTTTCCATGGCGACGCTGACAAAGGCTCAGGACACCTGTCACATTATGCAGTACTGATTTTTATTTTGTTATAATTAGTTTATAAACAATTTGTATTCTTCATAGGTTTGTGATTGCATCCAAAGTCATTTTGATGACAAGAGGTCTTCAGAGGATTATTGACCGATATCAAATAAATCCCTCCAGCTTTGACCCAGTTAAAAAACTAGTGGATGCCCTGATGTCAGAAATGACTAAGAGGTTTGGCAGAGTGGAACACATTGAAAAGCTTGCTGATGCTACTTTCCTGGACCCAAGGTTCAAAAAGCAAGCTTTTGTCAATCACCAGGCAGCAGAAGAGACAGTAAAGAGGATTACACCAGCTGCAGCAGCTATTAACCCAGCTCAGAGTGAGGAGGATACTTCAGATCCTGGTGCGACTGCCAGTGCAGGGTCATCTGTTGTGAATACTTTGACGAAAGGGTAACAAGCTTGTGGCCTTCTGCTTCCTCTTCTAAGACCTCAGATGCTATGATGGAGATGCAGGCCTACATTGCAGAGCCACTCTTATCCCGCACATCAGACTTTATTTTAAAACGTATTCATTTTTAATTGTTATATTAAAATAAGCAAAGCTTGTTGTGCAATATTTAGTTTTTCTTTGTTATATTGTACTTTTAAAGTTCATTTGTTAAGGTTATTAGACCCTGTGGCTTTATTGTCTTTTAATTTCATTTTTAATTATTTACTTTTTTATTGTTTTAATTTATTTTGGAATAGTTTTCCTCTTTACTAAAAAGCTTTTCTGGCACAAAAATAAACTATAAACTATATTATAGAAATAAAGAATGGACAAATGGAGTCTTAAACGCCTCAGTTGTAAAGTTATTCGCTGTCAAAGTGACGACAAAATGAATGGGAGTCAATGGAATGCTAACAGCATGTGGGGCTCCACTAGCCAATGGCTGCACCCAGGACTGCTTCAATAAAATATGAAACCCTGCTCCCCTGAGAATAATGCGCATGCGCAACTGAATGAATCACCCCCAAGAAGACTCGTTCTTCCCGATTCACATTCAAGATTCATTCAAAATGAACGAATCATTCAAGAACGACACATCACTAGCCGCGGGTGCCCCTGGATTTCTGTCGAGGAAGGGGTGTGCAACATTAATATTTCGATAGTTTATGTTGCCTCCACGATCTGCTTTTGAAGAAATCCCATTGTATTATTCAGCGCACATTCTATCAGCTGCAGTTATGGCGCTGTGGAATTAATATACTGCGACATACATTAACATCAGTGTTAACTCAGCGGTAGAGTTACTCTCACGGGACACTGCACTTCTTCACAAAAGATTTATTTTTTATTTTT
This sequence comes from allo-octoploid hybrid of Carassius auratus x Cyprinus carpio, assembly GCA_024542945.1. Classification (NCBI taxonomy): domain Eukaryota; kingdom Metazoa; phylum Chordata; class Actinopteri; order Cypriniformes; species allo-octoploid hybrid of Carassius auratus x Cyprinus carpio. Next base: position 27,389,689 of record CM044999.1, on the reverse strand, counting down.
ATTTATTTATCTGGTTTAAAGCCCTACTGGTTATTTAAACGTTTGTTCGTGTGAAAAAACGAAAAAGCCCTTAAAACTGTGCCTGATTACTGAACTAAGTTATGTTTTGTGCCAATACTGTCAAAAACACAAAAAGTTTATGTATAGACTCTGTTGGATATGTCTAAAATGAAAGTATCTGAAAGAAACAGCCTGTATATTAGATGTGTTTAGGTCTTAAAGCGACAGTAGGCTACATGCTGCTGACTGTAATAAAAGGGATAGTTCACCCTAAAATTTTATTTCTGTCATTGTCTATGCACTCACATGTTGTCCCAAACCTATATTAATTTCTTTCTTGTGCTCAACACAAAATAAGATATTTTGTTTAATAATCTGTGTAACCAAACAGTGGCTAGTCCACATTGACTTTGATAGAAGGAGGGGAAAAAATTCTACAGAAGTCACTGTGGTCCAGCAAATATTTGGTTTACCACTTTCTTCAAAACAAAGTTTATTTTTATCAGAAGAATTAAACTCATTCAGGTTTAAAACAACTTTTCAGTAAGTACATAAAGGTATTAAAAATTATTTTATTTTTACACTATTTTATTTTTTGGGTAAATTATTCCTGTTAATAAAACACCAAACACAAAGAGAAAAACTCAGTACTCTTAACTGAAAAACGTTCATACAGTTGCTTTAATAGGAATCAATGTATATAGACTTTTATTTTTATATTTGTTCATTTCTATTTTTTATGCTCCTCCTAAATAAACCTATTGTACCTGAAAATAAAACACTTTATTTTATTTGTATAATATCTGTATTTGTAATGTGTAATTTGTCCTCATTTTTTTAATAACAAAGATAAAATAATGACAAAGATTTTTATCTTCACCCATGCACTTTGGCCTAAATATCCACCATACTTTTACATATTGTGTTACCTTAAAAGATTGTCTTTATAATAGGGAAATAAGTTTTGCTGTGATGCTCAAACAGCTTTCCAAACAGAAAAGTCAAGATGACAAAGAATCGTGATAAAATAATCATATATCTTAAAAAAAATAAAAAAATAAATAAATTAAAAAAATATATACTCACCCCTAGCCAAGCGGGAACAAACCAATACAGACTCTAAACTCCCGCACCCAGTCTACGATTGTGCCATAATAACCCCATTTTGCCTCTTCCCCTCGTGAGGTCTGTACACGACACTCTTCCTGATCACCTGACTCTACGCAACAGGACGACCATTTGAAATCGAAACTAAAGAATAGAAGAAAGAAGAAAAAAAAAAATAAAGAACGGAAGTGAAAGTAAAATAATTCTGCCGACATTTCATGAATAAGAGCTTCCGTCAAAGAAACATCTACATTTGTGCTAATTTATAGCTAAAGGACATTATCATTAAGTTTAATTTAGTGTTTGAAGATGCACCGAACGAACTGTGTTTTGATGTCAGTACTGCTGATGCTCGCTGATGGTACGTAGGGTTTAATTATCCATTTCCATCTCTCTCTCTCTCTCTCTTTCACAAACACACACACACTATGAAAAACTACACATAACATGAGTTTCTTACCTTTCCTCTATCATCAAAGTATGATTATTGTAAAACAAATGCATGGTCAAATACCATGAAGAAATCTTTGAATTACAGGTTTCCCAAGATTAAATATTGTGATGCTATAAGTGTGCAGTAAATGTAAACATCAAAATCATGAGGCTGTCACTGACCCTTGAGTAAATAGGATAAATAACTAGAAACCAAAAACAACATTTGAGGTCGTGCCCTATCAACATCCCTGCATGCACCTACTAGTTATTATGTATAGCAGCCATGGACCTACTTGTTCATGTCAGTAGTAATACTTTATGTTAGTATGCATCCAAATAAAGGTGACTTGACTTGACTTGACATTGAAAAACTACTAAACAAGTATTTTTTTTTTTTTTTTTTCGCTTCTCTGTCTCAGGTTTGATTGTAAAAGGCCCCTCTGGTCCTCTGGTTGCTCCTCTGGGATCTTCAGTGGTTTTGCCCTGTTCTGTTGATGAACTTTTATCAGTGAATGATCTGGAGGTGGAATGGAGAAGAACAGACTCTGAGGCTTTAGTTCATCTGTATCAGGACGGTGAGAGTCGAGCAGAATCCCAGGAGCAGGATTATCAGGATAGAGCTCATTTCTTCACTGATCAGATTCAACATGGAAACTTCTCCCTCCGTCTGGACAATCTGAGAGCTGAAGATGAAGGACAGTATAAATGTAAAGTTTACATTCAGCAAGAGTCCGGTGAGACTGTGGTTCAAATAAAAGATGTTGGTGAGTATAAAAATAGTAAACCGTGTGTAAGCAAGTTATTGTAATATTTCATGAAAATACTTGTATGTTAACATTTCTGTATGTTTTATTCAGAACGCTTGCTAGTATCAGGATCGAGTCGGTCCATATCTGCGTCTGTAGGTAGGCTTTTTTTGTTAAATAAGCTCATTCTTCCACACCACCAGCAAAGGTAGCAGAGAACACAATTTGTCACTCATAAAATACCTAAAAACCCTAACAAAAGGCAGCATTTCACAGGCTTTTTTTTTCTTTCTTTTTTGTCTGTAAAATGTTTTTACAAAATGAGATAGACACCCAGTGCTAGCCCGTAGGGTTGTGGGGCCCTAGGCAAGGTATTGAAAATAAGCCCAACTAGTGTAAATATTGTCATAGCAACAGTACCGGTGCTCCCTATACGCAGAGTATGCAGTCTGCATGGGGCACCAACTCCCAGAGAGGGCACCATCCCAGTTCCTCAAAAAAAAACAAAAAAAAAAAACAATAAAAGTACTTCCGCCATTCTCCCATCCACACTCGCAACAGCTCGCACCTCATGTTTACGAATGATGTACATCTATGCAATCAGGCGCAGAGAATAGACAACAAAAGAAAGTAAAAAAAAAAAAAAAAAATTAAATTTCCTTTCGATATTGGTGTAATCTTTTCTAACGTCATTAGCATTTGAGGAGAATGACTTACAGTCATAAAAACAACTGTAATTGTTCATCTAGGTGTCAGCTATAATGCACAATTGAATTAAATGTTTGATATTTATTTAAATAATCTATAAATCATATGTTAATGATGCTACTTTTTCACATGGGCTCAAACGCAAATTTGAAGCTAATAGCCTTTGAGGAGAAAGACTTGCAGTCATAAAACAATTGTAATGTGTTCATTTAGGTGTCAGCTACAATGCACACCTTATAAATTATTATAAATAAATAAAAAAACGAGGCCCGTTTATCACTTTCAGGCACATTCCTTTGATTTTTTTTTATTTTCTTTTCAGGTTCCCTTACGAAAATTACCCATGGTTTTAACAATAACACCACAAATCATAATTTACAAAGAAGTATTAATATACTGTAATATGTTGTTGTTGTTGTTACTAAAATACTAAGGTTAAAAACCTTTAAAATTAAAATGCATTATATAAAAAAAAAACAATGGGGCAATAATGATTGATTAATAATAACACTGTTAAAATACATAATGTAGGCAAATACAAAATAAACAATTTATGTACATGTTATTACAAATGCCATGCAATTGCTGCTGTTACACTTACAGGATGATCAAATCCTTGTTTAGGATACTGACCAAACATTTATTCTAAATATTCCCTTAATCTTTCATTTTTGGCCACCTTTTTGCTATAGATGACACAGCCTTTATAATTTCTCCAACAAAAAATGTGCATATCACAACCCTTTCAAAAATAAACCAAGGTTTTATCATAGTAAAACTGCTTAATTTCCTATTGCATGATTTATGATTGCTTGAGACTATAAAATAAAGTCATAATAAAGTTATAGCCATAGGTAAATGTCTAGAGCTACAATTGTAATTCGTAAATAATACAATTTATTAATTTACTTTTTTATTTTATTAAAATTATTCTTTCACCCCTATCGTAGGTGTTTTTTCCCATCATCATATTTGAGGAAGGGGGGCACAACAATACAATCCTGCTTAGGGCACCCATTAGGCCAGCAGGGGCCCTTAATAGCAATTTGACAAGTAAAAAAAAAATATGGTTAGGCCATAATATTAAGGTTATGGTTTGATTCAGTCTGTAATTAGTTATTTTCCATTACATAACAAGTATATCTTGTCTGTGATCGTTGGCATCATTGCACTTATAAAACAAATACTAATACTACAGCAATACATATTATGTATAGCAGCCAATACATCCTTTTTCCAGCTCCCTGAAGATACTGTTTGAATTCCATTTTTACCACACCCCCTTTCTGGGGTATAACAACGGCCATCAAGGGGTAGAAATGGACGAATCCAAAGTCAAGGCAGTGAAAGTGACGCCATGTGGCCAAGTGTGGTGACCCATTCTCGGAATTAGTGCTCTGCATTTTTTCCATCCAAAGTGCACACACAGCAGTGAACACACACACACCCGGAGCAGTGGGAAGCCATTTTTTGCTGTTGCGCACGGGGAGTAGTTGGGGGTTCGGTGCCTTGCTCAAGGGCACCTCAGTCATTGTATTGAAGGTCAAGTCAAGTAACCTTTATTTATAAATTGCTTTAAACTAAAAATATTGTGTCAAAGAACAACATTAATTAGGAAAACAGTATGTCAATAAGGCAAAATGTCAGTTAAAGGCAGTTAATTATTGAATTCAGTAATGTCATCATCTCAGTTCAGTTTAAATAGTATCTGTGCAATCGTTTGCAATCAAGTCAACAATATCGCTGTAAATGAAGTGACCCCAACTAAGCAAGCCAGAGGCAACAGCGGTAATAAACCAAAACTCCATCAGTGACAGAATGCAGGAAAAACCTTGGGAGAAACCAGGCTCAGTTGGGGGCCAGTTCTCATATGACCAGACGAAACCAGTAGTTCAATTCCAGGCAGCAGCAAAGTCAGATGAGAGAGATTGTGCAGAAGAATCATCTGTTTCCTGTGGTCTTGTCCTAGTGGTCCTCTGAGACAAGGTCTTTACAGGGGATCTGTATCTGGGCTCTAGTTGTCCTGGTCTCCGCTGTCCTTCAGTGCTGTAGAGGTCCTTTCTAGGTGCTGATCCACCATCTGGTCTGGATACGTACTGGATCAAGGTGGCTGCAGTGACCCTCTGATCTGGATACAGACTGGATGTGGTGGCCACGGTGACCTCGGAATAAGAGAGAAACAGACTAACATTAGCGTAGATGCCATTCTTCAAATGATGTAGCAAGTACATCGGATGTTATGGGAAGGTTTACAGGTTCAAGTTTACCTAATTAATGCAGCCTAAAAATCATTTAACGGATTTGGATATTAGAAACATTTTAGTGTGTTATGTGTAAGCCAGGTTAGAGATGGGTCTTTAATCTAGATTTAAACTGCAAGAGTGTGTCTGCCTCCCAAACAATGTTAGGTTGGTTATTTCCAGAGTTTAGGCGCCAAATAGGAAAAGGATCTGCCACCCGCAGTTGATTTTGATATTCTAGCTATTATCAAATTGACTGAGTTTTTACAATGCTGCAGATGTGGAGGATTATAATGTAACAAGAGCTCATTCAAAAAAATCTACATGATGTTTGATAGGGAGCCATTGCAGTTTTGACAGAAAATGGCTAATATGGTCACACTTCCTGGTTCTAGTAAGAATACGGTGGGAGTGAGTGCTGTACATTCAATCCCCCCACCTACAATCCCTGCCGGTACGAGACTTGAACCTACAATCTTAGGGTTATGAGTCCAATTCTCTAACCATTAGGCCACCACATCACCTCCATCCGACTGCCCCCCAATCAAGCATTACATACCTCAAGCTCTTCACCAATGAGTCATGCAATGGGTTCACACAACTCTATGTTCAGGTCATTCAGAGATCTCACACACAATCATCTTGCTACAGAATTGTTTCTGGTGGCCTTCAATGAGTAGAGATGTTATCGATTATGTCAAGACATGTCAGATTTGTGTCCAATCAAAGACCCCCAAAGAACTGCCCTCCGGTTTGTTATAATAATTACGCATTCAACAACACCACTGGATACATCAATTGATCGACCTCCTTACTGACCTTCCTCCCTCTTCTGGATTCACTACCATTTTGGTGATCATCAACCGGTTCTCTAAATTATGCTGACTAATACCCCTCAAGGTTCTTCCTATAGCTATGAAAATGGCACCATGTTTTCCACCATGTTTTCAGAATCTATGGTCTGCCTGAGGACATATTCTGACTGAGGTACTCAATTCACTTCACATGCCTGGAAAGCTTTCTGTAAGTAGCTTGACATAAACATAAGCCTCACCTCAGGCTACCACCCTCAGTCACATGTTGAATTACTCAACCAGGAAATTGGAAGAGATTTTTGTAGAGTTATTGTAGCCGTGAAAAACATCAGAATTCCTTCCATGGGCTGAATATGCTCAAAATTTCTTTACACATTCTTCTACAGGACTAACTCCCTTCCAGTGTGTTCTGCGATATCACCCTCCTCTGTTCCCATGGTCAGGAGAACCTTCATCTGTCCCAGCAGTGGACGACTGGATTAGGCATAGGGAAAGAGTATGGGACAGTGCTCACATTAATCTTAATAGGGGTGTGAGGACACAAGGTTTCCAGGCCAACCAACGACACCCACCAAACCCTCTTTACCAACTACAACAATGGGTCTGGCACTGCACGAGAGACCTCAAGCTATGTTTTCCTAGAAGGAAGCTAAGCCCATGGTATGTTGGCCCTTTCAAGATCATTTGACAAATCAATGAAGTCACTCACCAACTTAAGCTTCCTGCCACTTATCATATTACTCCTTCTTTTCAAGTGTCTCTCCTTAAACCCTTCCACCCGTACGCTGACCCCAATGCTGAGCATTATCTGCCTATAAGATCAATATGTAGCTGGACTCTAGGTGTAGAGGGAGTCAGCTCCAATATCTGGTGGATTGGGAGGGCTACGGGCCTGAGGAGAGATCTCAGGTAAAAGCACCTTACACTCTGGATCCATCACTCATCAAGGAATTTCACAGAGCTAGACCCAACTGACCAGCTTCATAATGTTTCACTGATTATACATTTAGTCAGGAATTATAGTTTGGAAAAAGTCTAGTAAAATTTTTACTCGTCCAAGTATACGAATAAATAAAAAGAGACTTACTCATGTTTATGATCTCTGCTGAATAAAGTGCTTAATTCTTTTTTCTGAGGAAATCCAAAACTCAAATCCTGAGGAAAATCCTCAGCACATCTTCTTGGGGTGAATTATGTCTTATTTCTTATTTCTACTCATTGTAGAAATCATGGAATTGATGTTGATGGTGTTGAAATTATGCACCCAAGTGATGATATCTCAGATCATTTAGTTTTGTGCAAAATTCATTTAGCCAAGATTGTACAAGTATGGTAGAACCATCTCTCCTACCACAAAAGACTGCTTTTTAAGTTGTTTTCCTGATGTATCCGAATTCTTTAGCATTTCCAAAACCTCAGAAGAACTTGATGATGTAACAAAAACTATGGACTCTCTCTTTTCTAGCATTTTAAATATAGTTGCTCCTTTACGTTTAAGGAAGGTAAAAAAAAAAAAAAAACAGTCTGACACGTGGTATAATGAGCATACTCGCTTCCTAAAGAGAGCATCCCGGAAAATGGAGCGCAGCTGGTAGAAAACAAGAGTAGAGGTATTTTGTATTGCTTGGCGGGAAGGTAACCTATCCTACAGAAAAGCATCAAAAACTGTTATATCAGATTACTTTTATTCTCTTTTAGAAGAAAAAAACATAACCCCAAGTATTTATTCAATACAGTGGCTAAATTAAAGAAAAATAAAGCCTTGAGTGTTGACATTTCCCAACATCATAGCAGTAAGACTTTATGAACTACTTTACTTCTAAAATCGATACTATTAGAGATACAATTGCAACCATTCAGCCCTCAGCTACAGTATCACATCAGACCGTGCACTATAGACCCCCTGAGGAACAGTTCCACTCATTCTCTACTACAGGAGAGGAAGAATTGTATAAACTTGTTAAATCATCTAAACCAACAACATGTATGTTAGACCCTATACTATCTAAGCTCCTAAAAGAGGTGCTTTCAGAAGTCATAGATCCTCTTCTGACTAACTAGTTAATTATAGACTGATCTCGAATTTCCATTTTCTGTCCAAGATACTAGAAAAGATAGTATCCTAACAGTTATATTCCTTCTTAGAGAAAAATGGTATCTGTGAGGATTTCCAATCAGGATTTAGACCGTATCATAGTACTGAGACTGCTCTCCTTAGAGTTACAAATGACCTGCTCTTATCATCTGATCGCAGTTGTATCTCTCTATTAGGTCTATTCGATCTTAGTGCTGCGTTTGACACTATTGACCACAACATTCTTTTGCATAGACTTGAACACTTTGTTGGCATTAATGGAAGTTCATTAGCATTGTTTAAATTGTACTTATATGATACTTTCTTCGCGGCCCGGTGAAACACACCATTTCCATTTGAAAAACTAATGGAATGCATAGTCGATATAAAAAAAAAAACTGGATGACGAGTAAATTCTTACTGCTAATTCTGAAAATAAAAACAGAGCTGTTAATAATAGGACCTAAGAACACTGCATGTATTAACATAGAACACTGTCTAAGACGTGATTGTTGCTCTGTCAATTCTTCGTCATTAGTTAGGAACTTAGGTGTGCTACTTGATAGCAATCTTTCCTTAGAAAGCCATGTTTCTAGCATTTGTAAAACTGCATTTTTCCATCTGAAAAATCTAAATCTAAATTACGGCCTATGCTCTTAATGCAGGTGCAGAAATCTTAATCCATGCATTTATGACCTCAAGGTTAGATTATTGTAATTCTTTATTGGGTGGTTGTTCTGCACGGTTTGTAAACAAACTAAAGCTAACCCAACATGAAGCAGCAATAGTTCTTACTAGAACCAGGAAGTATGACCATATTAGCCCGGTCCTGTCATCGCTGCACTGGCTTCCTATCAAACATCATATAGATTTGAAAATATTGCTTATTACTTATAAAGCCCTGAATGGTTTATAAGCTCCTATTACATTATAATCCTCCACGTCCGCTGCGTTCTCAAATCTCAGGCAATTTGATAATACCTAGAATATCAAATTCAACTGCGGGCGGCAGATCCTTTTCCTATCTGGCACCTAAACTCTGGAATAAGCTACCTAACATTGTTCGGGAGGCAGACACACTCTTGCAGTTTAAATCTAGATTAAAGACCCGTCTCTTTAACCTGGTTTACACATAACATACTAATATGCTTATAATATTAATAACCAAATCCATTAAAGTATTTTTAGGCTGCATTAATAAGGTAAACGGGAACTCGGGGACACTTCCCATAACACTGATGTACTTGTTACATCATGAGAAGAATGGCATCTATGCTACTATTAGTCTGTTTCTCTCTTATTCCGAGGTCACCGTAGCCACCAGATCCAGTCTGTATCCAGATCAGAGGGTCACTGCAGTCACCCGGATCCAGTACGTATCCAAACCAGATGGTGGATCGGCACCTAGAAAGGACCTCTACATCCCTGAAAGACAGCGGAGACCAGGACAACTAGAGCCCCAGATACAGATCCCCTGTAAAGACCTTGTCTCAGAGGAGCACCAGGACAAGACCACAGGAAACAGATGATTCTTCTGCACAATCTGACTTTGCTGCAGTCTGGAATTGAACTACTGGTTTCGTCTGGTCATAGGAGAACTGGCCCCCCGACTGAGCCTGGTTTCTCCCAAGGTTTTTTTTCTCCATTCTGTCACCGATGGAGTTTCGGTTCCTTGCCGCTGTCGCCTCTGGCTTGCTTAGTTGGGGTCACTTCATCTACAGCGATATCGTTGACTTGATTGCAAATAAATGCACAGACACTATTTAAACTGAACAGAGATGACATAACTGAATTCAATGATGAACTGCCTTTAACTGTCATTTTGCATTATTGACACACTATTTTCCTAATGAATGTTGTTCAGTTGCTTTCACGCAATGTATTTTGTTTAAAGCGCTATATAAATAAAAGGTGACTTGACTTGACTTGACTTATTTCTCTCAGCGCCAAGCAAACACTAAAATAAAAAATAAAAAAAGTCTTGCTGCTTTGTTTTCTGTGGTATGGGCGTTTACAAGCCGTGAGCTTCAGTGAAACATTACAATCTCAATAGCGCGTGGTCACATTAGATGTAATGAAGGGAAAGACTGGACATCGCGTTGTTTTCATATGGATTACTTTATCACAGAATATTTGTTTTCAGTAGCACTTGTTTAGTTTAATGGCATTTTAATGGCGCGTGTCTAAATGAAGATCACCGCGGACAAAAGCTGCAGACAGCACACCTTGTTTGTTATCTTTAATTTATAAATGCACAAAATTTTGTTGTTATTTTGCCTGTATTCAAATAAAAGTAGACCCTTTACAGAGTGTGTAAGATCAAAACTGAAAGTGTAATTTAAGTTCTTTTCAGGGTTATCAGTAGAAGATGCCTCAACACTCATATACACAGGGATCGGCTCCAGAGGGTTAAGAGTTGGTGGAGAAACTAAGTCTGATCACCAGATGACGCTAATGCGTACTGTTTTAAAAGTTTCCAAGTAATAATCTGTTTTTCTGCACAATTTCATGAAAGCCTGAAAGAAAAGCCTGAAAGATTGAAAGAACTCAGAAGGCAGCATAACAATGTAAAACCTTCATGACATTAGGCGAAGCAGCACTGCACAAAATGATATCTGTATCACATCAAAGTACCATGCAAGAAATTCAAACAATCATCTCACATGAGACAGCAATGTAGTCTGGGAAATGGAGTTTGTACTTGTAACATTATGTCCATGAAGGGAGAAGTGCCCTCTAGTGGCTGAAGAGGGCACACCAGCTGAATGCTATGACAGACTGGAAAGGTAAAGAATGGTGGTTATTTTTCTCAGCTATGGCCCATTAGCTGTAGAATTCTGCTCGAGCTTCAAATCAGACGCAGACATGAAACTGTGTGATAAGACCACATTTATTTGAATAAATTATAAGATTAATTTGAATTAATAATAGTATATATAATTAGTCACCATATTGTATAAATATATGGAATATCTCCTTTTAAGCAAGTGTGTGTTCTTCCTTAATCAAATGTTGGTCTGTAAAATATATACAAGTAGGCACAATAATAACATTTTTCAAAGGCTGTCTGTGTTTCCCAGGTTTCTCTGCTTTACACATAATGATGCTGATTTTCTGTATTTCTGCGTCTGGATCTGCACTCCTGCTATGCTGTCTGATCTACTGCAGATCATCTACTAAAGGTACAAAGATGAAAGGGAAATATTCCGATTTGTTGTGACTCAGTAGAAGATAAATTTGAATCTAATAATAATAATAATCATCATCATTATCATCATCATAATCATAATAATAGTGTTTATTGAGTGTGGAAGGCTGGTAAATCAAATGTCTGGTACTGATTTTCCTACATTATATAAATATTTTACAGTACAGAAAAAGTAAAGAACTGAAAAGTTTGTTAGTGTGATAGATCACTCTGGCTCTTAAGTACGAGTACTGTTACATTGATAAAAAAAAAAAACTCAATTACAAGTAAAAGTACTGCTGTCAAAACAGTACTTAGGTAAAAGTAAAAAAGTACTCCTCTCAAAAAATGCAACAGTACAAGTTACTAGTTACTTTTTAGCTGGCGATATTTAGTTAACACAAACTATTCAAAGATCTATGTGGATGGATAATAGCAACTTTGAACAAAACCCACTTTTATCTTATTGACAAAGTATGTTAATTAGTGGTCATGATACAGGGATTTCTAACTTCAGTACCTTGGTTGTATAGGAGTGGTTAAAGAAGTCCTATTATGCTCTTTTACAATATCTTGCATTTGTTTTGGGGGTGTACTAGAACATGCGAAAAACATATTATGTGTCACATAATTTACATTATTACAATATTTTTGTCCCCAGCATGGCACAAATGTCTTGATTAATTCTGGGTTTGATGAAGACCTGCCTTCCGAAAAAACTTGGTTAGCTGTCCCAGTGTGTTGTGATTGGTGAATAGCTCAGACTATGTTTCAGTACTGCCCGCCCCTTGCCAGAGCAGCAAGTTCCCACTGCACCGGTATAGATAAGGATGGCAACAATACTGCCATATCAATTTGATATTGTTTTGGAAAACAACGCTGTAGTCCAAACAAGCTGTTTATTGTAGTTCTTGAAAAGGGATAAATAATAATAATAATAATAATGATGATGATGATGATGATGATGATGATGATAATAATAATAATAATAATAATAATAATAATAATAATAATAATAATAATAATATCTCCCTTTGGAGTGGACTTTGAGATCGGTAACTTTGTAGATCTTTGTTATGCCCAAACATACACACTACATATGACTAAAATTCCAAAAGTGAAAATGCATAATAGGACCCCATTAAGAATATCTGCTTGTTATGTCTGACATCATTCTTCACCATTTCTGTGGCCTAATGCTCTGCCAGATGGCCTCCAAAAAATATATTATTATCTAAATATTATTATATACTGCAATTATAAACAATGGAACTTAAAGTTTTGAACTAAAATAGTATTTCAACCAAAGCCTGTGAATAAATACAATGCATACTTTTCAACGAAAGAACACTTATAGAGCGTAGATTGCTTCTGGTGTTTGGATTTGTACTTAAATAAAATGAGCTCCAAGTTTAAGAATAGCCTACTCTACGTTTTTTTTTTTTTTTTTTTTTTTTTTTTTTTTTTTTTGTTGTTTTGTTTTAGTTTTTGTACTCTTTATTTAACAGCATTAGCTCAATGAAATACATCTTCCTTCAGGTAGACTAAAAGTTTTCCTGCCTTGCTAAATGTTGGGCTCATGATCAATGAGTTGTCTTCTCTCAAACGTATTTAGTAAAATCAAAACTTGTTGAGGGTTAAGTTGTGTCAGTTTGCGCTCATGCGCGCTGTGAGGCGGGAGCAGCTGACGGAGGATTCCGCTTGGACTTAAAGCCTTCCTCAAACGCCTACGTTCACAAATAACAATGATTTTTGCAAAAAAAATAATGATTAATTATCAATTGATAATTTGTTATAATTTTGTTCAAGTGAAAATAATAATATGGGCTGCAAGAAAATAATGAATAAAAGAGTAGGGCTGCTGTAAGTGCAGGCATGTTTCAGCCCAGTAACATGAAAACAGTTCCTCACAGCCAAATAACAGACCAAATTCAGTTCAGCTGGAGGGGGTTGGGTTTTTTGGGGGTAATTCTTGTTTTTTTGGGGGGATATAAAGGTGTGAATTTCTTTCTCTTTCATATAGACAGTGTCTTATGAGGGTTTCAAACTTGAAGAACAAGTTTTTAGAAAATATTGGTTTCAAGACAACTTTAAAGAAAGGTTTGATCTATTTAAAATGTTGACTACTATATAGTGCAACAAAGTTTATCAGTTATTATAACTTAATCAGAATGAGCTTTATTGGCAGGTATGTTTACACATACGAGGAATATGTTTTCATGACAGAAGCCCCGAAGTACAACAGAATGACAGTGACAGAACAAAATAACACATAATAAAAGAATAAAATACAAAAAATACAAAGAAGTAGGTAAGGAATGACAATATAAAAATTGACAATTGTATGGCAGGTATGGCATATAAAAATATATATATATATATATATATATATATATATATATATATATATATATATATATATATATATATATAGTGTAGTGTAGTGTAGTGTAGTGTAGTGTGTTCCACAGTCGTTATCAATTGTTCATTAGATGGATTGCCTGAGGGAAGAAACTGGTCCTGTGTCTGGTCGTTCTAGTGCTCAGTGCTCTGTAGCGTCGACCAGATGCCAACAGTTCAAAGAGGGAGTGTGCTGGATGTGAGGGGTCCAGAGTGATTTTGACAGCCCTTTTTCTCACTCTGGATAAGTACAGTTCTTGAATAGAAGGGAGGGTTGAACCAATGATTCGCTCAGCAGTCCGGACAACTCTCTGTAGTCTTCTGAGGTCAGATTTAGAAGCTGAGCTGAACCAGACAGTTACTGAAGTGCAGAGGATGGATTCAATGATGGTGGAGTAGAACTGTTTCAGCAGCTCCTGTGGCAGGTTAAACTTCCTCAGCTGGCGGAGAAAGTACAACCTCTGCTGGGCCTTTTTCACAATAGAGTCAATGTGAATGTCCCACTTCAGGTCCTGAGAGATAGTGGTGCCCAGGAACCTGAATGACTCCACTGCAGTCACAGTGCTGTTCATGATGGTGAGTGGGGGGAGTGCAGGGGGGTTTCTCCTGAAGTCCACGATCATCTCCACTGTTTTGAGGGTGTTCAGCTCCAGGTTGTTGAGACTGCACCAGACAGCCAGCTCTTTAAGCTCCTGTCTGTAAGCAGACTCGACACTGTCCTGAATGAGGCCGATGAGTGTGGTTTCGTCTGCAAACTTCAGGAGCTTGACAGAGGGGTCCTTAGATGTGCAATCATTAGTGTACAGTGAGAAGAGCAGTGGGGAGAGAACGCAGCCCTGGGGAGCTCCGGTGCTGATTGTACGGGTGCTGGATGTGTATTTTCCCAACCTCACTAGCTGCTGCCTGTCTGTCAGGAAGCTGTTGGTCCACTGACAGATGGAGGTGGGCACGGAGAGCTGATTTTCACAGACCTGTTTGTTCTGTAGGCAAACTGAAGAGGATCCAGCAAGGGCCCAGTGATGTCCTTCAGGTGGCCCAGCACCAGTTTTTCAAATGACTTCATGACTACAGACGTTAGAGCCACAGGCCTGTAGTCATTTAGTCCTGTAATTTTGGGTTTCTTAGGGATGGGGATGATGGTGGAACGTTTGAGGCATGAAGGGACTTCGCACAGCTCCAGCGATCTGTTGAAGATCTGTGTGAAGATGGGGGCCAGCTGGTCAGCACAGGATTTCAGACAGGCTGGTGTAACACAATCTGGGCCTGGTGCTTTTTTCCTTTTCTGCTTCCGGAAGACCTGGCGCTCTGCATCCTCGCTGATCTGAATTGCAGGTGTGGGGGAGAGGGGGGATGCAGGAGGTGTGAATGGTGAGAGCGCTTGATTGGAGAAGTGTTAAGGGCGGTTCCCGCTTTCTTTCCCCATCTGCACGTCCTGAAGTGTTTGATCAGTGCCGCTGCTCCTCCGATAACAACGTTCAGTTAAATGTCTGAACAATTGAAATCCAGTAAAATATCTTGTGGTGTTTTCTGCCAAATGTTCAGCAGTTCATCCCTGGTGAAACTGATTGCAGGAATATAACTAAAAACAGGACAAACTAAAAAAACAACAACTGCAGAGCACGTCACGGAGGTAGCCATCCTATATCGGCGCCAGCGAGAATTAATCATAGCGAGAATTAATCATAATTTCAGAGGAAGTTGCCTTTACTTAAAAAATAATGCCAACTGTTGCACTAAATTTATTTTGTTGCGTCCATAAAATATTTTTTAGAGTGTGAAATATACATTCTCACAGATTGTAGCCTATTCATTACCACATGTATTGAATCATCTCTTTATGTTTTTCTTAATCCCAAACAAACTCCAGACATTTACATTTAATTTTGCACCAAATTGCATCACTTTCCTCTTTTTCATCTTCTGTACAGCATAGCATACAACACGTCTACATCATGAAAATATCACCCCTATTTGGGGGAATATAAAAGGTGTAAAAAAAAAAACTTAAAAATGTATCTTCGTTTAGCTAGAGTCTTAAGTTGCAGTGACTCTAAATCATCCATTAAAGTTTGCAACTCGAGACTGATCCTATTATAGTCAGCCATCTCTTTTATCACCTTCATTATTTTTTTTATTCAAAGTTTCTTGTTTCTGCATCAACCTGATCACAGTTCTCAATTTAATCCATATAATGTTGATGTTCCATTATTTTCTTCCATCCTCTTCTTTGCTTTTCAATGTTTTTCCACTTTCACTTGTTTTAGCTTGTCTTTCTCCTGTGTCTCCTCTCCTGCTTTATTATGCTTGTAGCCCTTGAATGATGGGATCACCAAAATCAACATTTATGTGACCTTCTTCACAATTTCCTAAAGATATTGGCCCAGTCGGGGGTTCATCTGAAAACCACACATTTGCCCCCTTACCGGGAATTATTTTATCTTGCAGGTTTAATTTATTTGTTTCTTGTTTTAATTAGGCCTAAATAATGGGAGCAAAATTATACACTGCCTAATGTTTTACTAAAATAAAGAAAATTATTTATAAAACATGCAAGCCTAGCTCACTAAAATATACCACTTGTAATGCTCCGATGCAAAGTAAACCACAATTTATTTTGAATAATATAACACATAATTAATATTATATAAATTATACTGCACACCTATTAAGTGTGTCAAATCTAAAATATGGTGTAGATAAAATATAAGCACAGGCTCAAAGGCTTGACATTTATCCTGCTTGAATTTGTTCTAAGAAATGCACATAACTTCATAAGGACTAAACTAGCCTGCAGTGCTTTTCTTTCATTTTCCGCAACTGCATCTGTCCAATTTAACACATTGGTAAGGCTTTGCAAAAATGTGCTGTGATGCGCTTGTTTGATAACTTGTGTTTAAAGTACCACTCAGCGGTCAAAAGCTGCAAATGCATTTTGCAGACGTGGCAGCAGCGGTACTTGCGGCGGTAGAAACTACATTTTGGTTGGCAACCTACTGTATATCAATATTTCGGTGCTTTGAGCTTTCCTTCTACTCTGATGAGTCACTCAGTCCCTGCAACTAAAAGCCACTGTATGAGGCTGCTACCAGCACACTTTACAGTTGGGATGGTACTCTGCAGGTGATGAGCAGAGCTGCTTTCCTCTTTACATGATTTTTAGAATTGAGGTTCATCAGAAAATAAATATTGTTTCTCAGAGTCTGAAGGTCCTTTAGGTGCTTTGTTGCAAATTCCAAGTGTGTTTTCATATGTCTTCATTGAAGAGAGGATTGAGTCTGGCCACACCGCCATAAAGCACAGATCAGTGGAGTGTTGCAGTGATGTTTGTCCTTCTGTAGGTTTCTCCCATCTGGATATATGATTATTGAGTTCAACTAGAGTGACCATTAGCTTCTTGGTCACCAGTATAACCAAATCCATTCTCCATCATTTGCTAAGTTTGGCCCAGGAGGCCAGATCTAGGAAGATTCCTAGTTGTTCCAAACTTCTTCAGTTATGGATAATGGAGGCTGTATGCTTCTGTGAAGCTTTAATGCAGCACATTTTTTTTCTGAACTCTTCCCCAGATCTGTGGCTTGACTCAGGCAGTGTTAATTTTGTTCATACTTTTTGTAGACAAAATTTTTTTCACCAACTAAAACATTTTCAAAACTAAATTTGAAAGTGTGAAATACAAATTAAAACAAGACAAATGTTAGGGAGTCATGATTTGGGAAGAGCCTTGGCAGGGGCGAGAGATTGGGCGGGACTAAAGCTAACATACACTTGCTGCACGTTGTCAAAAATGTCATTATCTGAGAGTAAGAGAAGAACTTACATATGGATACAGTAGATTTGATGACACAAACGAGAACTCAATTTCAGCACACACTCAAAGCAACACCGCTAACACAGCCCACGAGTACTGTTTTACATCGCATGAAATTACAACATACACAAAATTATGTTGAATTGTCTATTTTGACAAGTATTCAAGTAAACACACAGTTATGTCTTAGGTGTCCGTAAACAGTTGTGAGAATATTGCATGTGTATCAGTACATTGCATCCGTACATTCGATTTTTAAAAAGACAGCAACCTTTCCAAATCATGAGTGCTCCTTTGCTAAATTTTTAGTGGCCCAGATAAATGTGTGAATACTTATGCAATGGCACAATTTCCAATGTTTTTTTTCTAATAAATTTGCAATGATGATACAAAACCTGTTTTATGCTTTATCATTATGGTGTATGGAGTGTGGATTGACATGGACATTTTTTTTATTTTAAGGAGTTTAGAATAAGGCAGTCTCAAAACAAAATGTGAAAAAAAATGAAGGGGGGTATAAATACTTCCACAAGGCACTGTGTGTTAGTCAACAGAAAGAAAAGATACAGACTATTCTATCCTCAATCGGTAGCTAGTTGTGATATTAAATTTGTGTTGTCAACACAATTTTGAGTTTCATTCATTAAGTCATTAATGTAATCATAAGGAAGAACAGAGATGTGTGTTATAAATAAGACTGGACTACTGATAGAGATGTATTTTTTCTTCAGACACAGTCTTCCATCTTCAGATGTTTCTCGTTTTCTGTCCAAATATTCTGATGTTTCTTGCTTATGTCTTCTGGGCTGTTTCTGAAGGTCAGTATTTCACTGCTGATTAATTATCAATGCATTATGATAAATCATTAAAATAGTTTTTTATATGTTCAGTAATATCTGGTCTGTTTCAGGTTCTCTGTTTGAGGCAGTCTCTTGTGCTCTTTTTTTTCTGAGGCCTCTCATGTTGCTCTGGGCGGCTCCATATTTTAATGACTTTAAAGGTATTGTAGATTTACAATTATTTATAGATTAATATTTTCAGGTTTCTATCACTTCTATCTTGTTTTAATTGTGGTTTTGTGAAAGAGCCCTGACACTCCCATCATGTTTTGTGAGCCATGCGCTCTCGCCTGCATGCCCTGTTTCCTTATTCAAGGTGGAGTGTGGTGTTCGGATCCTGTCACTCATGTCTTGTTAAAACGGATTATAGTTGATCATTTGCACTTGTTTCTAAATCTTGCTGATTTATACATACAAGTGTTTTAAACCATTCACGCACATTCTGAGCTGCACGCACTCATTCTCGCATAGTCGGTTATGTCTGAAGTGAACGTAAACAATGGTGAAAGAAATCTCAAGTGCATCATTATATTTGATCCGTGCATTCTGTCTTAAAGAGGCAGTAGCATATAAATACCTGCTGTTACATAAGCGCCACCTGCTGTCAGAGAGTGACATTTGCGTCACATTCTCGAAGCAAAAAACAGACGATTTTGTTTTTGCTTTAAATTTAGAAATTAAACAATCTAAATCCATTCTAAATATGCAGTGGTTGCCTTTGATTTTAAATGTTAAAAGCACAGCCAAAGCCTTAGTTTGTTTATATGAAGAGATTTATTTTATTTGTATTATTTAATTATTTGATTAGATTTTGTTGGAGAAATAATAAAATGACACATTTTCATTAATAATTTGTCTTAAATCTCATTTAGATCTTTTTTTCCCTCAAAAAAAAAAAAGAAACTTTCTTTTGTTAAATCAGTGAATCATTACATCCCTAAATGCTACTAGTATGTTTCTGTGGTATCAAAAAGTATTCTGTTATTTAAAAATTAAGAACCATATATATATATATATATATATATATATATATATATATATATATATATATATATATATATATATATATATAAATTTAGCAAATATATCACCTGCAAAATTATAGGATCTGTTAATCAAAATCTAACATGATGAGGCAATATTATAAGATCCGCGGGTTTTGTGATCCGTTGCACTCCTACTCTCTTGACTTGTTATTTGAAGAAAAAAAAAGTTTTTCATTTAATTTAAAGTTTTTCTCTCCAGTGAAGATCAACCAATGTCTTTTTTCATTTTTTGTTTGTTTGCTTGTTTTTATTCACGCTAATTAAATACATTTTGGGCTACCAAACTCTGAAGAATGTCTGCCTTTATTGTTGTCTTTTGTAGTTGCACACGGGTGTTTTTTTTTTGTTTTGTTTTTTTTTTTCACTGGCTGCGTGCTTTCATGTCAGGTTATGTCTTGTGTTGTGTAGCTCACAGCTTATATTTACATTGGTTGCGAGCTTTCATGTTGTTATGTCTTGTGTGAACACGCAGTTTATGAATATTCTTATTATCTTTGGTTCATGTCTTGTTTTGCACATGTTTTGCATATGGCAGGTTATTTGTTTTGCTGGCCATGTGCTTGTGTTTTTGTTTTGTGTGAGCACAGGGCATTTGACGTATTTCCATGTGCCTTGTGCTCTGATATCTATTGTCTTGACCATCTTGTTACCTCATTATTGGTTCAGTTACCCCACCTGTTGTCCCTTGTTTGCTCCCTATTTATTCTCCTTGTGTTTGCAGTACTGTACTAGTTTGTTGTCATGTTATTTTTTGTTTTACAGACAATATTAAATCATGGATTGGAAATTACAGTCATGAGGCAGAATATGTTTTTTTCTCAGCTGTTTTTTATTCAGGTAAATAAAACCAAATGTAAATCATCAAGCATGATGATCGAACACATTAAAAAGACACATTAAAAACTACATTGCAGTTACATTGAATAGTAATTACATGGAATAGTAATTACACTGAACAAAATTATTAACACAGCATTTTTGTTTTGGCCCCCATTTTTCATGAGCTGAACTCAAAGATCTACACAAAAGGCCTATTACTCTAAAATACTGTTCACAAATCTGTGTTTGTGAGCACTTCTCCTTTGCCGAGATAATCCATCCATCTCGCAGGTGTGGCGTATCAAGATGCTGATTAGAAAAAAGGCAAAAAAGGCTGTTTTATCACACAGCACAATGCCACAGATGTCACAAGTTTTAAGGGAGCGTGCTATTGGGATGCTGACTACAGGAAAGTCCACCAGAACTGTTGCCCATGGATTAAATGTTAATTTCTCTACCATAAACCATCTCCAAAAGTTTTTCAGATCATTTGGCAGTACATCCAAAGATCATCTGAGACCAGCCACCCGGACAGCTGCTGCAACAATCAGTTTGCGTAAACAATAAATGTATCCACAAACGGTCAAAAAACATCTCAGGGAAACTTGTCTGCATGCTCGTCATCCTCATCGGGGTCTCGACCTGACTGCAGTTTATCACCGTAACCGACTCGAGGGGGCAAATGCTTCCATTCGATGGCGTCTGGCACTTTGGAGAGGTGTTTTCAGGGCAGATGGCAGATGGCAAATGGCAGACAACGTGTATGGTGTCATGTGGGTTAGCGGTTTGCTGTCAACGTTGTGGATTGATTGCCCCATGGTGGCAGTGGGGTTATGGTATGGGCAGGTGTATGTTATGGACAATGAACACAGGTGCATTTGATGGCATTTTGAATGCACAGAGATACTGTGACAAGATCCTGAGGCCCATTGTTGTGCCATTCGTCTACAACCATCACCTCATTTTGTAGCATGATAAAGCAAGGCTCTGTATTCCTGGAAGCTGAAAACATCCCAGTTCTTGCATGGACAGTATACTCACCGGACATGTCACCCATAGAACAAGTTTGGGACTCTCTGGATCAGCGTATATGAAAATCTGCACATTTTGGAAGGGTCTTTTATTGTGGCCAGCCTAAGGCATAACTATGCAATAATTATGCTGTCTAATCAGCATCTCGATATGCCACACTTGTGAGGTAGATGGATTATCTTGGCAAAGGAGAAGTGCTCACTAACACAGATTTAGACAGATTTGTGAACAGTATTTTAGAGAACAATATAATATTTATATATTTTTGTGTACAATATAAAGTCTTAGATTTTTGAGTTCAGCTAATGAAAAATGGGGGCAAAAGCAAAAGTGTTGTGTTTATAATTTTGTTCAGTGTACATTTAAATTATGTACTATTGCCAATATCCTGCAGGAAATCATAAACACAGCAACCACAAAAAATATGATATTAATTCCTGGAAGTGACTTTTGTTACTGTTGTCTTTTCGTCAGTAGAACATATATTTAGTGCTGAATTTCTGTATGTTTATAGGATTGATAACATTTTATGACTCTTATAATCTACAGCGTTAAATAATGAAAAAATATATTAGTTGATACAATAAAACATGATGCTACTAGCTACTTCTACATCACATCTCAGCATGTTTTGGGGTCATGTCAATGGTCATTTAATCAGCACAAAGGTCAGCTGAACTGACAGTTCAAAGCATGTGTCGTAATGTTGCTTCTGTTCAGTGAGAGTTTTTGTAGTTCAATTGATCTGTATTTTATATTTTGATCTTCTATTTGACTAATTGCTGGTTTTTATCTCTTCCTTTCCTCCAGTTCTGTTTAAATCTGCCTTGGACAAAAGTCTGAATTACGCTGGATTTAAAGGTGTCATGATTATAGTCCTCTTTGTGATCGTGCTTATGTTCATCCTCTTCTATATCATTTTCTGTAAGTATTTCCTTTCATCAGGAGTCAGTGAGATGAATGTGCTGTGAAATCATGTTTTACCTGATTAATGCTGTTTGTTAAAGGCACAACATATAAAAACCATAATATCAGACCTTGATTTATCAGTAAATTGAAGCATTTCCAGCAGACAAGGTGAGTTTAGAGAGCAAATTGTATATGCATTATGAGATGTTTTACATAAACTACTGTTGGGCAATATGGTGAATTTTCAAATCATCACATCGTCAGCCTGTCAGATCGACGATATTATCATCCATGGGTGTAGCAAGAGAGAGACTCTTTGTTCTTGTCATAGCATAACTATTTGGTGTTTAAAACTGTGCAGGTGCGCAAGATAGAGCCAATGGAATCACCAGTAATCGAAAAAAATATACTTTCAAACACACTGATGAACTAATGTTAAATATGAAATACTGTATTTAAAACAGCTAGTTCCTGTATGGTTGGACACTACTTTCATATCACGCATCCTGTGACAAATTTGTCGCATCTGCGCCCGGAAATTATCAGTCTAAATGTTCTCCAAAGTCAGTCAACAGTGAAAAGCAATCGTAGATTTTATTTAAAGTCCAACAGTTTAATACTTATACTGGACATAAACAAACACGTTAAATATAAAGCATTCAAATCAGGTAAGATCATATATTTGGAGTAAAGTTGAATTGAAGTGATGCATCAGTCATACAGCGCTCAAGACCGCGCTCCTCATGACGAGACCGACGCACCGCCACAGAAACAAGAAAAAGTTGACTTCTAACATAACTGTGGCATTCAACTCAGTCAGTGAGGGCTCATTTAAAATATTACACATATACAGGCCGTTCAGATTACTTGTTAAAGTGCAATGAAATACCTTATATCTGCAGACGATGTACATCCATTTGTGGATGGAGACTTTGTAACGACCAAAACGATGTATTTTGCATGCATCACATTTACATTTACATTAACATTCATTAAGCAGACACGTTTATCAAAGGCAACTTACAAATGAGAACAATAGAAGCAATGGGACCAATAAGAGAACAACAACAGAATACAAGTGCCATGACAAGTCTCACTCAGTCTAGTACAGAAAACTTTTTTTTTTTTTTTGAGAATATGATAGACAAGAAAAGAAAAGGTAATTTCTAGTATTAGTCACGTGCTGGCAAAAAAAAATGTGTGTCTTTTAGATTTTGTTTGAAAATGAGTAAAGACTTAGCTGTACGAATATTTGTATATTTATTTGTTGCACCTTACTCAATCCTATTCCATTATCTTATTTCCTATTTCCATTAGCAGTAATCATTTAGCATAATCTTTCCCACAGAATCTCAGTTCTGTCCCAGAGTTCGGTTTATTTTTTTATCTTTATTAGAAATATGAGTCTTGGTTCTGTGATGTGATCAGGATCCAACATTAGTGAAAACTAAGGCTGTATGTAAGCATTAATTTAAATAGCATTGCTGACCTTTGATCACAAACACTTGATATCAGTAGTTCAGTAATGCATAGAGAAAAATCACATACTTTACCTTAACTCAGTGGTTCTCAATCTTTTTTTTTTTTTTACCAGGCCGCACGCATATAACTTACATATTATGTCACCAAAACAAACCAACCTGATTTATTATATCCTAAATATTATTATATCTAATAGATTACATTCATTGAAATAAATAAATAATTATACTTCCCATAAATAAAACACTCGATGCTGTCGGGAGCTGAGCAATGTTGTGAAATTTAGCTTGAAAGTAGTAACAGCACAATGAAGTTGCGATTGTAAAGCTTGTGTTATATTTCTGCACGGCCAGCGCAGACACAGACTTCTTCCACTTATACTTCCGAATGCGTATGCTGATGGTCTACTCTGCAACAAACATGTGAACAAACAATTGCCCAGAGTTATTGCACATCTGGCTGTCTTTACACTTTTTCACACTGTCTGCACATGTGCAATTGTGCTTTTGAAGCCTACTGACAACGCGCACCTGTCCACGCGGTCATAGAAATTGGGGGGCACACAGTCGTCCGCTAAGAGCCTACACACACTCTCCCATGACGATTTTTTATGTCACGTCTACTTAGCGTTCCATAGCAGACTCACACAGAGTTTAACAGAGGCTTACACATGCACAGGAGCATGACTTGACACGCCACATTGCAGAAAATGTGCATTCACAAATGTAGCCTATGTTGATCCAAATATGGAAAGCACTTTCAAATTTAATAATATGAGATTGTCTCCAGAGACGTTTTGTCACATTTCTTTAATTAAGGATGATTGCTGCGTAGTATGGGTGTTTCCATTTGCTTGAACTTCTTCAAGTGAGTTGCGGGGCAAACCGAAAATCCAGCACTCTCCTTCACTACTGACACTGCAACTATTCTTGTTTGTATTTGTTCATTCGCTGGCATTTTCCACATCTCCCTTAAAAACAAATTTGTCCATTCTGATACTCAATTTTACCTTAACTAATGCCTGTTGACTATTTGAATTGAATTATGCCAAAGTGCACACTTTTAGAGTAAGTGTTCGTTAAATGCATATCCTTTATGTGAGTAGGTCTGCTCATGTCTGAAAATAATATATGAAAAAAAAAATACATAAAAAAAACATTTGGCTAAAGCTTATATTTCTCAAGTACATTTTTAAATTAATGTAAAAAAAAAAAATTGTAAAACTAAAAAAATACATTTTTTATTTGTGTTCAGAATGGTGGGAAGCATTTGAATTTGTGATGGCCGTGGGTTGAGAACCACTGCCTTAAATATTTGACTAGAAACACATTAAGTAAACTTGGAAATTTTCATCATCTCAACAAACACTATATTTCAAGTTGTGATAAGTATATTCAACAACAATTTATTACAGTGTATAATTACAGAGATTTATTATGGAGATCTTTATCACTAGTCTTTATTACACATACAATTTTTATTTTATTTTTATTTATTTATTTATTTTTTGACGTTCAATCACTTTAGGGCCCTCCGAACCTCGTCCTTCGACACAGTGATTACATGATTATCACTCCTTTGACTGCTGCTTCCTGAGGCGCTGATCAGCAGACTTGTGCTGCTTAGATTGTTTTCAAAGCAGCCGTAGAAAGAGTTTAGCTCACCAGCCAACTACTGATTTGTTCTCACCTCTGCAGAGGATTTATTTCCAGAGGCACAGATGGACCTTAGGCCCTGCCACATGCATCTGGAGACATTGAGCTGAAAATGAGACTCTACTTTTTCCCAGTATCAGAGTTTGGCGGCTCTTACTGCACTTTAAAGAACTTAGCACAATGCTTTGTACTTGCTCATGTGTCCTGAGAGAAGACCAGAATTGTATGCAGCAGTGCATTTGTTTACTGCTGTACGGATTGTTCTGTCCACCCCTGGTTTCTGATTAGACAAGGAGCTAATAGTTATAGTTTCTATTGCTTGATTGGCTAGCATGTTTACAAAGCTTAATGCTACATCTGTGAACTAGCTGACATCAGATGAACTTGCCCAAAACATGTCCCAGTCTGCGTCTGGGAACAGCTCCAGTCAAGACTCCAAAAGAGGGGAGAGCAAACACTCTGCAGGGTATCTATCTCAAACACTGCAAAAGCATCCACCCCAGTTATCAGTTTTTCACTTTGCTGCCATCTGGTAAGCGCTTCTGTAGCCTGATGGCAAAAACTGAGAGACTTAGGAGTTTCTTCCCCCAGGCCATCAGACTCAAAACCAGCTTCATAATATCTACGTGTCTCAACTTAATATTCACTTAATCAGTAAGACATTTTTCATTCTCTAACTCACATTGACATACTGACAGAGTGTCACGCTGTCTGGTCTCTGTTTCCCTTGTTGTCCACTTGTGGGGTCACTTCCCCTTAGGCACCTCACCGTAGGCACTACAATTCCCACTAGCCTTGTCCCTTCATCACAGTAATTGCACTCCTGTTAATTGCACCAGGTGTCTTGACTTATTAGTCATTAGCCTCCCTATATCTACCAGTCTTTTCCTGTTTGTCTTCATGGAGTCCTTTCCTTCCGTTTTCCAGTATTCTCGTCTTCCGAGTTCCTCGTATTCCGAGTTCCTGTTCCTGTTCCCTTTCCTGTTCCTCCTTTGTTTTGTTTGTTTGGATTGATTTCTGGTTTTGACCCTGGCTTGTTGGATTACGATTTAGATTAGCCTAAATAAAACATACCTGCAAATGGATCTCTCTTTTCCTGTGTTTCACTGGGTCCCGAACATCACAGAAGGACTCCATCCCCTAAGATCCAGCGGTATGGTTTTTGATGTTTCCTCCCCAGCCACCGAGCGGGATAGAAGGAGTGGTTTTGAGGCAACCCGCCTGGTCGTGCTTCGTGGGACCAGGGGAGGTCGCAGAGGAGTGAGTGGTCGAGAGGAGGTCTGGCATCGCTCTCCACCATGGCGCCCCCTTGGACCCTGGGCCCGTGAGGGACGGATCGGAGCTGCCGTCTCACCATTGCTGACGGAGAGGGGAGAGGTGGTGCACATCTGCCGAGCCAGCGCCGCTGCACAAGATGGCCACCAGGCCAGCGCCGCTGCGCAGAATGGCCGCCGGCCCAGAATGGCCGCCGGCCCAGCGCCGCTGCCCAGGATGGCCGCCAGCCCAGCACCATTGCACAAGATGGCCAGCAGCCCAGCGCCACGAGGCAAGATGGACGCCAGCCCAGCTCCACAGCACAAGGTGGTCGCCAGCTCAGCACCACGATGCAAGATGGCTGCCAGCCCAGCGCCAAAGCACAAGGTGGTCGCCAGCACAGCGCCATGAAGCAAAATGATCGCCAGCCCAGCGCCACTACCCAAGATGGCCGCCGGCCCAGCAGCACTGCCCAAGATGGCCGCCAGCCCAGCGCCACTGCCCAAAATGTCCGCTGGTCCAGAGTTATGGCACAAGATGACTGCTTGTCCAGCGCCTCTGCACAGAATGACAGCCACAGTTGACCCTCCAGAGTCGAGTCAGGTGCTCGTGGACCTTCCAGAGTTGAGTCAGGTTCCCGTTGACCCTCAAGAGTTGAGTCAGGTTCTCGTTGACCCTCCAGAGTCGAGCCAGGTTCCCGTGGACCCTCCAGAGTCAAATCAGGTTCCCGTGGACCCTCCAGAGTCAAGTCGGGTCCCGTGGACCCTCCAGAGTTGAGTCAGGTGCTCTGTGACCCTCCATAGTCAGGGCTGGTGCTCGGTGACCCTCCAGAGTCAGGGCTAGTCACCGTTGACCTTCCAGAGTCAGGGCTAGTCACCGTTGACCTTCCAGAGTCAGGGCTAGTCACTGTTGGCACTCCGGAGTCAAGCCAAGTCACCGGTGAAATTCATGGACAAAGGCAAGTCACCAATGATCTTCATGGGCAAAGTCCAGTCACCAGTATTGTTCATGAACAAAGGCAAGTCACCAATGATCTTCATGGACAAGGTCAAGTCACCAGTGTTCTTCATGGGCAAGGTCAAGTCACCAACTATCTTCATGGGCAAAGGCAAGTCACCAATGATCTTCATGAACAAATGCAAGTCACCAATGATCTTAATGAGCAGAGTCAGGCTACCAATGATCTTTGATCTAACTACTTATATAAGTATCATTCACTTTTCTGTGAGTGCAGTACATCTGCAAAGCAATAACACTCGTTAGCTTGTCATTAGAGTTTTCTTTTCTCCTTTCCTCTCTCTCGCTCCAGTTTTTCACAAGTTCATCAAATAACCGCAGTAAGAATATTTCATCAAGCACGGTGAGTAATGGCTTCTCCTGTTATCGTTATTTGCACCTCTTGCCACATGTTTAGTTTATCTATCTCTGTCGCTGATAAGGGATTCACATGTGATAAATGCAGGGAAATAGTTAGGCTGACAGAGAAGATTTCAGAATTAGAGACACGCATCCAAACTTTAATTGAGGACAGTAAGAATGTTAGGGCTCTAGATACAGCTTTGGATGCATTTATCCCAGGGATTCCTGTACATTGTCCGCTTTCAGCAGAGCCCCTGCAGCAGGGCAACTGGGTGACGCTGAGGCAGCGTAGTCGTGGGTCAAAACACCACTCTTCTGTTCCAAACAAAACATTAAACAGGTTCTCCCCACTCAGTGATGCACCCACTGAGAAACCTGATGAAAGTGCTCTAGTTATTGGTGATTCTATTGTATGGAACGTGAATATAGAGACACCCGCCACCATAGTCTGGGATTCCCCCAGCGTTGTGTTCTCTTCAATGCAACTGTGTCCTCAGAGCACCTCTGCATGGTGTGGTGGTCCCAGGCTTCCCCACAAGGCCGGTAAGTTCTCATCCATGCTGTGGCCAAGGTTTACAGAGCTGTGGGTGAGGCCGCTTCTGCCCTGCACACCATGGCCACCATTCAAGTCTACAAAGCCAAGCTGCTCAAAGAGCTGCACGGGGGCAGTGCTGACCCAGGGGTTTTGCAGAAGGTTACTGCACGCTTCTTGGGTCAGGTGATGTCCACTTTGGTGGTCCAGGAACGCCACCTATGGCTGACCCTGGCAGACATGAGGGAGTCTGATCGGTCTCCCAGGCTGGCCTCTTCTGCGACACGGTAGAGAATTTTGCCCAGCAGTTCTCTGCCGCCCAGAAGCAGTCTGAGGCCATCAGCATCCTGCCCCAGCAGGAATTCACAAATTATGTGCCCTGATGCAGAAATTGACTCCTTAATTTCGCCTGTTAATTGTGGTTGGCATTGCAAGTCACATGTTCATATAGCCCCAGAATCAGCTAAAAAGTCAATCAATATCCCCTCTACCAGCATAGGATATTTAGCCATTGTCATAAAAGCTTCACTTTTATACATTATTGTACATTTATCAGGATGTTTACCAACAGAATCAGACATACAAAAAGGAAAGAAAGCTTTTTCTTAATTGCAGAGCGAAGAAAGTAAATCAGTGTGTGTGGTTAGAAAGTTTTCACTTATCTGACTTGTGGCTGTTGACTGCTCGCCCTGGACCCCTCCTCTCGGCTCTCCGTCTCCCTAGCTTCAGTCTGCTTCTTGACTTTGCTGGTCATCTGGACAATCCTTCGCTCAATGACCATCCTTTTTACACATTCCGCATCTGGTACACTTGAATGTTGTATGTTCATCAGTCTTGCAGATCCAACAACCCCATCTCTCAGAATGTCTTTCAGTCTCATTCGGATTCTTACTCCTTGTCTTTTCCATCTTCCCCCTTTTGCTTGCTGGTTTCGCTCTGCAGATTTGCCCCCAGGCTTCGACATGGCTTTCCACTCCCTTTATGCCAGCTCGTAGCCCCCAGTTTCACTGCCGGCAGCCTTCTCAGTCCGTGCAAGGTAGGGCTGAATTTTTGGGAGAAGGTGACTAATTCGGTAGAAAATGTATCATCTGCTTCGTCAGGGCTTGGTAAGTGAGTCATCGGTTCTTTCATGTCAGTCACAGTCCACGCTCTAAAGACCATAATGGGCCAGTCAGGACCGAAACTTCAATTATTGGAGCTGTTTTACTCACATTTTCTTCTTTCACTATTTCTTCTTTTTCTTTTTTTTTTGTCGGGGGTGCTCTGTGCAGTATTTCCTCCTCAATTTCTTCGTTGGGGGGTTTCAGAAATAATTTCTGGATCGTCCTCTGTTTCTTGTCTCCATTCTGGTTCTAACCAGGCGCTGTTGCTCTTTTCAGTGGAGAGCAGTCGAGGTCAGGGTCCATTTTCATGGCTTGTTATGGGATAGTGTGGATAAGGCGGCGGTGCCTGTTTAGAAACAGAAACATCAGAGCAGTTAGGTCTATGTGAGGCATTTACATTTTCTTCACATTCTCTAACTTTCTTTTCCTCTTCCTCTACCTGCTAATTCCCTCTGCATCACTCTTCTCTCTCTATTTGCTTCCGCTATCCAATAATTCCCAGTTTGCTCACACGTTTCACACAACACCCTTTTTGTCTCTCGCTTCCCTCTTCTACTGATTTCTTCACAGCTTTTAATTTCATAACACTCAATGTTCCCTCTTTTGTAAAGCCATGGTATTTAATTAATTTATATCTTGTATGCATTTCTGGCCATACACTTTTTTTCATTTGCCAATATACTGGTGTATCATATTCAACGAGCTTGCTCGGAGACTTTCCCATATATTTGCTGTTTCCTTCTCTGTGTCTATTATTTGGCACGCTTATAATCTCTCAGAGGTCTCTAACAGATCCGACTTTCCTGCCTAGGCTGGAGAGGCAATAAACGCACCGTCTCAATTCCCCTCTTAGAAATGTATTAACCACTTGCGCGTGATCTCAACTTATTGCTTCAAAATATCTGGATCGCCTTGATCTCAATTTCTAACTCAATTTCTGATCACGCCTGTTGCAGCAGTTTCAATTCCCTATAATTCAATTATAGTATCCCCCCCCCCAGAATCTTCTTGATCATGGCACTCTGCCACCCACAGCTTCAATAAATATTTTAACTGTGCTGCAACCGTCACTGTGATCTCAGTTCTCCCGGAGACTTCTTGATTGTGCTTCCCACAGAGAAGGACCCACCGCTATGGTTCGACCCTTTCTAGTTTAATTTAAATTCTAATTTCTAAAAAAATGCCAAAATTTTGAATATTATGAACTGTCTCTTACCCGAGAGTTCTGTTTCTTCCCAGGTTCTTTTCTGATTCCAGTGGTGTCACCTCCGGGCATTGGTGGTCGGTCCCCTTCTCCCTCAAGTTTAATCGGGGTTACGGCTGAACTTCTATTGTTTAGGATTGGCCAGTCACCGTCTGCTCAAAGGTCCAGAAGACACATCCAATGAATCCCAAGTCTGACACGAAATTGTGGGGCAAAATTAAATCAACTCTCATCAGCATAAGAGACAGGTTCACTCTCAGTTATAATTAAAACTAAAACTTTTATTCTTTGCAAAGAAGGTTAGACAGTCATAAAGTAACAAGTTCCTGCAGAGTGCGACAGACGAGGGGAGGGCAGTCCTCCACCTTATATCCCTCTACTGCGTCAAGGTTACAAAGTCTTAACAGCTGCACTTTTCAATGGATAACATAAAACACACTCTTCTGTAGGCTGTTTCTCACACATTTAGGACTTACTCTTAGGCCCTTTACCCATCTCACGGTGTCCACACAAAAATTCTAACAAAACACATGCATATATGGTCATGCAGAAGCAATGTTAATTAATTTTTCCACCACAGCATGGACACTATGGTACACAGCTGGCCGCTGGGCCTGTGCAAGTATGTGTTTCCCCCAGTGAGCCTTCTTGCACAGACATTGTGCAAGATCAGGGAGAACGAGGAGCAGGTCCTCATGGCTGCG
Organism: allo-octoploid hybrid of Carassius auratus x Cyprinus carpio; assembly: GCA_024542945.1. Lineage (NCBI taxonomy): Eukaryota > Metazoa > Chordata > Actinopteri > Cypriniformes > allo-octoploid hybrid of Carassius auratus x Cyprinus carpio. The sequence continues at coordinate 27,358,231 of CM044999.1, read as the reverse complement.
CCTTTTTGGCCCAGTTGGACCTGGTTCCCCGAACTTGTACTCTTCGCAACATTCCCTCCCTGGCCAATTTCTCTGAGGAAAGACCTTCTTTCACAGTGACGTGGCACCCTCTGGGACCCACGTCCCAATCTTGGAACCGACATTGTGGGTCCTGGATGGGTCACAGAAGGTTTAGGTGAAAGCTACCGTCACTTCAGCTAGAGCCGTGTCCACCTGATACGCCTATGCTTTGAAGTGGAACCTCTTCATCACTTGGTGTTCTTCACGGCTTGAGGACTCCTGGAAATGCCCGATTGGGTCAGTGCTTTCCTTACTTCAGGAGGGGTTGGAATGAAGGCTTCTCCTTCCACCCTCAAGGTCTATGTGGCTGCCATTTTGGCTCACCATGACCCTGTTGAAGGTAAGTCTATTGGGAAGCACGATCTGATCATCAGATTCCTGAAAGGAGCAAGGAGGCTTAATCTGCCTCGCCCTCAGCAAGTCCCCTCTTGGGACCTCGCAGTGGTTCTATCGGCACTGCAGAGGGCTCCCTTCGAACCCTTGCTCTCAGAAGATCTAAAGTTTCTATCTTTGCAAACTGCATTCCTCACGGCTTTAGCTTTGGTGAATAGGGTCAGGGACCTGCAGGGATTTTTAGTTGAAGAAGTGTGCTTGGAATTCGGGCCGGCCAACTCTCATGTTATCTTGAGACCCTGGCCTGGGTACGTGCCCAAAGTTCCCGCCACTCCTTTTAGGGATCCAGTAGCGAGCTTGCAAGCGCTGCCCCTGAGGAGGCAGACCAAGCCCTGGCGCTGCTCTGTCCAGTATGTGCGCTCCACACTTACGTAGACAGAACTCAGTGCCTTAGCACCTCAGATCAGGTCTGTCTATGTTACAGAGACCAGCAGAAGGGAAAGGCTGTCTCCAAGCAGAGGTTATCCCACTGGATAGTGGATGCTATTGTTCTGGCTTATCAGGCTCAAGACATGCCATGCCCCCTAGGGGTGAAAGCTCACTCAACTAGGAGACATAGCCAATAGACAGCTGTAGAGCTGCAGGCTGGGCGACACCTTACACATTCCCAAGATTTTATAATCTCCTTGTAGAGCCCGTGTCCTCCTGGGTACTCGCCCCTTTGGGCCAGTAAGGACCTGCTCGGTGTCAATTCACTTGCTGCACCATTCCACTCCGTGGACTGTATGCGTGCGCTATTCCCCTCAGGTCAGAACCCTGGGTTCCTACAGCACGGTCAGCCCTGTGTGGGACTAGGTGCCTCCATGTGTTGTGATTCCCCTTCTGGACAATTCCACGTGTGTATGTCCACAGAAAGTCTCTTCACAGCATGTGTCTTTCCCCTGGCAAGCCCCTTGCCAGCTCTGTCTTTGAAACTTCCACCCTGCGGGCTGGATATCTCAGAGTTCATGTGTATCACCACCTTTGGTTGATACCTGCCTTTTGTAAGTCCTCCTACAAGCAGGTAGCCTGCTAGCATATGTCCAGCTGGAATATGCAACCTAGTGTATTCTGTGTAAGCTATAGGCCCTCACTCATGCTGGCCTCACGACAGGGTGCTATCACTCGCATGGGTCACTGGAAACAGCCATGTAGCGTTTTGTAAGGGACCCCATTCGTCAGTCTCTTTCTGACGTAATGTAGAATATGACCAACTGAAAGGGAACGTCTGGGTTACATATCTAACCCTCTTTCCCTGAAGGTGGGAATGGAGATGTTCAGGAATAGTCCATTTCACACTGGATGACAGGGGTGACTGGAAGAGTCCATGTTTTAAGGGGAAGCACATTCTACAATGATTATGCACTTATTTGGTTTATATTGAAAAGCGAGTGTTTTAAAGATGTTAGTAGAATTTATATAGAAGGATTCCAATTTTCTAAATTCATAGTGTGAAAAGTACTGATCATAAAATTATTTAATTATATAAGTGGAATAATTTGTGTTAATTTGTAATCTAATGTTATGTTGGTTTTCTTTGTTTATAGTTTGACCTCACACATACAAGTATTTACAGCACTGCTATTTCAATACAAAGTAGTTTTCTTTAATGTTAACAGTCCCAGAAATGCTCATTGACATATCAGATACAGCACACGCTTTAGCAAAGAGAGGAAGACCCAGAGGAAGACACATAAATATATGTCATGTAAAGAAACACCATTTATTTGTCCTAAATTCATTATTTCCTGTTTTTATGATGCCCCTCCCTCAGAAATACACAATGGGCTGAGATTGGTCAGCTGGCTCAGTGTGTTGTGATTAGCAAAACTGCCTCCAGAGCGTTCTCCTGTTGTATTGTAGGCCAGTGGTGGTTTCTTCATTAGGGCGATTGGGCAACGAACCACCAAAGCACGAAAGGGAGGGATTTTTTTCTTTCAGTGTTACGCTAGCTTTCACTATTGTAGACTGTTTGTTCTGCCTCTAAATAATCCAATCAGCATCGAGTCACGTTTTGTGTAGTACCGCCCATTTTTGGGCGATATCAGTGAGACTGAGAATCGCCCCGAGTGCTCTCATAGACTTCCATTTAAAGATCTTTTTTTTTTTTTTCAAACTACAGGCACTGCAATGCAATCTCAATCAGTTCCGGGAGGGCTAGCCCCTAGAATGCTTTCGTCATTGTGTGTAACCTTGACTTGTGCAACGACTGGTGGGAACAGTCACATCCAATAATATTTAAAAACATTTTTTGAATTTTAACAACAAGAAAAAAATGAAAAACTAATGTAATATCTTTATCAAATGTGGAAAAAAATAAATAAATAGAGAGACGGGGACAGCTATCCTTTGTCAACTGAACTTGTTCAACATCACGGTGAACGTTACCTCAGCGCAGATTCATTCTATCATGTCATTGAAATAAATACCATTCATTCGACGTAGCAATAAGGATAAATTGGCAATTAAAGAATTGAAACCACCAAGATCAAATTTAAACATCAAACTAGTATCTATAAAAAAGTGGGAAGTTGTATAAATTAGGATTTACAAGGACGTGGTATGAATGAACGGAGAAAAGTCTAGCAGGCCTTGAAGTAGCTGCCGCTTTATTCTGCTAATTGACTGCTGCATTTTGTTCCATCGCGAGAGCGTGACAGACATCGCATGGACAACTACAGGTCTCACCAACATGCATCATCTTTTCGGAGGAGGTGAAAAAACATGAAAGAGAGAGAGAGAGAGCGATCCAGAGCAGGGCGACACGAGGAACAGGATAGAGAACTGCTGCTTTGTAACAATGTTTTTGAACTTGTGAATTCATTAGAATTGTTAAAAGATAGAATCGCGATATATATATCTATAATGTATGAACAGATTTTTAAATGCACTCATAGTTTTCTCTTCCTCTTTTCTTAAGCAATATAACATGGCCTCGCCCACTTTGTTGCATGTTCCCAGGGGCGGGGTTTATCCGGGTTTGTGATGTAACCTGGGGCATGTTCAAGTTCAAAACGGTGCGCAATGTTTTGCTACGGTTTCCGTTTACGGTTGAACGTCATGTTTTTCCGGAAATGGCATGCACCGATGTGCAGCGAGGTTTAGGATGCACTTTCTCTTGTTTGGTGGGTGTGTCAGAACTGCAGTCCAATCAGCAGCAACATGTATATAAAGCACGCGGTATTAAAGTGAACTCGCACAATGGCTTCAAGGAAAATAATGTACAAATGTGTTCGTTGCAGCTCGGTATACGCAACAACTGAGGTTATTAGAAGACATGTTTGTCGTAAGTTTAATTGTAAAAATATAGGATATCAACATGATGATGTAGTTGTTTATATTTTTAGCTTCATTGCAAGTGTATGACATTTGGTATAGAAATAAACATTGATAATTAAGTGCTTTTCCTAAAAATGAGAAAGAAAATACAGGGTATTAAAACTTTATGAACTACAAATAAAGTCAGTATGTAGTTTTTGCAGACATTGTTTATGCTCAAACAGCAACATTACACACTAACTGCTGTTAAAAAATAAAATAAAATTGCAATCAATCACCCCTTTAAGTGGACATTAGGTCTGTATATGATCAGTTTTTCCTTGTGTATTGAAGATTTTAAGAGTATATGATGTTTTATATGAATATTATATAAAATGGTGAATGATTGTGGGTTTTTTTAACAGTGTTGATGACATTCACCGGGAAATTAAGCAAGTGGATCATCACTATATTCAGGATCCTGGCTAGAATAAGCTTTGATGTTTTGCCTTCACTACAATTCATTCTCCTGTTCTTTGCCTTTGGCTCGGCCGGAGGAGGTGAGTTTACATGTATTAACTTTTTACATTCATTAATGAGGAATTGTGTTAAAAAAAAAAATAAATAAAAAAAAACGAGGGCTGGTAATTGAACGCGTTAATTAGACTAATTATGGAGAAAAATAATGGGTTCAAATTATTAAGGCATTTGACGAACTTGCCCGGCCCCAGACCTATGTAGATCCTCTGCGATTTCATTCAGTTGATTGATGACTAATATGAGGCAGGGCAACAACTTACTGTGTGATGGAGCCTTGAGAATATCCCTAAAATTCAAGATATGTGGCAAAACGCCTGTTTGAGTTTGTGTCTCATAATAACATCACAGTTAATTAATATCACACGGGCTGTAGGCTAAGTACAAGATCACACGAGTGCAAATGTGATACTCATACAACAGTTCATTAAGTTAATATTGTATTATTTTAGACAATGTTGTCTGTGTGACCTAGGCTTGCTTGTAGTTATTAAATTGTCGACCAAATTGACTACGCCATCCACAAGTTCCGGGATGGGGGACCCTTACAATGATCTGATCTCTTTTTTTGTTCGCACAGGTGGTTCAAATAAATGAGCTAGAAGCCAGAGTACAAAAAGGGTTGATTTATTTTATAAAGTGAGAAACACAGTTCTTCTCTTATGACTGAAATGACTTGGTAACACTATTCATAACACAAAAGAAAATAAACAAATTACAACAACTCAACACCACTCTAAATTGATTTGACCCTAAATCAGGCAACGTGACCCACGTGTCACATAGTTTTTATTGTCTTTTTTGGGGCATAAGGATTTTTTTTTAATTGACTCATTTTATCATTTATCAATGCCTGGTCTGTCTCAAGTATGCTGGTCACATGATTTGCTTCAAGTTTTCAGTGGTATATCAGTCAGCCTGATCTAAATCCAACATGGCTGCCAGTGGTGGAGATCATTCAGATTTTGAGGTAGTTAATTATATATTAAACTTACTTTTCTTTTGGGAAAAAAAATAAATATTACTGCTAACATAAATTCTGAACATTGTCTTAGGGTGCTGAAGAAAAAAAAAATGTTGTTATATGTAGTCATATGTTGTTATTTAGCACGTTTTGAAATGTATGTGACTCTTGAGTCAAGTTGCCTGTTTTGGGTATAAAAAAGAGAATATTGAGAATATATTTTACATAACACTTAATTTCAATGGTTGTAATTTAAGAATGTTTTGGAATCTAGAAATAAGTTTGGTCTTGTTTTTTTTTTTTTTTTAAAGAAAAAGTAACTTCAAAAAATTACATTTACTGTAAATCAAATGTACTTACATTTTTTATATAAAATATATATTTTACAAAATAATTTTTACTCTAAAATTACTATCAAATCAAAGTCATTTCTAACCAATTCGTGTTCTAGATTTTAATTTGATATCACAAAATGTAACTTCCCATGAGATTTTTAGGCGTTGTACCAAAAATAGCCACTGGGTGTTTTTTAATGAATTCTCCTGTATCAAATTTATACATTTCACCCCATAACTGTCACCGTCCCACCTTTGGGATGCTTGGCACTCTTTTTTGTTGTTGTCTTTTTCTCTGTTGTCTTTTACTAAATCTTTTAGTAATCATCATAAATTATATATCATTTGAAAGCTTAGAAGCCCAAGATTCATCCTGTGAAAACCATTTTGGAATCGGACATTGCTTTACCATGGAAATGGTACTTTAAAATCCAATGGCGGTCACCTCCCCCTTAGTGGGCAGGGTCAAGTGTCATAAAACATTATGCATTACGGTCTTCTAGAACCAAAACTTTTTATAATCTTGGCAACAAACATATCATTGGAAAGGTCTGAGTCTCGGGATTTCATATTTGGTGGTTATTTTGAGTAAAGTAAAATTCACAGAGAAATCTAGAGAAAAAATCATTAAGCAAAATTCAAAATAGTTTTGATGACTCCCAGTGGCTGTGAGTGGTATGACTCCCTAAATAAAATCTCACAGGAACCTCCATTTTTTTCATATCAACTTCAAATTTATAACATAACTTATTTAGACACAAGGCTTTAATTGTATACCAATTTTAGAGTAAAACCTGTTATGTAAAATATTTATAATAAATAAAATATAATACAATTTATATAGTGCATATTATTTACAGTACATTTAAACTTCTATAAGTTTTTGATACTGCTAAAACACTGCTAATAAAAAAAACACTGCTAATTTTCTTTAAAAAAAGAGACCAACCTTAGGTTTATATTCCAAAGTGTTTGTAAATTACAGCAATTTAAGTTTGGATAGTGCACTTTAATGCCCATTTAAAAAATGGGGGGTAACAGAGTACTATTTTTATGGCAAAGCAAGGTCTGATTTCAAAATGTTTCACAGGCTGAATCTTGAGTTCGTAAGCTTTTGAATGATATATAATTTGTCAACATTACATCAGGTAAAGTATAGGATATAATTGTTTTAAGCATGCAGTGGTAAGTAAGCAAGTAACAGTTAACAGATTAATGACTTGGTCCTTTTTTATACCCTAATCAGGCAACGTGACCTGGGAGTCACAACTCATAAAAACCAAAATATATCAAATTTCAAAAATAATTTTGGATATGTTTTACTTAAGCTCAGATGATGTAAAAAATGACATGAAAGTATTTTTTGCTTATCATTTTCCACTCTTTCCTGTTTAAGGGTTAAATAAAACTAAACCAAATTAATTTTCAAAAGAAATAGTAACAATGTTCCAAACATATCAAAATCTAACAAAAATAATACAATAGGAGAAATAAATCATTAATTTAAAATTCTGATTAATTAAAACGACAAATCATAATTTAAAATAAAAAGAAAAACATAAGAATGACACTCAAAGTAATACAAAATAAACCTAGAATCATAAAATGGCAATTTACACCACATGGGAGGAACAAATCAAACCCAAAGAAAATTCTAACCCAATCAAACCATAATACTTAAAAAACAAAACCCAAACAAGACCTCCCAATACAGCGATATACCACTTAAATAAGACAGGCAGATTTCGCAAAAATGAATGCCACAAATCAAAACGTGTGAAAAAACAAACAAAAAAAAAAAACGATGGCCACTTGCCAAGGAAGGTTTTTACCTGAAACCATTTAAATTGTATTACACACACAACATTCTACATTACAATCATATATAAAAAATACTTACATTTCTAATGCCCTAAGGCTCACTTAATGGATAATTAAAATGCATAAGTCTCAGTAAAAAAAAAAAAAAAAAGCAGAAGCATTGCGATGCAGTCGTTACTTGACCAACCAATAATGCTCCTAAAAATATGCATTTTAATATTTTGACAATTTAAAACAAACAAACAAACTTGATTGTTACTTCCGTCCAGTGGCAGTAACAAGGCGCAAAAACGGCATGCAAACTATGTTCTCACATCAGTCATTTAAACAGGAGAAATCCTAAAACACATTTACTATAGTGAACGCAATCTCCTTTAAGATCGGCTATGGTTAAAACTGGTTTACTCACTCCGAATTGTCAGGCACAATGGGTCAAGCTGTTCTTTCAACGCGCCAGCAGAGAAAGGAACGCAAACTCGCTCACCGAGCGTAGAACCAGAGCAAACGCTGTTTCCTTGATGCCCGCGAGACTTTAAACACATCTTACCCATTACGTCATCTACCCACTTAACAGCACAACATACTCATTCCAGTTACATCTGTTTTGCTCAATTTTGCCAACCAGAAAAAAAGACAATGCAGAACTGTTCATCTCTGAGCAACCCACAGTGGCATTTCATTTCTTAATCCACATTTTGAACAAATTTGGTGAACTATTTGGTGAATTGAGCCATTGGCCATAAATGCATTGGCTTTGAAGTGCTGCACAGATCGATTGTTGTATGACATCAAATGACCATGAGAGCGTTTCAAAAGCACAAGGAGTCGTCTGCTCTCTAAGCTCTTGCGGTTCTTTGATGTCACATTGGTCTGATGCATAGACAGTAAAAGAAATGGACACAGCGACCCCATTGGAACTCAACTGAGACAATTGAAGCCCATTTTTAGCGTTTTTTAGCACTTCCGTTTCTGACGCGCAGACTCAAACAAAGCTTGACGACGTCAGCAACCTGTCTGACAGATGTAAATCTTCTAGTAGCTGTGCGTGCAAACTGCCATCGTTAATCATGCAGAGATGGCGAGCTTGAGCGGGGAGTTCTTTGGCGTGAGTGAGCAGAAGTATTCTGATTAATTATTTTGTATAGTATTTTAAAATGTAACGCCAGTACGCCATATTAAGTTAATCGCCTGCGAGCTTCTCCTCCTGTCTGTACGGTAATGCGACAGAGAGTCGAGTGGTTATGACGCAATCGTTAGCCTATTTTTTACAAAAACTGTTTCTACGTGGCCATAATGTGACATAGAAGGTAATGGAGCCCTTTATACATTGTCGTGTATCTTTAGAAATAAATAATGGACAAAAAGAGTCTTTAAACACCTCAGATGTAAAGTTATTCGCTGACAAAGTGACGCCAAAATTAATGGGAGTCAATGGGAATGCTAACGCAAGTGAAGTTCTGCTACAAGATGGCGGCACCCGGCCAACTTCAACTTCCGGTCGACTTCCTTGCCCCCTGGTCTGATGGTGATGATCCGCTTCAGGTCAAACAAGCCTAGTGATTCAATGAACCATTCATAAAGAACCATTTACTTCACTCCTAAATGAATCAGTCATTTGAACGAATCAAACCAATGAAAAAATGACTCAAGACATTTGTGATTGGGATAGGTGCACAAGATGGCGCCGGTGAGCTTCAGCGAAGCGAGTGTTTGCATACTTATTTCCGGTCTTGCAACGCATGCATTGACTGTAAGGGAAACTTACATAGGAAACTTGGCTAGATATATATAATTAATGATTTTCAAATTTAACAGCCAATAGTGGTGTATCAAAAACATGGGGAAACATCCTCCCTACATTTTGCATACCTCTGTGTGGAAATTCATCAAGATACAACGCGGAGATTGCTTTATTCTTCTGTTGATTATGCGGATCAGTGTCAGGTCAGGTCCACAGGGATTTCTTTTTTCAAACACAAACCTCTCAAATATGCAATACTTATGCAAGCTGGTTTTGTTCTGTTATTTAAGATAAATGTTTCTGACTGTCAAACAAGATGCACAGATTTCTGGTAAAGCATGTTTTATTAACTTTATTTGATAACATAATTTATAACTAACTATACAATTAAACGTAATATAATTATGGTAGGTTTGCCTTAAATAAAAGATCGCTGTTTATTTGTTTTGTGAAAGATCTGCAGCATAAATCATTATCTGTCTATTAGCAGCCATGTATATATTTATTGTTTTGCATTAATTATCAGATTAAACAGATATTAAAATTAGTCACATATACACACATACTGTGTAAAATAATAAAATATGTTGTGAAAATAATGATGAAACGGACTGATGTATGTGTACAATTGAGAAATGGATACTTCTGAAGATAAATCGCAGCCCACATCTCACGAGGTAAATATTTAATATAAAAAATAAGAATAATAATGCAAACATTTTCGTGAAATAGGTAATTTGTACATTTACATATTTGGTAAGATAAAAATACATTATATGGCTGTGTATATAAACCATGAGTTCAACTTTCATTTCATGAACAGGATTGAACATTAGTGTATTTAATTCATTCACCTGACCCAAACATACACAAGTTTCAAATCCACTGGCTCAGTTAACATTTATAGTATAGTGATAATAGCAGTGTATATCTTATTTGCATATGAAGTGATATTATAAATCCTGTAAACATATAGACGGTAATATTTGGAATTCTCCGGTTCTCTGCACTGACTTTAAGCACAACCGGAAATATCTACACACACACTCACAAGACCGGAAATCCAAGATGGCGGAGATATGCAACTAGCCCATTAAGACATTTACCACCACCTACTGGCAGTTTTAGTTTATTATTAAGAGTATATTTTCATTAAATAAATAATTTCATATTTTCATGGTAATAATAAGAAAATTAAGAAAATAAATGATTGAAATTATAGTTCACCCAACCAAAAAGACAATTTTTTTGTCAAACAAAATATTTATTGCTGAACCTCCTTTTTGTAATCTCTGTTTGATGCTTTACATAACAATGAATTTGATATTTTGGGAGAAATTTCTTCAAATTTGGTGTTCAAATTTGTAACCGTATTAAAGTCAAATCTTCAAAATGCTTCATTCATACGCACTAATTGAAATATACTGATTTTATTTATTAATTACAGTTTAGACCCAACAGGGAGGGTGGGAAAAGAAAAGTAGCTTAGCTTTTAAATATTATAGTATCTTAGAAATGCATAGCATTTATTTTTTTCTAAAAATGGTGAAGGAAACGGTTTAATAAAGTTGCCATTTATTAGCAAAACAAGACAGTATGTAACTAAACCATGTACGATACTGGACTGGAACTAACTGGGGAACTTAAACTCAGAGATAAATAACTAAACTAAATAAAAAAAAGTTTGTCACGACAAACTTTAAGTTGGCTTGAGAATACCTGACCAGAAAGTTTAAAAAGTTTAGAAAATTTTAAAAGTGTAACAAGTTTAAAAAGTTGTAAAAAGAAATGATTAACATATTGATAGCATTACTAGTAAGTGACTAACATGTCATTAGCATGCTTAGCAAAGTTACTAGCATGGTGCTAGCATAATTAGCAAGATACTACCATGCTGTGAGCAAGTTCCTAGCATGCTGTGAGCAAGTTCCTAGCATGATTAGCATATTGCTAGCATGTTTTTAGCATGATTTCCATGTCACTAGCATGTTTCTAGCATGATTAATGAGTGGCTAGCACGTCACTACCATGATTACCAACTGACTAGCATGTCATTAGCATGATTAGCAAGTTACTAGCATGATGTTAACATTTTTATAGCATTATTAGCATGCGGTTAGCATATCACTAACATATTTCTAGCATGTGTCTAGCATGATTATCATTTCACTATCATGATTATCATTTCACTACAATGTTTCTAGCATGATTAGCAAGTGACTAGCATGTTCCTAGCATATTTCTAGAATGATTAGCATGTCGCTAAAATGTTTCTAGCATGATTAGCATGTTGCTAGCATGGTTTAATGCTAAAATGTTTCTAGCATGATTAGCATGTTGCTAGCAAGGCCCGTACCGTCTCTGAGTGGATGACGACATCGTCAATGTAGGCTGCGGCGTAGGCTTGATGGGGTCTCAGCACAATGTCCATCATACTCTGGAAGGTAGCCGGAGCCCCGTGCAGCCCGAAGGGGAGAACCCGGTACTGCCAGTGAAAGTGAAAGTGAAAGTGAAGTGACATTCAGCCAAGTATGGTGACCCATACTCAGAATTTGTGCTCTGCATTTAACCCATCCGAAATGCACACACACAGAGCAGTGAACACACACACACACACACACACACTGTGACCACACACCCGGAGCAGTGGGCAGCCATTTATGCTGCGGCGCCCGGGGAGCAGTTGGGGGTTCGATGCCTTGCTCAAGGGCACCTAAGTCGTGGTATTGAAGGTGGAGAGAGAGCTGTTCATGCACTATCCCCACCCACAATTCCGTCCAGCCCGAGACTAGAACCCACAACCCTTCGATTGGGAGTCCAACCCTCTAACCATTAGGCCACGACTTCCCCTTGGCCAGAAGGGGTGGAGAAGGTGGTCTTTGGTTTGGCAGTCTCTGTTAACGATACCTGCCAATAGACCTTGGTGAGATCGAGCTTGGATATGAACCGGGCTCTCCCCAGCTGCTCCAGCAGCTCATCCACACGGGGCATCGGGTATCCATCGAACTCGGAGACCTCGTTTAGGCGGCAGAAGTCGTTACAGAACCGGAGGGTGCCATCCGGTTTTGGGACCATGACTATGGGACTGGACCAGGGACTGCGGAAGGGCTCGATGACCCCTAGCTTCAGCATCTCTTGTACCTCCCCTTCGACCGCGTGTCGCCGGGCCTCCGGAATTCGATAGGGCCGCTGCCGCACAATGGTCCCTTGTGGTGTGCGGACATCATGCTGCAGTAGGTTGGTCCGCCCGGGCCGTGGGGAGAACACATCGGAGAACTGACCGACCAAATGTTGAAGCTCTGTCTTCTGGGCGGCCGACAGGTGGGTGCTGACGTCAACAACCACGGTTGAGGAGCCGGCTAGGGCCGCAAGCTGAGTCCTCGTCCCCTCCCAGCGCTTCAGGGGATTGATGTGGTACAGTTGGCTTTCCTTCCGGTGCCCCGGCTGGCGTACTCTGTAAGTCACGGGCCCCACCTTCTCCGCGACGATGTACGAGCCTTGCCACTTGGCAAGGAATTTACATGCCGCTGTGGGGACGAGGACTAGAACGTAATCCCCTGGCTGTAATTCCCGTGGTTGGGCAGCCCGGTCGTATCATCGATGTTGAGCTTCTTGGGCGGCCGCCAGGTGCTCCCGGACGCGGGGCATGACGCGGTCGATCCTCTCCCTCATCTCCCTCACGAGCTGATGGGTGGTTTGATGGGCGGTTTGATGGGCGGTTGGCTGCTGCTCCCAGGCCTCTCGGGCGACATCGAGCAGGCCACGGGGCTGCCGCCCAAACAGAAGCTCGAATGGTGTGGATCCAGTGGAGGCCTGGGGGACTTCCTGATGCCAGACTCACCATCTCGGGTGCTGTCCGAAGCCAGGAGGACAGGGCGCTGTCGGGGGACCCCGGCTGTTGCTCTTCCTCTTAGGCGGCTCCCGGCACGGCTGGCAGGTCGGGTGACTTGGGTGAGCAGTTGGTCGAAGCCTGGCCAGTCTCTCCCCAACAGCACAGGCACGGGCAGGTCCCTGACTACGCCCACTTCCAATGGCCAGGTGCCAGCCCTTGTGGAGAGTGTTACTCGTCGGGTGGGCACGTTCTGGGTGTCCCCATGGACGCAGGTAATAGAGAGGCGCGCTTTGGTTCCCGTCCGTGGGGGAAACTGGGAGGACTGGACCAGGCTTACCTCACTTCCAGAGTCCAACAGGGCAGTATACGGTCGGCCGTTAATGGTAACCTCGGTCTGGGGTGCTCCTCGCGGTGGCTCCAGATGGACTGCACAGCCTGCCAGCCAGGCGCGATTGGGAGAGGGTTCCGTGGGCATCGGCTCATCCTGCATGCCGGGAACCGCTGACTTGCTGACTCTGCGCTGGGTGCCCTCTGGCGTGCGTTGCTCCTGGTACACCCTCCGGGGAAATGGCGGTGCTCGCTCCCCAGCCTCCCGTCACATTGTCATCTCTGCCAGCTCCACGGCCTCGATGAGCTCTCCCACGGTGCATGGATTCCTCATTCCGGCCGCCTGCCGAAGGGGCCGTGGCAGGGCACAGTTGAGTTCGGCAGCTTGGGCGCGGGCTGGCAACCGACTATTATACTCCCAGGCTCGGAACAATTGGGCCGTGGCGATGGGGGACAAACCCACACGCGCCAGAATTTCCTTCCGTAGTTCATCATAGGATTCCTTTTGGTGGGCTGGCATGGAAAAGTAGGCCTGTTGGGGTTCCCCGGTCAGCAACAGTGCCAGTATCCGCGCCCATTCTTCACGGGCCAGTCCTCTCGTGCGGCAATGGATTCAAACATGCCCAGATAATGCTCTATGTCGTCGTGGACGGTCATCTTAGGCAGGAGCTGGGTGGCTTGAGTGCGCAGGTCCGGCAGCGGGGCCCGCTGAGCGGCCGTGAAGCGGAGAGCAGCGACTTCACGCTCCGTTTCGCCTTGGCGAGCGGCCATGTGCTCGACGATCTGCTGCTGGCGAAGGCTTACTTCCGTCAGGTGCTTGAGAAGCTCTTCCATAGCTGGGGAGGGAGTCACCGCCTGACGAGGAAGCAGAGGGGGAAAAAAAACAACTTGGTGAGTCGGTGATTCTTCAGTAAGCTGCCCGCATTCTCCACCAGTGTAAAGGGCTGAAGAATCACACGACAGGGTTTAGTGCAAAGTGAAGCCCCGGAGGGTGTATTTATTGAACGGTGCTCTGTGTAGTGCTGAATCCTGTAGTGTCCAGTGCTCGTCCTCGGTGCCACGTGATCCTGTTTGCCGGCCAGCTGAGTGCAAGGGAACTTGGTGTCCGGTGCTCGGGTGGCGGGCTGGTCGATCTGCAGCTTTCTAGAGGGACAAGAGACACAACGTTAGTTTCAGTCATCTGAAGATCCTCTCTTCCTCGTGTCACCTTCAGCCACAGCGTTTATAGTCCTCTCCTCATCCGCTTCAGCTGGGACCGATCAGCCCGCTTTGATTGCGTGCAGGTGAATCTCCCTCGTTGCCAGGGTGACGCTGATAGGTGCCCAGGACATGGCTCACAGTAGGAACAGTCAGATGATAGAACAATACAGACTCGCCATGAACGCCAGAGAGAAAGGCACATTTCATATGGATTACATAATCAGAGAGTAGCCTATTTATTTTGGTTTAAATATTATTCTTTAAAAGTAGACATTTCAAGCTTTCTGTAATACATTGGCTATATATATTTTTTTAAACACACCGATTAAAAGATTAAGACACTACCTGACCCAAAATATCTACAGCTTTTTTCTTAGCTATTTCAGAATCTGGAAAAATTACTGGGGCTAACTTGTTACTGCAGTCGGTAAAGCGATATGAATGTGTGTGATGTACGGCATGATGAATCTCATCGAAACTTTGTCAACCTGTGGGTCATTTGGTTTATTGAAAAACGATTGCACTGATTTGCATGTTTCTTGATGATGAGCTTTTTTTCTGTGGTACTCACATGAACCATGTCACTCACGTCGTATTCTCCACCATGTCCCACTGAAAAACTGCTTTTGCATAAAATGCAAAAAGCTCTGTCTATTTCGCCATCTACAGGTCTTAACCAAGAGTGTTGCGGTCCATTCGCTATTAAAAGTGCATTTTCTCTTTTTCGTGGCCACGGCTGCTTAACCTGAGCGAACAGCGCACGAGGACTCTCCACTTTGAGATTGTTGATGTTGAGGAGGCGTTCATGCACCAGTCAACAGTTTTATTGACGTACGACTCAGCCTATCTAATGGACATAAGTTAACAGTATGCCTATCGACGTATTCGTGTATTTATTATGCAGGGTCGAATGAAAAAGCGGGACAGATGATAAATTTGCATGAGGCGGGACAAAGGGTACAATTGCTGTACAGTACAACGTAAAGTGGGACAGGTGGTCACTCTATAATCGCGCCAGTTATTCAGCCAACAAAGTGTAGGCCTATGTATTTCAAAATTGTGTCTAGTACTATATAAATTACAAAGGTTTAATTGGCATCTTTGTTTCAAATGACCCGACCGACGGCGACCCAAATATCATTAAAAATATTTGTGTAACCGCGGGTAACTGCGCGTGACCACTCATTTTGGATCAACCCGCGCATCATTGATAGGAACAGTCAGATAGATAGATAGATAGATAGATAAATAGATAGATAGATAGACTTACATTTTAGACACAATATTGGCTATTTTTTGCTCTATTTTGCCAACAAAAATAGTTCCAAACAAAGCCCTCCATCACTGTTTTCCATCTTTGGGAAACATGATATTGTTTTGTCCCTAAATGAATCAACCATTTCAATGATTAGTTTCAATTGCAATGACTCACTTATTAACAGTGACTTGCTGCAACTTACTGGCATTGATTTTATTTTTTATTTTTCTTTATTCAACAAAACCACATCCATCCAAAGGTGTTTTTATAGTTATTCCTTTACATAATCCAAATTTTTGGTAGAAAAACTTTTCCATGCATCAGTGGTACGTGGTTTAGCCCTGTTCATTCATGCTGTTGTATATTCACTAGTCACTATTTAAAGGAGGCTGTGAATCCAGAATGTTGTTGCACACATGTGAGGAGTGTAAAACCAGCATGCAGCATTCTCTTCTTTAATGAACTTATACAGCAGCTGGCAGAGAGTCACACATGTGCAAGTCTCAAGTAAGTCCCAAGTATTTTTTCTTGGGCAAGCCAAGTCAAGTCAAGTCACAAGCTATGTCAAGTCAAGTCAAGTCCTTTAGTAAGTTAAGTCAAGTCCAAGTCGAGTCACCTTATTATTGTAATTTTACCTGCAGAATCTGATCTTAATAAAGTTAAAAGACAAGATATAAGTAACTGTCAGTAAATCAAAATAAACTGGATTTGCATTGTAAATACTCATGTTCAGTAAAATACATCATGTAATCAAACAAAATTGTAACTTCATAAAATTATTTATTTTTCAATTCTGCCAACAGTGTTTGAAATGTTTTATGAGTCCATAAAACAAATAACAGCTTAACATCCAACAGACTCCTCTCTGAACACTTTTCTCTCTCTCTCTCTCTCTCTCTCTCTCTCTCTCTCTCTCTCTTGCAAACAGTTTACATACAACATTAAACTGTTACATTTTTCCTCTCTCTCTAACTCTCTCTCTCTTTCTCAGAGTATATCCATAAGTTATTACATATTTTACAAGGTATTGCACTTGCAAAATATAAGATTCGAGAGATTCTTGTCTGCAAGCCGATCACGATGTGGCCTATGCATGTCTCTGATTGGCCAATGCGTTCAACAGACATGTCTGTGATTGGATACAATGCTCAACGCTGGAACTAATGGAACTAATAGAAGCGATGCGGTCGCAATGTGCATGCGGTGCGACACGCATGCGGTGCGACACGCATGCGGTGCGACACGCATGCGGTGTGACATGCTCGTTTTTGCCAGGCGCGTCCACACCGCATCGAGTTAAAAACATCTCAACTTTTCAGTATGCCGCAAGCACACCGCAGGGGGAAGTCGTGGCCTAATGGTTAGAGGGTTGGACTCCCAATCGAAGGGTTGTGTGTTCTAGTCTCGGGCCGGACGGAATTGTGGGTGGGGGGAGTGCATGTACAGTTCTCTCTCCACCTTCAATACCACGACTTAGGTGCCCTTGAGCAAGGCATCGAACCCCCAACTGCTCCCCGGGCGCCGCAGCATAAATGGCTGCCCACTGCTCCGGGTGTGTGCTCACAGTGTGTGTTCACTGCTCTGTGTGTGTGCATTTCGGATGGGTTAAATGCAGAGCACAAATTCTGAGTATGGGTCACCGCTCTGTGTGTGTGCATTTCGGATGGGTTAAATGCAGAGCACAAATTCTGAGTATGGGTCACCGCTCTGTGTGTGTGCATTTCGGATGGGTTAAATGCAGAGCACAAATTCTGAGTATGGGTCACCATACTTGGCTGAATGTCACTTCACTTTCACTTTCACTTTCACTTTCAGGTCATGTGACAATAACTAACCAATCAGCTTCATACTTTCCCGTAACAACGTTGAAAGCTCAGCCAAGATGAAGGAACAGCTGATCTCAGCTGTATATGGATTGGCATGTTTGAAATAAATTTAGTAGCAGAGCTACTGCAAGCGATTTTTAGTGCTGCAAATCCATTTATCCTTTGCTGAAAATTCCACATCTTCATGTAGAGAGCGCGTCATGGTTGCTTAGCAATGGCAGACTTTGGAAAGAAGGAGAAAGCTGCACGCCTAGGGTCTCATTCATGAAACACGAGCAGAACGAATTTTTGTGTAAATCGCGTGTAAAGTGGTTTTGCCGTAAATTTTCGGATTCATTAAAATGTTAGTTGGTACGAAAGAAATCTACACCTGCTCCCAGCCACGCGTAAATAGTGCGTTTAACGTCTGAACGTTTTGCTCATTAATACGGCTGCATTTTAATTCACCTTAATCGGGTACATATTTACACAGCATTTGAAAAAAATATTATATTTAGTAATTACATACGGTTTTTCTTTTAACTTTTATTATGAGAGCCAGTAATAGGATCTGTAATATGCTGCCAAACTTCCTTTTTTAGGACCTGATACGCCACTAGTACTACGCTTGAAAATAAAATGTGGTGTTTTGAATGAACTTCTGATAATAAAACTTCAATTTCTGCAGCTGAGAAATGTTTATTTTTCAGTCGCTTTTGAGAAGACATGTTGAAATCCTTCGTTTGGTGTCATAATATGATGCTCATTTATAGTTGTCAGTCGGATTTAATATGCGGGATTTATGGTAATTGAGAATGAGCGTGCACGCGCGTCCCATTTACGACTGATTGGAATTCATTAACAAACACACACATTTCACTATCACTATTATGATTTGGGATCAGTTAAACAAATTGCTGGGGCAGGAACATAAAGACAGAAAACCTGTTGATCTTGTGCTGGATGGGAAAAGTATTTCTGATCCAACTGGTTCCTACAGCTTTTAACAACTATTTTGTAGACTCTGTTGCATCTATTGCACAGGGTTTCTCACACGTAGATATTAGTAAGTGCCCTATCTTGTCGTCAGAGCACAGCCTTGTGTTTTCCAGTGCTTCTGAAAGAAACATGGAATCCTTAATCAGTTCACTTAATACTTCTAAAGCGAAAGATGTCTTTGGTATGGATAATACAATGTTGAAATAATTAGGTTCGTCCTTGCTTATCCCCATCACAAAAATTCGAAATCGATTTCTCTGGGGGAATTCCCAAATGCTTGGAAATTATCTATTGTTTCCCCTTTATTTAAATCAGGGGACAGACAAATTATATCCAATTATAGACCAATTAGCATTTTGCCAGTAATATCCAAGGTTTTAGAAAAATGGGTGTCTCAACAGATTAGGAATCACTTGAATAACTCAGCCTTCTCCCTTCATCCATTATAATTTGGATTTAGGTCAAATCACTCCACTGAGACAGAAAACTGTTTTTTTATCAAAAATATTCATCATTGATTGATAGGAACAAGGTTGTTGGAGCTATTTTTTTAGATCTTAGGAAAGCCTTTGACACTGTTAATCACAATATTTTATTGTCTAAACTATCTCATTTTATACATGTTTTATATATACATGGAACATCAAAAGCAGCAGTGGCAGCCAAACTTACGAAGGCTATGGTTAAAATTAGTGAATGGTTAAATCACTGTAGCCTGCAGTTAAATCTTTCCAAAACAGTTGGTATGTTTTTTAGTAAAACCACCAACTCTGCAGAATGTTTATGCACTATATGATATTTTCGCATATTAATTATTGTCTGACTACTTGGTCTCAGGCCAACCACTCCGCCTTGCTCCCAATACAGACTTTATATAAACAAACGTTAAACGTTTTTGATAAGAAACCACGTCACTTTCATCACTGTAAGATTTTATTATAGATATAGATATTATCTTGATATCTATAATCTGTTGATTTGGGAAAACTTGGTTAAGTTTTCAAATGGCTGTTTAGCTTATAAATTCTCAAGGACCTGGCCCCCCCTCCTCTTAGAGAGTTTCTGAGTTGAAGATCAAAAAACAGTCGTCTCACTAGAGGAACATTTAGAAGGGACTGTGTTATTAATTTCAGGAAAACTGCTTTTAGTCAGTCTGCCTTCTCGATTAAAGCTTCGAAAGAATGGAATGACATCACAACGTCAGTTAGAGAAATAAATAGTTATAATGAATTTCGTTCTTCTTTTAAAACTTGGCTTTTTAGCATGCAAATTTGTCAACATTAATTTTTTTTTTTTTTTGAAACTGTAGGGTTTGGTGTATTATGTTATATTTTGTTATGTTTTGATTAAATTGTTGTATCTGCATTGTATTTTTAGGTTGCCTGTTGTACATCTGGCCTAGGACTACAGATGAAAACTAGCCTCTTGGCTAACTCTGCCATATTTTGACTTGTCATGTTAATATGCATTGTCCTTGTAATAAACTAAATGTAATTATCAATGAAGATTCGGGAGGAGCGCGTCAGATACTTAGCCTAATTATCACAGGTGGACCACAATCAAGTAATCAGTCCCATAGTATAAATATCGCTGACTTACCTCTATCCATTGACGGTTTATCAGCATCCCTCCTCCACCCCATCTCCTCACATCAAGTTCACTTTATAATATACGGGGAAGGGGGGTTACTCTAGGTTCGGGCCATTCCCGAGCTTGGAGCCCTTCCCCGGACAGCATGCCAAATACGCATACCATACCTCAGCTAATTATATGTAAGCGTGAACTAGTGAAACTATCACATCTGATGGTAACAAAGTTTTTGTGAATCAGGAGAAGAGTTTTCGGGAAGTTTTCTTTACGCGCAAATCACTCAGATATTTACTCGTATATTTACGAATGTTTCATGAATGAGATCCCTAGTGTTTTCCACGCGTTTTTAGGCGCGACATGTGAAGGAAAGATTAGATGAATGTGATCATTTATGTTTGGGCTTTTTTGTGCCTGAAATCGCTGATACAACCTTTGCTATTAACTTTACCCAGTACCGCCGCTCCCTAGGCACAGAGTACACAGTCTGTGTAGGGCACCAAATCCCATAGGGGGCACCATCCCAGTTGCTCAAAAAAAACAAAAAAACATGCCACTCCACCATCCGTGCCCGCGACCACTCACTCTTCATGTTTGGCTGAATGTTCATAATTGATGGATGGACATCTATCCCTGTTTAAAATACATCAGCAATCCGGCACAGACAAAAGGAAATGGAAGTAAAAAAAATAAAAATAAAAAAAATAACGGCATAAAGTTGGCTTGACGTTAGATGTTCGATATTCGCAAATTTACTTATCTAACATCAATTGCATTTGAGATGAATAACTTAGTCATAAAAACAACTGTAATTGTTCATGTAGGTGTCAACTACAATGCACAGCTTATACATTTTTTTATATTCATTCATATAAACTGTAAGTCATTTAGGTAAAACCGAGTCCCGTGTATCACTTTCAGGCACATTAAAAAAAAATATATATATATATATTTTTTGTTGTTTTTGGCTGTTGATGTTAATAACAAGTTTTAATGTTGGAAGTAATTTCACAACCATCAACGCATCTAAAAATTCTCTTTGACCTTCCAGGTTCCCTTATGAAAATTAGCCATGGTTTTAAACAAAACAAAAATCATCATTCTTGTAGCCATGGTAACTGCAAATGAACCATGGTTTTGTTACTTCAAATAATCATTTACAAAGAAGTATTAATATACTGTAATAATTTTTTTTTTTTTTTTTTTTTTGCTATAGATGACACAGCCTCTATAATTGAATCATCAAAAAACATGTAGACATCACAACCCTTACAAAAATAAACCATGGTTTTATCATAATAAAACTGCTTAATTTTATTTTTCTATACTATAAATATAAAATAAGAGTCATAATAAAGTTATAGCCATAGGTAAATGTTGAGAGCTACAATTGTAATTTGTAAATAATTCAATTTAATAATTAATTTACTTTTTTATTTTATTAAAGTTCTATTTTCACCCCTATAGTATTTATTTTACTTTTTTATTTTTTTTTGAAGAAGATGGGGGCACAACAATACAATCCTGCTTAGGGCACCCATTTGGCCAGCAGCGGCCCTGGCTTTACCTATTCAATTAGCTGTCTATAATGTGCATTCTTCTGTAACATTTTGAGCATCCAGGAAGGTATAATCACATGTCTGCATTGGGTTTGGGTGTATGATAGGGCCTGTTGGCTTAAAAGAACTCCAAGATACAGACACAAATGTCAAAAATGCTACAACCATCCCCTAAAGGGGGAAAATCCCTGTATTATTTATCATTCAGATCTCTGTGTCTCTGATTAGACAGCATTCTGAGGTTATCACTCTGTTTTTCAGTGTTTTTTCCCCCCCAGATATTTAATTTAAATCTTTCACAGCTATATTGACACCTTTAGTGTAAACATACGTGTTCAGAATGTGATTTAAGAGCAGATGTGTGTTTTTCTTTTATGCTACAGTTAAATGGGCTGCATGTCAGTGTTTGTATTACTTCCGCTCCAGTGTGTCCGGCTCTGAATCCATGTGTAATCAGTTCAATGGATGGGCGAGATGTCATAGGCGGTGTGCATTTCAGAGACCAGGAAGCTTGAAAGCAAGTGGGGCGAAGCTTCGCCAAGGCTTCGTCTGTATGTTTTTCCCCCGATCGCTCTGCTCCCGGGAGTTCTGTAGCCCCGTTCTGGCCGGGGGGAGTATGGTTCTCAGACCTGATTTCCAGTTAACTGCCCGATTGGGACAGTGCTGGAGTTCCCGCAGGGTTGACCTACTCCACCCTGAAGGTCTACGTGGCGGCCATATCAGTCTACCACGCATCTCTCAGTGACCAGTCAGTGGGAAAACACCCCCCTATGTGGTGCACTGAGGCATTTTGTACATTATCGTGTCCCTATGTGGGACCTGGCAGTGGTATTAGAGGCTCTTTGTAATCCTTCATTCGAGGCAGTTGTGGATATTTGTGATTGCCTCCTCACTATAAAGACTACTATTCCACTGCCGATATCTTATATATATATATATATATATATATATATATATATATATATATATATATATATATATATATATAGTACAGACCAAAAGTTTGGACACACCTTCTCATTCAAAGAGTTTTCTTTATTTTCATGACTATGAAAATTGTAGAGTCACACTGCTCATCTAAACATAAGATGTGATTAAAAAAGCAAACTTTCAGGAACTAGAGAAGCTGGCCGTGCTTCAAGCACTAAAACACTTTCTCCCAGACCTAAGACGTCACCATGTGTTGGTGCGCACCGACAACACAGCGTTGGTCTCTTATATAAACCAACACGAGGATCTGCACTCACGCCATTTGTACAAACTAGCGTACAAAATCTTTGTGTGGTCCCAGGGCAAACTTCTCTCGCTGACAGCAGTTCACATTCCTGGGCATCTAAATATGGGAGACGACATCTGGTCAAGGCAGGGGCCAAAGCCCAGGGAATGGAGGAGATATGGAGAGTTTTTGGCCAGGATCAGGCTCTCTGACCCATACAGCTCCACTGGGGCTGGATGCCATAGTACAGACATTGCAGAGGCTTCGTCTGTACACTTTTCCCTCATTCGTACTTCTCCTGGGAGTTCTGGATAGAGTGTACAACTTGTAGAATCTGTCCTCTCAAACAATGTTGTTGAGACCATCCTCCAATCCAGAACTCCCTCAATTAAGAGACTGTACGCCTTGAAGTGGAACATTTTTACTTAGTGCAGAGACTGCCAGCTCGACTCAGTTAACTGCCCGGTTGGTACAGTGAGTTCCTGCAGGCCCATTTCTCTGCAGGGTTGACCCCCTGCACCATGAAGGATTACGCAACGATCATTTACGTGATGACCATGCCCCTCTCTGTGGCCAGTAAGTGGGCAGACACCCCATAGTTACACGTTTCCTCCATGGGGCGCTGAGGCCTCTGGTAAGATCTCGTATACCCACATGGATGTGGACCTGGATGTGGTGTTAGAAGCTCTCTGTAAGCCTCCGTTCGAGTGAATTGTGGAGATCTCTGATTGTCATCTACCTTTCTTCTGGTGATATCTTCTCTGAAGATAGTGGGGGATCTGCAGGCCCAGCAAGACCAGCAGAAGCCTAATTGTATGTGTCCAGTGTGAGCACTGGATGTATGCAAGGCAAGGCAAGGCAAGTTTATTTATATAGCACATTTCGTACACAATGTTAATTTAAAGTGCTTTACATAAAAAAGTAAAATAATCATGAACAAAAATAATAACAAAAATAAGAAGCAATTTTAAAACTTTTACAATTATTAAAAAATTACTTAATAAAAATGAATTTAAAATCAGTAAGAAAATTATTTTACATAAAAAAAAAACATTGAAAATATAATGTAATAAGTTCGGACATTGCACAGTGCTCATTCAATAAATGCACAGCTAAACAGATGAGTTTTAAGTCTAGATTTAAATGACTGTTAAGTGACTAGTGTTTTAGCACATCTGATCTCTTCGGGAAGCTGATTCCAACTGCGGGCGGCATAGTAACTTTAGGAGGACTCCCCTTGTTTTGTGTGAACCCTTGGTATTTCTGACTCGATCCTAGTGATCTGAGTGCTCTGTTAGGTTTATATTCAGTGAACATATCTGCAATATATTTTGGTCCTAGGTCATTTAGTGACTTATATACGAGTAAAAGTACTTTAAAATCAATCCTAAATGTAACTGGAAGCCAGTGTAAGGACCTGAGGACTGGTGTGATATGCTCAGATTTTCTGGTTCTAGTCAGAATCCTGGCAGCAGCGTTCTGGATGAGCTGCAGCTGTCGAATGGTCTTTTTGGGAAGGCCGGTGAGGAGCCCAATACAATAGTCCACCCTGCTGGTGATAAAGGCATGAACAAGTTTCTCCAAGTCTTGACTGGAAACAAAACATCTAATTCTTGCAATGTTTTTTTTTTAAATGATAGTATGCTGATTTAGTTACTGCTTTGACATGACTACTGAAACTGAGGTCTGTGTCCAGAATCACACCAAGATTCCTGACTTGTTTTTTAGTTGTATGACCCCTAGAGTCAAGGTATGCATTCACCTTGAAAACTTCATCTGAGACAAATCTGGGTATCATTTAGCATAGCTGTGATAGGCAATTTGGTTCTTTCTCATTATTTGACTTAGTGAAAGCATACAGGCTAAACAAGAGTGGTGCAAGAATTGAGCCTTGTGGGACTCCACATGTCCACTTAGACTTATGCTCTCCTAGACTCACATAATAGCCTCTCCCTTCTAAATATGACCTGAACCATTTGAGTATGCGTCCACAGAGCTCTGCCCTGTGGAGAAGGGTGGAACATCTACTTGTGTGCTATGTTCCCCCTAAGAGAGGTCTTCCAGCTACTAAAAGACGCAGCTTGAATTCCTGAAAAGGAACGTCTCAACGTAACGCAGCGTGTTGTTTCTTCAACGAATCATGTATACAGGCGTAACCTGAGACATTTGTCCTGCATTATATACTCTCTTGTTCTGTGGAACTGTTGTTTAAATGTGATATATGATGTGATCAGGAGTGTGATATGTATTGATATATGTATCATTGATATCTGTGCTTTGCTAATATTTCTTGCACATGTGATATTAATAATAATATGCCTAAATGATATTGCTCATTTGTTTTATTTTGTTCTGCTCCTAATCCTCCTTAAATTCAATGGTCTACAATATATTTACCCTAAATATTACCATGCTTTAAAATGCTGCAATAAAACCATTTTAATTTTACCGGCAGAAGCTAATCTCATGCTCTGAATATGATGAGGGATGGATATAATAAACTAAAAAATGTGAATCTGTTGCTATGTCTGTGAATCTCAGTTTCTGCATTAATATAATCACTCTTCTTTTTCCAGCATTCTTCATTGTTGCAGTTTTACCAGTGTTTCTGACAGTGACGAGATACGATTGGGATGTGCTATGTGGTCAAAAAATGGGCTGTAAGTGTTTGATGAATTCTAATCTGATCCCTGATGTAAACACTAATAACTCATGACATTATAATCTGATTAATATATAAGGTTAGATTAGTTTATTCATACCCGCAGATAAATTTGTTTTGCAGTAAATTGACAGTGAGATCCATCCTTAACACAAACATTCAAAACACATTTAAAAACAACAAATATCAGTAGAATGATACATGATACAAGTGCTCAAAATTTCATCATCCTGGCGTTAATTTACCACATTTAAAACAAAAGGAACAAATATGTTTTTATAACGCTTAGTTTTACACCTCTGTGCTTTGGTTAGCAATTTATGTACGTGGTTTTTCTTTTCTTATGGTCATTCTGTCTGGCAAATTTCACTTACAGCCAGCACAATCTCCTTAGGATAGGAGTTTGTTATGTGAAGATTGTTACAGCCCAGTTTCTCCATTCACATAAGATCCCAGTGGATATAGTGAAGAGCCCCAGCTCTCCATAGATTACCAACCATGCGATGACGTGGTAAAGGAGAGGAAGCAGAAGCAAGGCTGTAGTGCCACCAAGTTAGCTAGGCTACAGAGGAAGTCACACAGACCAACGCGTCCCAGCCTTTTTCTGACGAATGCCAGATCACTTGCCAACAAGATGGATGAAGTGAGGCTACAGGTTGTGAATATCAACATCATGAAGGAAAGCTGCATTCTGTTGATCACAGAGACCTGGCTTCATTCACTCATCCTGGACTCTGCTAATGAACTAGAATGCTACACATCAAAGTGTTCTAACAGGACAAAGGGCTCCGATAAGAGCAGGGAGGGGGGGGGCTATGTGTTTATGTCAATAACAACTGGTTTAGTAACACAGTGACTGTACAGGCCTACTCGAGCATCAAGCTAGGCTACAGGGCTAGAGCATTACCACACCTGGGCTATTCGGACCACTTGTCTCTGCTTTTAATCCCTGCATATGCCCCCTTCAGGAAAACAGATCTTACCATCACATAGACCAACATCCAGACCTGGAGGACAGTGTTATGTGTTATATTAAGTGTCACTGTGGACAAATGCATCCAGGTCTATCCCAACCATAAGCCCTGGATGAACCATGATTTTTGGCAGCTACAGAAGAAAGGAACACTGCCTTCAGGTGTGGAAACAGGGTTCTCTGTAGTGTTGCCCGAGCTAACCTGAAAAGAGTCATCAGAGAGGGCAAGTTGGACTATAGGAGGAGGATCGAAGACCACTTGGACACCAACAACAGCATACAGGTGTGGCAGGGATGTGTGCTTAAGAACTGTGCTGACCAGCTGGTTAGAATTTTCACCAGGATTTTTAACCAGTCCCTGTCCCAGTCCATAGTACCGCCCAGCTTTAAGTCCTCCATCATATTTCCCCAGCCTAAGAAATGCCACATATTAGTAGTTTCAATGATTACCAGCCATTTGCACTCACCCCAATAGTGATGAAGTGGGGAAGTGGTGGGGCTCATTGCGAGAGGGATGATACTGTTTATGTGGTGTATTTTGCCGGTTCTCCAAAGAATCGAACTCAGTCAGGGATTTTTCTCTCAGAAGAAAAGACTTTATTTTAAGCAAAACAAAGCCGAGAGGTCCTTGCAAGGAGATCTCCCAAAATGCTAGGTTGCATCTCATTATATACCCTATACAGGGCGTTTCCAAATAGTCAAACTTTTCCTTATGCTTGCAATTTTGATCCCTCCTTAGGGAGGAGAGGCCCCTACTTGTTTTGGTATAACGGAAGGCCCTTGTCTGGCCATATGTTTCTCCTCAGTTCTGAACATTCCAGCACGTAGGCAACTTTCTATCCATTACCTATAGGATTATAATGGAAAAACAACTAGCAACAAAAATGGCTAGATTCACATTGATTATTCTTGATTGATTAAAATCTTACTAATAAAAATCTTCCACATTTAATGGTACGAGGTGAAGCGGCTGACAGTATGGTGTGGAGAGAACAATCTGTTACTCAACATCTCAAGGAGGTCATTATAGATTACAGGAGGAAGAAAACAGATATCTAACAACTCTACATCAGCCGGGACTGTGTGGAGAGGGTGTCGGAATTCCACTTTCTGGGAGTCCACATTGGGGAGGATCTCACCTGGGCTGTGAATAAAGGACACTTCATACCCTGGACATTCATTATTTTAATTGTCCCATCAGGTAGATGGTACAGAGTAATTAAAACAAGAACTAATAGATTTAAGAACAGTTTTTATTCTACAGCAGTTACTACACTCAATGCTGCTAAAATAGAATTTATGCTGTGGGTGTATTTTATTATATTATTTTTTATATTTTAGCAGTTTTTATATGTTTTGTTGATCATGTTTGATACACTGATTGGATGGCACTTTCATTTCATGGCACTTGTTATAATGCAACAAAGATTTGAACTTGAACTAAAAATCTCTGCCAGAGGGTAGAAGCTGAAACTCATAATTTAAAATAAAAGTATAGTTTGGTATACAGGGATGCTGGATACAACTGTGACTGACCTAGCATAGGACCAGACTTTAATTCATAAATGCGCTCTGTTAGACATTAATGCCTCAACTTCACAGATTTTTGATTGGAGGGTTAAATGAGATTAGAAATACTTTCCGTGATTTCAGACTGAAAAATCTGTGTTTTGAGCATTTGTGAGATGTTCAAATATTATGGTAGTGAAAATTTGAAGTGTATCAAAACCTTTCATCAAACTTGTCCTAAATCCAAATCAATTCCCATTCTCCAAGAACAACTTTGATTAACTTTTTCTTTTCAACTAATTTTTAAAATGTTTTGTTTTTTATTCAGTCAGTGTCAAACAAAGATTTGCAGTTTAAAAAAAAATTATATTTATTATATCTGTTTTTCAGGTTCACCTGCAGTCAGGAGATCAGTGTGGTTAACTTTCATGTTACTGGTCAATGCTGTAATGGTTTATTTCTACATCATAGCTCTGGAAAATGAAAAGGGTATGATAATATGATATAAATCAGAAACTGAAACATCTTACATTTCTGCTAAAGTGAAGTGTTTGTTTGTCAGAAAAGAACTCTTGCTGAAGCTGATTTGTTTGTTGTTGTTCAGATGGTGTTGGATGGGCCTGTATGATTGCATTTCTCCAGTTATTCTGGGCATTGTGGAACTTTGCACGCTCATTTCGATCATGGGGTACAGTATTACGATTATCTGCTCTGATCATCTCCTCACTCATTTTCACTATCAGCTCTCATTTATTATCTTCACTTCTCTGAAGAGAGATTGAGTCTCTACATTGTAAAATATTATCATAATTTTAACAGTTAAGGACTATAAAAATTCTACAGTAAAAACCTTTAAACTGGTTAATGGTAAGTTCCATTACTATATATGGGGAATATGTTGTTTTTTTCTCTCTCTTTTTTATAAGATATATGCATTAGGATATTGTTATATCTTATGTTAATTGCATTACTATTTTCCTAAATTTTTGTGAAAGCTGCTTGTGATGAGATTTGATTTATTAGTAACTTTCTTATCATTTTCATGTGTTATAAAGATACAAAAAAGATTTTAGTATTTCAGTAAGATTATAAATTAGCTTTATATTAAATACACTATTCACTGTAAATGTAAGTTAAATTCATAAATCCTGAAATGCTGAAAACTGTTTTTTTCTTTTCTTTTTTTACGATGAGGGTCTGGCTACCGCAGCTGTTGCTTTAAATTTTACTGTAAAATTTCACTGTTTTTCTACATCATATTATTCAGCATTTACCGTCCTAGCAAAGCTTTAATTTTGTTTAGTTTTAATAGTGTTTATCATGAAATCCTTCTTGTCACGTGTGGGTGTCTCAAGCTGATATTTCACTGTAATGTTTCCTCTATCAAGAACAAATGTCTTTGAAACATTTATGTATGATGTATTTATTTATTTATTTTTGTGTACGAATATTGTTGCTGTCATGTAAAAAACAACAACAATAACAAAAAAAAAACCCTTTTATTCTACATATTTTTTTTATTATTTTTTTTTTAGTTCTTATTAGCTTCATGAAGCAGATCTGTCCTGATTATATTTAAGGCCTCAAATCAAACTCCAAACAGACCAAAACTCAAATGTAGAAAAATGTGGAGATCAAATACATTAATTTGTTGTTTATTCTCTGTACTGGTGATTGTGTTCATTTTATTTAATGGTGCTGATATTGAACTGTATGATTTGATCTTTCAGCTCTTGCTCGTGTCACAGCTGTGTATGTGTTTGGATCAGTCGGTGTTGTGTTACTGAACTCTGTTGCTCTGATGATTGAACTGATCCTCAAAATAGGTGAGTGAACACATAAAATTACAGTCATTATTTCTGCATATAAACCATGAACTTTGTGGTAAATGCATATTATAAAGTAATACATCTTTTGAATCTGAACTGTGTGGTACAATTTCAATGTGAGGCAGAAATCAGCTTTATCTCAAAGTTACTTTGATCAGATTATTCTCATTTGCAATCACAGATGTTAATTATGACACTAAGCATAATAATCAGCACTTCATGCTGTTGGCTGTTGAATATGAGTGTCATAAATAAAGCACTGTTGTTTATTTTCATCTTCAGTTAATGGTGAAGGAGCGACTGGAGACATGAGAATCGTGGTCTTCTCCTCTGAATTCCTCTTCACTTTATTTCTGATGGTTTTAATGGTATTTGAACCCTGTGAGTATAACTGAACATAAAAATCATTAAACAAATCACATTCACTCTAGGGGATTTATTTCCCCTCTTATTTGTTTAAGGGATTTTTGATTTCATTAAAAAATACGATCTTAAGAATGCTTCACTTTCAGGAAATAAATTATCAGTTTTAACACTTTTTAGTATTTCAGTTCAGTTCAAATCAAGTTTATTTGTAGAGTGCTTTTCAAGATACAAATTATTGCAAAGCAGCTTTAGAGACAATTAAGTAAAATTAATAAGTTCAACCAAAGATAATGAATAAGAACGTGCATTTGATCAGATGCAACTATACTCACAATTTAAGATGCATTATTCGAATGCTTGGCGAAAGAGATGTGTTTTTAATCTAGATTTAAACAGAGAGAGTGTGTCTGAACCCCGAACATTATCAGGAAGACTATTCCAGAGTTTGGGAGCCAAATGTTAAAAAGCTCTACCTCCTTTAGTGGACTTTGCTATCCTAGGAACGACCAAAAGTCCAGCGTTTTGTGACCTTAGGGTGCGTGATGGGTTGTAGCGTGGTAGAAGGCTAGTTAGGTACGCTGGAGCTAAACCATTTAGGGCCTTATAGGTAAGTAATGATAATTTGTAACTAATCCCTAGGGTTAGGAGTCAAACTCACTAGGCCACGACTGTTAATATTAAGCCTAAAATATATTTTAATATCACTAAGGATTGTATGATCTCTATATAATATTGGTCTTTAAATGCAAGATCTTCAAAGTGTACCTGAAATATATTTGCAATAGTTCCATCTTTAGTCAAATTTCAGCACTACTTCTCCACAATTAAAGAGCATTAAGCACAAAATTAGTTGTTCCAATTTAACAGATTTTAAATATACCAGTTTAGTATACTACAAGTACAATTGCAGGGCATTTTATTAAGCACATAAATATGTAAATGTATGTGTAGTATACTTTGCATGAACAAAAGGTTTTTCAAATACATTTTACTATATTTATTTTAAACTAGGCTAATCAAGTAAATCTCTTTTCCTCCTCAGGGATCACACCATGTCTGCAGTCATGTCAGGTTAATATTAGATTTAATGTAAATCAGATTTGATTCATTTTCCTGCAGTGTGTTAAAGGTGCACTTGGTGATTTGATGTTTCTCTGGTTTGTATGACTGAAGTCTTAAACACACATCAGTTTAGATGCAAGCTAATGTTTCTGGTTTGATTACTCAAGTATTGTTTTGGGAAATTTGTGCTTCACTTGAGTTTTATTGAAATACAGTTCTTGTAATTTTGCTTAATTACATTTCGTGACCACTGATGTGACTGTCATTTGATTTGTCAAATGTGCTTTTCTTTTCTTAAAAAAGGTGGACAAAATTACTGACTGCACCTTTAAATAACTGACCAAAAAGCAGAAATACATTTAATGAATATCTGTGTGAATGATCTGTCTTGATGTGAACACAGAAGTCAATGAAGTCTTGTCGAGCTGCAGCCGCTGGATCACAGAATCAGGAATCTCAGGTTAGTGTCAGGATTACTGTTCTCCAGAAGCACAGAGATGACTGTAGATCACTGCTTCCTTCTTTAATTAATCACTGCTGCTGAACAACACATGTTAAAGTCTGTCTGATTCTGAACCCAGAACCAGAGTCAGAACCAGAGTCAGAACCAGAACCCAGCAGAGTCACATGAGATGATTCCTCTAGTGAACACACAACACCAGGAGAACAGCAGGAGCACTGGGACGGAGGAAGCTCAGCCGGATTCAGTGGTTTCACAATCATAATCAACAGAAAAACACTTGTGAGGAGCTTTCCTCTGAGATTTAAGAGTTCAGTCTCATTCTTCATCTGTTATTGAGGCCGTTATTTAATGTGTGTTTGCTGTAAATATATACAGGATGTTTAACTGCTATTGCACGTGTTGTTTATATTGATGTAATAGTGATTTGCTTTTATAACTAATTCTAGCAGTAAACCAACTTCGATGTAGAAATGACACTGAGTCTCCTTCAAGATCAACAGAGAGGAAATCAATGTTCTGGTTTTAACTTTAAAAACATCTGTGTATTAAGTTTTGAGTCTCAAGATCACACATAAATCACAGATCAGGATCATGATGTCAGTAAAGTCTCAGTTATGTATTGTAACCCCATGATCCCTGAAGGAGGGATCTTTTTTGAGTGTAAACTAAATGAGCCAATGCAAATCACCATGCAATTATTGCATCCAGCTGCTGCTGATCACAGGGTCAGCATAAAAAGGCAGCAAATGCAATGCATACCAGTTTTTCGCTGAGAAGTCGAGTGGAGATCTGGCCGCTCAGCAGTGGTACAACAGAAATGATGTCTCCGTTTCCTCCTTTGGGGAACGAGGGTTACCATATGTAACTGAGGCGTTCGCTTTCAGTCAGTCACTCTTGAAAGGAGTTAAATTATTTCCTTATGAAATTAATTAAGCCAATAAACTGTAGCCATGCAATAAAACAAAACTTATCTTGAGAAGAAATCTCCAAAGAGAGCAAACAAAACCTCTCCCTAAATTAAGATTAGGTTAGACCACACCCTCTCCCTGTCGACCGATAAATCGAAATCTTTTAATTCACCATTCCATAGATGTCTTTTAGAAAGAGGCTTTGCAGTGTGATCATTAAGTTTACTATACAGTATATTAAAGAAAGAGACAGCCGACCAGAGGGTGGTGTGATTCAATCCCACATGGGATGAGAGGAAATGGAGGATGCCCACGGAAGTTGTGCCATAATGATTTGTTATTTGAAAGGTCCTCCCATCAGACATTTCACCCTTTTTCAGATCCTAATAGAACTGACCAAAACCGGGCCAGATTTATATTGATAATTTTTATTTCCTGTGGAGGTGTAGTGGGATTTCTCCTGCATTGTGAGTTTTGATAATAAAAGAGACCTGACACCATGATGCAGTTGTCACTTTCTGCTTCTGATGTTTCTATGCCTCTCATCGCAATGACATCCGCAAAAGAGAGAGAACACAGGAAATTATATCAGCTCTTCCCTAGCACTTACATACTGCATAACTCACGTAAACAGTTCTTCTTAAACATTTTATATAGATTAACAATTCAATAAGAAAAGGAAAAACAAAACTAATAACAAAAGAAATACAAATTATATATGTAAAAATCAGTAAAAATATTATATATTATATCAATCTACTCACATGTTTAATCAGTCTACCGAATCTTGTCCGTGTTCTCTGCTGTTCACCAGATTCTCCTACATTAAGACAATATGTAGTGCCTTGAGATGAACCCCCAGGTATCTGTCTCACTATTATAAGTGATGTCTCATCATTTGAGGCAATGTACAAAGACACTGAAGGATTGGACATTCTTTCAGAAATATTCTGACACTCTGCCCCTTCGACCTGTTCAGTTTGTTGTTCCCCTACATGATCACAAATCTCATGTTCACCACTTTGAATTACATCACCTTTCAGTGCACCATTATCCATCCCTGCAACTACATCTAAATCAACAATCCATTGAGAAGTTCTGTCTACAGCGTCACTTTTCTGGATGTCAGTAATTAACGAATCACAAATCAAGATAAAGTCACATTCTGAACTCACCGAATCCTCCCATGCAGGCAATGGAAGAAAGTTAACAGGCATTAACGGGTTTCGATGCACAGTTTTGACAAGACCATGTACTGAGTGGCGAATCTTGTACATATTCAAAGAACAGTTCTTACCCACAACAATGTACACTGAGCTTTCCCAATGATCCGATAACTTTCTTTTTCCCCTTTGTTTGCCAGAAGGACTCTATCACCCAACTCTAATGAATGAGCCTTGCATTTGCGGTTGTAATGTTCAGCCTGTTTTTTTTCTGCTGCCGATGTCCTTTTTGTTGTGCAAGCGACATTGCCTCCCTTAAATCCTTTCCCAGAGACTGAACATATTTACTCACATCAACAGTCTCCACATCCAAAATTACACTCTCAAACAAAACATCTACTGGCAATCTTGGGGTACGACAAAACATAAAAAATGGTGGGTAGCCAGTAGTCTCATGTCTGGTACAATTGTATGAAAAGGCCAGCTTGTTCAACATCTTCCAGAGGCATCGCAACGGCCGCCATCTTAGAGGTCCTCGCCAGGTGGGACCCGATTGTTCAAGATACATTTTAAGTGAAGATATGACTCTTTTCTCATGTTTATCTTTTATTTAACATAAACAATCACATATACTTTTATAATAGCGTTCAGTAAGTGAATAATTATGAATGAAATCAATAGTAAATTAAGGCACAATAAATCAAAAGGAGGATATTTTCATTGCAGCAGGTTTTTGTTTGTTAGTTTGTTTGTTCGAACTAAGACTTCATGGCGCAAGTTCAACAATAACTATAGAATAATAGAACATATATATATATATATATATATATATATATATATATATATATATATATATATATAGCCTATATATATATATATATTAGTGCTGTCAAAATTAGCGCGTTAACGCATTCGATTAATTTGAAATATTTAACGCGTAAAAAAAAAATAACGCAACTAACGCGGTTGCAGTTTTTTTATTTCCAGTTGTGGCCTATGTGTGTTCAACGTGCAAAGAAATATGGATAAGACCAAGGAAGGACTTTTAGACGGAAAGTTTCAGTGTAAAACTCTGCCGGATTACTCTTCAGTCTGCCACAAGAAACATTACTCTTCATTCAGTCTGCCACAAGAAACAGCAACATTAAAATCATGAACTCAAATGTCATTGTTTAAAAAACAAAAAAACAAAGACTGTACAGTGCGTAAATCAGACCTTTCTGTAACGCTAACGTTAAAAAGCTTAAACGAAAATAACGAAATAATTGTGTAGAGGAGTATTTTTGTACAAAGTGCCGCGAACTGTCAATCACTCCTTTACACGTTCTTCACTGTCCTCCTCAGCTGCAGCAACTTGCGCTCTCTCTCTTCATCAAGCTTTAAAACAAAAAGGGAACAAAAAGATCATATTGTCTTTGTGCATAGGCTATAGATTAATTAGATAAATGAATATCTAAATTTGTGCCTTGCCGTCTATCAGAATCAGAATGAGCTTTATTGCCAGGTATGTTTACACATACGAGGAATTTGTTTTCGTGACAGAAGCTCCGCAGTACAACAGAATGACAGCGACAGAACATAAAACACATAATAAAAGAATAAAAAATACAAATATGTAGACAGTGAATGACAATATACAAATGACAATTGTAGGCAGGTATATTACAAAGTGAAGTTATGTATGTACATATATATTGTGTGCAAAATGTAAGTGTACACTAAGTATGTGTGTTAGATAAATAAAGTGTGTGTGTATATAAATATAAAGTGTAGTGTGTTCGCCGTTATTATCAGCTGTTCATAAGATGGATTGCCTGAGGGAAGAAACTGGTCCTGTGTCTGGTCGTTCTAGTGCTCAGTGCTCTGTAGCGTCGACCAGATGGCAACAGTTCAAAGAGGGAGTGTGCTGGATGTGAGGGGTCCAGAGTGATTTTACTGGCCCTTTTCTCACTCTGGATAAGTACAGTTCTTGAATAGATGGGAGAGTTGAACCGATGATTCGCTCAGCAGTCCGGACTACTCTCTGTAGTCTTCTGAGGTCAGATTTAGAAGCTGAGCTGAACCAGACAGTTACTGAAGTGCAGAGGATGGATTCAATGATGGTGAAGTAGAACTGTTTCAGCAGCTCCTGTGGCAGGTTAAACTTCCTCAGCTGGCGAAGGAAGTACAACCTCTGCTGGGCCTTTTTTACGATGGAGTCAATGTGAATGTCCCACTTCAGGTCCTGAGAGATGGTGGTTCCCAGGAACCTGAATGACTCCACTGCAGTCACAGTGCTGTTCATGATGGTGAGTGGGGGGAGTGCAGGGGGGTTTCTCCTGAAGTCCACGATCATCTCCACTGTTTTGAGGGTGTTAAGCTCCAGGTTGTTGAGACTGCACCAGACAGCCAGCTCTTTAAGCTCCTGTCTGTAAGCAGACTCGACACTGTCCTGAATGAGGCCGATGAGTGTGGTTTCGTCTGCAAACTTCAGGAGCTTGACAGAGGGGTCCTTAGATGTGCAATCATTAGTGTACATTATTACATTAGTGTACAATCATTAGTGTACGGTATTTGTTTAGAACTTAGAAAAAAGATGCTGCAGCCAATGAACAGCCAGCGGGGGCTGCAGGACAACTCAACCTCCGCAGACAGTTTTTAATGTTTATCAGACAATAAATACTCAAGATTTTGCTTTAGGATAACTCACAACGAGTTTCACACACCTTCTCCGGCCACGTTGAGTTGTTGACACTTAACAGTGGGAAAAGCGACACATGCGCTATTCACTTGTATTATTTAAGGGTGAATGGGTAATGTAGTTTCTGCTCTGGGTGGGATGAATTAGGAAGCTTGCATTGTGAAGGGCGCTCTGAAAATCGGCAGTGCAGGTAAAAGATTAAAACCTCTATTAAAACAGATGTCCAAATGAGCGTACCGGTACGCTACAAGCACCTTCTGGGCGCACGGAGAGGTGGCGGTACGCTCAAGAGCTATATTTGGAAGTGGCGGTACTGAGTACCTGTGCGTACCGGCCCACTTAAAGCACTGGCAATGACTATACTTTGGAATTTTTTTGCAGTCCACTTAGAATTCAACATGGAAATCATTTTTGTTTTTTATTGGCATTGATTGTTTTGAAGTTCAAATGGTAGCCTACTTATATGCCTGTGTTTTTATTTCTGTAATAAATATGGCTTTCAAGCCAACAGTTAATTTGGAGGATATTGATGGTTTATTGCAGGTATGTTGTTTACATGAGAAAATCTGTGTTACAAGTTAAACAAAAATTCCAATAAACAATCATATTTTGAATTTAAATAGTTTCTTTGTCTTGAGTTTACATTAATTATTTACATTTTACATTTACATATCCAAAAAGTTTCAGTCTTTTAATTGTGATTAATCGCGATTAATTTAAAAAAAATTTGCGATTAATTAGTTAA
Source organism: allo-octoploid hybrid of Carassius auratus x Cyprinus carpio (assembly GCA_024542945.1). Lineage (NCBI taxonomy): Eukaryota > Metazoa > Chordata > Actinopteri > Cypriniformes > allo-octoploid hybrid of Carassius auratus x Cyprinus carpio. The sequence goes on along the minus strand of CM044999.1, from coordinate 27,321,000 downwards.
TTTTTTTTAATCGATTGACAGCACTAATATATATATATATATATATATATATATATATATATATATAAATTTGTATTTTCGTATTAGCCTTTCCGAAATAGAGGGGGCAGAAAACAAACTCTGCTAAAATAAATCACCTGCCAGCTAAAAGAGGCAGGTGAAAGAATTTAAAGCAGTGTTTGAATGCAAAAAAGACTGAGTTTAACAGATTACATGTATGTCTGTTTGATTGTTTTATAACAACATACACATAAAACATAACTTGATTTTTGCAAGAATTGTAACCGATGCTGTACGGTTAACAGTGATTTTTGATGTTTCCTGCTTCTGATGTCTTCTGACCCCGTTCTACATGATGTCAAGACAGTCTTCCAGCATACTATATATTAAAAAGGCAGAGAGGAAACAATTATTGTTATTATTATATTACAGTTCCTAAACATTTTTATATATTTTTTTTACCACAGAAGCTCTGTCCCAAGACGCTTTCGAGTTACGTTGAGACTGATGACTCCTCAGTCTTCCACAATGGACTTCACATAGAATGAACTGTTTCCAGTTTCTATGGAAGCATATGGGTAGCATTATTCAATTTGGGATGTAATATGCAAAATGACAATGCAATATGTAAAATGGCAATGCATTTCTGTATTTACATTTACATTTTCCAATACATTTGTGCAACGTTTGGTGCAAAATGAAAATGAAAATTAAATTACATAATTTTCATTTGCCATTTACTACACCAGTTTTAATATGTAAAATTAATATTAATTTTAACGCTTTATAAGTTGCAAAATTAAAATGAAAATGTATTACAGAAATGATTAGATATGTCTAACATGTTAAAGCAAAAACTGTGGCAAAATGATCATTTAAATGCTATTTTTCTTAATTGCATTAACACTCACAGTCAAGACACTTACGATTGCATTTTCATTCAATGTCCCGCAATGAATGTAGCAAAATTCAATGTGCACATTGAAAATGCATTCCGAGCCGATCACGTGTCCCCGCCCTCGCGCCACGTCAATCATTGTGTGAACAAGGCGGGGCTTACAGAAGGTCAGAAACTCAAATCTCAAGGAGCGGATTCAAGTGAGACAAGATGGACAAGACAGTTGGTCCGTGTATGTTTTGATCATTTCGGTTTATGGCTTCAATATTTCATTCGCACTTGTGGGCGGAGCTGAAACGCTGCTTTCATCTGATTGGTCGAATCGGATCGGTTTTCATCTGACAGCCTTCAGCTCTGTCTTTCCATTCTTTCAGACAGAATAAGAGTCAGTGCGAGTGAAGCACTGTAATGTCTGAAACTACACTCACTGTAAATTAGCATAATATTTGAATCAGATGTATCTGGGCACATAATTCGTGCTGCTGAGACCTGCAAATTATTTCTAGGTCGTAGTATTGTACGAATATTGTCCCACTGATAAATACAGTGCAAATAGTTCTGTCCCTTTGGATAACAGTGAAGTGGAAATAAATATAGTTAAATATATGAAATAAAATTAAATAGGATTTTTTGGGAAGGTAAGTCTGGCCAGTTATACAAGCAACACTAGTCAGACGAGTCTGAAGATCTGAGCTGAATTGGGTGAACCATTAAAGTTCTAGTCTGTGTCAATTACTCTCATAATAAATAATAATAATAATGTTACCTGTATTTTTCGGTATAAGTTACATCAGTCCAAAAATACGTCATGACGAGGAAAAAAACATATATAAATCTCACTGGACTGTAAGTCGCATTTATTCAGGACCAAGAGAAAACATTACCGTCTACAGCCGCGAGAGGGCGCTCTGGGGTAGGCTACAGGAGCATTGAGCAGCATAGAGCTAATTTTACTATTTTTATTTAGAAATGTAACTATATTCATTTTTACAATTATTTATTAATGTCACACACACACACACACACACACACACACACACACATACCTAGTGCCTTATGACTTAAAAGATGAGAGTGGTAAATGTTACAGACATGGAACTGTTCAGTCTATTGTTGATTTTTATTTCCACTTCACTGTTATCCAAAGGGACAGAACTATTTGCACTGTATTTATCAGTGGGACAATATTCATACAATACTACAACCTAGAAAATAATTTACAGGTCTCAGCAGCACGAATTATGTGCCCAGCTACATCTGATTCAAATATTATGCTAATTTACAGTGAGTGTAGTTTCAGACATTACAGTGCTTCACTCGCACTGACTCTTATTCTGTCTGAAAGAATGGAAAGACAGAGCTGAAGGCTGTCAGATGAAAACCGATCCGATTCGACCAATCAGATGAAAGCAGCGTTTCAGCTCCGCCCACAAGTGCGAATGAAATATTGAAGCCATAAACCGAAATGATCAAAACATACACGGACCAACTGTCTTGTCCATCTTGTCTCACTTGAATCCGCTCCTTGAGATTTGAGTCTCTGACCTTCTGTAAGCCCCGCCTTGTTCACACAATGATTGACGTGGCGCGAGGGCGGGGACACGTGATCGGCTCGGAATGCATTTTCAATGTGCACATTGAATTTTGCTACATTCATTGCGGGACACCGAATGAAAATGCAATCGTAAGTGTCTTGACTGTGAGTGTTAATGCATTTAAGAAAAATAGCATTTAAATGATCATTTTGCCACAGTTTTTGCTTTAACATGTTAGACATATCTAATCATTTCTGTAATACATTTTAATTTAAATTTTGCAACTTATAAAGCGTTAAAATTAATATTCATTTTACATATTAAAACTGGTGTAGTAAATGGCAAATGAAAATTATATAATTTAATTTTCATTTTCATTTTGCACCAAACGTTGCACAAATGTATTGGAAAATGTTAATGTAAATACAGAAATGCATTGCCATTTTACATATTGCATTGTCATTTTGCATATTACATCCCAAATTGAATAATGCTACCCATATGCTTCCATAAGTTTCAGCTAAACAGCAAGGATTCATCAATGGATGACTGCACCTTAGCACTCTTCACTAATACTGCCTGCATCACCTGGACCACAGAGAAAACAATGTTGCTGCCTGTACATGGCACAATTAACCTTAAAGCTGAATCAATGCAGTAACACTGTTAACTACCATTGACATTGTACCAAATGTTCAGACTGAATATACAGAGGAGAACTGGTCCCCAGTGTTTTTGGTTAGTCTCTCCAAAGGATTTTTTTTTTACTCCAGTATCGGCATCTTGCAGATATTTCTTCATTAACCACTGTTGCCTTTGGCTTGCTTGCTGTATGAAGACCAACTATTAAAACAGTGAGGATGTTTTTGACTATATAGACACAACAGTATGTCTTTCTGCAAAGATTCTTTGAATTGTTATGTATTTGAAAAATGTATAATAGTGTGCATATTGCTTGAACATTTATATGTAAAAAAAAAAGAAAATTCTGTAGAATTATTATAATATAATTGCAAGTTATAATTATATAACAATTATAAACTATTTAGCTGTTTTCTTAGTTACTTCTAGTGCACAAACAACCATTATTCACTTACTATTACTGATTTAGTAACTTGTACTATTTTATGTACTGTGTTATATGAGTTCAATTGTAATTTCTGTCATAATTAATTTATTCCCTTTTCATGTTTTTTTTTTTTTTTTTTTTTTTTTTTTGAAGCTTTGATTGTGTTTACAGTGTGTAATATAACACGTGTTCATGTTTCGCGTGTAAAAAAAAAAACAGTATTTTTCACACAATTCACCTATCTGTATACCGCTGTTTTCACTGTCATAAAAACGTGCTGATGACTTCCTTGTTCTATGATGCCTCTCCTTCAGAAATACGTAACGAGTTCTGATTGGGCGAGCGGTTCCTGTGTTGTGATTCGACAGCAGCTGAGAGCAGGCTGCCCTCCTGGTAACGCGATTGGAATAGTTTTAAGAAGCAACTGGGCAGGATTTGTTTTGAAAACCTGGCAATCCTGATCTGAACACACTTGCTGTACCTCTAATCAGAGCGCCTTTCCTGACGAGATCCACGTGAAAATTGAATTTGATATTTTTGCACAGCCCTAACATCTAGTTAACAAAGCTAAACAGCGTTGCCCTAACAGAAGTAACAGAAACTGTTAAACGCACCAACTTAAATAATAAAATACACTAACCGGTTGTGGTCCATAAACAAAGCCTTCTCCAGACAAAGAGGGAACTGCTCCATCGTTCAAGAATAATCTTTGTGCGAATCTGGCATTAAACTGATTGAGATTGAGGAAGCTGTCCTCAGCAAAATGTGCTGCACATAGTTTTACATGTGGATTATAATTTTCGGGTATCGGGTTAAACATAAATTGTAACCATTAATCTCAAAGTACAGCATTCCTGGGAAGCCAAAAACAAAGATGATTGGACTCCAAGATGAAAATAACAGCGTTTTGACAACATGGCCACAAACACAAACACAGCTCCTCCTTCTTCATCTGAGCGCAACAAGACCACGCCCCCTGTTTGTGAATTCATGTAGGCGGAGGTTAGTCAAAAAACTGTTTTAGTGATGTCATTACTGCAGGAACTAGAGGGATGTAGTCCAAACGGGTCGTTTTTTGTAGGCAAATTCTGTTAAATAAAATATCTTGCTTGGCATTGAACTTTGAGCTTTAGAATTTTACAGATATTATTTATACTCTAACAACAACATTACACACTAACTAAAGTTTAAAACATGGGATCACGAAGAAAGGGACCTTTAAATAATATACATTCAGCAAATGCAGTACATTAACTGCATGTAAGCAAAACCATGTATAACAACATAAGTACTTATTACATTATTTAAAATAATAAAGATAATCATATATTACATGAATTAGGTAGTAAGTCAAAATAAATAAATGTTAAAGTGTGTTTGTGTATGTATGTATGTATGTATGTTTACTACACATCCGGCTCTTTCTGTCATGCTCCCTACGTGGACACCTCTTACGCTCCCTACACAGACGGCTCTCTCTGTCACGCTTACTACACAGATAATGGTGTTTTCGAGCAGAAGATCTGCGATTTTGCTGAAGACATGAGAAACATTCTTCTCAACCTTTCACCTTTACATAATTTCATGAGATTTAAGAACAATAATGGTTTAAATCACAGCATTTAGCAGATTCCTTAGCAGCTGCATTCCATTGACACAGAAAACAGAACCATGATCAACGAACAAGTCTTGTTGAATTCCTCCACAGTGAAATCTTTAATAAACACTTTAAAACTGTGTGAATGAGCCGAAACAATGAGAGTTAAAGAGGTTTCACTGATCTGAGCACAAGATCAACTGATTCTTCTGATTCGTTGAGACCGAAAATCTGAATCTGAGAGTTAAACAGCTGCATGTCCAGATGATGGTCAGGATCTTCATCACTTTTCATATTTCCTCCTAAACTCAGCACTGAACGTCACGATGAAGGGAGATTCAGTTCAACACAGAGTGATTCAGTGAATCAGATTCATCAGATCTGAGCTTCATTTGGACACCAGATTCAGGAACCCTGAGAGAATCAGAATCAGATTCAGATTGATTCAGATTCACAGAGTCTCAAATGTAATCTTAATGTGGATGTGATTCAGTCAGATTCAGTTTAAGTCTTTATTTCTCTCAGTTTGATTCACTCACCTGTTTTCTGAATCATGGCGCACAAAGACGTTCAGAAAACATCTGACAATAGATTGAAAATGATTATTAAATATTATTATATTCAAAGTATTTTCTATGTAATGAGAGCGATTTTCCAGTTTAATACACTGATTCAATCATTAAATATGACTTTATATCAGGTCTGTTAAAGAGACCAAATCAAACAATATTTTCATTTATAATGTCAGTCTTTGTTTCTAACAATCATAGAAATCATAATTTAGTCACCAGTGTCTTTCTGATACTCATGTCTCACCCAAGTTTCTTTTTCTGCCACAAGAAACAGATCAAGATGATGATGAGGACTAGACAAATAAAAACAACCAGAATCCACAGCCAATGATCTGTACAAGAGATGAAGAAAATACAGTCAGCTGATCAATAACCACGACTGAACAATATTAGAAAGAAAACCACAAGGGGTTAACTTTGATAATCTTAATGTGATCCAAGACATTATTTTTGAGTCATTATTAGAGTACTTTACTGACATGATTGATTAACATAAAATAAAGCAAGAATAAACACACAAAACAAACAATACAGAATAAGATTGAACTAATTTGTTTAAGTATAGTGTTGTACCTGAGAGCTGGAGAGTCACTTGATTCAGAACATCTTCACAAACACAAAGATCACAAATATGAGTCAATGTGAGAGAAAAGAGTGAAAGTGGATTGAGTGTGAATCAGATCTGCAGTGTTTTATTAGTGAATAATCAGAAGAATAATCACCTGAGTCTGGAGTCACTGCAGTTTCATTCCTCACTGAAAAACAGATTCACAATCATCATGATTCACGTGAAGATTCACTGAAGATTCAGTTCAACACAGAGTCTGATCTCAATCAGGACACACACTGTTTCTCTCACCTCTGAACACGGTCTCCAGTCTGAAATGAGTCTGACATGAAAGAGAGAAGCATTAAACATTAATCTTCTTCGGAAACCTGGATTAATTCTAGCGCGTTTTCGAGCACGAGGAATAGCGGTTCGAGTCCGACGACTACAACAGGATGCAATGCATCACACACATGAACTACACCCGGAAACTGTTGAAACTGCAATGAAAGTGAGACCAGCTGTCGGTCACATCAAACACCGGCGCATCTCTATTAATGCAGCTCAGAGTTCAGGTCATCAGCACGACGGGATAAAACTGTACATTTCTATTCTGTTTCCACACTGTCACTTATACCAACGACGGAAATAAACAGAACAGCTAAATATGACTATAGACTAGATTGTATTGTAATAGGTAGCACTTCAAAGTTAATATCGAATCAAGTCTAGTTAGCACATAATTAATAACTGAAATAGTTTAATAACAATATTTTGTTGAAGGATCATAAAAATCTTAATTTGCAACTATGAAAATAGTATCAACAAATAGGGCTTAATTTGAGCGATGTGCAGTCTAACATAATAGAGTATATCAATCACTTTGCAAAAAATTAAATAAATAAACATTTAGACTGCATGATTTGCGTGATAGCGCAGGTAAAATGAGGTAAATTAGGTAAAATTACCCTCCCCTGTATGACTTTTTTTTTTTTTTGTATAGTTTAGCAATAATCACACGAAGAGTGCTGGTTTCCCCCAAAACATCAGCACGAATGCAAATGCAATGATGAAGTTCTACTGTGTTTGAATAAACAAGAAGTTACTATAAGTTACAGACACAATAGGCTACTGCCATTCTTTTTCCATTTCCCAACGAAAATAGTTCCAAACAAATCCACAGGAGAACTGCCTCTCGGAGCAAAATTAGCACTAAATTGGACAAAAATGCTCCTGCACAAACAAATTAAATCTATTATGTATGATGCTAACAAAGTGTAAATTAATAGAAAGTGGTAAAAGAGTCTGAAAACTGAAACTCATCAGCTTTGTTGATGTTCTCCGACTGATTTTCACGAATTCTCTCATCATAAACAATCGAGCACAGATACAATGTAAGTGAGGGATTCATTTCTCAGTGTAGACAGCTTCAGTGATTATAACGATAGTTTTGGTTATTTGAGAGTGCGATGGATCAACGTTAATGATAATGTCATTTCTGTACGTAATTTATTTGCCGTTTGAATTATCAATTTATAATGTTTTAATATAATGTTAATCACATTAAATACAGATTCTGTCCCATGAAACATATTTTACATGACATCAATGTCTGGCTCTTGTCTAAAAAGACAGGTTTATGATGTTTGTATTTAATAGATTTGGCCACTTTTAGCCTCACCCTGGAGTTGGTTCATCCTCTGCATCTGGTGAAAATAATATTATTATTTAAAAGATCGTGTTTATGCATTAATTTAGCAAATCTGTGTATGTCTGTGTTTACTGAAGCTGAAAATGAATACGCTATTAAAAATGGTATTATTTCATCCCTTTCTTGACCATGTGACTAAAAACCAAATGTTTTCACCAATTAGCAGACCCCCGATGTAGACACATGCTGGCCTAGGCCTTGATTGATGTCAGCACTTCTGTGCCTTCAGGAATGCCACATGGCCCTTTTCTTACTCAAGATGTGTTTGGGACAGGAAAGCAGAAATCTTTGATTATTTTGACCCTACAAAGTTGGCACCGGAGGCCACACCTAAATGAAGCAAAAGATGACACATAGAAACAGGATTTCTGTTGTGTGTAGACGTCATCTTGATCTAGCAGTTGCAGCTGGTCAATCTTTTTTCTCCTTTCAGCCCTGTGTGAGAGATTTTCACTGAATGGTGATGCATGGCAAGATGCATTCAGAATGTGTTTAAGGACGTTATGTTCATATATAGCCTTACCTATTCTGAAGTGTCCCCTGAAGAAATGTCTCCTGGGGGAGAAGTGCACGCTTTACTCTTCTGCTCACTCTCAGACACGCTCACAATGAGCTGAGTGAGGGAAAGAAACAGAGAATAACAGAGTACACAAGCATTTTCCTCACAGAATTAGACCACCATGAGTTGTAACATAGTAACAGATAGATTTTCCCGCTGGCCAGAAATTGCATTGATGTGTAGTACACTTGCAGGAAAGTCCATTGAGGTGTTAAGAGGATACTTTGCTACTTGAAGAAAAGTTTTAAATTTAAATTTAAAATTTAAAATAATTTTTTTTTTAAAAAAATACACTGTATACAAAAACTTAGCAATTCACCACAATAAAAATAAAGTAACAATAATCAAACTAGTCCTGCAACACAAAAACTTATTGCCCTGAAATGAGCATTTGCATGATCAAATTCTTTAATCTAGTTGTAGCGTGAGGTATGGCGCAGTAATCACCCATTGGTAAGGAGCATTGGAACAACCTATAGGGAAACAGAATAGGGTATTTAAAGGAAAACACCACAGTTTTTCCACATTTCACTATGTTTTCCCTCAAATTAGATGAGTTGATACTTACCTCTCCTGTCTCAGCGCATGCACTTAATTTCTGTAGTGCGCGGCACCGCTATGTTAGCGTTTAGCTTAGCACCATTCATTCCTTAGGATCCAAACAGGGAATTATTTAGAAGCCACCAAACACTTCCATGTTTTCCCTGTTTTTAAAGACTGTTACATGATTAGTTACAAGAGTAAGTATGGTGACACAAAATAAAACATGGCGATTTTCTAAGCAGATAAATATGATAACTTTAATGTATGGCAGGAGAGCACTTTGAACTCGGTGCAGTAATATCATCACTCCTGCAAACTCACACTCTCACTCTTTTATTGTTTTAATCACTGAGTAGATGTTCAAAAACAAGACCAATCCAACAGGTTGAAAGTGATCATGTCTGTCAGTTTTACTGGGCCTATATGTATAAAACTTCTAAGAAATGTGCTTTGGAGTAGTCTTAAGCTTTGACTTAAGTGTAAAAAGACTCTTAGAAAAAAGTAAGACTTTTCTAAGAGTAGGAGGCTTCTATAAAGAAGCTAAAAATGACTTTAAGTCTAAGACTGATTCTTAAGTGCTGACTGAGGTGACACTTAAGGACTACAATGATGTCAACACAAAATGGCTGACCTTGACCTCCGACCTCAGTCAATCGTGAGCTCATCTAAAGCTACAGCAGCACAACACTGATCATTTAAAGTAAGTACAATAAAGTCATTCCATCAAGACACTGAAATAGTCTAATATTTTAATTTATTTTTTAAATGACTTGCAGTGTGCAAAATTATCACTTCCTGTTGATTTACAGTTGGAGCAATGATGTATACATGAGTTACATCTGTGTGTATTTATACTATACTGCTATAAATTTAGCTAGCTCCTGGGTTTGTGACCTGCCTTTATCTCTGTGAATGTTTTTGGATTAGTCTACTCATTCACCGACAGTTCGGTTCTGTCTGTTGTCTTTTCTGTGCTACTAGATCCTGCTTTCATCTGCAGGACAACACTGACAAACTTCTGCCACTAGCATTTGGACCTTGAGTTTTCATCCTTGACAAGTTGACTAGTCCAAAATAAATAAGCATGTTACATGAAAGCATGCTTTGCTTTTGCAGTACAATTAAGTGCTATATATATTTTTTATGTGGACAAAGTGCTACTAATGACATAGTAAAAGTGTACTTGATCGTACTATGTATATAAAAGTGTATGTGAATATCATATAGCCGAACTGGAATATTAGTTACAATAAATTTGAAGTCAATTAATAATAATTAAAAAAAAATGTGGGGAATACATTATACATACATTTTGGACATTTTATATCATTCTTATATTTTAAATACTTCACAAGTCCGTTTTCTACAGGTGTGATGAGTAATTTTAACAGTGTATAAAAGATGGGTTCAAGTGTACTACAGGTGGTGACTAAATACATTGTTAAAAACCTGTTTTAGTTCATTTCCATGCGGACTCAAAATAGCTCAGTTGAGTACACATAGATGTTGGTATCTTAAGTAAAGAATAGTTTTTACTACAAAATTAGTGTGAAAATAAAGCACTTTAAGAACATTATGGAAGTATTCTGAAAGAAAGTGTGTTTTAGTGGACTTTTTCACCTTGGTAACTTGTATGATCGTGTTAGCTATAATGTTTCTGCACTAATCTGAAAGTGAAAACCACAATAAAGCACATTGATGCAGTACTGCTGCGATCGTAAGTTTACTTGAAACCAAATTTACAATTGGCCACGAAGGAAAAATTTTTTTACAGCTCACCGGAAGGCATTTAGTTCTTCCTGTAACCTATACATGTGTGTATTCTGACAAATCTAGAGCATTTTGTTCTTCATTTATTATTCTCATGTTGGCAATATTGGAGAAGAACAGAAAAAGCTTATTACTCTCTCATCAAGAGAAAGTAGGTCACCACATTAGCTCGGTGTCAAACATAACTCTGCAAACATAACTTCCTTTTTTTTTTTTTTAGTTTAAAGCCTTCAACTATATGACACGAGGTGTAATCTAGTTCCTAAACCCAAGAAAGATGTTCGGTTGGTAACTGAGGCCCATTCTGTTGAATTATGATTACAAAGAATTTGCTTTTGTTTTGCCCAAAGTTTTAGTAATAGATTCAATAACTTGACAAAAAGACATATGTAATAATTCTCATTGATTATTCTGATCTAGTTAAAAGATAGTTTTATGCACTATTTATAGATTTTATAATTAGTAGAATATTTAGGAAATGAAAAGCCTGTCGAACAGAAATAGTTTTGTTAAATTAATCATTTTTAAATTAAGTTCGTTGAATGAATAACTTAAAACGAGGTAACGAATAAATAACTTAAAACGAGGTAACGAATTATTATTATTGTAAAGTAAAACGATGGACATTTTTTTTTTTTATCGTGCACACGATTTACTGAAAACGAATTAATATTGATTATTTCACTATGTATTTAAAAATGAGGGAAATACGTGTGGTATCGTGCATGATTTAACTTAAAACGGGGACAAATTAAATCCCGCGCACTATATACTGGGTTCCATAGGATACTCAGAAATGTCGCAATGTATTTATAACTAAGAAAGTATTATTTTTAATTAAATTAGATAAAATGTTAAACATTGTATGTTTTAATTAGTAATGGAAATAGGATGTTAGTATTATCCACGCCTCCAGTAGGCTATCACGAGCTCCCTTTATATCATGCTGGCATTATTATGTTGCAAACAATTTAACTGGTAAACGGTTAAGTGACTCATTTTAGAAAGCGTGTAAACCCGAACAGTATACGAACTTATAAAGATTAAGAACACTGCAGTTAATGTCTGTTAAATCGTTAATGCATTTACAACAATTACATTTTCTGAAGAGCATTTTGTGTGTATGTGTGGCTCAACAGTTTTGTGTAAACTCTTCTATTTAAATCATTATTTGTAAGTTTACTGCGTGACGTGCAGAATAATCCACCCACCATGACCAGAGCAAACTGGAACAACTCGAGTTAATAAAACCAGCTGTGGAAATATCTTATTTACTTTCTGAGTGTTGTAAGAATATCACGATAAAGGAATGTTTTAATTTTTTGGGAAACGCATTTTTTACACATTACCCAAGTGCTTTTGAATGCTATTTTAGCATCATTGCTAAAGTTAACATTAGCGACAGAATGCTGTTACTGCATGTTTAGGGGTTTAGGCCTGCGATGCTCAAAAGCATCGTGAGTGGGGCTGTGCATGTTTGGGTAGGCAGCGATTCGATTCACGGTTCATAGGTTTTCGATTCAATAACGATTTCTGCAAATTTAGAACGATTCAATTCGATTCGATTCACAATTAATTTTCATTCGATTATAACGACTTGATTCTGCATTATTTAGTGCATTCACGTGATTATTTAAATGCTTAATCAGGGGCAAATTACACAGCAGCCTTTATGGTTGTATGGAACCATAGGTTGAAAAAAAAAAAAAAAAAAAAAAAAACTTTTGTTCATTGTTAGATGCTAGTTTAATGATGATAAATACCAGCGCTAGACTGCTCAGGTAACGCCGTCAGTAAGGTGTAAAGAACCATTGAAAAACTACAGAAAAGTAAAACTACTTCACTTTAGTATTACTGGCCACGAGTCCTAAGGAGAAGATCACACATTAGCTGCATCAGAGACAAAGAGAGATCACAATCCTGTGGTTTAAGGTCTCCATTAAATTGTGCTTGTGTAGTAATCTAATGTTTATATATTTCGAAAGCATTGAATCACTATAGAAATCGCAATTCATTCGATTCTTAGCGTTTAAATCGATTACTGTCCAAAATAGGCGATTTTCTTTTAGCAGCTAAGATTTTTAAATCCAAAATTAGGTTAAGCTATACACAGACATTAACAATATATTAAAGTGACAAAAGCAATCTACAAGCTTAGTAAAGCTTTACAATCTTTCTTTAATTGCAGGCTGAGGTAGACACTGAATACAAGGGTGAGTCTCAACACGTAACTTCTGTTGAGTTGAAGAGAAAGTTGTGTGATGTGTCCTCAGGACACAGACTCGCTTGCTCTTTTCTACATCCATTGTTAGTTATACACACTTGTGTGCGTTTGAGGTTTGTGCTGAGTTTCAGTTTCACCATATCAGAGAAAGCAAGACTTCACATGCTGCATGAGCTTCTTCATCAAAATAATTTGTAAATGTAAAACATTACGTATGATAAAATAAGTAAACTGCACAAAAACATTAAACAAATTTTAAGTTTAATTTGATTGTTATTTATAATTAATGTTAACTTGGGGGTGGGGGGGGGGTAATCGGTGTCCACATAAATCGGTGTTTTACAGTGTACAGTGGAATAAATATTTTTTTCCTCTGGCTAACTTCTTTATTACTTGCACCCATTAAACGACTTAAGAGTTGAGGGGTCTTTTCCACTATAAATATTTTTTCTGCAATAATTATCAGCACTGGGTCTCCCCTCCATCTGTGTATGAATGAAAGACTTCCCCACAACTGTAAAGCTGGGATCCCAGCTCTCCTCCACCATCACACTCAGCACCGGCTCTCCACAAGACGGTATTGAGCCCACTACTCTACTCTCTGTACACATATGACTGAAATACAACTCATTCCACCAACAACATCATCTGATTTACAGATGATATCACAGTGATTGGACTCATCTCAGGAGGAGACGATGAATCAGCCTACATAGATGATGAATCAGAAACTAGAGGAGCGGTGATGTGTAGATAACTTGTCCCTGCTGAACACATCTAAGACAAAAGAGCTGATTCTGGACTTCAGGAGGCGTCATGAACCAGTCCCGCTCTACATCAACGGGGAATGTTCCCAGTACACATATCCAACGACATGTCTTGGTCTGGTAACACCCAGCAACCATCAAAAGGCCCAACAACGGCTGCACTTCCTCTGATCGCACAGAGAGAACAACCGAGTGTTAAATTTCACCCTTGTTTAAACATACTGTGCAGATCAATGTGAAGACTGTAAACGGTTTACTCAGATTGCTCAATGTGAATATCACGACTCACGTCACTTGTATTTATTTGTAAAATTGCAGCCTACTGTACAGTCTTATGGTCTAATTTATTGTCTGTGGTTATATGTTTGTTCTTCTAACACCAGTCAGGAGCAGTGTTCCTAATTTCGTAGTATGCAGAGAAATAAAATGACAATGAAGGCATTCAATCCAATTCGTACAGAAAAGAAAAGAAAATTCAATCGGTACATATGAATAAACTTCACTTTACATTATTACATTATCCTGTCCAATAATGGCAACACATTGTGTTACTTTCGATAAGATACAACGTCTCATCTTTTTTTGAAGCTCTTTTATGTGGTGAACGCGGGAGAGCGAGTGACTGCGATCATCCCTTTCTCTTTTCTACTAAAAAAAAAGAAAAAAAAGACGTCCGCATACTTCCGAGTCCTTACATTTAATTCTTGATCGCTCTTATAATATCAGGTAAAAAGTTAAAAGTGTCAGAACGGGAAATTATTGAACGAATATACATTGTCATGACCAGCTAAAAAAAACTGTTCAATCAAGGTAAAGCTTTAATCCTGAAAGGATAATGAGTGTAGGCTACATGACAAATGTCATAAATATCATCCAGTGTTTATTTAAGTGCGCAGCAGCTTTCCCCACACTGTCTTATGATCTGTTCATATAATTAAATGTTTTTTTTTTTTTTATTCAAACTGTTGCATTTCTTATTAGAGTAATGAAATAAACATATGACTTCTACTCAACCAACAGCAATAATCCTCGAATAATGAAGAACAGATGTAGAGGAGATGGCCACAATACCAAGTGTTGGACGAATATTAAAACCAGGAGAAAGAAGAACTGTTGATTATTGAATGTGAAGGAAATAAAGATGAGCAAATAAATGTATCAGCTGTGATGGTTACGGTGTATTTCTCAAACTACCCTTCTATCTGTCATCCTTCTATCTATACAGTAACCAGCTTCTTTCTCGATGAACTGTTCTCAGAAAACTGCACAAATATCAGAAGTTTTCTGAATTTTCTTCTACTCTCCTCACAGCTCTGCATACAGCAGCATTACTGATGTGCTACTACTACTCAAATGAAAATATGCATGCGGGTATGGCAAATTAAAAATATATATCAATAATTCTCTCCCGATGTAATGCAACTCTCTCAGTCTCCTTCCTCATCTACAGGACCGTGTTTGTCACTAGAGTCTTTTTGATGAAAATATATGCGATGAATGATACATGCACTACAACAACAAAAGGAAATTATTTTCTTAGTATTTTTCTCTTGTTGTTTTCAGTCAAAATATAAAAAATATACTAAAATAAAGTGTCTACATAAGAATAATGACATTGTATTTAGTCATTTAAATGTATATTTCTTATTTAGCAAACTATCTGAGGCTAGAAAAATAATCTTGTTTCAATTTGCATTAATAGAATTTTTTTTTTTTTTTTTGTAAGTAAAATGCACTTAATTTAGATTCCAAAATACTAAGAGTTTTTTTTTTTTTCAGCCTGAATAAATGAAGGTTATTTAAACATAGCTTACGCTTTAAAAAAAAAGAGGATGAGACCGAAATAAACCCGGAGGAAACCCTGCCCCGACCAGCCGGGTTTCCCGATAACGATGTATCTTAGCTCTTAAGAGCGTTTTCTACGTGCAAACGTACGAACGCTCGCAGCAATTCCACGAGCGTTTCCCAAAAATGCACTTAACATGAACGCGCGAGAACGCGCTCTACGTGCTACTTACGAGTCGCTGTCCATTCGCGAAGTGCTGAAATTTAACCTTATATGGAATCGTATTCTGAACGTTTAACCTAATAATTGTCATCTGTTTTGGATTACCAATAAAGACAATCAAGTCTTTATAAAGCACCTACATACAGGCGGAGACACTGACAAAATGGCTGAACAAAAAACAAACAAGAAAAGATACCTTTCAAAAGGATGAAATTAATGTCCTCTTAGAGGAGATAGAGAAAAACAAAGATGTGTTTTTTTTTTTATCTTGTTTTCCCCTTTTTATTTATTTCATTTATAAATTCATGTAAACAATAAACGAGTACAATAAAGTGTACAATAAAGTACAATCAAAATATTATTATATTACTCGCGTTGCAGTGTGTTAAATCTAGATAAAAGTGTAATCTGCCGGTTGTCCTGCAGGTGTCCTCATAAATCTGTCTTCTTACAATGCACTTGGGGATGTACGATTACTCCAGAGCACTCGTAGATCTACGAAGATTTTCAAGTGCTACTTAAGCTACGATGCTTTTGGGAAACAGACCGTAATATTAAGATCAATCGTACGATCGTTTTTACGATCAATTTAGGCTTACGATGCTTTTGGGAAACGCAGCCCAGGTTATGCTGTAGTTACCTCGCTCCTGCTTTCTCGGCTTTGACAAACCTTCCATTCTGAAAAAAAAAAAAAAAAAAAAAATCAGATTTTCCCTCATTTCCTGGTTAACTAATATTAGTCAGTTTTGCAAACGCAGAAAAGTGACAATAAGCATTAACTTTACCTCGAGCAAGTCATTTCGTGTCCACACAGTAAATCAATCTTCTTGTGCGAGACAGATTAACTCCGGAGAAGAGCATTTCGCTAAACATTTGCACGATAAAAATCCATCATGTATTTATTTAATCTGTTAGTGATATCTTAGTTTTAAATCTGTAATGAAAACAAAGAAACAATTTTATAATTAGATTCAGACATTTTGTAAAACAGCCTATAACATATATACTCAAAAAGAATCAATTTAAAACAATAACAACAGCATTGTGTCATAAGATTAAATCTTTTTGATGATTTTGCATGATTTATTCAGGTAGATTCCGCTCAAAAAAGTTCTAAAAAAAAAAATTTAGCCTTTAAAACTGCTCAAAAATAGCATGAGTAATGGGATGAAATGGAAATTATTGGCCGGAGTCGAACATAATGAAACACTGGGCCGAATTTTATTTTATTTTAATTATTTTTTAATTCACCATTGCGTAAATGAAATAGACAAAATTTTCTTTTTTACTTTTGACAAGTGACAAGTGACAAGACAAGTGTCCCGACACTGAACATTTATTAATATTCTAGCAGACATTAGGGCTGGCCAGTATATACGAAATTGTATCTCGATACTGTCAAAAATTTTACAATATTCGATATATATCTCGATATGTTTGAATTTAAATTTAAATAATAAAAAAAAACATGATTTTATTTTGTCCATTAAAAAATATTTAGATTAAACAGCTAATGTAAGCAGTTAAACCCACGGGCGTAGGTTTGGTCTCAGCTTTGGTGGGGACACTTGACTTGACTACTGCTAGTTTATTTGTGTGGCTAGCTAGTTATTTTGCCTACTTACACTCTGACTCTGCTTTATGAAAAAGCTTCCTATGTCCTTCTTGGGTAGCATCTACAAAGTTCAAAAAGGGGCAAAAAAATTAATATTAAAATGTTTTTACTCTGGCCTTTGTATGTGGCAGAGAGACAGCCCTGGTCGGCGTCGTCAACATGCGCGCGCACTCACACTCTCACACACACACACACAAGCCGCTCACTGCTAGTGCAAGCACAAAAGTAGTCCTGGCCTGCGCGAGCCTGTCAGATACCCCGCCGCCAATCAAATTGTCAATTTATTATAAGAAACACAAGACTTTAACAGCCAATTACATTTCCAGCTGGGGAGACTCAACTGATTTTCTTCTGTTTAGTGTTAATCATCATCTAACTCAACCAGTCAAGAGCTACATTTAACCTTAGATGTTATATGAATATGGTCCTGAAGCATAGGTTTTATTAGCTGACAATAATAATAAATAAATAAACATTATAGGCACAAATACAAATGTACTTTTAGAAATTGTTTTTGAAAAATATGGTGTTATTGTTTTGGCAAGCTTAAATTAAAACTTCTATGAAAACTTGTGTGATATTCCTTTAAAATAATGTTTCAGTATATCTTTTTTTAAGTATATTTTACTAAGCAATTTCTTACATAATTTCTTTGAGTTAGACCAAACTTTTATTTTGGTGGGTTGTAGACAGAGTTTCTGTGTTTTGTTTTTTTTTGTTAACTATTATTATTAGCTATTAAGCCTACTTGACGTATAGTATACTCTACTGTGCAATAGTACTATATTTCTGTTTGAATTTCTTCAAGTTATACCGAGATTTTATTTTGACAGGTTGTCGTAAAGACAACCTGCCGTTTCTGTCAGTCTGTGTATGCGATACGAATGAATGACGATAGTTTTATCAAATGAAATGGTGAAATCCTCTCATAGCGCACTGTGCACATGTGCAGAAAGATGAAGTGAATATTTGAATGAAATGTTTGGTCAGTAGCCTAAACAAGGATTTGATTGTCCTGTAAGTGTAACAACAGCAATCACATGTCATTTGTAATAACATGTACATAAACTGTTTATACATAATGTAGGCAAATACAAAATAAACAGTGTTATTATTAACCAATCATTAATGCCTAATTATTTATATATATATATATATATATATATATATATATATATATATATATATATATATATACACACACAAATAACCATGGTTAATTTGCAGTTGTGATGGCTACAAAAACGATGATTTGTGGTGTTATTGATAAAACCATGGGTAATTTTCGTAAGGTTTCGTAAGGAAACTTTCACAGGAATAGTTATATATGGATTGCCATTTTGAAATAAATTTAGAAGTAGAGCTGCTGCAAGCGATTTTTAAAACTGCAAATCCATTTATCCTTTGCTGAAATTTCCCGTCTTCATAGAGAGAGCACGTCATGGTTGCTTAGCAAAGGCAGACGCCTCAGGGGTGCAACTGCCCAAGCACTTTGGAAAGAAGTAGTTTTCCACGTGTTTTTAGGCGTGATATGTGAACGGCCCCTTATACAGCAAGTTCCATTTCCGCGATTCAATCCCTGTCGCTTTTCAAACACAAACGGGTGAATTTATGAATGAAAGTGTGAAAGTTCTGACACAAAACGAAGTTGTTACGTATCCTCACGCTTTTTAAAAGTGGTAAATGTATCACGTAGTAGACTACACTAAGGTTAGTTATATATCATCAAAGTCTGTGCTTTCATTAAAGCTTCATTTATTGATAGATAGATAATCAATTTTTACCTAACTTTTCCTCCTGAGTCTCAGGCCGGTGACACACTAGCTGCGTGTCGTGAGCGTGGCGGTTCTGCTGCGTGGCGGCTGCTTCACGTTTTCTGTGTCTTTACACACCAGAATCGTGCCTGACATAGAGGGAGGCCGCCAACAGTCCAGTCTTCACGACAACAATATCTATACTTCATGTTGAGCATAAATATAAAGCCTACTGATAAAGGACACCGTCAACAGTATTGACGGCAAAATAGACTATGTTTGACAGGTGCAATATTTGAAAATCGAAAATTATTAATTTATTTTTTTTAATTACATTTATATATGAATGTATGTCAGAGTTTAGAGCGGGTTCGCGAATCATTTGAGTCAGTTTGGGAGTTCGGAGCAGGAGTCAGATCAGGAGTTCGGAGCAGGTTCGCGAATCATTTGATCAGTTTGGGGATTGCAAATAATTTGAGTCAGATCGGGAGTTCAAAGCGGGTTTGCGAATCATTTGAGTCAGTTTGGGGATCGCAAATCATTTGAATCAGTTCTGGAGTTCTGAGCTGGATCACGAATCACGAAAGATTCGGGCTCGTAACTTTTCAAATTGGCCATAACCTTTAATTCGTTGCTGCCAACTGGGGTGGCAGCATGGGTGGGAAGGCTTTCTTTTAGGATTGCATTTGCCACCCTATGCCACCCCAGTAGATCCGCCCCTTGGGACTAGTACCTAGCGTCCCCCCTAAACCTAAGCCAATGGCAATACCAATTGATCACTTGCTGCTTTTTATTAAATGAACACATATAGGCCTATATGTAACAGCATAACAAGCAGTAGAAACGAGTACAGAAAGTGCATTCTGTTAACTTTTTAGTGCATTCAATTCTCAATTTAAACTATACAACGGGTATAAGTATTTTAATGAAACTATGTTCCCACTGACAATAAAAACCTTCTTAGATAAGGGAAACTAGTTGCACATAGCTATATTATATTTATATATATATATATATATGAGAGAGAGAGAGAGAGAGAGAGAGAGAGAGAGACCTCATGGCAGAAGACAGACCCTCTGAAAGACGCTTTCATGATTGGATCGCTAAACTCCAGCTTGTTGTTAGATTTACAGATCATCGTCGGCGGCGCTTCCGAAATGAAGAGTAATCACGTGTGAATGTTTGCATAAAATAAGTAAGCACCAGGCAGAAAATGTGTCCTTGTAACAGCCAAGCTCTGATTCGGGGATTTAAACTCCTGTCATCTGGCAACCACTCTCGTATGAGCTCTCGCAGCAGAGGCGTATATGAGCAGACCAAGTCCGCAGTTACATGTTCCTTTTTTGATCGATCGGCGCGTTCTTTTGGGAAAGTATGCCTGAACTTGAAATATTCGATATTTTAAAAGAGGAGACTTAAAACATTAAAATATTCAGATCCCAGTTTGAACACTATGTGTAAACGTTATAATAATAAAGGCTCGATTCCACGGAGGTATGCACAGTACAGTACAGTTCAGTAGTGAGATTCGGTAATGGTAACTGCCATAGTATATTTAACCATTGTTAGAAACATTTTGTATAGTGTTATTTATTAAAAAAGAAATTAGGAATATTTTTTT
Source organism: allo-octoploid hybrid of Carassius auratus x Cyprinus carpio (assembly GCA_024542945.1). NCBI lineage: Eukaryota > Metazoa > Chordata > Actinopteri > Cypriniformes > allo-octoploid hybrid of Carassius auratus x Cyprinus carpio. Next base: position 27,300,210 of record CM044999.1, on the reverse strand, counting down.
CTCATTAATTGTTGGACATTTTCAAGAGATATTTAGACAGAAAATATTTAAAATAATAATAATAATAATAATAATAATAAGCAAGAAAATTTCAGACCCTCAGTATGTTACTGAAAGAGTGACGTTTCTCTTCTAAGCTAACCTGTCATCAGCAGTTTACAAGAAACATTCTCATAATTTTACATGATTATGTAGTTTAGCCGTTTTTAATAATAATAATAATAATAATAATAATAATAATAAGTCATTCCAAAAGGTTAAATATTTTAATTCTGAGACCGAAATTGACCAGGTGCACATGTGATGGGCTTCAGAGGGGGCTTCAGTAACATGACCTTGAAAAGGGTCTTTCAGCTAATTAAAGTTGTCTGTTGATTTGCCCGATTCGATTTAAAAACAGGATATGATGTCACACCACAGGACATGGTTTTCAGTGACAAAATAGATCAAATAAGTTCCTACGATTTCAGAAATATATGGTTGATTTTTTTTCTTCTTCTATAAAATTTGTTTTTATGCTTTTCCTCTTTAATTTATAAAAGTTGTCATTTATTGAGGCATGCTTGAGAGTCACACCATACAATTTTGGGATTTGGCTTATAAATGTAAAATAAAATAAATAAATATACGGCAGCTTTATAACAACAGGTCCATGTAGGACAAATAAATGTTTAACCATTTACTGCATTTTAAATAATGAATGACACTATATTCGTTTTTATCTTGTGTGACAGTGTTAATGCCATGATAAACTTCCAACCTTTTCTCGCGGTTTCCTTCATTCTGTAGAAGTTCTTCCAGATGAGCACAATGGTTGTGCTATAATTCTGTGTGAACTTTAGAGAAGGATTTTATTTGTTTGCTAAAAGTCTTGAGTCTCTTCGTAAAGGCGCGCTTCTCATCTAAACAGGAAACAGGAAGTACGTGAGAGCCAATGAGCTGCCGTGTTCATTTTTAAATGTTTAAGGAGTGTAAAGATCTGACTAATGATCAAAACAAGCATCTGGACTTCCTGTACTGACACAATGGCAAGAATTATGGGGAAAGAAACAGATAATACAATTTTACAACCTCACTAAGATAAATTACAACAAGAGGGAAACTGATACATCATCTCAGAATAGCCTTGTTAAAACCCTCCCGCTCAATCTTATTGGCTGTTGTTTTTAAAGGAGCAGGAGCACCAGAAATATGAGTCTGCAGTTATTCATTACATAGTAGCCTAAATACGTACTGAGGTAAAGATAATCTTGTAAAATAGTCTTTTAAAACATTTATGTGAAAATAGTTTGCACTTAAACTTCGCCTCAGCATCAGACGCGAGCGCAGAAAAGGTACAGGTGTTAGTGCATGTTGACAAGAATCAGAACAATTTCATACAAACGAATGTGTCATGACTCGATCGATCAGAGTTATTAAAATAATTCAACATAATGTGTTCCTTATTTTAAAAAAGCAGAAGGTTTTGTTGATGTTGTGAGAGCACACAAACACAAGTAAACTCTTTGCAGTTCAGAATGATGTATAGCTTACTCTCACAAGCTCCTTCACACACACACACACACACACACACTCTCTCTCTCTCTCTCTCTCTCTCTCTTCTTCAGTTATAACTCTCTGAGGATCTTAGCGATCAGTATCAGTTATCATTACTCCTGCAGATCTGCATCTTCCTTATTTCATCTTTCATCATATTTCATCATTTCATCACATGAGTATGAGACTGTTGATCTCAGTATATGATTGTGATTGATAGATAGTTGTTCTCCTCATGTGTAAGTTGCTTTGGATAAACGTGTCTGACAAATTATTAAATGTAAATATTAATATATTGTGTTATTTTTAAATGAAGTGTTTTATTGTACTAAATGTAATATTTAATATTTTAATAGCTGTTATTTCAGCTCTAAAGTAGCTCTACAGAAGATGTAGTGTCATTGTTGAACTCTTTAATTGAATACATAGTTGTTTCTTTTTCAGAATCAGTGGCTTCACTGACATCTAGAGGAGAAACAGACTCAAAACAATATTACAAAACATGATCGTGAACATAAGAGTATCAAGTAAACACACTAGGTGGAACATCATTTTATATTCAGACTTAGACATTATAAATCCACTCTTTGTCAAATATAAGAAGATTTAGAACTTAATAATAAAAAAAAGTAAAAACGGAGAGTTTAGAAAACAACAACAAACAACGTCCAGATATCACACAGGGAAAAGTCTGATTTATGATCATAGCAGCTGTTTTCTTACAGATGTGGATCTGAGAAGAAATGAATGAGTTCAGTACTTTTCTGAACTGTTACAACATGTATAATATTCGAGTTAAAAATGGCTCACTATTTGGCAGGTATTGCATTAAAATCAGCCTTTTTATTCATGCATTTATAACTGCTTATCAATGATTTATAATGCATTTGTGAGTTATTAGTCATTTATGAGCACCTTTATAAAACCCTCTATAAAGGGAACCTTTATGTTAAGAATTACCAATAATGGAACCAAAAATATGTGTACTTTATTTTTAATAAAATATATTGGACCTTCTATGAAACAGACTGCCACAAAATGGAGATTCAATCTTTTTTTGCGTCTGTTTCTTATAGGGAATCGTTTGTCTTTCAATGAATGGGATATTATTATAATAATGACATAAACGTCAAAATCAATGTAGTTTAACTCCCTCTTAAGAATGTTTCTCTGCTTCTGACTTGGTGTTTTTGTTCATTAGACGTGTGTATCTTATGTGTGTGTTCTGTTCAACTCGTGATAATATCTGAACATGTTTTTTCAGTTTCATGTTTTTTTAAGTTCAAGGTCAAGTGGGCTTTATTGTTAAAAGTTGAACCTGAAGTGATCCTGATGTTGTTCTTCATAGACTCCTCCTCTCACAGCTCTTACCAGGAAGAGACTGACGTGTCATCTCTCCTTTCTGAGAAACTGACTCTCTTCTCTACTGACAAAAACAATAAAGGTTCATCGCCGAAGAACCAAGAGAAACTCTTTCAAAAAGGAATTGTGTTTAGTTTATTTCTGAACAGACAGACTGAAGATCTTTGTGATTCCAGTGATTCATTTTTCAAACGGACTTCATCCAGAAAGTGAAAGTAAAGTTTAGATTGTTGCAGCTCAAAGAGAAAACAATGGCTTCACAGTCTGAAGAAGATTATATCTGTCCTGTGTGCTGTGATATCTTCAAGACTCCTGTGTTTCTGTCATGCAGTCACAGTGTCTGTAAAGAGTGTCTTCATCAGTTCTGGAGAACCAAGGGAACTCAGGAGTGTCCCGTCTGCAGGAGAAGATCCTCAAAACCTGATCCTCCAGTTAATCTAGTGTTAAAAAACCTGTGCGAGTCCTTCCTGAAGGAGAGGAATGAGGTTCGTTCATCAGGATCTGAGGAGATCTGCAGTTTACACAGTGAGAAACTCAAACTCTTCTGTCTGGAGGACAAACAGCCGGTGTGTTTAGTGTGTATTAACTCACAGAAACACGACAATCATAAATTCAGACCCATCGATGAAGTGGTTTCATCATATAAGGTAAGAGAAATACGTTTAAACTGTTGAAAAGCATTCTGAAGAGTTGATCTGATTGAGCAGGGCTGCAGTGATCAGGACTGCTTGTGTTTAGTCAAAAAGATGGACGACACACTTTCACTCGTCCTCTGAAGAACAGTAAAGCTGCCAATGTCCGGATAGAGCTCGGATAATATTGATTCGAGACCCGAGTCTCTGGAGTGGAGTCGCGGCCCATTATTATATTTGAAGTGATATTTTATCATTTAGCTTGTGTCACGTCCCATTAGATCACATGGAGAGGGCGGGGTCTATGGCCTATACTGGGGTGATCGAAACATTTTGGCTCCACATTTCAAGACTTGTGCGGCACACTTGGTTTAGTCCAGCTTTAGATTGTTTTGTCATATTTCTGGGTCCATAAAACTTTTTGGCATACAAACTAAAAACCTAAGTTATGTAAAAACATAAATAATTGTTGCAGAACATTATTACCCAGATTGCACAGGTACGTCTCTAAGATGTCTGATAAGAGTGCTTGATCTGGGAAACATCTGACAAATGTCTCAGAAAAGCAGATTTACACACATTCTAAATCATAAACATATAATAGATATTTTATAAACATCTATATAACAACGGATAGGAAATGTCTTAGAGACATTGCAGATGAGCAACACTCTAAAAAATACATCTTGCAGATGTAAATGCAGACATTAAACATGTATCAGGTGCTCTCAGGATAGTAAAGAATCATAAACACATCATAAACAAGTCATAAGTCACAAGATCATAAACTCAAAATGTAACATGGTGTGCTATGTTAGAGATAAAATCTAAATTACTCTGTGCAAAAGAGAAGTATCTGAAACAGTATCATTATATCTGTTAACCCTGAACATTGTAACATTGTGCATGTGTTGAATCTGTTAATGTTTATGTGCATGTTTGTGTTCATGTTCATGTGTATATGAAGTGTGCGTGGCTAACCAGCTGTGTGGCCAAAATCACCACCTTATGTTGTACTGTATCAAAACAAATACTTGTTTTATGACAGGTTTTAACTTCTGAATTAATTAAGTATGGTCACGAAAACAGAAGAAATCAATATACTTTTGCACTAAATTCATTACATAATAATATCACTGTATAGTCTTCTTTTTTACTGTAATCTGATGTTTAATGTATTTTTGTTCAATTATAGGAGGAGCTCAATACAGCACTGAAAACATTACAAAGAAAACTGAAACACAATAAAACAATGAAAGGAGAGTTTGAGGAAACAGTTGAAAATATCAAGGTAAGGAGTCCAGAGTCCAGAGGCATTTACATTACAGCTGCAGGATCATTAGATAGAATTCGGATATATTTAATAGAATAGACTCCGGGGTTGTTCCTTAAAAGACACTAAGAATAATTAAAGTCCAAAACCCGAATTGAATGACCTAACAATCAGTCGGGGCTAAAGCCGTTCCATAATCAACAATTTAAGTTCACTAATATGATCCAGTTCAATGATTCAAGATCATTTGAAGTTCAGGCGTATTAAGCAGCCCTTAATGTCAGTCATGGATCAAAGCGATCCACCACAACAAACAGCAAATACAGGTGCATTAGAATGTCGTGGAAAAGCTCATTTCAGTAAGTCAACTCAAATTGTGAAACTTGTGTATTAAATAATCTCAATGCACACAAACATTCACTGCCAAAGAAACTGGCTGTTCACAGAGTGCTGTATCCAAGCATGTTAGTGACACATGTAGAGTCTTAATCCTACATATAAATGTTTTTTTTAATGATAGCAGTAACTGTGAATCAAATCTACTATCTCAAATGAGTTAATATTCCCAAATACACATGTAGCACCATGTTAAAATATTTGCAAATATCTTAAAATAAAGTCTTTAAATATTTGGCACTGTAAACTGAATACATTCGGTTTGTTTATTTTTTATTTAAGTTGAATTTTCTGTTTATATTAAATTTGGAGTGATTAAAAAAATACAAAAAAATAATAAATAAATATATATGTGTGTGTGTGTGTGTGTGTGTGTGTGTGTGTGTGAGAGAGAGAGAGAACGCTGTACTATCAGTGTGTTTATATTGGTCAGTGTTAGAGGAGCTCAGTTTAGCCTGCCTCTGCTTATTTGGTGAACTTGTTTTATGAAGTCCCCAGTTGATTATTTGTGTAAATGATGAGCAGAGATCTGCTTCTGGATCGTTATATGTCTGAGTTTCTCTCAGATCAGAATGATGTGATTGTGTTGATGTGTGTTGATGGAGATGATTGAAGTGAATGTGGTTTGATTTCAGTCTCAAGCTGAGCACACAGAGCGTCAGATTAAACAGCAGTTTGAGAAGCTTCATCAGTTTCTCAGAGATGAAGAAGAAGCTACAATCACTGCACTGAGAGAGGAAGAGGAGCAGAAGAAGCAGATGATGAAGGAGAAGCTGGAGGAGATCAACACACACATCTCAGCTCTTTCACACACAATCAAAGACACGGAGGAGATGATGAACGCCAGTGACGTCTGCTTTCTGAAGGTCTGATTTCAGATCATACACTGATTGATTGATGATTGATGATTGATTGATGATTGATTGATGATTGATTGATTGAGATGTTGATTGAGTGAGTTATTGATTGATTGATTGATTGATGATTGATGATTGATTGATTGATTGAGTTGTTGATGATCAATGGTGTGTTTGTTCTGCAGAAGTTTCCAGTCTCGATGGAAAGGTGAGTGATCTTCTCTCTCTCTGCTTCTGATCCAAAGTCACTTCAGTTCTGATCCTGAATGTTCTTCCAGAGTCCAGATCTCATCACAGCCGGATCCACAGACTCCTTCTGGAGCTCTGATTCATGTGCCACGATACTTGGGAAACCTGCCCTTCAGAGTCTGGGAGAAGATGCAGGACATCGTCCAGAACAGTGAGTCTGACTGCAGAAGATCCGAGCTCACACACACAATTAAAAAAGAAAAAGACATTTATTTCTTACAAATTTTCTATATTTAAAAACAAACAAACAACAAAAAAAAGAAAAACCAATAACATTACGAAAACACAGTGAACTGACATGTAATGCTGAGGTCGGCAACCTTTTGTGCTGAAGAGAGGGTCACATGCACGACGATTAAATGTCCGGTGTGTTTTATATTTAAGATGAAGTGAATACGTGCCATTTCTAATTTTCTGATTATCTAATCTGCCAATACCCCCCCCCCCATCATACTAATTGTATAATTATATATATATATATATATATATTTTTTTTTTAATCTGAACACTAAATAATGATTATGTACTGTATAGATACAGCATGCATATTAAAACAAAAATATAAAATGGATACTGTATCTGTACAGCATATAATCTTTTTTAAATGTTCAGATCGAAGGGTAACGCCCCTTTTTAGGGGAAAACAAACGGATTCCCCTGATACAGAACTCACTCTAGGGACCTTTTTGTTTTTCATTGTTTCTGATGTGTACAGGCCTGTCAGACACAATTTTAAAACAGATATTGTTTAATCATAGCCTGTGAATATTTAAAACATAAAATCAGTTAACAGCCAAAGTAGCATGCCTAATGAGAGCTAACGTTAATCACGTAGCTGCTAGCAACTTCGTATTTCTAACTAGTATAGCTAGTCGACAACTAAACTGTCAATAGCTTAAATCAAGTTAAATATGATCCAAGTAAACCACTGACTCCTCTTGACATGGCCTCATCGTCTACCCAGACAGCAAAACTCATCTGGGCCAAATCTGGCCCAGGCCAATCGGAAGATCTGGCCCAGATCCGCGCAACGGACTTGGGCTGGGGTCTTTTGGCACAACGGGCCAATACCGGCACGGATCCGTTTTTACCGGATCCGGACCAGAGCTGGGCCAGCTCTGGATTCCTTTATTATGATTTGGCCTAAATGTGGGCCGGATCTGGTCCAGTACCATTTTGGATCCGTGCCGGATCTGGGCCAGCTCACATATATATGCTAACACACACACACACAAATAAGTTGCATACATATCTAGAATTCAAATAGGTCTGATTTCAGATCATACACTGATTGATTGATGATTGATGATTGATTGATGATTGATTGATGATTGATTGATTGAGATGTTGATTGAGTGAGTTATTGATTGATTGATTGATTGATGATTGATGATTGATTGATTGATTGAGTTGTTGATGATCAATGGTGTGTTTGTTCTGCAGAAGTTTCCAGTCTCGATGGAAAGGTGAGTGATCTTCTCTCTCTCTGCTTCTGATCCAAAGTCACTTCAGTTCTGATCCTGAATGTTCTTCCAGAGTCCAGATCTCATCACAGCCGGATCCACAGACTCCTTCTGGAGCTCTGATTCATGTGCCACGATACTTGGGAAACCTGCCCTTCAGAGTCTGGGAGAAGATGCAGGACATCGTCCAGAACAGTGAGTCTGACTGCAGAAGATCCGAGCTCACACACACAATTAAAAAAGAAAAAGACATTTATTTCTTACAAATTTTCTATATTTAAAAACAAACAAACAACAAAAAAAAGAAAAACCAATAACATTACGAAAACACAGTGAACTGACATGTAATGCTGAGGTCGGCAACCTTTTGTGCTGAAGAGAGGGTCACATGCACGACGATTAAATGTCCGGTGTGTTTTATATTTAAGATGAAGTGAATACGTGCCATTTCTAATTTTCTGATTATCTAATCTGCCAATACCCCCCCCCCATCATACTAATTGTATAATTATATATATATATATATATATTTTTTTTTTTTTAATCTGAACACTAAATAATGATTATGTACTGTATAGATACAGCATGCATATTAAAACAAAAATATAAAATGGATACTGTATCTGTACAGCATATAATCTTTTTTAAATGTTCAGATCGAAGGGTAACGCCCCTTTTTAGGGGAAAACAAACGGATTCCCCTGATACAGAACTCACTCTAGGGACCTTTTTGTTTTTCATTGTTTCTGATGTGTACAGGCCTGTCAGACACAATTTTAAAACAGATATTGTTTAATCATAGCCTGTGAATATTTAAAACATAAAATCAGTTAACAGCCAAAGTAGCATGCCTAATGAGAGCTAACGTTAATCACGTAGCTGCTAGCAACTTCGTATTTCTAACTAGTATAGCTAGTCGACAACTAAACTGTCAATAGCTTAAATCAAGTTAAATATGATCCAAGTAAACCACTGACTCCTCTTGACATGGCCTCATCGTATAGTTTATCATACTGTGAGACAATGACAAAAAATACGCTACTTGGTGATTCCACGAGATAATGGCAATGTTAGATGTCCATATTTGGCCACTGCGTGGGGTTATTAATAATATAAATTTCAAAGGGACACCCTCTGTAAACACCGTATCCAGTAGCTTCTTTAAATACCACTCACGGTCCTCAGGCGGCAAAGAGAGTGTGTATGTTTGGCCATTTTTGCTATCAAGAAACTAGAGCGAGATTTGTATAAGGGGAATCCGTTTGTTTTCCCCAAAAAAAGGGGTGTTACCCTTTGATGATGAAAAAGTAGCATTGGTCTATACAAATATATATTTAATTATTATACTCTTAGTTTCTGAAGAATGTTTTCATAAATTGACAGAGATCGGAGATCATGCTGCGCACACACAGAAAAAATCAGGAGCTTAGAAGCTTCTCTGTCCACGGCTTTTTCAATAATGAATCACTACGAGGGGTTAAATGCTGTTTAAACCCAGCTTGATTGTTTGTAGAGAGACACACGGGTAATTCACACACGCTAGTGATGGCGGTATTGATACTGATGCGAGTGTCAAAAGTATCGATAATCAAATAAAAACATATCAATACTAAGGTGTGTTTTTTTTTTACCAGTGAATTTTATAATTAATATAATTTATTTTCAGACAGTTTCTAGTTACATTCACATTGGTTGTCATAGTAACGACAGTAATGTATGGAGATTCTGAAGGCAGTATTTGTAAATTGATTGTTAAGATATATATTTTGCACCATTCTCATCTGTAATGCCATTGTGTAGCCACTAGATGCCTGTATAGCCCACGCAAAATATATATAAACACAGGGCTCTTGAGTTTTGAAGACAGGCAAGAGTGATCCCCCCCACCCCCAGCCGACAGGGGGTCAAAGGGAATGGGGGTGTTCCATTAATAATGAGAGAGAGAGACAGAGATTATGACTGGTGTTGTTTATTGTAAGTGTTCGTTGCCTTTCTGGACTCCTGTATCATTTGTGGTGTTGGCTCCCATTTGAAACAGTTCGGCTCAAGCCCAGCCATTTTCAGGGTCGTGATTGAGGACAATGTCCCGTCCAGAGACAAGCTGTTTGTGTTGAGGTTTTGCTCAAACCAACCCTCTCTACATCAGCATTAGAATGTGGAAGGACTAGAACCAAGGCTGCGATCTTTGTTTACCTCCCTCATTGGTCCAAGCCTTCACTTTTGAAAAAAGGAACCAGGGGCCTCTATTTCTCAAATGCTTTCCCTTCATCATAATTACTAATGAGCAAGTCATGTTGTGTGCTAAATATTTCTCAACTTGCTCTCTGTTGTGGACATTCTTCCCCAAAACTCCTCCACATCAAAGACTGTTGGTTCTGGGGCAAGGCAATGTCCATGTGTTGGTACTCCATAAACTCCTCACTTACTTGGTCTTGTTCCTGTGAACCCTATAAAAACCCTTTATTACCCCAAACTACATAAAAAAGCTTGATCAGTCACATAAAAGTACAGCTACTTTATTTCTCATTGACGTGTGAACTTTTAAACAGTGTGGCCAAGTCTTTGGCTACTGTTCTGCGATGTGAAGCGACCCCAATAGCATGATATCTAGCCCCTGGCATGCACATTGTGAGAGTGAAGTGACATGTGGCCAACAACGGTGTCCCATTCTCTGAATTTGTTGTCTGCATTAAACCCATCCAAGTGCAATCACACAGCAGTGAGCAGTGAACGCACACACACACACACACACACACACACACTCGGAGCAGTTGGGTTTCAGTATTTCTTCAAGGGTCTCAGCTCGTCGTGGTGTTGAGGGTAGAGGGAGTAGTTTTCAGACACAGCTTTCGAGTCAGAGAGATTGTGTAACCACAATCAGAATTGTACTGTTATTAATGAATTTGCATGTCATTTTTCAAAACATAAATAAAATGAATTAAATAAAATGAATAAATCCTTTTATTAATAAAATTTATTAATAGATATAATTTTCTCTCTCGGTTGTCAGACATTATTTTTTGATAGCAAACAATATATGTTTGCTGCGTAGATCAGGCGGACTTAATGAAAATGCAAATTCATTATTTGCCAGCAGGAGATGTTTTAAAGAATAGACATAAAGCGCGAGAAATAGAGGTTCCTTTTCAGGAACTCGAGCTGCGTCGAGCACTTTGGGGAACGTCCCTGACGAGACCGACTCTGAATATCGTGTGCAATCTGTCCATCCAATCTGGCATGACGTCAGGGGCGGGGTGACGTAGCGACCAGAAGCTATAAAAGCACGTGCCGTGCAGCTGGCTTCAGCTTTGCATCTGTCAGCAAGCGCTCTGTGTGTGCATGTCAAAAGTCTATCCCGTTGGTCCTATTTATTGTTGTTTGTCCCTTAGCCATTAAAAGATCGCTAAAACAGCTCAATATGCCTAAAGTTAAGCAAAAGACCAAATATATTGCGGGAGATTCCAAGCCACGTTATAGATTGTGTGTTCCTCCCTGCCCTCGCTACATTACGGGTGGGGATACACACAGCGGCCTCCAGCGAGAGACTGATTCCCTTAGTAGATTATTTAGCAGCGTGGAAACTACCGCCAAATGTATCTCATTGGGTCCTGCATACAATAGAAAAAGGCTACTGCATTCAGTTCGGTCATCCACTACCGAAGTTCAACGGGGTTACACCGACAGTAGTCGGGCCCCTGCAGGCTCTGGTTATGGAACAAGAAGTGAATAACCTATTAAGGAAGGAGGCCATCGATGTGGTCCCTCCTCTAGACAGGGAATCCGGGTTTTACAGTCGGTATTTCATAGTTCCAAAGAAGGATGGGGGGTTGCGTCCGATCTTAGACTTGCGTCACCTGGACCACTCAGTTATGCCACTATAATATTATATTTAAGAAGAAAGAAAAGAAAACAGCAAAAATAATGTTCACCTTTCATTTGTATTTAGCCTTCATACAAACAAGAAATGTGAAATCACTGTCAAATAATCGTATCATACTCAGCTAATTAATATTAATATCTTTAACTTCAAACTAATACATTAATATACACTTCCAGGCAAAAGATTTTGAACAGTAAGATTTTTCATGTTTTTTAAGAATTATCTTCTGTTCATCCAGCGTGCATTTATTTGATCCAAAATGCATCAAAAATCAGTAAAATTTTTAAATAATTTTACTGTTTAAAATTACCGTTTTCTATTTGAAAAATATAATTTATTCCTGGGATTATAAAGCTATCATTATTCATCATCAGTATCAGCATTTATCTGATATATAAATCTTTTGTAACATTCTAAATGTCTTTATCATCAATTTTGATCAATTTAAAGCATCATTGCTTAATAAAATTATTAATTTCTGTAATTTCTTTAATTAAAAAAAAAAATCATACCGACTCTTGTTGCTTTTGAATGGAATAGTGTATAATGTTACAAAATCTTTTTATTTCAGATAAACGCTGATCTTTGGATCTTTCTATTAATTTATATCAAATAAACGCAGGCTTGGTGAGCAAAAATACAAACAAACAAACAAAAAAACATTAAAATCTTACTGTTGAAAAACTGTTGACTGGTGGTGCGCAGCTCTATTTCTCACCGTACGTGAACACGACGTGTTTTCCTGTGTTTTCTATGGTATCTCTGTTTAATGCTGATCGGCCATTAATGAATGATTTGTTAATTTACAAGGTGAACTTATTCATTATACCCAAAAATATTCAGGGAAAATGGAGAAAAACATATAGACAGGAATGAATGCTTCTTTCCACTGATTGGTCAACCAAAGAGCAAACATTCAGTTGTTTGAGTAACATAATAAAAGTCCTCTGCTGGTAGTGATTTACTGTTATTCTGTTGTCAAGTCAAGTCATCTTTTATTTGTATAGTGCTTTTAATAATACAGGTTGTGTCAAAGCAACTGAAGAGCATTAATTAGGAAAATAGTGTGTCAATAATGCAGAAGGACAATAATACACACTCATTTCAGTTAAATAAAGTTCATAGTTGAACTCAGTGATGTCATCATCCAGCTAGTATATGTGCGATCAAGTCGATGATATCTCTGGATATTGAGTGGAACTGAGTACAATAATGTGAACATTTCCCTGCAAACTGTATTATGGTTTAGGTTTCATTGATTGAAAATAATAAATATTAATTAATTATCTTCCAGAATCTGTAAATTTCGCAAGGACCTTTAGCAGTAAAAGATTTAAAAACTTTTCAGATGTATTTTGACATTAATATCTATAGGATAAAGGCGGAACACGCGGAACAGGCTGACAGCACGGCAGGAGCTGCAGGTGTAAACGCTGCCAATTTTAAATTAAAAGCCGATCACTTTGATTCCAAACTAGAGTTAATCAATGGCAAAAATCTCCCCATAGGACACAGACAATTATTGTTATTGGCTAGATTGCGATCCTTTTGTTTCTATCATTACGCTGCTGCTGGGAAACAGACACACAAGACGTTTTTACTACATTTGATTTATGCAGCCAATTCACTTCTTTCAACATAATATAAATGATGGAAAAGTGGCTCTTCCAACAAAGCACTTACGATCTATTAAGAGAAAACCATCCCAATTGTTCTGGAGAAAGAGCAGTTATTTAGTCATTACTTCTGGCGAGTGAAGTTCATCAAAATCCAGGACCTAATTTTAATAAAGATGATGCACGGCCGCTTGCCCTTGTCAAAAAATCCTATTGGAATTTCAGTTTATCCTGTAGGATCTTATTGGATTCTTAGAATCCTATTGGATATTCAGATTTATTTTAATGGATTTTCACTTTGTCCTGTACGATCTTACTGGATTCTTAGAATCCTATTGGATATTCAGATTTATTTTAATGGATTTTCACTTTGTCCTGTACGATCTTACTGGATTCTTAGAATCCTATTGGATATTCAGATTTATTTTAATGGATTTTCACTTTGTCCTGTAGGATCTTACTGGATTCTTAGAATCCTATTGGATATTCAGATTTATTTTAATGGATTTTCACTTTATCCTGTAGCATCTTACTGGATTCTTTCTAAACATTGTGAATTAAAAAATTTTAATTCTACTTTGTCCTGTGATATTTTTTTAATTATATTAATTATTTAGTGAATTACTTTTTAGAGTAACCTTTTTAGAGTAACATTGTGTGTCTGTGTGTGTGTGAGATAGAGAGAGAAAGAGAGAGAGAGGCACAGAGAGATCATGCTGTAAACATCTAAATCTGTATTGTAAAATTTAACACAATTGATCATACTGCCACACCCTAGAACTGTTTTTGTTCCCCATGTTCCTTGTGTGATCTAGTTTCTGTCTCCTGTTAATTGTGTCATTATGTTCATTAACGTTCGTATTATAAATTAAATTCTGTTTAGTGTTTCGTTGTCCAGTCTCGTTGATGTATAAGTGTGTTTCTACCTTCTTGTTGTGAATTACCTCGATGTGGATTATTAAAGACTTGCTATTTATCTTCTTCCTTGTGCTTCTCTCTCACACCACATCGTGACACAGTTTATTTTTTATCTAAAGCTGGGATATGCTATGCTGACAATAAAATGTTTGCATAAGTTGTGGTGTTTTTCTAGGTAACAATAAATTGCAATAAAGTAACCATTTTTACATTATTATAATTTTAATCATCTCACTTTAGAAATTATATACATTTATACAGATCCATATAGAATATAAATAAAATTTAAAAGAAATTTGCAGTTGCAGTAACACTATGCAGTTAAGGTAACATAAAAATATCCAAACATCAGCTGAGCTCTTTGAATCATCTCACTTTAGAAATTATATACATTTGTACAGATCCATATAGAATATAAATGCAATTTAAAATAAATTTGCAGTTGCAGTTACACTATGCAGCTAAAGTGCCATAAAAATATCCAAACATCAGCTGAGCTCTTTGCTAGGCCTATACTGTATATCAGTCAAGCTCTATGTTGTTTGGTTGTAATGCAACATAGCATGTTTTTTTGAAGCTTATGTGCACAACCTTGCGGACAACTTCCAGAGGTTTCACAATCATGACTGTTGCAGTTGGCACCACTTCTTTTATATGGGAAGGAGATCCTTCAGGCACAAAACCAGCAGGTGCAGTTTGTAAAAGCTGAACTTGGATCAGTGGATTGTTTTTGTGATCATGAATAATATTTACAATTGATTCAATCTTTCCAATGCAACCATTTCTTAGTTGAACAGTAAAACTGTTGTGTTTGTACTCCTTTCCATATTTCTCTGTAGTTAACAGTTGTCCATTTACAATGGCTCTGTTATATATCTCTGCCGAGTACTCATCTTTGTCAGATAGATCACAGACTGGGAGCATTAAGAACTTGTCCTTGTGATTTAGGACTTTTTGTCGAGAACATCCCAACAAAACGAGACCTTCCAGCTTCTGTGCCTTAGCAACAAGAGGATAAACACCTAGCCAGTCATTGACAAGTTTGTCCACTCTATTTGAGACATCAGCGTTAGTCATAGTTTGTTTCAGTATTTGAGGAATTGACTGAAGTATGTTAAACTGGCGTGCAATTTGAGATGGGATGTAATTTGTTCCATGACACAACCTCTTCAGTTTTTGGTTGTGGCCCTCAAATGAAAATGCAGATGTACACCAAAGAGGTCCAAACATCTTCACAGAGAAGGGCAAGTGTGTGAGTTGATGGACATTGAAGGACATTTGGCACAAGCCATATGTCATTGGTATCTCCTGCACAAACTTTGTTATCTTGGATGTTCCGGCTGCCAAGTCACTTTCTGTGATTGTGTCTTTAAGAAAGCAAAAAATAGCAGAGACTAGAAGTAGCCAATGTTTCAAAAATTTGGTTGGAAGAATCTTGTACAGAACAGGTCCACTGTAGAACAATAGCCAGCTTCGGCATTCTGCAGCCTTCCACCTTTGTGCTACTTTCACAGTCCGTGGTACTCTTGGTATATCAGATGGAGGTTTGATGGTAAGCAGCCTTTGATCCACATGCTTATGTGATGTACCAATGTACCAAGGGCTGTCATGGTACTTGCTATTGAACCACAAGTCCAAGAATTGCTTGGTCACTCCCAAGAGAACACAGTGCATGTAGTCAGTTGGAAAGCTGTCCACAATGTCAAAACCAGTCGAGGGATTCAGGAGGACTAATGGTGATACTGTCTTCACACCATAAACATGGTCAACATCATTCTCAGTGGCCATCTGCCCACATTCAATAACATGGGCATGGGTTCTTTTTTGTGTCTCAGTAGGTGGATAGACTCTGGCATATCCTTTTCCCTTTGGCACTGTTTTTCCTTCATTTAAGCAATGGCCACATCCATATGCACCATTGAACTGATGTATACCTTGAAGAACACATCGGGCTACTGCATCACATGAGCATATGATAGGAAAAACCTTAGACACCACAATTTTTTCCGTATGTGGGTGCTTCCATTCCAGACCTTGTGAATTAACTTTTAGAATGTCATCCACAAATTGCTTAAGATAGGTGGACATTTCAGGTTTACCACGCCCAAACCAGACACCTGCGAGTATTATGTTTTTGAAACGAACATTTGGGTGGAGTTCATTGATTACACATCTGATTGGCCACAATGAGAAAGGTGAAGACTTAAACATTGGAATGCCATCACAGTTCCATAGTAGTGATATGTCATTAGCTGTGAAATTAGGGAGCATTTGATACATTTCACCCTTTCTCACATCATTTGTTCCATTTTCTTCTGGCTGAAATACACACTCTTCTTTTTGAAGAATGTCCCTTAGCTGGTCCTCAATAGAGAGACTTATATAAAAATTGCCTTCTGCAAGATTCTTTTGTTGGTCATTTATCTCATTGCACTCTGGACAGTGCATGTTGTTCTTTGAAAGATGTGACCGGCAAACTTTGCAGAAAAGGTGAACATTTAGAGACTCAGATGGATCATGGAATAGTTTTCGGAAGAGGTGGAGAGACTGTGGCAATGTGTTGCTACTCGGGAGAAAGACATTCAAGAGCTTTAAAAGGTCTTCCACAGTACTTGCTGTTAAACTGTGCCTCAGTGAAAAGGACAAAATTAGAAGTACAGCCTGTTCAATTGTTATCTCTGATCCTGTGTAAAGAGGTGTCCCAAATTTTTCAAATTGTGAATTAGAATCACAGTTTGTGTCAGCAGTGTCATCCATAGCAGATTCTACCTCTCCCTGAGTGTCACTCCACTCATATTCGACATGGTCCATTTCATCAACAGAATCATAAAATTCCTCGTTTTCCTCACTGTCTGCAAGGGAGTCATTCTGATGGGTAACATCTTCCCAGCTGTGATGAGGAGTGTTGTTTCTTCGCCATCGACTTGTCTTTGGAAGAGGACAACTCGATTCTGGATCCAAAAACCTAGTAATGTAATCAAGTTCTATTTTAACATGTGACAGTGCTTTCAAGTAATATGGTAAAGTCATAACATTTCTTTAACCCTCTGAAGCTGTTTAGTTATTTTTGTGTTTTAGAAAGTTTTACACTTTTTACTTCATCAAATTGGTACACAGTTTGGTAACTTTTGTGGCATTTCCTAAAGTATAAGAATCATCCATTTGGGAAAAATCACACCCCTATTAAAGGGGCTGAACTCTGAAACATCAAGTGTGCAAAGGATTAAGACTGTTTACTCTAAATTGACCCGGAACACTCAACTTAAACTAGGAAAACATTTGCTGAAACATTCTAAGATTTAACTCAACACACTAAAAGTTTCCTTTGACTTAAGCATTTTTAAATACACATAGATTTTAAACACCGACTGTAAACACACTGACTAAATGCAACTGGCTCTGATTCAGTGGGTTCAGAAATCAGATCATCAGCCACATAAATCAAGTTCTGATCAAGCATTCCTGTTCATTTTTGTTACATTTTGAATTTTGATGTTATAATTATTACAAAATGTTTTAACTGTAATCATTATGTAAAAACTGACACTGCATATGAACATTTCTAAACAAATAAATAAACAAATAAATAAGTAGGCTTCTTGTAATTTAGATGATTTTCTTTTCACCAGATGGCACCAATATGCCTCAATTCATTGGATTTTTTTTCTCCATGTTTATATAAAGAGGGTGAGAGTTTATACATACATATATATATACATACATATATATATATATATATATATATATATATATATATATATATATACACCCTCTAGCATTGTTCATTTACTCTAGTCACACTAGACATATATATAGAAATATGAGAGAAAAAAAATCATATATTTTTTTTAAAAATTATATTTTTTTCTCTCCGATCTGCAAACAATACAAGCGTGACTAGAGTAAATGAACAATGCTAGAGGGTTTAAAAACTTTTTTTTTCACAACAAAAACAAATAATCATATCAATAACAATATTGTATAAGACTTACAATATCCATAAATATAAAAAAAGAGTTTGGATTTATTAAATGTACTCATTATTATTCGAAATATTTTTTTTTTAAATGTATTATTTTTATTGCTTAACTTCAAGCTGTAAAAATAGGCTACCTTTTGTAAGGACCTCTTTGTCGTGCATTCATTTCACTGTAGGGATATCTTCTGGTTTAGCTGAATCATGTGGTCACTGTTGTGCAAAGATCAAATATGAATGTATCTTCCTGCATAATAATAATTTCAGAACCTTTCTCAAATCAAAATTATAAAAAAAAATAATATAAAAAGAACGATTATATATATATATATATATATATATATATATATATATATATATATATATATATATATATATATATATATATATATATATATATATATATATATATATATATATATATATATATATAAAACACCGCCCACAACTCACTTGGTAGGCGTGAACATTTAATTGCGCATGCGCATTTCCTGCACAAACTGCCACGGTCGGACGACAGGAGGAGACGACAGGAGCTTGAAACCGGAGGGAGCACTGACAGAAAATTGTAAGTGACATATTTACTACTTAATTCATGTCAGTATTTCACACAATATAGAAATATTTAAGCGTAAGCCTGTGTAAAATGTTTTTGTTAAGTGGCCTAACTTACGTAAACATCTGGTTAGTCTTAGGTCGCTATAGAAAAAAAAAATACATATATTATGATATTATTTAACGGGTTACCTTCGTCAGCTACTTAAACCATAAGTAGAAACTGTATACTAATTTCTTAAATGTTATTTTTGCAATAATATCGAAATAGACGATCGTCAGTGGCTGTCAGTTAAGGCCTAACGCTCCGTCTTACGCGCTGGTTGCTTAGTAACAGTTTTGAACATCATTTTGGAGGGAAAAGCCCCTGCACTGTTCTAAATCTACCATAAACCTCAGTTCACTGGGCTTATCGCTTGAATATAAATGAGAAGATAACAACTTGTGTTCTTTGCTTTTGAGCATATCTCTGCCTAGAGAAAGCAAGCAACAGGCTGTCATAACGTTCAGACCTGCAAGCACCAAGGCCGTATTTTATTATTATTATTATTACCAGTCTATTATTATTTTTGTTACGTTTTATTAAACAGGGTTACTTAATAGAAACTTCAGAAGAACAGCATTTATCTGAAATATAAATATTTTGTAACATTATAAATGTCTTTATCTTCACTTTGGATCAATTTAAAGCATCCTTGCTAAATAAAAGTAAGAATTTCTATGACCCCCCCCCACCAAAAATTGGGGTTTGCGGGAAAATTAAGAAAAGGGAAGCAATGGTGCAGTGAAAGAGAGAACATTTAATTATTTTCCATGGACTTGTGGTTTCAGAATTTTGGGGTTCAACAACTTGTCCCTGGAGCAATATCCTTAAAAGGACATATTTGATAATTTTTTTATCCTTAATAGTTAGACTTGTCCCTGTTAGGGTTTAAAAGGTAAAAATATGTCCTTTTAAGAGTACTGCTACAGTGTCAAGCTGTTTTGGCCCCTATTTTTCTGTGTGGCCTGGATGAGTGTGAGATATCACGGCCTGAATTTGCATCACAGTCTTGTCCTCAATGAAACCATATACTATTATAATAAACATGTTTTTATTTGCCAACATCTCAACTATCTGATTGACAGAATATTGATGCTGAAGAATTTAAGATTTTAAAAAAAAAATCCTATTTAGAAAAATGAGGTTCATGCTGATACAATGGATCGAAGATCCCCCAAAATGGGATGTGCTTCCAACCAATAAAATGATACATGGCCGCTGTGAAATTGGTTGTATATGTGACGTTTCATACGAAGATGAGTCAAGCCCTGCAAAAATTTTAAACATTGGTAAGTAATTTTATGTGTTTGTATTAATATATAAGTTCTGTGAAAAAATTGATGCAAACTTTGATAATTATTACTATTTATAATTTAAGGAACTAGATCTGCAATGCTGAAGCAGCTAAATACGGTCATCAACAGGACGGGGCCTGAAGGAAATGGAGAACAATTGGGGAGAGGGCAGCGCAAAAAATACCGCCGAATACTGTCGGAGAGCTCCAGCAGTGAGGAATATGAGGTAATTTAGGATTTTTTGTATGTGGTGGTAATTTCAGACTAGGGTTGTAATGGAATGAGATTTTCATAGTATGATAACCGTCTGAGAAAATACCATGGTTATACGGTTTCACAGTATACGTATTAAACATTTAAAACAATTTGTTTTTGGATGGGGGGTTGAGCAAATGTTTGAAAGCATGTGTTTATTAAAATGTCATTACTCAAAAACAATAAAAATTTACCATTGATTATTTATTAGTTTAATAACTTATATTTATCATTAATAATTCATACAAATTCATAAATTCTGGTTTGACTTAATTTTTCTGGATTCTGTACTTATATTACTTAATATAAATATACTATAAAAAATGGTGGTAATGAAAATGCATACAAATTAAACAATCTAATTGATGTTTAAAGACCTGTATTCTTTTATTTTTTTGCAAAGGGCTGCAAAACAGAGATTTACAAAATTAAAATGAGGGACAAAAATTATATTCCTTAATGTTTATGTAAATTATTCTCATAATTATTTAAGAAGTAGGCTACATTATAGTACAATCGTAATTTCTGTCAATTTCTTCAAGTTAAAAAGCAAACTTTTATTTGGATGGGTTGTATTGAAGAGCTTTGAGTGTCAGTGTATTTGTTTTTGACAGGGGTTTCTCAAATAAAAGTCTGAAATTATTATTAATTGTTCTCTCAGTGAGGCTCTCAGTGTTTGTGTTCACGTCCTCAGATAGTGAGACAGCAGGCACTGTTAAACCTGGCACTTTTAGCCACGCTGGCGCATACTTGTGTATTTAGTACATGACAATGCTGCTCATTCACAGAGAAACATGCAAAACAAACAGATAAGACTATATATTTGTATAGCAGTGATTTTGTCAGAAAATGCCAGTATCGGAGCCGATATGGATCCTGAGTATCGTATCGATGCATCCCTATACAGTACATTACCCAGATGATTGCTACTTGCAGATAATTTGAAGATTATATTTGTAATTTTATAATTCTCTACAGTCTGTCAACAAACAGGTTGCTGCAAAGAACATAAACAGGATAAGAGCCAGATCTTTTCTACAGCAGTATAATCAAGAAAAAGTAAGATTATTTCTACAAAGTGACATATATGTGATGTTTTTAGTCTTTATCTCTTGCTTCAAATTGTAGATACTTATAATTAAAATGTGCATTAGGCCTATGGTAAACTGTATATTGTTACTAGGGGTGTAATAATATTCAAACCAAACTGAAAAACTATGATACACCACCAACGGTATGAACCACGAGACTCTCGTGGCGTACCGAACTTGCCCAGCCTAGCCCTGGCCCATTGGATCTACATATGAATTATTTTAAAGACAGAGACACAATTTGTTCAGTAAACTACTGTTAAAAAAGAGAAGCAATTCTGTTTAGTTTTCTTCTCCTGCTCTACCGAAGCATGACTTCAAAATCGAGGTATGGACTGAGCCATCAATTTTTTTGTGTGCCGGTATTGTTACACCCTCTAATTGTATTGCAATTGTAATTGTAACTGTATTTTGAAATTTAAATGTATTATTTTGTCTGGAATTCTGCTAGAATTAACTCTTTAATTGTTTTATATTTATTAAAAGCAAGGATTAACATTTCATTTATTTTTTATTGAATATTACACCCAAAAATGAACATTTCCTGAAATTGTACTCACCCTCAGGCCATCCAAGATGTACATGAGATTGTTTCTTTATCAGAACAGTTTGGGGGAAATTTAGCATTACATGACTTGCTCACCAATTCTCACCGATTCTATGTAGTAAATGGGTTCCGTCAGAAGGAGAGTCCAAACAGCTGATAAAAACATCACATTCACAAATAATCCATTTCCAGGCCATCAATTAATGTCTTGTAAAGCGTAAAGCTGTATGTATGTTGGTAAGAACAATACAAGAATCGAAGTGATGTAATGCTAAATTTCTCCAAATCTGTTAAAAACTCAATCAATCTTTGATGGCCTGAGGGTGAGTACATTTTCATCACATTTTCATTTTTCAGTGAATTACCCCTTTAATAACTACATACAAATTGTTCTAACAACTATTTTATCTTTCTAGGAATCAAACAGGGAGGCAGTAACATCTAGAAACAATGACAGTGAATTTAATGTTCAGATACTTGCAGAACTTGCAGAAATCAAGAGTGCTCTTTTGGAAACTCTGACACTTTTAAAAAATGGTAACCTGTGTAAAGTTTTTAATTTGGGTAAATGATTGCTTCAAATCAAATGCTATAAAAAGTTATTTTGTTCTAGGATGCACTCCATTAATGACTGCGCCAATCCCAACACTGGGAACCCCCCCTGGACCCACTTCAGATTTGATTCCCTGCCGTTCAGAGTCTTCTGCAGTCATACCAGCCTCGAGTTCCTCTCTTCAGACTCTTAATATAAAGGAGTCTAGAAGTAATGGTAACGGCAAAAAGGTATTTAAACTACATGTGTTCACTGTATAAATTAATCACATAAGCAAGGCATAAGCACCATTGGCGATAGAAATGATTGTAAATGAGCATAAGCCCCTTATGGTCTGCCATGCTGGTTTGTTTTCATCTAGCTATTTCTTGTGCTCTGGCAGTTTGGCGTAGGGCTGTCACTTTTGTGAAAAAATCATTTTCGATTTTTAAGACATAAGTGTTCGTTGAATCGATTGTAAAAACGATTTTCCATGTCTAATAAAAAAAGTTTCATTTTTCAATGCCAAATAATGGACGAACGTAAAGAGAGCACTGGAAACGCACAAGTCAGCAATATTTCTTATTTATTGGCATGAAGTTTCGTGCAGCATAATAAACAGCAACAGGAGTGCAACATTCTCGAAAAAACATATATGCAGAGGGGACGGCTGCCATAACAAAAGAAAAACATCACTGCAGGCTTCAGCCCGGCTGCATTTATGATTTAGGCAATTTAAAAATCTCCATGATTATTTTAAATAAAGATTCAATCCATTTCAAAAACTGTTCAAAAAAATGAAACTTTAAATGGACTTGAGAACAGGCCATGTGTTTTTTTTGTTGAACGTAACTGAAACTTAGGCTAGACGGCACTAGGCAGGCATAATTAAAGGCTAGGGCCATTACAAATGTATTGGACAGGAAAACAAGCCGATCAAGATTTTCGGGGTCCAGAGCAGAGCGTTTTTTATTCACTATATGTCCAGCTGTTGAGAAGACGCGCTTTGACCGCACTGATGTCCCAGGGACACTCAGGTACAGCTAATTTTCCACCACTAAAGCCGGTCGCTGTCAGTTTGCAATGGTCCTTTTCATAACTCAGAATCTCCTGTAACTAGATGCGCGAATGAGGCGAATTCGCGTCTACCGCGCCGCGAGACCTCCAGACGCGTGTAAACACATCTTTACATTGACTTAACATTAAAATCATTCGCGCCAGACGCTCTATTCGTGTTTGGTGTGAACACAGCACAGGTCGCTTTCGACGTCACTGGGTTTTATAGGTGCGTAAAATTGTTGGTATTTTCTGTCTAGCTTTTGCAAGGCATACTGCACTTTCGGAATTCTTTTTCTGCTTGTTTGTGAGTTTTTTTATTAGATCTATATTTTTTATTGTTTAATTATTTTAATTAATACTGTACATATTTGGTTAAACTCGAATCCCTATTTTCATTTTCTAAACTTTTTTTGGTTGGTCCGATCGATTATGCAATCCATTTTCAAACTAAAAGTGACAGCCCTAGTTTGGCGTGACTTGACTGGAACACTACAAAGTCGTGAGTCGTGACTTACAGGCTCAAATACCTGCCTAGAACGCAGCATCAATTGACAGCTGTTTATGCACAATTACCATTTTAGATCGACAAACTGCACTGTATAAGATAACCAAACGCAAAATGCAGTTTGATTGCTGAATGGAGGTTAACAGACAGCTCAGCAGAAAGAAGAGTTTGTGAACTTGTATTTAATTACTTTTGTATAAATCTTTACCTCATATTGAACTATGGAACAGCTTCAGAACACTTGAAATATGTGCACAAAAATGTAGCTCAACAATAACACGGTATCGGATTTGGATCGGTCTCGTCTGATCAAAACACCGATCCGCAGAAAATGGCAGTATCGGAGCCGAAACCGATCCCGAGTATCGGATTGATACATCTCTAGTGACAACATACACAATGACCTGAAGTATATGTTTGTTCATTCAAAGAAAGTTTTTTTTCCATTAATTAATAACAGAAGAGTCAATTTTAAAGGTCACATAGCATGATTTTTTTTTTTACATTAATATGAGTTCCCCTAGCCTGCCTATGGTCCCCCAGTGCCTAGACATTTCGATAGGTGTAAACCAAGCCCTGGGTGTCCTGCTCTGCCTTTGTGAAAATGGGGATCTGGATTCTTCCCCCTTTGACGACAAAGGTTACCTCCCCTTTCTCTGCTTTGCCTGCCCAAACATTTACACGTAATTCAGTCACAATGTCAGCACAGCCGTTGCAAACAGACTTATACGATTCAACAGCACCGCCACAAACAGTGAGTAACAGTTTTCATTGATGCCTGATCTGTGATCAGTGATTTCTGATGTGTAGCTAATTATTCAAGTTCACACAGAATTTATTATTAAACGTTTAATACGGTTTATGCATCAGTGAATCAAGCCAGTGACTAAACCATCAACTTCATGTTGTTTCTCTTAGTAGCATAGCATGAAACAAATCTGTTATTTAAATTGTGGTTAAACTATAGAGAGCGATTAAAGAAGCTCCCTTTATTTTGTTCGGAGCTATCAATCACACATCGCGAGTATATCTGCACTTTTGCCCAAACTGCTGTTATAATGAATGACACCGTTATGCTGCACAACGAAGCTCTTACTGTATTGATGTTGAAATAGTGTTTGCTGTCAGTTGTGGTGAAAGCATTTTGTGAGAGAAAACGCATTGCAATGACGCGATCACTGCATCAAAATTATTCATCAAATATTACTGAGTTCACCTTAGAATTCTGTTATTGTTTCAATGTTTTCAGGTAAGAATTGGCCCCAACACGTCAATCACTGCTGAACAGTTTGCCCACGTGAAATGGACTGATCACAAAAAAGCCACAAAAGACCTCTTGATGGCAGTGTTTGGAAGAGGTGTTCTCGCAACACACTGCTACACAGGAAGATGTTCCAATGCATTCAAAAACAAAGCAGCCAAACCTCAACTTGATTCTGAAAAAGTGTCTGACATCATTAGTAAGTAATCATTTTCTGAAAATTAAGTGTTGGCAGGATTGCCATATTTTAAGATATTGATAAAAAAAAAGGTACTGTATAAGATAGCCAAACGCAAAAAAAGGTTTTTTTTTTAACCACTGTATGTTGTTGCTCTCTATTTTTTTTCTGGTACTAGCAATCAGGGATACATTGCAAACCAGTCACCTCAGTACAATAGTGGCTAAATCCATGACAAGCTATGGCATGTACAGGAATTCTAATATATAAGATGTATTGAATACATAAATTATTAAACAGTGAATATAGATCAAAAGTAATAGAAATCAGGAAAACTAGTTTTAGGCTCAGTCTGTTGAGTAGTTCTGTTGTGAACATAGATGGCTAAAACCATTCCTCTGTAATTGCAATGTTTTCTAAACTTGCATTATGTTCATTTTTTTCTCTTACAGGCTACATCAAAAATAAATTCAATGTTGAAGCAAATGTAATTAAGAAGGCCATCTCCCAGAAATGCACAGACGAATGCAAGTTGGCAAAACGGCACAACAGTGATTGTGTGTAATGTTGTATTTCCCAGTTACTGCTTTAGTTATTGTTTGTTTGTGAAAGCCTGTAATGAATATCATTTGAACAGAGAACAAAAAGGTAATAAATTCAATATAATTCAACTTATTAAAGAAGACTATATTAAATGAAATAATAATGAAAATAAAACAATAGAAAATTGATTTGTTTTATTTGTCTTTTATTTCATCAATATCAGCGCCATTTGTGCACTAATGTTGTGTGCACAAATCACATCTAAAGTTTATAATGTGACTGCAGGTTGTGCAACATGTTGAACAATGAAAAATGTCTACATCAAGGTGAGTTTAAGTAAACTGTAAGATACAATCCAGAAATCCTATTGGTTAGTAAAATATACAGTGGAAAAGTGCACCTTTAGGGTTCTTAAAACAACTTTAAAGATTATAAGATTTAAAATAAAAATCAATAAGTACAAATTCACATATAGACATGAATAGGGACTGAATTAATCCAATTAAAACCCTGTAAAAATTACCCTACAGAATATTTATGTATTGTCTAAAGGAATCCGATAAGAATCTTATAGGTCAAGAAATATCTTATAAGACAATCCCTAACGGAATCTTAAAGGAATCCAATAAGAATCTAATAGGACAAAACAAAATTATCCTATAAGACAATTCCTAACAGAATCTTAAAGGAATCCAATAAGAATCTAATAGGACAAGACAAAAATATCCTATAAGACAATTCCTAATGGAATCCTGTAAGAATGGTTCCAAAATATGATAGAAATTCCATTAAGAATCCTGTACAATTTTCCTGTTGGAATCCTTTAGGATTTTTTGACAAGGGTGGAGTTGACCGACTACAAGGCACTTTTAATCTGCGTGCAAACAATGAGAAAAATGATTTTTATATGTTTAAAACAACAAATCATGAGAAACTTTTATGGCATTCGCGTTCAAAGCCCAAAGGATTACTTATGGGACATTTAAACATCAGAAGCGTTGCCTCAAAAACTGAACAACTGGAACATCTACTTACAAATTCGAACTTTGATTTGCTTTGCTTGTCAGAAACTTGGCTAACAGAAATATCACCAAATACTGCATAGCTGGTCCCGGGATATAAAGTCTTCAGAAAAGATCGAAAATTTGGAAAAGGTGGTGGACTGCTTATGTATGTGAAGGACTGCATTGAATGTAAGGAAATTGAATTCAATTCTTTAGTGGATATATAATATATTGCTGTAACTATTGTTTTATCTCCATGCATGAAATTTACTGTAGTGGGCATATATAGACCTCCTTCATCTAATAGTATTTTCTATGATCATCTGAGAAATCTTTTAAAGGGGTTTGATCGAAATAAAGAGTTAATTCTGGTCAGAGACTTTAATATAAATTGCTTTGAGAAGACAAATAGGAAAAAGCTTCAGGAGATAGTAAGTCATCTTGACATTGTACAGTTAATCAGGGGCCCTACTAGAATCACTTAATCCTCTGAACTCAAATTGATTTAATATTTAGCAATAAACCAGAAAGAATAAGTCAGTAAATTTATTAACAGGGCTATCAGATCATAATCGTATATTAGTGGTAAGAAAATTAACAAAACACAGGTTTTTATATCAACAAGAAAATAAAAATGTGCTAAATATTATACCAAAAAGACTTTAAAATAAATTTGAAGAGGAATTTAAAAAACTAGATTTGAATGAGACCCTGTCGACAGACAATTTATAAGCTGCCTCTGAATGTTTAATGGTAACAATTAATAAGATCAAGGGTGAATTTTGTAAAAATGTCACTTTTTCTAGAAAGAAGCAGAATTTGCCTTGGTTAAATGAACAGTTATGGAAGTTAATGAAACAGAGGGATCATGCTTTAAAAATAGCAGTTAAATCAGGGTAAGCTCATGACAGATGGACATTTCAGCACTTACCTAACAAAGTTGTAAAGGAATTGAGAAAGCAAAAGCATTTTTTTTAATTGATCTTATAAATGATGCAAAGGGGAATAGTAGAGAAGTATGGGAGAATATCAATAAAGTACAAAAGAAAAATAATAAAAACCATAAAGGTATTGAATTGCAGGTTAATTGAAGTTTAATTCAAGATAAGCATCAAATTGTTAGTGTATTTAATAATTTTTTTATAGACTCACATTTAACACATGGATTTGGTATGATAATTAATTATATTATATTACCAAATCATGATCTTACTGTTTTTAATATTTCTGAAGTATCGAAGTCCTATATAATAAAAATTCTAAGCCAGTTTAAAAGTTCTAGGGCCAAATATGTTTTTAATTGTGATTCTTTATTTATTAAAACACATGCAAATGTTCTTAGTACACCTATAACTAATTTGGTTAATTTGTCAATAAAACAATGTCATTTTCCAAGTGCCTGGAAGTCAGCAGTAATAGCACCTATATTTAAGAGTGGTGATCCTGCTAACGTAATTAACTATAGACCTATCAGTATTTTACCGGTTATATCTAAAGTAATTGTTTGCAATCCGTTAGTATGGCGCCGCGCATGGCTGCTTCAGTGCTTGGCTCTCCAGTGTTTGTACTGTTTTTGTTCGTTTTTCCTGTTTTTTGTTTAACAAACACTATCAGTTTCACCAGGGATGAACTGCTGAACATTCGGCAGAACACACCACAAGATCTTTTACCAGATTTAAATTATTCAGACGTTTTACTGAACGTTGTTATCGGAGGAGCGGCAGCGCTGATCAAGCGCTTCAGGACGCGCAGACGGGGGAAGCGAGCGGGAGCGCTCGTCAGACTCAGGAAGCGCGGATTTCGAACGCCGTTGCCTAGCATCCATCTCGCAAATCTCCGCTCTCTACCCAACAAAACAGACGAACTCCTTTTGCTCTCTCGGACAAATAAGGATTTCACACACTCTGCTGCTCTGTGTTTCACGGAAACCTGGCTGAATGACGCCATACCGGACAGCGCGCTCCATCTGCCGGACTTTCAGCTGTTTAGAGCGGATCGTGAATCAGAATCGACTGGGAAATCGCGCGGCGGCGGGACATGCTTTTACATCAATGAACGGTGGTGTACATATGTAACTGTGTTAAAGAAGATGTGCTGTCCTGATCTAGAAATGCAGTTTGTCAACTGCAAGCCGTTCTATTCACCGCGGGAGTTTCACTCGTTCATTCTGGTCAGTGTTTACATCCCTCCACAAGCGCATGTGAGCTCAGCTTTACAGAAACTCGCTGATCAGATCACAGAGACAGAACAACAACACCCTGACTCTGTTTTAATCATTCTCGGGGACTTTAATAAAGCCAATCTTTCCCGTGAACTGCCAA
Source organism: allo-octoploid hybrid of Carassius auratus x Cyprinus carpio (assembly GCA_024542945.1). Lineage (NCBI taxonomy): Eukaryota > Metazoa > Chordata > Actinopteri > Cypriniformes > allo-octoploid hybrid of Carassius auratus x Cyprinus carpio. The sequence goes on along the minus strand of CM044999.1, from coordinate 27,270,863 downwards.
AATACAGACAGCATGTTACATGTCCCACCAGAGACAGTAATATATTGGATCACTGTTACACCACAATAAAGGATGCATTTCACTCTGTTCCACGAGCTGCTTTGGGAAATTCTGATCACTGTCTGATTCATCTTATACCATCATACAAACAGAAACTTAAATCTGCTAAACCTGTAGTAAGGACTGTGAAGAGATGGACCAGCGAAATAGAGCAGGATTTACAATCTTGTTTTGACCTCACTGATTGGAGTGTTTTTGAAGCTGCTACCACCGATCTGGACGAACTCACAGAGACTGTAACATCCTATATTAGTTTCTGTTATGATATATGCATTACTACCAGGACTTATTTAACATTCAACAATGATAAGCCATGGTTTACAGTAAAACTCAGACATCTTCGTCAGGCCAAAGAGGATGCCTACAGAAATGGGGAAAGGGTCTTGTACAATCAGGCCAGGAACACACTGAACAAAGAGATCAGAGCGGCTAAAAAGACCTACGCTAAAAAGTTGGAAGACCAGTTTACTTCCAACGACTCAACTTCAGTGTGGAGAGGTCTAAGAGCCATCACGAACTACATGACACCCTTGCACTGAGGCTAATCAACGGCTTGCTAACGACCTGAATGAGTTTTATTGCAGATTTGAAACCCCCATCACCCATTCTGACCATCTCCCTACACAACCATTAACACCTCCTGCAATCCCCCGTTCCACACCTACTGCTCTTCAAATCTGTGAAGATGATGTGCGCCAGGTCTTCAAGAAGAACAAAAGAAGAAAAGCACCAGGCCCAGATGGTGTTACACCAGCCTGTCTGAAAATCTGTGCTGACCAGCTGGCCCCCATCTTTTCACAGATCTTCAACAGATCCCTGGAGTTGTGTGAAGTACCTTCCTGCTTCAAACGCTCCACCATCATCCCAATCCCAAAGAAACCCAAGATAACAGAACTTAATGACTACAGACCTGTGGCTCTAACATCTGTCGTCATGAAGTCGTTTGAAAAACTGGTTCTGGGTTATCTGAAGGACATCACTGGACCCTTACTGGACCCCCTGCAGTTTGCTTACCGAGCAAACAGGTCCGTGGATGATGCAATCAACATAGGATTGCACTTCATCCTGCAACATCTGGACAAAACAGGGACTTATGTGAGGATCCTGTTTGTGGACTTTAGTTCGGCTTTCAACACCATCATCCCAACAACCCTCCAGACCAAACTGACCCAGCTCTCTGTTCCTAGCTCTATCTGTCGGTGGATCACCAGCTTTCTGACAGATAGGCAACAGTTAGTGAGACTGGGGAAATTCACATCAAACAGCTGCTCCACCAACACTGGCGCCCCTCAGGGGTGTGTTCTCTCCCCTCTGCTCTTCTCCCTGTACACCAACGACTGCACCTCTAAAGACCCCTCTGTCAAGCTCCTGAAGTTTGCAGATGACACTACAGTCATCGGCCTCATCCAGGACGGTGAGGAGTCTGCTTACAGACAAGAGGTTAAGCAGCTGGCTGTCTGGTGCAGTCTTAACAACCTGGAGCTGAACACGCTCAAAACAGTGGAGATGATCGTGGACTTCAGGAGAAACCCACCTGCACTTTCCCCACTCACCATCATGAACAGCCCTGTGACTGCAGTGGAGTCATTCAGATTCCTGGGAACCAGGAACCATCTCTCAGGACCTGAAGTGGGACAATCACATTGACTCCATTGTTAAAAAGGCCCAGCAAAGGTTGTATTTCCTTCGCCAGCTGAGGAAGTTTAACCAGCCACAGGAGCTGCTGAAACAGTTCTACTCAGCCGTCATTGAGTCTGTACTGTGTACTTCTATAACTGTCTGGTTTGGCTCAGCAACAAAATCAGACATCAGAAGACTACAGAGAACTGTTCGGACTGCTGAAAGGATTATTGGTGCTCCCCTGCCCACCCTTCAAGAACTGTATACATCCAGAGTGAGGAAAAGGGCTCATAAAATCACTCTGGATCCCTCACATCCAAGTCACCCCATTTTTGAACTTTTGCCATCTGGGCGGCACCTCAGAGCCGCAAATACCAGAACAGCAAGGCACAAAAACAGTTTCTTCCCCCAGGCAATCTACCTCATGAACAGTTAAATGTTCCCCACTTATGCTTATGCAAACAAAATTGCAACATCCTTATATTTATTTGTTACCCCTCCATCCTAGTACATCCCTGCATCTTTTTCAATCCTATCCCATTATCATTTATAGCACAATTGTTTATACACTTATTTATTTGGCTAATTTTTTTTTTTTTTTTTTTTTTTTGTCTGTGTGTTGTTGTCTCTGTGTACTGGAAGCTTATGTCACTAAAACAAATTCCTTGTATGCGCAAACATACTTGGCAATAAAGCTCTTTCTGATTCTGATTCTGAGTAGAGCATTTAAACCATGGTCCTTTTCCATTACATTGTATGCAGTTTGGATTTAGGGTAGGCCTACATCACTCTAAGGAGACTGTTATTTTGTTGAACAAATTAAATCCAGTCTTGATAGGGGTGGTGTTGTTGGTGCTGTCTTCCTTGATTTTAAAAAGGCTTTTCATACCTGTAGAAATTTAGGCTGATTTGGCTGTTGTTACTGGAATGGTGGGTCCATTAAAACTCATTCAGTCATGAAGTACTTTTCCCAGTTTATTTTGTGCTAACATATAGGAATAGACATTTCACAGATGGCAGTGATGGTAATTGTTGGTTTCTAAAACCCATAAACAAAACCATTAATAAATACAAACACAATAGCAAACCTTAAATCATACATCTGAAATCAGCTTTAACAATTAAATGAGTATAACATTAAAGAGCTACTAAACATAACTAGAATTAAATATATCATATCAAACACAATAATTTAAGCTAAAACAAATCAAGAAGGAAACTTACATAAACAACAACGCAACGATTCCACACAAGCCATGTCTGAACAACAGCTTTTGGTTCAAACAAAAGGAGACTGAAACATAATTAGTAAGGGCCACAGGTGCTCTTTATCAAGACACAGTCAGCCAATCAGATCACAGCAGGATTTTCTAAATTATCAAGGTTTAATTTTTCTACTAATACATTAACATGGATGGAGTCATACCTAAATTTAAGAAAACAATGTACATGAATTAATGATGCACGCTCACCATTCCTTGACTGTAATATCAGGGGTCCGCAGGGGTCGATTCTTGGACCGATTTTGTTCAGTTTATACATTAATGATCTGTCTACAGTTTGTCCAGAGGTCCAGGTTCAGATGTATGCAGATGATACAGTTGTTTACACTTATGCTAAGACAAAAGAACAAGCTGCCATCAAACTAACTGCTGCATTGAACAAAGTCTCAGATTGGCTATGCCATTCTTGTCTTACTCTTTATGTGAGTAAAACTGTGGGAATGTTTTTTTTTTCGATCAAGAAAGTTGATGAGTGTTGTCCAGATATTCTAGTTAAAGGAGAGGTAATAAATATTGTTGAACTTTTTAAATATTTGGGTATGATTATAGATTCTAACTAAAATGTTATAAAACATATTAAAAAGGTCTCTAAAAGCACTAGAGCAAGTTTGATGATCTTCAGAAATATTAGGCACCAATTACCTGTGGCTGCTGCTAAACTATTTATGCATACAATGATTTTTCCTAATTTACCTTACTGTGCTACAAGTTGGTCTCATACAAGTAAAACTACATTGAAACCATTATATACCATCTCTAAACAAGCTGTAAAAATCTTAGATAAAAAGCCAAGGAGTTATCATCACTGTAACATTATTAAAAATTATAAATTATTGACGTTTGACAATTTTTTATTATTTGCTGATGTGTGTTCAATGTACAAACTAATTCATGATCTTGCACCACCACCTCTTAAACAATGTGTGACTTTCTGTAAGGACAATATCAGGCAGACTAAGTCATCAGATAGAGGTGACTGTTCAACTAAATTTAAGAGAGCTGTTTTTGGACAATCTGCTTTTTCAGTAAGAAGCAGCAGAAAGATGGAATTTAATACCTGTTTATATTAGAGAGTGTTCAACACTTAGTGTTTTTTAAACTATGCTTAAAGTATGGCTTAAGGAAAATCAGATATGTGATCATTGACTTTTTTTTTATATAATGTAGTATGATGTGATATTGTACAGTATGTTTTGATTTAGTCTGCTTCATCTGGATACAGAATCATTATTGCCTGTATTGTTACTGTAACTGTATTATATAATTATATTAATTTACTACATGTTTACTGTTGAGGTAAAATAAGTGATGGTGTGATCTGTTTTCTTTTGTCATATGTTGTCAGAAAGACGATTAGTGCTGCTGGGAAGATCTGGTGCTGGGAAGAGTGCAGCTGGAAACACAATACTGGGACGAGAAGAGTTCAGATCTGAGATGGGTGACACATCAGTAACACATGAATGTTCAGCTGCTCAGGCCACTGTTTCAGACAGATCTGTGACTGTAGTTGATACTCCTGGATTCACTGACACACACATGAATCCAGAAGAGTCTATGACAGAGATCATGAAGAGTGTTGATTTGTCCAGTCCTGGACCTCACGCTTTTCTCATTCTGTTTAGTGTAGAAAGATTCATTCATGAGGTGCAGGGGATTCCTCAAATGATTGAGATGATGTTTGGTCAGGAGGCGTTAAAATACTCCATCATTCTCTTCACTTGGGGAGATCGGTTACATGACAGGTCCATAGAGGAATACATAAAGAGGAGCAGCGCTGTAAGAGATCTAGTTGATCAGTGTGGAGGCAGATATCACGTCTTCAACAACAGAGATAAGAGAAACAGAGAGCAGGTGAATGATCTGCTGCAGAAGATTGACACAATGATAGAGAAGAACAGAGGATATTACAGTCATCAGATGCTTGAAGAAGCTCAGAGAAGAAGAGAGGACACCAGAAGAGGACGAGGAGAGAAAACAGCACCAAAGTCAGTGTCAGGAAAGAGTGTGTAGTTGATGCTCCACGATTCTTTCACACACAGATGAAAACTGAAGAGATCATGAGAAGTGTTTTAGTCTTTCCTCTTGTTTGGTCAGGAGCTGTTAAAATACTCCATTCACAGAGATCATCTACACAAGACACTCACGCAGGAGAAGAGAAGATTAAGACAGATTCACATCTTCACTATCAGAGATCACATCTGAACTCTGAACTCTGTTATTACTGCAGTGATGTACAGTAAGAGATTGCAGGACATCTCTAAATCAGTGCTTGATACTTGGATGTCCACCCGATTGAGAATTACACTCTGCTGTTCACCAAAAGAGCAGCACAAGAGCACTGGACTATAGACCGAATATTACACATGTACACTGTTCATATTAAACTCTGATTCTGACATGATTTTGTTACATAAAGTTTTCTTGTAACTGATTACACCGCATATTTAACCAGAAAACGTTTGTCAATGAAACTCAGAATCTTTAATGTTAGATCTTTCATTGTCTCTGAACAAAACGAATAGTGTTGATTCATTATTGTTAATGACAAAACAACAAAATAGTACAGTAACAAACTGATTATATAACGCTGATTATAAACACAGAGCTTAACAAAACTAATAAGACTGATGACATGATATACCTGAGCTGTGACAAAACTAAAAAAACATTAATAAATGAAGCTCTTTCCATTTGCTCTTGATTGAAATAGTGATGTCAGAATAAAGCACTTTCTGCTAATAACAGACTTGATTACAGCAGGATAGATAACTTTAATGACCATGAATAAATACAGAAATCATATCATAATATAAATACATGCTCATTTTCTAACCTTGGTTCATCTAAACGTTACATTAAACTTCTTACAGAAACCTGTATATGTTGTAATAGTCCATTTTAACTGATGATGCTACACGTCTGTTAATAATCATACAACATATGAACAGATTTTGATGGGTTTTGTTCATCTGATCATTTTAATGCAGAACCAAATGCTTACTTCTGAAGATATATGAATAATAATCTTCCCCATCTCCATCATTCTTCAACATGCTCTTATGTAAAATACCATGCACAGAAATATGAATTCACAGTTTGCAAACCTCTTTTCTGGACTTCAGGTATGTGTTCATTACTTATTTGAGTCTAGTTCACAGTTTAAAATGTAAAAGTAGGGTATTTGCTCCTGATACTGGGTTAATAACCAGAAAGAGTGTAAAATGAAAGGAAAGATGGTATTTACTGATTTTATACACCAGATTATTGTGAGGATCTAGGAAATTATTTTGGGGGTGACATGAGGACTGTGGAGTGGAAACAAGCATTCAGTCATCTGAACCTAATCTAGAGTATATCATCTGGATGTCTTTGTGCATTTCTTTTACTGCATTTTATTCAGATTTTCCTTCAAAACTACACATTTACAAGGTCACATTCATCACTTATGCTGAACATCTCTATTATTACCTCTTCAGCTCTTTTTATCAGTAATGGTTTGATGAAATCTGCTGTCTGGGACATTATCTGAGGGCTTTAAACCAATGCAGGGTTCGTGTGTGCGTGTGTGTGTGTGTGTGTGAGCTGTCTGCAGTCAGACGCCTGAAACACATCGTGACACGAGAGCATCTGTTCACACTGCTCAGAGATTCAGTTTAGTTTGAGTTGTTTTAGCTCATAGTTATGATTGATTCATCACGGTTTCTACAGAACAAATACAATTCAAAACATAAGAACACACTCAATGTGTATTTGAAATGATTTATAATATCCAAAAACAACACATCTGCACCTGGTTTATAACAGAAAGAGTTTATACCGAGTAGTGCAAGCACTTTAAATGCTTAGAGACACTTATCTAAAGTGACTTGATAATTAATAATACTAAATCAAAAGAATCTAGTATGAAATGAAAAGATGTTCCTGGAGAGCTTCTTCCATGCTGAGGACATGAGATGATGAAAGTGTCTTTGCTCTTTGTTAAAGGAACAACAAGGCTCCTCTGGTTCAGTTTGAGAAGATGTGAAACTGACTCAATCATCACACAGTCATCATCTCGTGACCTGGCAACCCGTTCTCATCAGTCTGCGTATAAATAACACGACTTTACACTTTCTATTTGCGTGTAATGCATACGCCAAATGCCATTTTTGCGTGCATATGATACGCCAATCCTTCCCATTAATTTCGGTGGAGAGCAGATGCGTCCAAATAACACGCATCATCTTCAGCGGCAGTGACGTCACCAGCGAGGCTCGTTCAGTTCACCTGATGCGCGTACACCTTCAAACAGGTAAGCAAGGGTAAATATATTTTTTTCTTCTTCTTTTTGTAATGATATCACGTGGTTAAGCGTATTGTTTTAATTATTTCAGTATTTCTGCATCACGTTAGACAGGGCCGTGTTTTTAAAGGGCAGTTTATGCTCAAATTATCGGTCAGTGGGCTGCTCAGCTAGCCTACCATTGTCATTAGCCTAAGCTAACCTGTACTGTTTATAGACCTGTTGCAGTTTTAAATAAATTTATGATGGGTCTTCAGCTTTTAGACATGACTAATACAAGCACAACAAAGCACCCAAACCCAATATCGCGTGATAATCGTGATCGTGTAAAAAGTCCACACATTTAGCATATTTTTACAATACTAGCCTAACTTTGCTTGACCACGTCATGTGTAGCCAATACACACACAGTAACTACAGCATATTTACCATGCTTCTCCTACTGTAACCGTAGTTTTACTCTGGACTTTGTAACGCACATAACCACGACATTTACTATGTGTTTACCATAGTAACCATAGTTTTACTCTGGTATTTGTATTTACTAACACACAATAACCACGACATTTACTATGGGTTTACCATAGTAACCATAGTTTTACTCTGGTATTTGTATTTACTAACACACAATAACCACGACATTTACTATGGGTTTACCATAGTAACCATAGTTTTACTCTGGTATTTGTATTTACTAACACACAATAACCACAACATTTACTATGGGTTTACCATAGTAACCATAGTTTTACTCTGGTATTTGTATTTACTAACACACAATAACCACAACACTTACCAGGATTTTACCACAGTAACTGTTTTTACTCTACACTATTTGTAAAGCACAGTAACCACTAAGTTTGCCATGCCTTTAATATCTTTTTGTGATGAAATTGTAACTCAGTGTTTTTTCTGTCTTGCAGTTACGTCGGATTACATACTCCACAACAACCTGTAATCCAGCAGATCTTTAAAGAAGCCATCTCTTGTAAAATCTCTCTCTCTCTCTCTCTCTCTCTCTCGCTCTGCTAGAATTAACAGGGAACTTCAACTCCACGCTCCCAATGCTAATATTGAAGAAGCTGTCAAGGGGGCTGAACAAGTCCTTCAAAGGATCAACCCTTCACAGGTAATGTTGAAGACTCTTAGTTATAACTGATTTGCTTTAATGAACGCATCCTTGTATTATGTGGTAATCAAATATTTTGGTCACAGATCATTTTAACACACTGTCTCAACATGTTTATATTTCAGGAAGGCCTGTCATGAGATTTGAATTTGACCATCTTGTGCATTTATGAAGAAGACCAAAAGCTGCAAAGGCAAACACTTCCAATGGTACGTCAGATACATTTTTCTCAGCATTTGATGTTTCTTAAATTTTGGTTCACTTAGCCCATCAGGAAGAACACTCAACAAAGAGCATGTTGTAGTAGTAATAATTCATCCAATAATCATATTATATTGCACAAGCTTACTTGTACAAAATTCTACAACTTTTACTCCTACTGCTGTTATTGGCCATTACCACAGCTCCCATCAGATTGTGCCCATTGTAAGAGTGTTTATATCATGAAGTTTAAATGAAGTCCATTGTATTCTTTATTAATCTTTACAAATTGGTGCCGCCTCTTCCTGTTTCAACAGTACATGATATCTGTCCACACCTCATAGTCTGCCTTTCTTTCTATGGTGATGTTACTGAACACATCTGTCTTAGAAGCAAGAGAATGGAAATCCTAGTTTAACTTTTCAAGTGCTACAAATCAGATCTTCAATGAATTTGGGCAATCAGATCACTTAAAGTTGTTCACACAAAGACCAATAACTATAATGAGAAGTATTTTAGCATCCACACCAACAGACAGTACTGTACAATTACTGCTATGCACACTGCAGTTACAGTATGTTGTATTCTGCCATTTGTTGTTGTCAGTGTTTTTGTTGTTCATCATGTGATAAATTATCTTTGTTTCTTCTTGCAGGATTTCTCACAGATTACTTAATCATTCTTCATCAGCTCTTCACAATATCAGCCCATTCAAAAGCTTCCAGATCTTCCTCTCTTGTGTGACACATCTGCTCTCAGTCCTTTACTGCCAACCTCTACATTCATCACTCCAATCTCTACTATAAGCACTCCTGTATATATATATATATATATACATAATAATAATAATTATTATTAACCATTTATTTGTTTTGCATTTATTCACAATAGAAGCAAACAATGATTACAGGATATATGTTTTTAAAGGTGATAATTGTAAAATATTGGAGCATTGTTCTTAATCATTTTTGCCTATTTGGTTGATAAAGGGAAGAAAACAATATATTTTCAACTGTAGCCTTGATTATTCTTTGGCATCTTTTGTCAGGATTTCTGTAAACAAATTCCCTTTTTATTTTTGAATATTAAACTTATGTTTTTTGAAGGGAGTTTCTGTTGCAATTGTGTTTGTTTGTTTTCACTTAGTTACCTCTATGCAATTTTTTTTTATCAACTTCTTTTTTTTCATAGTGGAATAAACTGGAGAGAGACTGTTCTGGGCACTATGTTTATCTGCGAAAAGTTTGACATATCAATAAACACTGTAAAATGACTAGACAATGAGTGATTGATGTCGTGATGTTTGTTTGTTTGTTTGTTTTCTATTCCTATAGTTCAACTGGTGGATCTAAGAATGGCAAGTTTTTAGGGTCCATTTCCATGAAACGTAGATGTGATAAATTGTTTACCTTTAATACACTATAAATACATTGTAAATATTACAGAAGGAAAATTGAGTAGTAGAAAAATATTGTGTTTAAATAATCTTCAGAGGTGTTTTTTTTTGAGCAAATGAAACATTTTGACATTTATTTTTCACACAGTATATGCAAACTTTTGAGTTTAAGTACTGTACACTAATATTAGTGTAAACAATGTAGCCTATTCAATACAATGGGAATCATTATACCTTCGTTAAAACACAAAACAAAAAAAACACCTTTAATCAACGTATTTCTTGCTGCATCAGGGTAACTGCAGCTTCTGTCCATTCACTACAGGAACCCGGAAGCTCCCGGCATAATTGACCATATATGTACAAGTTAGTGTGACGCCTCTGCTCAACTGGGTTGCCATTGGCTTTGACGTTCCCTTGGCTCTCGCAGAACTCGCTGTGATTGGACTATCTTTTAACCCAAATTATAAACCGCTTAATGTTGCAAAGTCCGTTTGACTGTAATTATTACGTCAGTAACACCTTCAGTTAACAATGCAGTGTTGCTATGTCGTGAGAAATTACCTCTTTACCGAAATCGTAACCCTAACCCTAAGCACAAGTCCAATAAACTCCAAATACCAGCGCTAATATTACTCGCGTTCAAACGATAGAATGGCAGAGGCTTATGGGTAATGTAGTTTAAAATGTTTAATAATTAAAAAAATGGGAAAATGCAATCTTTTTTAACAAAGGGTCATCTAAACATGTTCATTGTGTAAACATTAATGACATATTTAAGAGGCAGGCTGAAATTCGATATTTTACTAAGTGCACTTTTTTAAACACCTTTATACCACCTTTCCATATATGTTTGAAAACTCTGTCCAACATTATTTAATTAGCATAGCATAAGTAGTTGTCCTGCCAATTTTTTCTTTGACACTATAATCAGACTTTGATTTACAGCTATTTGAAATTTACATTTTTTTGCTCTTCTAAGGGACTCTACTGGGCCCTTGAAGATGGAAGGGCAGTAAAACATACACATACTTTTTCTCATCATGGACAACAGACTGTGCTGAGTCATAATTTTTAAGTTTTTCTTTTCAACAAATTGCCAATATGTAAGTTGTAAGTCATGTTTATCTTAGAATAAGAATAGAACCATAAAAATATACATCAGTGCCTATTTGGAATAGGCTCCAAATATTGAATTATATCAGGTGCAAGGATACAGTATTGAAAGTAAACAAAGACACCAATTTAAACAACCAATGCATACTGTGACACTTCATTGTACTTTCACAGTGTCAATGTGTCATTCAGTAAGACAAGGTACAGAGAGTGTGTAGTTTATAGTGCAAAGCCATACAATTCATGCAATGCAAAGAATCATAATATTAAGAGCTAATTTGTGTCTCTGTGTAAAATACTCCTCATATTTGTCCTCCTCGGGTACTAAACATCAGTAATGTGCATGCTCATCTTGCTTATTACTGGATTCATGTTGATCTTTCCCTTGTCCATCACCTTCAGTTGTGCATGAAATTCCTGCAGCATTATAGTCCATGCAGTATCTTCTAATGCAGCTTTCAGCCTGCCCTTCATCTAACTGAATGTCATTAATGTAACCAAATGTTCATTTCTTAATTAAAACACATTTATCTATTGTTTACAAAATTAAATGGTGTATTTACCAAACACCATTCTTAATATAGAATATTCACCCTACTTTATTATCCAACACCATGTGCAGTACTTTACTGGAGGATACAACATAAAGACAACTAAAGTAGTGTATTAAGACAAATGATATACAATTTTTAACAATATTAAAAATGGGTTATGTTAACACCATGTTTTTCTAATCAGATGAAGCCATGCAAATGCATGCATGGTGAAATGTCTTGAGCCCCAAAGAATCACATCAAGTTTTTAGAGCTCTCCTGCTTTTCTTCCTCTTCTTGCTTGTCCATGTCCTGGACATATCATAATCTTCCATGTCATACATTTTTTTTGCAGTTGTTATGCAGCACCCTACAGCACAACTGATGAACAAAAGACATGTAACTAATTTAAATCAAATATCTTTATTGTCACAATACAATGAACACAAGTATACAGGTGATGAAAGTCTTGGGTGCAGACTGCAGCGTGACAGTATGGATGACAAATGAATTAATTCATGAATATATATGAAATACAAATTCTGAATATATATATGCAACACACATATATAAGGGACTCAATTCAGGTAGAGAACAATATGTGTTAAAAATTATGCTATACAAAGAGCATGAATTGAAAACAATAATAATCACAGTACACATACATCTCTGCAGTAAAGCACGGTATGAATTAGTGCAAACAGAATGTCAGGGTGCATAATAATATTGAGTCCAGTCAGCATAACTGATAAGAGTGCAGGGCATATGAGGTTGGTGGGGTGTGTATGGTTTTACTGGTATGAGTTCAGTTCAGTCTGATTGCCTGTGAAAGGAACTTGTCTCACTGTCTGCTGGTGTAGGTTCTGTGATAACGTCTGCCTGATGGTAACAGTGAGAGCAATCCATGGCTCGGCTGGCTGGAGTCTCTGATGGTCCTCCTCACACTCCACCTGGTCTAGATGTCCTGGAGGGCCAAAACATGTATTTAGGTTATGGTAAATCAATAAACAATATATAGTATTTTTATTTATAATTGTTGCACTGGACTTAACATTGATTCTTGTTGGGGATATTGGCCAAAAGAATCCCACCACAACTAGCTCTCGTTGTTTAGCTGTGATGTTTACTTTTACAGGCCGTAACATCTGAGCTGTCGCAGTAGAGCGGTTTGTGAATGCAGTCTTCACAGAAGATAACTGATGGGTTCAGGTAGCAGTGATGCACTCGGTGGCCATTCAATTGATATCTTCATCAATTGGCTTCATCTTAATTCAAACAAACAGACAAAACAATAAGTCAGCAATAACAGCAATAACCATTCTAGAGTAATAGTGTTGGTGAATACAGTTGCAGGTGTCAGTACTCACCATATTCAGTCATTTCCTTCCCAAATCACAGAGATGATGCACAGCTTATTTGCTCATTTTAGGAGCTATAAAAAAGATGTATATGTGAAAAACTATAACTGCGGACTTGAAAAGTCTTTTGAGAGATCAACATCAATGTTGTACCACACATAACTGCATTGAATTCAGACATACAAATGGAAATGTGAAACTTTTCACCTTTCTGTCTTTTCTTTTGGGGCACAAGAAGTCCATGTTCATTCCTCATTTCTTTAGGACTGGTTTGACTGATTTTCTTTGCGTTTCTGGTCTTCAGCTGTAAAACAAGAAAATATTTATTGACCCCCATGTTTAATCATTATTGTTGTTTAAAAATATAAATAAAGCAGATATAATTATATACTTCAAGCACAAGTTCCTTGGCAACTCTAGTAGGCTCCTGAGTTCATCTGTACACATCAGATTCAGCGTCTGAGAAAATGCCATCATGCAAACTCTCAGTTTCTGCCTTACAACAGAGAATAAAAGAATGTGTGAGTGAAGGAGTACAGGATAAAGATGAAGTGAGAAAGGCAGAATTTTGTGTATAAATTTAACAGAATGAGAGGAACATTTAAGAGATTTAAGAGAACAGTAATGTCTGTTGGTGTGGATGCTAAAATACTTCTCATTATAGTTATTGGTCTTTGTGTGAACAACTTTAAGTGATCTGATTGCCCAAATTCATTGAAGATCTGATTTGTAGCACTTGAAAAGTTAAACTAGGATTTCCATTCTCTTGCTTCTAAGACAGATGTGTTCAGTAACGTCACCATAGAAAGAAAGGCAGACTATGAGGTGTGGACAGATATCATGTACTCTTGAAACAGGAAGAGGCGGCACCAATTTGTAAAGATTCATAAAGAATACAATGGACTTCATTTAAACTTCATGATATAAACACTCTTACAATGGGCACAATCTGATGGGAGCTGTGGTAATGGCCAATAACAGCAGTAGGAGTAAAAGTTGTAGAATTTTGTACAAGTACGCTTGTGCAATATAATATGATTATTGGATGAATTATTACTACTACAACATGCTCTTTGTTGAGTGTTCTTCCTGATGGGCTAAGTGAACCAAAATTTAAGAAACATCAAATGCTGAGAAAAATGTATCTGACGTACCATTGGAAGTGTTTGCCTTTGCAGCTTTTGGTCTTCTTCATAAATGCACAAGATGGTCAAATTCAAATCTCATGACAGGCCTTCCTGAAATATAAACATGTTGAGACAGTGTGTTAAAATGATCTGTGACCAAAATATTTGATTACCACATAATACAAGGATGCGTTCATTAAAGCAAATCAGTTATAACTAAGAGTCTTCAACATTACCTGTGAAGGGTTGATCCTTTGAAGGACTTGTTCAGCCCCCTTGACAGCTTCTTCAATATCAGCATTGGGAGCGTGGAGTTGAAGTTCCCTGTTAATTCTAGCAGAGCGAGAGAGAGAGAGAGAGAGAGAGAGAGAGATTTTACAAGAGATGGCTTCTTTAAAGATCTGCTGGATTACAGGTTGTTGTGGAGTATGTAATCCGACGTAACTGAAAGACAGAAAAAACACTGAATTACAATTACATCACAAAAAGATATTAAAGGCATGGCAAACTTAGTGGTTACTGTGCTTTACAAACAGGGTAGAGTAAAAACACAGTTACTGTGGTAAAATCCTGGTAAATGTCGTGGTTATTGTGTGTTAGTAAATACAAATACCAGAGTAAAACTATGGTTACTATGGTAAACCCATAGTAAATGTCGTGGTTATTGTGTGTTAGTAACTACAAATACCAGAGTAAAACTATGGTTACTATGGTAAACCCATGGTAAATGTCGTGGTTATTGTTCGTTAGTAAATACAAATACCAGAGTAAAACTATGGTTACTACGGTAAACCCATAGTAAATGTCGTGGTTATGTGCGTTACAAAGTCCAGAGTAAAACTACGGTTACAGTAGGAGAAGCATGGTAAATATGCTGTAGTTACTGTGTGTGTATTGGCTACACATGACGTGGTCAAGCAAAAGTTAGGCTAGTATTGTAAAAATATGCTAAATGTGTGGACTTTTTACACGATCACGATTATCACGCGATATTGGGTTTGGGTGCTTTGTTGTGCTTGTATTAGTCTCATGTCTAAAAGCTGAAGACCCATATGTCACATCATTATTTATTTAAAACTGCAACAGGTCTATAAACAGTACAGGTTAGCTTAGGCTAATGACAATGGTAGGCTAGCTGAGCAGCCCACTGACCCATAATTTGAGCATAAACTGCCCTTTAAAAACACGACCCTGTCTAACGTGATGCAGAAATACTGAAATAATTAAAACAATACGCTTAACCACGTGATATCATTACAAAAAGAAGAAGAAGAAAAATATATTTACCCTTGCTTACCTGTTTGAAGGTGTACGCGCATCAGGTGAACTGAACGAGCCTCGCCGGTGACGTCACTGCCGCTGAAGATGATGCGTGTTATTTGGACGCATCTGCTCTCCACCGAAATTAATGGGAAGGATTGGCGTATCATATGCACGCAAAAATGGCATTTGGCGTATGCATTACACGCAAATAGAAAGTGTAAAGTCGTGTTATTTATACGCAGACTGATTGCCATTCCGCAGGAGTTCTCACTTTGACTAACAAATTTAAAGGAGACATTATTGAATCGTTGATTTCGACGGAAGGAAGATGGGTTATTATTGTCATTAAACCTGATAATGCTACTTTTATAATATGTAATATATATGGCCACAACTTAAGATCTGCCAACAAGTCTCTTATTCTCTTATTACAGCAGAATATTGAAGCTTTGTAAAATAAATATCAACAAGCCTTTATTATTATTGCTGGAGATTTTAATGATGTATTGGATAATTCAGCTGATAGATTTCCTCCTAAAATGGGCCTCACTAATACTATTATCTGTACTTTGTGTGATTATTTTCATATTGCAGATGCATGGCGCTATTATCATCCTGATTTAAAGGAATATACTTGGAGCAATAACTTGTTGTCCTCTAAATCTAGAATAGACTTTTTTTTTATTTCTCAACAGTTACTGCAATATGTGGCTGATGTCAGTCACCAATATGCTCCTTTCTCTGACCATCTAGTAATTAAGATGATTTTGCAGATTAAACACAGGGAGAGTACTGTCCGTGGTTACTGGAAATTGAATAATAATCTGCTAAAAGACAAAAAATGTAATGTTGAAATCAAGGAATTAGTTGAAGGAATTTTTTCAAATGATGAATTTGAGTCTCATGGTGCTAAATGGGAATATTTTAAATATAAAGTAAGATTATTAGCAATTAGAAGATCTAAAACTTTAAAAAGGGTTAATGCTGATAAGGAAACTGACTTGCTAATTAAAATTAATAACTTAATCAAAAAAGAGAATCTCTCTGTTGTAGAAGTCAACCAGTTTAAAACTTTTCAATTGGAATTAGACCATATTTATTTAGAAATAGTTAAAGGTGCCTTTGTTAGATCGAGAGCCAGATGGATTGAGGAAGGAGAGAAAAATACGAGCTTCTTCTTCTCACTTGAAAAAAGGAATTTTAAAAGGAAAAGCATCTCTGCATTACAGATTTTTATAGGAACCTGTGCTCTGCTGAGTTACAGGCAAACCAAAGTAAGTCATACCTGCAACAGATTAAGAACTATATACCTCAAATAAGTGATGAATTTAAGTTATCCTGTGAGGCTCCTGTTTCCTTAAATGAAATGAGAGATGCAATGAAATCAATGAAAAAGGGAAAATCACCTGGCTCTGATGGCCTTACTTTAGAATTCTTCATACATTTTTGGGATTTTTTAGAACAACCTTTTTTCTTAATGCTTCAAGAATGTATAAAAAATGGTACAATGACTCCTACTATGAAACAAGGGGTAATATCTCTCATCCCCAAACCAGACAAAGACGTAACTATAATTGATAACTGGCGCCCTATCACTCTTCTTAATTTTGATTATAAATTAATTGCTTCCATATTCGCCAAGAGATTAAAACAACATTTGCATCACATTATTAATGAAACACAGACTGGATTTATGAAAGGTCGTCATATTAGTTGTAATACTCGACTTGTTCTGGATCTTATTGATTATAGAGATGAAATCAAGTCTGATGCTATAATCTTATTCCTCGATTTTTATAAGGCCTTCGACACTGTAAAACACCAGTTCCTTATTAACTCTTTAGAGACCTTTGAATTTCCTTCAAAGTTCATAAATATTGTTCAAATGCTGTACAAAGAAATAGATAGCTGTATAATTTTTAATTCATGTACATCACCAAGGTTTCCTATTCTTCGCGGAATACGTCAAGGTTGCCCTTTAAGTCCTTTTTTATTTCTATTTGTTGTAGAAATATTATCCATAGATATTTTGCACAATAATAACTTTGCTGGCCTTAATATCTTTAACAGAGAGATTCGAATTTCACAATTAGCAGATGATACTACTTTATTCTTGAAGGATAAACAGCAAGTTTCTCCAGTCTTAACTATAATCAATGATTTCTCTAACGCTTCTGGGCTCAAACTTAATTTAAATAAATGTGAAATGATTTGCTTATTTGATACTGTAGAAAATGAAATTGAAAATATACCTATTAAAAACAAACTTAAATATTTGGGAATTCATATAACAAAAATGTTTATTAGTAGACAATTTCTGAATTTTTCTCAAAGGCTAATGAAAACAAAATATATTTTTAATAATTGGCTCCAAAGAGATTTATCAATTTTAGGCAGAGTTTTCTTATCCAAAACAGAAGGATTATCCAGATTTGTGTACCCTTCCCTGTCTTTAGCTGTAGATAATCACACTTCCAAAAATATAGATAAGATTTTCCTTGATTTTATTTGGAGCAATAAATCTCACAAATTGAAGAAATATGTTTTGGCAAACAAAAGGAGTGATGGGGGTCTTGAATTTTGATGATACTAACAATACATTTAAAATTAATTGGATGAAAAGATGTTTGCTTGGGTCAGATTCTTTGTGGTATTTTATTCCTATTAATATATTTTAGAGACTTGGTGGCCTCTCTTTTTTGATGAAATGCAACTACTCTACTGGTAAATTTCCCTTTTAAATTGTCTAGATTTCATCAATAAGCAATTTTAGCCTGGAAACTGGTTTACAACCACAACTTTTCCCCCCACAAAGCCATATTATGGAATAATATGGATATTAAAATTAGGAACAGATCAATTTTTTTTGATAAATGGTTTGATAAAAACATTTTTTGTTGCTGATCTTTTCAACTCTAATGGTGATTTGTTATCTTATGAATGCTTTATGAATATCCATCAATATCCCATTCCGTTTAAAGAATTTAACTCCGTTATAAAGGCGATTCCTGCTGGTTTAATGTGTCTAATGAAAGCTTCCCTTTCCTATGAGTCATGCACTAAACAACTCTCACAGTTATGTTTGGGAGGAGTTTCGCTTTTAAGTAAAGAATGTAATACATTTATTCATAAACTTTCTCAATCTTGAACCTCAATTTCTCCAAAAGGGAGGTTTTTTGGGGGTTCTAAAATAGCTAATATTAATTGGAGGAAAACATGGTTATTACCATATAAGTACTGCATACCGAATAAAGTGAAAGAAGTGCACTTTAAAATTATGCATAATATATACCCTTGCAATGCATTTGTGTCTAAATTCTGTGATGTAGCTGATATATGTACCTTCTGTAAAAAAGAGAGTGAAGACAGTTGCCATTTATTTTTCTCATGCAATGTTTCATCACTTTTCTGGAAAGATTTGAGTGTTTACTGTTTTTCTAAAGTTAAAATGAATTGTAATTTACTCATTAAGGATGTTGTTTGTTTTTTTGAAAACCCAAAAAAATCTTTAGAATCATCTGTTAACTTTCTTATCCTTGTAGCAGTTCTGTAACAGAAGTTCTATTTTCACAAACAAAGAATTCTTAAGAAAAAATGTTTTTATATAGAATTCTTATGTGAAGTAGAATATTTAATTAAATCACTAAGACTAATTAATAACAAAAAATGTATTTCTTTTTTGAGGAGATATGATGAGATCTTTCGTGTACAATGATTAATACTTGATTTGTTGTATTTTTGTTTCTCTTTTTTTTTCTTTTTTTGTGTCTTTCCTTCTCTTCCATTAGTTCTGTTGACTTTGGATGTATTGTTGATACATTTTATGTAATGTATGCTAAAGAAGAAATAAAACAAATTTGATTAAAAAAAAAAAAAAAAAAAGATCCAGGTCCTGTCTAGTGATGGGATTTATGGCTCTTTGAGGGGATGCGGATCTTCGCTCTTTTTAAATATTTAGTCAGTTTTAAGAAGCCAGCTTGGGGGCATCTCAGTTAATCCTGGAAATAATCACTGGGGGGAATGATGAGGTCAGATTTGTAGTCAAATAATTAAAACTCAGATATCAGACACCAATATCTGAGTTTGAATTATTCTGAAATATTGATTATTACCTCATTTGTCATGTGTGGACTACATTCCATAGGGTTGCACAAATCCCTCCGCTTAGACAGAGACATCACTATTTTGGATTTACCTTTAGTACAAAGTGTGTGTGTGTGTGTGTGTGTGTGTGTGTGAAAGAATGAGCAGGTGTATGAATGACAGAGTGTAAACTCTTCTACTTAACACAGAAAAAGCATTTAACTTTTTTTTTTTTTTTTAACAAATTATACACTTACAGTTTGTTTCATAGTCCATGAATACAGATCATGCATCACTGTCAATTTTCATGATCTCTTTAGCATAACTGATGTAATCATGAAGAAACCCCATCTGCACAGCATCTGACATCTTCTACATCATCCAGGGCAACGTCCTTCTTTAAAACCACCGCTGCATCAATTTAGGGCAGTGGTTCCCAAACTTTTTCAGCATGCACCCCTTTCTAGTGTTTGGCACCTGTCAAGCACCCCCCAACACCTTACTCTGGTTAGATTTCACATTTTTAATTGCAATAACTAAATACAAATATTCACTGTTAATTAGAAAACATAATAATAATAAAATATCAATTCCTTTTTTTGTGAGATGGATGGGCCTGCATGTTTGCACACAGATCATATACATTAAATATATATGATATATACATATAAATATTTAATTTCTTTAAAGTGCCAGTTTTTAACCTGGATTCACGAAACACAAATTTCTTCTCAACTTACATCTTCTTCTTATTTTTTAATTTTAGAAAAAAACTTAAGGATATTTTGTATTCCCAAAAAAATTCATCTTAAGAATATTCTTATCTTTTCTTAAGATTGTTGAAGATAATCTTCTTAAATTTAGGACAGCCCCAGACTTGTCTTAAATCCAAATAATAATAATTATTTAATTAATTTATTGGGTTATTTGAAATTAATTGTTATATTTGAACATTACAGCAACAGCTACATATAATACATAGGAGGACTAGAGATGTGCACAAGTTTTCTGAAGGGACAGCGATGACTGTTAATGTAAACATGATCGCTCATGATTAGCCTGTGCTTGACGCTGCTTTTTGCTGACTTCGAAACTCATTAGCATCCCTGAAACGAGTCAGGGTTAATTTTAGCTTATTAATACATCATCTTTGGCAATATTCGGTGCATATGAGTGCGCAGGATGCATTTGCTGTGGAAGCGCGGACTAAAATACCGGAAGTGTTCACTCAGATGAAAGTGCAAAAACACGACACAAAAATTAATGAAACATATTGCTGCAGCTTAAGACAGGCTATTTTAAAAGTAACTGTTCAAAAACAGGTCGCATTAAAACATGAAGCTGAGCGCCATTCAAAGTCGCAACAAAAATATACAGTCTGGTGCGTGCTTATGATCATGATTATTAGGGTAATCTACAGGAGTGAGTTTAGCAGCAACATGTATTCATTCAGATAACGGCTGTTAATTTCTTCTTAAGACAAAAAAAAAAAAAAAAAAAGATGTTCTTAGGAATATATTTGAGAACGTTTTAATATTTTAATTTATTTCTTGAGAAGATTTTTGTGAATCCGGCCCCAGGTGTCCATTCTGTTGAATGTAGTAAGTGAAAAAATGAAGAATTATCAGTTAGCACCTAATATGAACTAAAAGAACAGGGTGGGGCTATTGTGACACAAACGTGTTTGTAAAATGAAATGAAATCAATTGTAATTTATACAGTAATGTAGTGTGTAATGTGAAATTTTATTTCTTAATAAAACCTTTGCATGTAAAGTTTACCTCAGTTAAATACATAAAAATAATAAAGAGCGATCTTTTTCCCCGCCATTACAAAATTCTCTTGCGCACACCTGGTGGTCAGTCTGCGCACCACTAGGGGTGCACGCACCCCAGTTTGGGAACCACTGGTTTAGGGGAAAGAAGATTCTCCTCTCTGACCAGCATTCATCCCAGTCACCGCCTGTTCTTCATCAGTGGCCTAAGAGAAACACATTTGAAAAAATTAAACATTTAATTAAACTATCCATTTTCAGGTAGAGGTGTATTCACATGCGTAATGATAGGTAAATAATCGGTTTTAAAGTTTCAACACTTTGTGTGGTTGTTTAATGTCTGTCTATCACAGCTCTCATGAAGTCTATAATGGCAGCACTCGTGTGAGGACATGCGATATTGTTTGAATAAATATTGCTTTCAGAAAGCTTCTTTACTGAAACATTAAAACAGTCATGACATTCACATACCTCACAATATTCATGTACGTGGAGGGCTGCTCTTCAAACCGTTAGTTCACCAAATAATTAAAATGTTCATAATTTACTCTCCCCATGTTTTTCCAGACTCATACAAACTCTGCTCATTTTTTGGAAAACATGAATATATTTAATATTCTCTAAATTTGTGTCCTCCATTGCTGGTCTGGGAGACCAGTATTTTATTTTGAACATACATGTTTGCTATCATATAATTTAAGATTTATTCATATATAAATATCGGAATGATTTACTTCTACAATAACTCTGTATTTATGAGGCTTGAAAATACTGATTATCTAAACTATAAATGGATTAACAAAATAACAATAAGAAAATTTAAAATATATTAATTTCAATATATTCAAGTCTTATAGGTTTGGAATGACTCGAGGGCAAGTAAATGATTTTTTTGTGTGAACTTTACCTCTAAGAGCGAAGACCAAGAATGATGACTCTCCAAATCAGACAAGACAACTCCAAAGTTGGTTTGAGTTCTGCAATGAAAAACACAGACATCAATGGTCTTAATGAAATGAGCACGTAATCACACTGTTGTTGCATCAAAATGTGAAGTAAACTGGCAGGAGACAACAGAAACATTTATTTTCTAAAAATAACTTACATAAAATCTCAAAGGAATGATGCTCTCCCATGTCTCTGGCTTTTAACATCTACAAAAAAAAAACAAAAAAAAAAACATTATTTTAGTCTTAGTTAAAATAAAGATAACTTGATGTTATTCTGAAGTTTACTCTCCTTAAACCGTCTGTCCCTCTCTTCAGAAGAACATCTCCTCCTCATCCTCACACAGGTCTGTGACTCCTCACACAAACAGCTTCTGTGTCTTTAACTCTCAGCGCAAGGACAATGAAGACAGGAGCTCGACAAGAAATATTACATGTAAAACATACTTTTAACGGTTACCACTTCAACAGCCTCAAAATAATTATGCTAGTCTTTGCTACACAATGCCGTTTTCTTTAGGAGACAAACATACATTCAGTTTAACCGCGAAAAAAAAGACAAATTCACATGAGCGTACACTGTAAAAAATGCACCGTAAAATTTAACGTAACTTACTGGCAACAATTAGCCAGTAAGTTACTGTGAATACATTTTACAGTAAGGGTACTGTATTTCTATTTACAGTATTTTATGTATACACTGTGAAATCAAAAACAATTAAATACTGTGATTTTAGTTGTATTTACATACAAAAAAAGAGTTAAGCACTGTTTTTATGTAGTGTATGCAATACATTACTATAAGCAGTAGATAACAGTTAATCACTGTATATTCAGTTTCTCACTGTACAATTTAAATACTGTATCACTGTGATTTAATATTAGCCATCATTAAAAGAATCACCCATATTCTAAAACCCTGCAATTAACTGCAGACAATAAGAAAATTGTTAACAGTTATTTATTTAAAAACATTTGGTGAACAGGAATGACAAAACAGGTACAACATAAAGGGATAATGGACATTGGACAACATGCCATTATGCCATCCAAAGTTAACAAACATTCTGTGTTTGTAATCTTTAATGGCGTGAAGTCTATTATCTGCTTATTCTACTGTTGCTAAATTTAATTACTGACTTAAGAAAATTTTACAAAACGAGGCTATTTCATTACAAGTTTTGTAAAGTTACAGAGCAAACTGTTACTAGTTCATTCACTAGTTCCACATGACTGGTTGCTATGGCAGAACAATAACGCAAATTGATACAACATGGTCAAAAAATTTAACTACTTTGAAGCTGTGCAAATAACTGATTATTACCACATTCTAAAGAGTAATAAATAACACTATGGCAATACTGAAATAAAATAAAACATTGAACATTATTTTTTTTTTAAAATATTTAACATTTGCATGAACATTTAAAACAGAAAGGAAAATAAACTTCCCCTGCCACTATGGCCTCTTGCATGCCCTGACCTTGGAGACCTAGAATCCTAGTTGGAGCCCTGAAATTAAAGAAGAAAACACATTAGATCAGCTGAATGGTTTCGAAAATGGTAAAACTCAACTGTTTAACTCAGGGGGAGTTGTAAAATGAGCCTATTTCCCAAAAAATTGGGAGTGTTCTTTTAACAAATATAACTTTTTATTTTAATAATGTAGGCTACTAGTAAATAGTGAAATTAACATTTAGAAAGATTAATAAATGCTGTAAAAGTGCAGTTTATTATTAGTTAATGTTAACTAATGTAGTTAACCAGTTTAATAAATGGAACCATATTGTAAAGTGTTACCAATTTGTTATACACCGATTCAGACGACTCGCGAGTTCAGTGTTGGACAGATCAGTTGTTTTAACCATTCATTAAATGTAATCGGTTCAAATGAGTCATTAGTTCGAGAATCGGACGTGTCAGTAGCGGACTATGGCACGCGCTTTATTATCCCGGGAGTTTAGGACATTGCACAAGATTTTTGTCAACACAGGAAACATTTCATCACTGGATAGTTTTTTGTTTGTTTATTGAAAGTGTTTTTATTTCAGCTGATGCGAAACAATTTTCAGAGTACATAAGGCAACGTTTCCTTTAGCACAATTCACACCCAGCGGTAATTCAGGGGAAACAAAATCTCTGAATGCTCGACGTGAACTTCGGTCTTCCAATCTTTTACCATCATGTCAATTCTCAATTGATTTTGATTAAAATTTAGATTTACATTTATGCATTCAGCAGACGCCTTTATCCAAAGCGACTTGCAGTGCATTCAGGCTAACATTTATTTCCTAACATGTGTTCCCCTGGGTAATGAACCCATAACCTTTTGCGCTGCTGACGCAATGCTCTACCACTGAGCCACAGGAACATGCCTGAGGGAGCGAGAGAGAGCAAGACAGTTTGACGACTGTGAGAGTGTGTGCGTGCGCGGCCAGGGCTCTCTGTCAGTAACATGCGCCCTGTCACAAGTGCAGCAGTCATCTACATCACACCATTCAAATGGCTTTGGCGGGACAAAAATTCGTTTTGGCAGCTGAGAGAAATGGAGAGTGAGTTAATCATTTTCTTTTAACTGAATAATGAAACGCAATGTGACAGGCAGCCAGTGTTGATTCTGTGGCACACCACCACGAATTAGTCTATGTGTGGGAAACACTGATTTTCAAGTTTTATGGCTTTATGTTAATAGGGCTGGGCAAAAAGTTTTTATTATCGATTAATCATTTTTTAAAATGTGTGTTACGTACCCCTTTAAAAACAGATCTAGGGGTGAAAAGGGGGGTAACAAATAAACGGTGGAGAGAGACTGAGAGAACTGCCGTCTCCAAGTTCCAGGGCTGACACACAAGAAAGCTCAGTAACACCAGTTTGAGCAAACAACCAGAGGTATTTTATTTAACAGAATATATATATATATATATATATATATATATATATATATATATATATATATATATATATATATATATATATATATATATGGCTTCAGGAGGGGAAAGGCCAAAACAATAAACAAAACGTTTCCTCTGACTAAGGTTTTCAGTGTTAACTTACCTACCAAACAAAAAGAGAAAGAAAAAGCACAGAGATACTTCCCTGACTTCCTCTCGAACTCAAACACAGGAGAAAAAAAAAGGGTAGTTTCTAAAATAAATGACATCCACCTCCCTACAAGAAAAAATATTCCACTTCCACTTAAGCAGTTACACTAAAAAATGACAGACACTCTGCAACTCTCAATAACTTCTCTTTAACACTATAGGTGAAGCAATCAACAAACACTTAAGTAGACAAGAGTTTAAACAAGAGCTTAAAATGGAACGCCTCAGCCTCTCAGACTGGACTGCAGCTCTTGGAGGTTCCTTTATACTCCAGCTAATGAGCTAAACAGGAGACAGGTGGCACTCATTAGCCTGCCAAGCAGAAAGAGGAAGGAGGAGTGAAAGAAACAAGATCACAAACTACACACATACACACACAGTAAAGCCAATGGTTAATGTAATCAAAAGACAAAATCAATTATGTCCCTATGGACGTAACAATGTGGTAGATTCAAAATCGATTATTAGGGACCACGAATCGATTTTTTTCCATATTCAGGGCTTTAATTTTGGCGTGGTATTATGCGCATCATTTTAATCATTCCCGTTGGTCTCCCACTTATAATGCGGTAAATTCCTGCAAACGCTGGTTCACTTTAGCCTGTAGGTTGAGTATATTAATCCACACAGATTCTAAAAAAAAAAAATATCACAGAAATTCAGGCCCTGATATTTATCTATCACCCAAAAGCCGGTATTAGTTTTCCTACACTGTTCATAGGCTTGCAGCCTCCATGTTACAGCTAATGCTGTGAGATTTTATGCATGTTAAATCTTAAACATAAAATAACCTGATCATGTTTGATCAAGGCAAGCGACTGTTCTGACTTGCATAAAAATCCTCTCTATTCATTTGAAATATAGAGTTGGGTTCTGCTATGTACCCAAGTGTACCTAAAATAAAAAGAGTTTAATATACAGGTTTGTGGCTCTTAATTTCTTATTATTAATTTAAAATCAAGAATCGAAATCGAATTGGAACATCTGAATCGATAAGGTTTTAATGGTATTACTACTCTTACCGATACGGCTTCGATCGATCTATCCGATACTTTAACGGTATTCTTGTTGGTACTCTTTGATATATATATATATATATATATATATATATATATATATATATATATATATAAAACAAAAGATAAACAATTAACAAAGATACACATTATATAGACCTACACAGTGCTTTAATTTCAGGAAGGTCTACTACTGTTCAGGTATGGTCTAAACAGAATTCTAGTAAAGCAATCAAATGTAAAATAACACTGCATAGTTTATCATAGATAGATTAATGCTCATTTTAGACATATTTTTGTGTACATTTGCTAGTTTAGACGTGCACATGAAACTGAAAGTATAATTTGCTCATCTCTTTGCGTGCGCCGCCTTGGGAACAGCATCTCATGAGCATATTTTTGTGCTATTAATAGCTCTTTTTATTATTAAAGGCTTCCCGCAATTTAGCAACAGTAGCTAGACTGCATTTTACAACAATCACTGAATGCTGAATCTGATTCTGTCGTTACGTTTAAGTTTTAGGGAAAAATGAGAGCGTAGCCTACTGCTGCAAAGTTGCGCTATACAGAATGCAGCTTTTAGTTTTTAATGGTTTTACCTCAAATATATTATTATTATAATCTTTGGAAGCCAAAATCTAAAATAAAATCAGAGTAATCACAAATCTGAAGTGTAACCAGGCTATGTTTGAATGTTTAGTTCTGTCCTCCAACGTCACTCA
Source organism: allo-octoploid hybrid of Carassius auratus x Cyprinus carpio (assembly GCA_024542945.1). Classification (NCBI taxonomy): domain Eukaryota; kingdom Metazoa; phylum Chordata; class Actinopteri; order Cypriniformes; species allo-octoploid hybrid of Carassius auratus x Cyprinus carpio. Next base: position 27,243,849 of record CM044999.1, on the reverse strand, counting down.
TTAGGGCTGTCATGTGCGCACTGTGGAGATCGCTCTCTCTCGGACTGCGAATAGCAAAAATGCATCACAGACAAATGGTTTAATATTATGGTATATAGAAATGGTTGACGAAATAAAACGTCTTTATAGCAATAATAACATTAGTGTATTTTTCCAAGTACCAACAGCAGAACCGATAACGTCCGAGCTTATCGATACAGCGGTCTTTCAAAATTCAGCCCCGGGGCCCGTTTAATACCAGCTTTCGGTACCCAGCCCTATATGTTAATGGAATATTTTTATGAATGAAGGCATGTATCACTGATATTAGTAATATTAGCTACTGATGTCTCGATGAAAATGTTTAAGAATCAGTATCAGTTTTGCAAAAATGAGAATCAATTAAAATAAAATAAAAATCTATATTTTTTTACCCAGCCCTAATAAATAAGGTAACAGTTTATGTTTTACTTACATATATGATTTAGTCAATCAAGAGCAATCAACAAGTCTCTCTCTCTCGTCAGTTAACGTTGATAAGCTACATTGTCTCGTTTGACTTTCTTTGCCATTTACATCTGACTGAACTACAAACTTTCCAATGACGTTTGGATCAATGGATGCGCTCGACTAGCTCACGCGTCTGTCCCGCTGCACGCTCAAGCCACAGCATGTTTTTCTCTTATCAGCTTGCGCACCAAAGCAATGTGTGTTACTATATTTCGTTTAATATTTCACTAGTAAGATAGATTTACTTCATATACTGCCTTTTTTATCCCCATTATACCCTCTGTTGTCAGTGTTTCTTTTTCTAAACACAAACACTATTTACACGCCTGGTATCGGTTGTTGGTATCGGAGTAAAAAAATCATTTCTACGAGTATGAGAATATTGAGCTTAGTATCGGATATCGATACCAGTATTGGTGCATTCCTAATAATTATTATTATTATCAAATTATGATTAATTATATTGAATCCACAGATACTTATATTATCAATTGTATTATAATTATTATTAAAGCTATTATCAGAACCTCACCTGTATCTAGTCAGTTAGCAAATAGAACTCAGTGAAGTCCCTGATGAAGGAGATTACATGGGGGTTCATGTATGAAGTCTTCTGCTTCACCACTCTCCCAGTTGTCTTGCTCATCTGCTCCTTGGCAGTGCACTTGTTGGAGTCAGGATTAATCCTGACTAAAAACCTATGAAAACCTACGCTGTCACTGCGTCATGATAGGTGCGCATTATATTTTCCTGCTTTTTTGTCCTTTGCCAATCACACCTATGAATCAGAGGAAGGTTAAAGGATTAGTTCACCCCAAAATGAAAATTTCCTAATCATTTACTCACCCCAATGCCATCCAAGATATCCACGTCTTTCTTTCTTCAGTAGAAAATAAGTTTTTGGAGGAAAACATTTCAGGATTTTTTTTCATATAAAGGACTTCAATGGCAAATAACTCAGTTGGTTGCTATTGTTTCCTCAAAAAACTTAATTTCTTTTCCAGTGAAGAAAGAAAGAAATTTTCATTTTGAGGTGAACTAATCCTTTAAGTTTAAAATAAAAATGTTTAAATGTAATATATTTTTCTCCTGGTCCTTATTTTAAATAGGTCATAAAAATATCAATAATTATCGATATCGAGCAATATGAAACACTTATATTGTGATACAGTTTTCAGCCATATCGGCCCAGCCCAATTACATAACATTTTAAATAGGGGTGTCAAAATTTATCGTTTCTACGATGCAGATGAGGACGATACGGTATCTGCTCAGTAATAGACCATAACCGATTATAATGTACTGACACTTTTCTGACGTCATTTGTCGCGGTAGCATACAATGGCAGAGGGAGGCAAGATGCGAGTGCGAGTAATTAAAGATGCTACATCTGGGCACATTTCAGCTTTTATGAACAATCTGGTAAGCACATCCTGCAGAAGACGCACTGTGTGCGCTCATGTCACGCACAAATAGAATATGCAGGAGGTAATACCACTAACTTGATAAACCACGTTAGCTGTTTTCACCCCGAGCTGTTAACGCCTGTCAGAGTCTGATTGCTTTTAGAGATGCACGGACGAGCTCCAACGCTGAATCCACAGCCAAAAATAAATCATCCACCCGCCCCAACAATTTTCTCTGACTTAAGTATCTGCACCCAATGGTCAAATTACTATTATTCTGTGTTGTTATGCGTGATTATAAATGGATGATCGTAACCTTCAACAGCAGACTCAGCGACGGTTGATGCGTGCATCTTTAATGGTAACATAATACACCGATTAATAAACGCTGCTTTTAAATGAATATTTCTTTAAAACAATTTATATGACAGATTTTTCTTTTCTTAATGGCATAAACAAGCTTTACTCCCAACTGGAATGTCACTGTTTGAACAGGCGAGCACACACGCGCGAACACATCACTTTTGAAGAAAAAATGTAAAATTGAGAATGCGGTGCATCGCGATGCATTGTGATATCGAATTGAACTGAATCGATGACATGATAATCGTAATCGAACCGAACCGTGAGACCAGTGTCAGTTCACACCCCTAATTTTAAAGGGAGAAGATGATTTAACAGCTTTTCAATTGTCAATTTGCTTTTACACTGCAATCAAACTATTTAAGATAAAAAATACCTCTGAACAAACTCCAGTGTTGTGCTGGCTTCCACCTGATACTCTAGGTTGAATACATAGTAACAGGCGAAGAGAGCGGCCAAGGCAGTGGTGAAGTCTGCCATGTGAGCACCAGGTGGGATTACGACCCTCCCCTCGATTGACAGCATCCATTTTTTTGCAGTCAGGATTGTCTCTCCTTAGTAAAGACAAGAGTCATCACAAAAATTATATTTCATAGCAATACATTCTATAAAAGATTTTCTCCACATAAATTATTGTAAAAACAGGGCAGGGAGCATACATATCTTCGAAGCCGTGCATTAAAGGGTTAGTTCAGCCAAAAATGAAAATTATGTCATTAATGACTCACCCTCATGTCGTTCCAAACCCGTGAGACCTCCGTTTATCTTTGGAACACAGTTTAAGATATTTTAGATTTAGTCCAAGAGCTCTCAGTCCCTCCATTGAAGCTGTGTGTACGGTCTACTGTCCATGTCCAGAAAGGTAAGAAAAACATCATCAAAGTAGTCCATGTGACATCAGAGGGTCCGTTGGAATTTAATGAAACATCGAAAATACATTCTGCTCCAAAAATAACAAAAATTAAGACTTTATTCAGGATTGTCTTCTCTTCCGTGTCTGTTGTGAACGCAACTGTTGACGTACGACGCTGCCGACGTGTTTTCTGGTGCAACCAATAACAAAGAAAACATGTCAGCAGCATTGTACGTCAGGGGCGTCACTGCAGTGTTGTGAACGCGCTCACAACAGACCCGGAAGAGAAGAAAATGCTGAATGAAGTCGTAATTTTTGTTATTTTTGGAGCAAAATGTATATTCGATGCTTCAACAAATTCTAACGGACCCTCTGATGTCACATGGACTACTTTGATGATGTTTCTATTACCTTTCTGGACGTGGACAGTATACCGTACATACATTCTCAATGGAGGGTCAGAAAGCTCTCGGACTAAACCTAACATATCTTAAACTGTGTTCCGAAGAGGTCTTACGGGTTTGGAACGACATGAGGGTGAGATATTAATGACATATTTTTTTATTTTTGGCTGAACTAACCCTTCAAAGGATTAGTTCACCTCAAAATGAAAATTTCCTAATAATTTACTTACTCACCCCAATGCCATCCAAGATATCCATGTCTTTCTTTCCTCAGTGGAAGAGAAATTAAGTCTGAGGAAAACATTTCTGGATTTTTCTTCGAATAATGGACTTCAATTGTAACCAACGTTTTGAAGTCTAAATCAATGCAGTTTCAAAGATCTTTGAAGTGCTTCAACGGGCTGTGCAGGATCCCAGCTAAGGATTAGGGTCTTAGTGAAATGATTGGTCATTTTCTAAAAAAAAAAAAAAATTATATACTTTTTAACTACAGTTGTTAGGAATGAGCTGGGAACTACATCATGTCGAAAGGTTGCGCTCGATATCGCCGGTGGAAATACCCAAAGATGGCCGGCGAAATGGAGCGCGACCTTTCGATGTGATGATGTAGTTCCCAGCTCAGTCCTAACAATTGAACTGCATTGATTTAGACTTCAAAACGTTGGTTACAATTGAAGTCCATTATTCAAAGAAAAATCCAGAAATGGAGCCGCAACTTAATTTCTCTTCCACTGAGGAAAGAAAGACATGGATATCTTGGATGGCATTGGGGTGAGAGTAAATTATTAGGAAATTTTCATTTTGAGGTGAACTAATCCTTTAAGCAGCAATAACTGGTTTGGTGATAGAAAAACTATGAGTGATACAGGCATAGCAAGCAATCTGAAATAGCAATCACGACATTATAGGTGGCTACTAAAGATGAGAGATTACTCCACATAACTTAAGTTTTGGAGTGACTGTGCTGTTACTGACTGGTGCAGAGGCAGAGAATGACACAACACACATTCACTAGTGTTTTCCAGAAACTTTGCTTTGCTTGTGCCCTATACATTCAAAGGATTCGTTAACATTGAATGTGAAACTTACCGAGCTTGATGATCCTTGGAGTGACTGGGAGAGACAGCTGGGCCTCTGCGTCTGCGGGAGTGGTGGTCTCCTATGCCAGCAAAGATAAGTGTTACTTGAAACAAGGTAGACTGTATATTATCTCTAGGATAGAAAAAGCTTTTTGAAATTTGTTGATAAGGAAGCAATGAGCAATGGTCCTTTTTTTTTTTGCTCTGAAGGTTTGTGAAAGGTTTACACAAAAAAAACTAAGTACCACAATATCTTTATCAATTACAACACTACATCAATTTTCTCTTAATTAAAATATTGTGCTCACAGGGGACAACAGTGACTTTACCCAGCATTTACCCAGGAATTGAGATAGAAGCTTGCACCATGTGGGTTATATTGTGAGGTGAGGTCTATCAAGGAAAAAGTGCTCAACCACCAATAACATAAACCTGACACAAACCTGTATTTACTTGAAAAACTGGAGGTTCGTCAACCTGCATTAATAATTTTGGGGGGGGGGGGGGGGGGGGGTTCACTCTAATCAGGGGAAATTATTCTTCTACAATAAATGTGACCATTAATTGTTGAAAACTCCAAATAAAAGATTTAAATAATTAAGGAACTTACATCAGCAATGAGAAAAAGTGACCCCTCTTGCTCTTTGAAGCAGGGCCGTGCACAGACCTTTTGAGGGGCATGTGCTGAAACTGAAAAAGGGCACCCCCCTCCCTTTTTTTATATCAAGATTATTTAGTAAGCCTGCATAACAGGAAGAAATGGTCACATCTTCATGACAAATTCATTAACACAAAATAATAGTCTCAAAAGCTTTAGATTTATTCACGATTAATAACAACCATAATAATAATAGTAGATAATTAGATAATATAGATAAACAGGGTTTTAAGGGCTTCTTTAAACCTAATTACAACAGCTCTTGTGTACTCCCTCTTTTTTAAATAGCATTTATAGCGAAAAAAAAATACTTGACTCATACATAAACATGTTAAACAAATAATACATATTAGCTTATAACACCAAACAGAAACCAAAATCTTTTTTATTGAACTTTATGCACTTTTTTATGAACTTTGCAAAGAAATATATATAATAATATATATATTCTCTTTTTTAGCTATTCTGTTTGGTTTTATAAGCTAATTTGTATTATTTGGTTTACATGATTATGAATGACATTGAGAAGAGGGGAAGGTGAGCAATGAGTCAAGTATTTTTGACAAACTTTTTTGAAATATAATTTAATTATGTCCAACTCAATTCCAGATTATAAGAAACTATAGCCATACCGTAACTATAACATATCCAACATGTATCCGCCTACCATGTTTTACTACATTTTATACATGTGAGGACAAACGGAGAGTATACCAAAACATGATTAGCCTAAATGTTAATAAATTAAGTGTATCAGCAATCATAAATCAAAGAGGAAATTTCTTAGAAATATATTTTATAAATGTTATCTAGGTGACGAGGATCACTCGTCGCTTTGTGTAAGTTCCAGTACGAAACAGCGCGGGGGCGCACCTGTTATGATTTTCCGATGGTAAAAACAAATTATATGTTGTTGTATTACTTATCAATATATAGTTTTTGACCAGCGAATGTGTGCAAATGTGATTTTTTTTTGTCCGTCATTAAAACGGCGACGGTGCCTGCCGCTGCCGGCATCACATTACACTTTAATCTACAGGTTACAAACTAGTTTTTGTAGCTATATAGACGGAGCGCTCAGTTTTTCCTGTGGTAAAATGCATTTGGCCAAAATCGCATTTTATAAAAGATTAAATGCTACTGTATGCACAGGCCATTTAAGTGTTGGCTATGTATTGGCTATGACTAGATGGCAAATGCTAGCCCCCTCTCTCAGGCGACACCCCACATGTCTCAGTCAGTCAGTCAGACATCAAATAAATAAAATATGAGCCTTTATAGACATAGTGTTTAGTAGTACTTATTCAAACAACAAGATATTTATTTACCCTTCGCAAAACTTTGTTCAGCTCAGCTGTTGTCTACTGTGCGGCTGCTGTGGAACTTCAGTTGATTCAATGAATATAGAGGGGGCGGAGTTATCAGCTTACTGACAGCTTGAGGATCGAATAAGATTTACACAAGCTCGTTTTAAGAACTTTCATTTGCTAAATATTTGTAAAACAGACAGACAGACGTAAAGGGTGACCAATAGCATTGATAAAAATAAACACCACCAAAAAAAGGGCACTTCGGAGTGCAAGGGCAAAAAGGGCATGTGCTCTGCACAGGTTGAGCCCTACCTGTGCACGTGCCTGCTTTGAAGTGTGCCAACATCACAAGCATCGCTGCTAGGCCATCAGATCCTTCTCGGTCCTTCTTTATGGCTTCCTTCAGAACAGCTCTTACTTCTTTCCTCCACTTTGTAATCTGACTACTGAAGAAATCCAGGAGTCTTTTACCCTTTTTGTCCATATCTTCATTCAGTCTTGTGTATAGTTCAACATTGGTGAGAGTGGTGAAGTGTGACAACAAAAACTTCTGTGAAAAGAGAAATGGCCACTCTTTACCCACATCCAGAATGCTTGGGGAAGGTTTTGCGTTGATGTATTCCCGCTGTTTGGCATAAGTGATTGCCATTAGGTCTTCTACCCTTCCTCTCTCAGCGCCCTTTAGTCCCTCTCGGCTGAATATATCAATCATCTCAAGCTTCTTTTCCTCTAATGATGCTGATGTTTCCCCATCTGGATAGTCCGCTGGCTGCCAACGAACACACCCATAACTGTCGATTCTTGCACATATAGCTACTGCTGGCTGGTCATCATCACCATCCTCATCATCTCTCTGGGTGCGTTTGTGCTTCCTCAGACGGGAAAGAGAGTTGCCTCGATTCAAATATTCTACTCTGGTTTTGAGCTGATTTATAACGCTGAAATACCCACATCCAATTAGCTCCCCCTCTTCATTTTTGTCTAAAAAGCTATTTGGATATTTTTGAGTTATAGCTTTAGCCACTACCACACACTCCCTGCGAGTAGGGTTCAAGGAACGCTCTCTCATCGCATCAACAGTGACTTTTATCAAGTGTCTGCGGTCATCCGGAGCTGGCCTCTCACCAGCATCTACTGCTCTTCTAAGAGTCAGCCTCACTTTGTTCCATGGAACCTCAAAACTGTTCACCCATGCAGAGATGGGACTTACAGATGATATGGGGCATGTGCTGGAATAGGCAACTGACAGTGGCTCAGACGATGAAGGGCTCAGCTGGGGATTGGAAGGACCTGCATTACACACTGTGAAAGCACAGAATAGTCAGGTGAAAATAAGGTTTGACCCTAAAAAAATAAAAATCTAACAAAAGGTTTCTTAGTGGTTTACAATAGTATCAGATGTACTTAAACTAAAACTTAAAAAAAAAAAAAAAAATCAAAATGGTGGCCGTCAAGTCCTTATAGGTGGGTCAATATAGGGTTAAACCAACACAATTTATATAAAATGTTTTTTTTTTTTTTTTTTTTTTTTTGGGATTCTGGTACAATTCAAATATACTAACTATAAAAAAAATACTAAATAACATACTAAAATGTATTTCAATCTGACCTTGGGAAAAGGGTCATTTCAAAAATGGTTGCCACGGCTTCATCTCAATTACTAATCAGCCTAGATGGGTGATTTGAGGTCAACTGATGGCAAACAAGAAAATTATTTTACATGTTAACATTGAAATATTTTTGATGATGTTCTTTTTTCAGCCGCATTTCAGGTGTATATTAAAATCAATGTGTTTAAAAAAAGAGCAAATGCAATGCATGACTATGTGATCTGCATGGATGGGGGAATATGGGCAATATCTTAAATGCTGTTTTCAATTGCAATGCGACCACTATCCTTCTGTACTGTATTGTACTGTTTTTACATACTTGGGCCTATAATCAAGTGATTAGGCTCTTTGGAAAGCTGTGGGTCTGTAGTTTTGCGTGCAATAACTGTATCTAGTGCAGAGACAGCATTGCAGAGGCAAGAATATAGTTTTTATTTTTCCCTTATATACCATCTTTTTTTTTTTTTTTTTTTTTTTTTTTTTTTTTAAGCAAATTTGGCTTTATATGCTGCCATTAGAAAACAGCAAACTGCACATCCAGAAGGGCATTTATTGTCGCGGGGGATTTCAATAATTCTAACCTCAATCTGTACTCCTCAAGTTCTATCAACATGTCACCTGCCTGACCAAAGGGGACAGAATCTTGGACCAGGTATACACTAACATCCACATATAACATTTTTTTTTTTATATACAAAATTATGATTGAATGATTGTGGATTTATTTAGTTATTAATTGTAGCGGATCAACTAATATATGTTAATTAAAATAACTAATCTCACCTTTCAAGGAATGAATAATTTTTCTGCACTGAATGGGTGTGAGCAGATGTTTGATGTCATCTTCTTGAATAAACTGCAGATCATCTGGTCCTTCAACACCTACTTTCACCAACTCATTGACTAAAGTTTCAAGCTTTGCTTCACCTAGCTGTGGTAGCACGGCCTGTATTGCCTTCTCAATGGAGTCCATTACTCATTCTTCTGAAACACAGAATGATGCAGAGCAACAAGATTAAGACCAAATTGATTATATACAGAAAGAGGGTAATAATCTGCAAGGTTCTCTACAGTCAAACACTGATATTGTGCTTCTGAGTTGCTTTGTAAGCAATAAACAGCAAGATCCACAACAGGCACAGACTGATACTGCTGGAATACAAAATGCACGTTTGCCTCGTTTACCAGTATCAACAGTATTTTCCCAAGTAGATACCCTGTGTCATTTTGGTCCACTACAACAGTCATGCCTCTTTTGTACAGAGTGCCTTTGAAAGTGACAGAGGGTGTTTCAGTAGTGTCTTCTGGGCAGAGACCCTTGAGACTGTTAGCTCTCTGAATGCCAATCTGGTACAGTTGGTCATCGAATTTACTTGGTTGGCCCATTTGCAGAGTTGGAGGAAATAAGTTACCAGCATGTAAATATGCTTGTAGCAACTGATGTCTTTCTTCTAAGGTACAGCAAAGGTTTTTAAAGTTATGCAGTTTTCTTGCACACTGCTTAAAATATGAGTGCTTGCTTTCAAAGCGCAATGTCCACAACCTAATGAGGGGACCAAACTGAAGAATGAGTTCTGGGTAATGGACAAGATAGTGGTGTTTGGGTTTACGTGTCTTTTCTGGGAATGTGGCAGTTCTTAGCTGGATGTATTCCTCAATGAGATTCTTAAGGTATGCTACTTGGTTGGTATGGATCTTGGGTGCACATATCAAATCCACAATTTCTCTGAGCTTTAAGCACAACTGCCACACCTCATCATCAAGTGGATTTTTGATTCGGTCTCCAACCAGAATAGGAAAGAGACGTAAGAGGCACCAGTTTTGAGCAGCATGTCCTCCCAGCTTCTCCGCATTAGTTTTAACCTCACATGGCTTGTTATTTGCATCACTGCCTAGGTATGTGAACTGTGATATAGTCCGATTCAGTTGACCATAGGTAAAGTGTTTGCCCACTGTCACTAAGTGCTTAATGTACATAGCAAGATCAAATGAAACAACCCCTTCAAACAGGTCATGACCCAGGCATGGAGGGAGCCCTGGCTGGCAAACATGAAAATATTTCAACTGATTGAAAATTGAGTCAAATTTTACTCCACTGTTCATCTCCTGGTCTGCCAGGTCTGCCACACTATTTTTGTAACTCTCTATGGTTCTTTTAGGACCAGATTTGCAGGGATCTGTTTGAAAAGACACTCTGTCGATGACACAGTACCGGCAAAAATGTGTGCTTTTACTGAAGTTTTCAGTAAACCCGCCAATACTGTGTGACCCCAGATTATCTCCAGTAATGGCAATCACAGAGCCTTTTATTTTCTCCTCAGCACCATATTCAATTCCATTTTCCTCCATTTCTTTTAAGTCACTGACTAAAGTGGAGAACACTTTTTCTTGTCCAAAAAATTGGAAATCCTCCTCTCTGCACAACATAACAAGTTGCATTGGATCAATGGAAGACCTGTTGTGTGGTGCAATCTCTGCAAGTGTCATGTACATGGCCAGTATTTTGTGTTTTTTTCTGCCTGAGCCCAGTGGGTTCGCAACTTCGAAAGAATCCTGATACAAGATGAGAGACAATGAAGATGGTGAATCTCGTAAAAGTATATTCTCTTTAAAGTTTCTACCATCTCTCACATCTTCCAGAACATCAGGATTTGTTTCTGTGTCAGCTTTAGCTTGGGAATACTGCTCTTTAACAGAGTTCTGAGAGAGGAGTGATTTTACTGTATCCTTGATGGGCACGTGCTGGTAGAACCTCTCTTTGCCTTTAGCATCAATGCCCAAATAAGCCTTGACTGGCTCAACATAGCTAAATCTGCTCTTAAAGAAGGTTTTACGGGTTTGATCTGTTCTAAACACTCATTCGTTGCACATTTTCAGAAGGTTATCTTTTGAGAGATTATCAAGGAGCCTCTTAATATCACTTTCAGGCACATTCAGATTTGTTAACTCTTCATGCATCCGAGACAATAGATGAGTCAAACCAGTGTTGTGTACCTCTTGTATTTCCTCTATTAAGGTCTGAATTGTACTGGCTGGTAACAGCATTTTAGCCTGCATTCGGAGATAAAACATGGCCAGATTGTTCATAAAATCATCTGTGTCCACTTCATCTTTTGTGTTGTCATTATCATCGTCAAAAGTGGTCTCAAAAGTGTGATCTAGTTCACTGTCTGATGACATGGAGGCACAGGTGATGTTAGTACTAGCAGCACTGGTAGAACTTTGGCTAATACGTGGAGAAGTAGACATACTCTTGTGTTTCCGATTCAAGTGCGAGGCAAAGGTTGAACGGACACGGAAATGTTTTAAACAATTAATATAAGGGCATGACACTTTTGTGCCATATTTAATATGCCACTGAAGATGTTCATGTAAGCTTGGAAAATTTGCTGACACATAGTTACAACCTTCAACAGAGCAAGCCAAATCAACTCCATCAATGTTCCTTTTAAGTACTGGTTTAGCTGTCTTCTTGTGAAAACGGTACATGTGGCTCTGAACGGCACCACGCGTCACAAAAGTGGCAAAGCATTTTGCTACGCCACATGGAAATCTAAAGTTAACTAGATTTCTGTGTATGCTCAAATGACGAACAAATGCAGTAATTGAAGCTGTGGTGAAAGTACAGTGCTTGCACGAGTAATTCATCTTGATGGAAAGCTAACTAATTATACTCCTAGCGCTAGCTGTATACACTTGGCTTTCCACAGCCTGACAAGGGTGTGGCACTGAACTTTCTTTTTTTTCTTTTTTTCTTTTTTTTTTGCTCGAAGGGTGGGAAAAATACATTAACGTTAAAGCCTGTGAAAACGTCTCTGTCGGAGATCTCACGGAAACGTTTTCGCTGAATTCCAATTTAAGGGAAGTCGTGGCCTAATGGTTAGAGGGTTGGACTCCCAATCGAAGGGTTGTGAGTTCTAGTCTCGGGCCGGACGGAATCGGGGGTGGGGGTAGTGCATGAACAGTTCTCTCTCCACCTTCAATACCATGACTTAGGTGCCCTTGAGCAAGGCATCGAACCCCCAACTGCTCCCCGGGCGCCGCAGCATAAATGGCTGCCCACTGCTCCGGGTGTGTGCTCACAGTGTGTGTGTGTGTTCACTGCTCTGTGTGTGTGCATTTCGGATGGGTTAAATGCAGAGCACAAATTCTGAGTATGGGTCACCATACTTGGCTGAATGTCACTTCACTTCACATCAGACAAAAAGTGAAAGATATCAACACAAAGACGAAAACAAAATAAATACAAGACAAAGTCGTAGGTAAAGAAACGTAAATTTGAGTAATAGTCTGTTATTAACGGAGCTTAATGTTAACGGCTGCGAAGACGTCTCCGTCGGAGCTCTCACGGAAACGTTTTCGCTGAATTCCTCTCAGGCAAAAAGTTACAGAAATCAACACAAAGACGAATAAATACAAGACAAAGCCGTGTGTAAAGAAACTTAGATTTGAGAATTAACGGAACTTGTCTGTAACTGACGACGAGTCAGAAATTCAAGTGCTGCTGCCTCTTTCATGCTTTTTTCCCCACAGATTCTAGATATTTCTAGACTGGGTAAACTCCGCCCACTCTGGCGCTTTGATTTCGCCAAACAGCTCTGGAAACTTGCACCTTTATCTCTCCTGCTTCCGAAGAAAAATATATATATAACACTGATGTTTGTAAAATAAAAATCCCATGATACGTATTTATGAGTTAACCAGACCGCCCCAATTTTGGCAAGTAATGCACATGACATAGCCTACCCAAAATAAAAAGGCTGCTGGTCATAAGTCATTCTGAATAGACACATAACCAACATATATTTACAAAGCTTGAGAGTTTTGGCTCAAGTTCAAAACTCAAAATTAATCAGATGTTATTAATATTGAGATAAACTTGAATTGAATTGAATTGAATTGAATTGAAAAATTGAAAGATATATAAACTCAAAAATAAAAACAACAAATATTAAAATTATATTTATTAAATGTATAAAATATTAATATTTAAATATTAATATACATAATGATGTGAATATACTATTGCAACTTATAACCAATGGTCATGCTTCAGTTCAAATCTGAGGATGATATCTCAAAAAATTATGCATTTATGAAGCCTATATTGTTAGACCATGTCAGGGGAGACTTTGGAGAAGTTTAAGATAAGGCTTATCAAATATTTTATTGCCCTGTTAACACCCATTTACACCCAAACACCCATTTACAGTAACAAAACAAAGAAACAAACAAAAAATATTCTTGGAATCTTATGTGAATTACTTAAAAAATATATATTGTATGGAATAGAAACCTGCAGCAGGTGCATCAGAGTACAAGTTACATGACACATTTTAATTTATTAGTATTACACTTTTACTTAAAGCTCACCATCGAGTATTTACATCATAGTCCGGTAATGAATTATGAACAACAATTATCTGGAGCCGTCCATTTGAAAGGGGTACAAAGAAAGATATGATAAAAAAAGGAAAATTACAGTAGTTTACTTTACTATTTACAGTACTATAGTGGCTAAATTGTGATTTTTTTTACAGTAATGCTTTGACTACTGTGATTTCAACTGTAATGCTTGGACTACTGTGATTTTCACAGTCTTACTGTAAACTTTACAATATTTTACTGTAAACATCTTATACAGTAATGTTACTGTGAAATCGACAGTAAATAACTGTAGATTTCACAGCCATTTTTTACAGTGTAACCGTGACCATAACCGTCTGTTAACGCCTCAAAAAGTACAGATAATGTAAAATCTTATGTAAATATGACAAAATACATTCACGGACGTTATATTAAAAGTACATCCTCCGTTCAGTAACGTTACATGAGGCAGTTAAGACCTCCGTGTCTGAGGCGAAAACTGCGTCCGTTTTTTTTTTTATATATATGTATATATAACGTTAAGCTCCTTTGTTTCCGCCTTTCATAATACCTTCCGCCTTTCATACAACCGGGTAAACAATAAAAGATAACTTTACATTTTGAATATTTAATATTCATAGACCATAGTCTTTCACTCGCTTCTGCGTGCTCTCCTTCATGTCCGCGTCCTCAACCCAGCCCCGCTGGATTAAAGCAGAGACCTATTTTCAACCCAAACTTTGGTTTAAACATCCCAAAGTCCTATCCAACGGCCTCAACCCAGCAGTTGGGTTATATATATATATATATATATATATATATATATATATATAGCATTCTCCCAGTCCCCGCTACTAGGAAGAGGTCACTTTCAAAGAGGAATTGTGAGGATGAGGGCACCAAGTGGTCTGGCTGTCCCTCAAAAAGTCAAGTAACTCCTGTGTTTCCTGTTAATTCAATTACACATCAGCATTATGTAAATCTTATCAAAATAATTAATTCAAAATGTACATTTTTCAGTGCAACTAATTAACTGCATATCCAAGATCAAACAAAAAAAGTGTCTGGTGACTCCATCACCAACTGCAGCATCCCCTAAAATCAATGAATAGTAATTAAAACTGACATCTTGGATACACTATATGAGCTGCATATTTTATAGCATACACAGTTTCATTTTCTCTAGGCTGTACCTTCAAGTAGAGATTTAACAGGACAGGCCCAGTCTACATTTCTTTGCTTTTAGAAGTTGATCAGATGCCTTTCCTGTTCTTCAGCACATGTTCTCAAGTCCATACACATTAAAAGAGGTTTCCCTGTCTCATGCAGTCTGAGGATTTCCCTTCTGTACAAGGCCATAGCTACTTTTGGATACGGATGGGTATTCCAATCTGGTAAAAAAAAAAAAAATAATAATAATAATAAATAAATAAATAAATAAATAAATAAATAAATAAATAAATAAATTTATTCCAAAATCATGCAGAATCAAAAGAGCTCTGTTGCACATCAACAGAAGTGTATTTTTTCCATCTCTAATTGTTTACCATAAATTCAAGATGGACTATAAAAAAAAGACTTATTTAGAATGTCAGCAATAGAACAATGCCAAAAACAGTCACATCAGCTTCTTTTGCACTGTAAAAAAATATCCACGTATAAGACCTCAGCTGTGTTGCTCACTTCATTATCCATATATGACAACTCAACTGTGTTGTTATTTTCATCATCCATACTGTAGGTCTAAGTTTTCGGAAAGTGAAAAAAAAAAAAAAACATTAAAATGCTGTTTCTAATATGATGTAAAGAGTACGTTTATAAATAATTTTCTGTTTATTACAAAAGTAATTGTCATGGATTTGGTTTTCCTTCCCCCCCCCGCCCCCTCCGCCGCTGTTTGTCTTCGCTACACTCACACTCCTCTTCAGCTGTTTCTCATTATCTCTCCTCTGTCTCGCTAATAGATTCACACCTGTTCTCGCTTCTCCCTAATCACCCTGGCTATTTCTAAGTCCCCATTTTTTGTGTTCTCTGCTTAATTATTTCGTTTGCTGTAGATGCTGATGCTTCGCAATCATCTTGTGCCAGTCCTGTCTAGTCCTGTCGTGTCGGACCCTATCCTGCCTTTCGTGCTCCAGTCACAGGTCAGATCTAACGGTGCTCTGCGTTAACCTATTGCTCTGCTTTCTGTCCAGTCCTGCTGTTGACTCTCTGGTCGCCCAGCTCGCGGATTTGTCTACGCAGGCTCACCAACTTAAGGCGGGGTCTCCGGCTTCCAGGGGGTTGGAATCCCCAGAGCCCAGAGTCAACAACCCTCCTTGTTATGCCGGTGAGGCCGCACAGTTTCGGTCGTTTCTCACCCAATGTGAACTTGTCTTCTCTCTCCAACCAGTGACCTACGCTAGAGAGTGAGCTCGGGTCGCTTACATCATCTCGCTCCTGATTGGACGTGCTGCGAGTGGGGAACTGCCGCTTGGGAGGCTGAGGTCGAGTTCATCGCCAGCTTTGACTACTTCAAGGAGGAGATGATTCGGGTGTTTGACCGTTCATCAGGGCAGACACTCTGTTGTGGATTATTCCATTGAGTTTCGTACCCTTTCGACCACTTGTGGGTGGAATGAGCCGGCGCTCGTGGCACGTTTCCTTGAGGGACTCATGGTCCTCACCCATGATCTGCCGACTCGTCTTGACCTCCTCATTGATCTGGCCATACGTACAGAGAAGAGGTTTGATCTCTGCCGCCGCTCCAGGCCCATGGATCTCCCCACTCGTTCCGCCGCCGCACCTGTCTCTTCCCCCCAACCTACTCAGCCTGAACCAGAGCCCAAGCGGTTAGGTGGACTGCACATTTCCACCAAGGAGAGGGAACGTCGCATTATTCACCATCTCTGCATGTATTGTGGCGCAGCTAACCACTTCGTGGCATCATGTCCAGTAAAGGGCAAGTGCTGGTCAGTCGGTGAGGGATTACTGGCGAGCGCTACTTCAATCTCTCCTTCAGGATTGTGCATTGTCATTCCCGTTAGCCTGCAGTGGTCTGGTTTGTTAGTCTCTTGTAATGCCTTAATAGACTCTGGGGCTGAGGGGAATTTCCTAGATGAGTCCTGGGCCCGCAAGCAAGGTGTCCATTTGAGGGAACGGGGGGAGGCCACTCCCCTTGTTGCCCTAGATGGAAGTCCCCTACCCAGGGTTCATTTTCAGTCTGCTCCTTTATCTCTCACTGTCTCTGGAAATCATCACGAAACCCTTTCCTTTTTAATTTTCCGCTCCCCCTTTGCTCCTTTAGTTTTAGGACATCCCTGGTTAGTTAAAAACAATCCTCACATTAACTGGTCTAATAATAACATCCTCTCTTGTCATGTCGAATGTTTATTGTCTGCTAATCCCCCTGTTTCCTCTGTTTCTGTGTTTCAGGAGGAGCCGGGTGATTTGACCGGAGTGCCGGAGGAATATCATGACTTGAGGGTGGTTTTCAGTCGTTCACGGGCAACTTCTCTCCCTCCTCACCGGCCGTACGATTGTAGTATAGAACTTTTACCCGGGACCACACCCCCTCGCGGTAGATTGTTCTCTCTGTCCGCGCCCGAACGAAAGGCATTAGAGGAATATCTGTCCGAGTCTCTTAACGCCGGTACCATAGTCCATTCCTCCTCGCCAGCCGGGGCAGGGTTTTTCTTTGTTAAGAAGAAAGATGGGTCTTTACGTCCCTGTATCGATTATCATGGGCTTAATGATGTGACCGTCAAGAATCGCTACCCCTTACCGCTCATGTCACCCACTTTTGATTTGCTTCAGGGGGCTAGAGTTTTCACCAAGTTGGATCTTCGCAATGCGTACAATCTCATTCGTATAAGGGAGGGGGATGAATGGAAGACAGCGTTTAATACACCGTTAGGGCACTTCGAATATCGGGTGCTTCCGTTCGGGCTCGTGAACGCCCCAGCTGTTTTTCAGACGTTAATCAATGACGTTCTTAGAGACTTGCTTAATATCTTTGTCTTTGTGTATCTTGATGATATATTGATTTTCTCTCCGTCTCTCGAGGTACACGTACAGCAGGTGCGTCGAGTCCTTCAATGCCTACTTGAGAATCGCCTGTTTGTAAAGGCTGAGAAATGCACTTTTCACGCGCCCAGCGTCACCTTCCTCGGTTCCGTGATCTCCGTAGATGGCGTTAGTATGGACCCTGCTAAGGTTCGGGCGGTTTCCGATTGGCCAATCCCTGACTCTCCTGTCGCGCTCCAATGGTTTTTGGGGTTTTCCAATTTTTATCGTCGTTTTATACGTAACTTCAGTCAAGTAGCTGCCCCTCTTACAACTTTAACGTCAGTCAAGTCATGTTTTAGGTGGTCAGAGTCCGCTCAGAAGGCATTTGATAACTTAAAGTCTCTCTTTATCTCAGCTCCTATTCTCGTGACCCCTGATAGCTCTGAACAATTCATCGTTGAGGTCGACGCGTCAGAGGTAGGGGTGGGAGCCATCCTCTCCCAATGCTCATCCGACAATAAGTTGCACCCCTGTGCCTTTTTTTTCCCACCGTCTCTCGCCTGTGGAGCGCAAATATGACGTAGGAAATCGTGAGCTGCTGGCCATATGTTTGGCCTTGGGAGAGTGGCGTCATTGGTTAGAGGGTGCTTCCTTACCATTTATTGTGTGGACAGATCACCGTAACCTAGAGTACATTCGCTCTGCTAAGCGGCTGAACGCACGTCAGGCTCGCTGGGCTCTACTTTTCGCCCGTTTCGATTTCTCGATCTCATATCGCCCTGGGTATAAGAACGTGAAGGCCGATGCTCTCTCTGGCCTCTTTGATTCCTAAGACTCAACCTCCACCTCCAAGGGAATAATCTCTCCCTCTCGTTTTGTTGGTGCGGTGGTCTGGAGAATAGAGAGGGTAGTTAAACGCGCCCTGTCTCACTCCGTCCCTCCGCGTAATGTCCCTAGGAACCTCCTTTTTGTTCCCGTTTCAGCACGCTTAGCAGTTCTCCAGTGGGCTCATTCCTCCAAATTAACCGCCCATCCCGGCGTTCGGGGCACACTCTCCACTATTCGCCAGCGCTTCTGGTGGCCTACTCTTGACCGTGACTCACGACGTTTCATTGCGTCCTGTACGGTCTACGCACAGACCAAATCTAGCAGTTCTCCGCCGGCGGGTTTCTTAAGACCACTGCCCACTCCGTCCGGGCCCTGGTCTCACATAGCCCTTGATTTTATTACTGGCTTACCCCCGTCAGCAGGTAATACTGTCATTCTGACTATAATGGATAGATTTTCTAAAACCGCGCACTTTATCCCCCTTCCTAAACTTCCTTCGGCCAAAAAAGATGGCTCAGGTTTTGGTCAATCACGTCTTTAAGATACACGGTCTCCCCTCTGACGTCGTTTCGGACAGGGGCCCTCAGTTCACGTCCCCATTCTGGAAAGAATTCTGTCGCCTCATCGGCGCGTCTGTCAGCCTCTCCTCTGGGTTTCATCCCCAGACTAATGGCCAGGCTGAACGCACCAATCAGATCGTTGGCCGCCTTTTATGTAGCTTAGCCTTTCGTAGCCCATCATCTTGGTCAGAGCAATTGCCCTGGGCAGAATATGACCATAATTCTTTACCTACATCCACAACCGGTTTATCCCCATTTAACTCTTGCCTTGGCTATCAGCCTCCTTTATTCTCCAATGAAACAATTTGACTGCGGGACCAATCCACATGAGGGCTGTGCTGAGCCAACCAAGGATGCCCCAAAACAAGTCTGGCATGAGGGGACCTCAGAAGGTACAGCACAACGGACTCATGGTGATTGCCCGAAACGACAAGACTTACACGAGGAGTGGTGTGGGTGATGGTGGCGACCGGCTGACCAGAAAGACCTCAGACTGTGATAGGAGAAGGAAGAGAGATGGCTGGAATGCCCCAATTCTTTGTAGTGCAATAGTCCAGTAAACTAGCTTCAGCGCCAGAATCAATAAGAGCCTTACAGGAGTGATCTGAGCCCTGGTACTGGTGGCAGAGAGCTGGGTACGTGACTGAGGGGAGATAAGAGGAGAAACGCTCACTAGGACTCCCCGGTTGACTAGTGGGCTCTGGCTTTTAATGGACACGACTGAACAAAATGACCTGCCCCTCCACAATACAGACAGAGGCCCTTCGCCAGCCTATGTTGTCTCTCCTGGGCAGACAAATGCAGTCGCCCCAGCTGCATGGGTTCAGAATCCATCTGGGGTGATTGAGACGGTTGTTGGGGTCGTTGACGTAAATGAAGACGGCTCTCAACCCGAATGGCCAGATCAATAAAACCCTCCAGGTTCTTGGGCAGCTCGTGTGTCGCTATCTCGTCCTGAATGTCAAAACTCAGGCCCTCCCGAAACATAGCCCACAGCGCCTCCTCATTCCAACCACAAGAGGCCGCTAAAGTCTTAAACTGAATGGCGTACTCCGTGACAGAACGCCCACCTTGACGGAGCCGTGCGAGTCTTGAGGCAGCCTCATCCCCCTTCAAGGAGCGATCAAACAACTTCATAATTTCACAGCGAAAATCCTCAAAGTTAAAACAAAAATGGGCCCTCGCGTCCCAAACAGCCGTTCCCCAGTCGCGAGCTTTTCCCGTCAGCAGTGTGATGACATAAGCGATCTTCAAACGCTCTGTAGCGTAACGGCGCGGTTGCAGCGCGAACACCAACGCGCATTGAGACAGAAAAGCCCGACATGAATTCGGATCTCCGTCATACAAGGGCGGACTTTTAGCGTGCGGCTTGGGCTCGAGCTGAGCGAGAGGCTGGGAAACCACCGGGGTGGCGGATGACAGAACACTTTGTACTTCACGGAAGCGATCACTTAATTCGGCCATTTGGGTAGTGAGTGTCTCTACCTCCTGAGCGGTGGACGAAAGCTGGCTGGCTTGGTGGCCGAGGAGAGCGCCTTGATGCGCGATAGCCGATCTAACAAACTCTTCACCCGCTGGATCCATCTCTGGTCAGTCCGTACTGTCAGGGAAAGAAACAGGATCCAACTGCGGTAGAATGAATGAGACGTTTTTTATTGAGAAACTCAGAGTACTTAATCCGTTGGAGCGCGAGACAGTCAGCACTCTGCATAAACAGCCAGCTTGAAGATCCCTACGGCGATAGCCGCACAGCAGCGAGGAACAGGTGGCAGATCAGCGTTGGAAAGCCGAAGCGTCCGAAGGCAATGCACAGGTGAGTCGACACAGCCGCCTGGTTGATGTGGACTACTGAGTACGAGAGGCATAGCAGGGGGGAGAAAAAAAACAAAAAGCAGGAGCAGCAGGTCGACTAGATAGGGAAAAGACACAAAAACGGAGTCAGGCAAACTATGACAAGCAACAAGAAGCTTACTGTAGCAACGCTTATGGACTGACACAAGATAGCAAACACAAGGGTATGATATAGGGAAGATAATCAAAGTAAGACAGGGTGCAGGTGAGGGAGAAAATGTTAACAGGGATAACAAGAGGGGCGGAGAAAACATAGCGGGAATAGTGAAACACCTGGTGAGCCAGCAAAACCCAAATCATGTGCTTCAGGACAGAAAAAGCCTCAGCCCCCACTGAGATCATGACAGTTAATGTTATCTGTATGCACCGGGGGTCTGAGAGTATCGCAATTTCGATTCTCTGTATGCATGTACTGTACATTTGGGAGAATTGACAATAAAGCAGACTATTTATAATTACAGTATAATTGATTTGTTATTTTCTAGGTTGTTATTTCTTTATATTACAAATTCACAAATTATTCCCTTTATACCTTCATGAAGGTACTGTATAGGCAGTGTTGGGAAGGTTACTTTGGAACTCTAATAGGTTACAGTCTACAAGTTACCCTATTTAAAATTTAATAGTAGTGTAACTTTTTAAATCATTAATGTAATGCAACTGATTACTTTTGATTACTTTTTGATTACTTTTCTAAATATCTAATGAATGTTTATTTTCAGTTGTTAATCATTTTCAAACATTTACACCACACAGGGTTAACCTTACAGTAGTGCTCAACACTTTCAAAATCCTTCATCACTTGAATTAAGACTATCAAATTTGAACACATCTACCAAAAAATCAGACTTTAGTTCTGCCTTTTACTTTGAGATTGATCTGAATTTCAATGAAGATTAAAAGCCATAAGAAATTGTATACCGATACTGTTTTGAAAATAAATCTTTGCATGTAGGAAAGTCGTGGCCTAGTGGTTAGCGAGTTTAACTCCTAACCCTAGGGTTGTGGGTTTGAGTCTCGTGCCAGCAATACCATGACTCAGGTGCTCTTGAGCTCCCCGGGAGCCGCAGCTTAAATGGCTGCCCTGTGTGTGTGTGTGTGATCTTGTGACATATCAGGACACAACTCTGTATAATGACATGGTTATGACACAGGTATTTACAAGGGGAGGGTGACTTATGAGGACACCCATGTCTCCATTTTTCAAAATGCTTACAAATCATACAGAATTAGTTTTTTTGAGAAAGTAAAAATGCACAATGTTTCCTGTGAGGGATAGGGTTAGGTGTAGGGTTGGTGAAGGGCCATAGAATATACAGTTTGTACAGTATAAAAACCATTACGCCAATGGGATGAACCCACTTTTCACAAAAACAAACGTGTGTGTGTGTGTGTGTGTGTGTGTGTGTGAGTACACTTTGGATGGGTTAAATGCAGAGCATGAATTCTGAGTATGGGTATCACCATACTTGGCTGAACGTCACGTCACTTTTATAACTACAAGAAACATTGCATCAAAAAAGGGTTGTGGGGAAAAAAAGTTGGGAAAATATGAATATGATATGATGATAGTTTTCTCAAAATATGTAAAATGCTCATGAAGTGACGCAGAGCAGATCTAGAGATTATGTTTGTGTTCATGTACCCATATATTGATGTGGCATAGGCTGAAAACACCACAAGCTTCAGTAGGCCTATGTGTAGTAAATTAAACTGCATGTCTGCTTCATTCATTTCCACAAGGGGCGGACTGGGAAAAAAGTTTAAGCCGAAGAA
Organism: allo-octoploid hybrid of Carassius auratus x Cyprinus carpio; assembly: GCA_024542945.1. NCBI lineage: Eukaryota > Metazoa > Chordata > Actinopteri > Cypriniformes > allo-octoploid hybrid of Carassius auratus x Cyprinus carpio. Next base: position 27,221,308 of record CM044999.1, on the reverse strand, counting down.
ATCTCAAATTCATACAAACAAATTCTGAAACATGTACAACCCTTTTTTTTTTTTTTTGTTGTTGGACTAGACATATAAAAGGTTGAAATCTTTAGGTTGGGGACATGCAAAATAATTAAGAGTTCTCTCCTGAACTGCCCCTTCACTTCCATTTTACATTTCAGTCTCTTTATTTTGCCCTGATTTCTATCTCTCTCATGACTTTAATACTTAAAATAAAACTATACTTTCTAAAATGCCTTCAGGTCAAAATTAGTACATCACTACAATATATTTAAAGAAAAATCCTAATACTGAACATGAGTCATATTTTTCCCCTTTTATTAAAAAAATAAAATTAAAAATAACCATGATTTTATTAAAGCAAATGTACAGTTACCATGTTTTTCCCATGGGTTAACAATAGTAACCATTGTGTTTGGATTTATAGTTAAATCATGCTCATTTTCGTAAGGGTTGTGTTGTTGTCTGCCCTGTAGCTCCTCCTAAACCTATTATAAAATATGATTATTTTCTGATAAATTACTGCCTTAACATTGCAATAGATGATAATTGTGTCCTTTATACAGTATCTTGTGTAATCACTGATGAGCAATGTGCTGTTGCTGCTTAACTAAACAAAGACAAAAATACAATAGCATCTTTACAGATGAAACTGACCTGCAATTGAAACTCTGAACAGAAGTTTTGTTTCTCTGCTCCAACTGTGTGCTTCCACTACTCCACTCATTCTCTCTCTTGCATTTATTACTCTGAGTCTGATCCAAACCATTTGATGGAGGTGCGGAGAGTGGACGAGCTGAAGCATTGGCAGTCATAAGAAACCGATTCATGATTTATTGGAGAATTAATTAAAAGAAATAATAATTTTACTACATTCGGCAGGCAATTATACAAAAATAATATTAAAACATCGGGCCAAATAGGCTGCAAGGCCACCGGGAATTGTCCCGGTTCTCCTGATGTCCAGTCAGCACCTGGTTTCCACAGACATGCAGAACGTGCAGGATTAATTTTTCGGCTTACTATTCACAGACAATATCTTGGAATAGTCAGTGCAATTTAGAAAAGAAATCGATCAATCATCTGTATGTGGATCTGTATAAATGTAACCCCCTTTGTAATCGTTAATGTTTTCATAAATAACTGTAATTAAATTACAAATTTTTCTTAGTAACTGTAACTAATTACAGTTACATTTACTTTGTAATTAAATTATTTAACGGTTGCACTTTATTTTACAGTGCGTGTACTAACATGTACTTATAGTGTACTTATAGTGTATTTATCTAAGAAAGTTCTGGTAACACAAGGTAACTACATGGGGTAGGGTTGGGTTTAAGGGTAGGTTCAGGGTTAGTACCTAGTTATTACATAGTTATTGTAATTACTATAATAAGTACATAGTATGTACATGAGGAACAGGACTGTAAAATAAAGTGCTACCTATTTAACTCTATTACACATAGCTAGTTACTCCCCAACACTGCCTACAGGTACACTGTAATTACAAAAAAAAGTTACACTGTAAATTCGATTTACTTACTGCAAACTGTGAGCTGCAATCTACAGTGCTACTTTTTATTTTTGTTCTTTATTTGTGTTGTTTGTTTTTTATTTTTGCCTAAAGCAAGGTAACCAGATTTCTGAAATTAAAACTGGGGGCACTTCCTAGTTCAGTGGCCAAAATATCATTAAGACCTTGGCCCCACTTTATATTAAGTGGCCTTAACTACTATGTACTTACATCAGGGGTTGGACAATGAAACTGAAACACCTGGTTGTAGATCACAATAATTTATTAGTAGAGCTACCTTTTGCGGCCAATACAGAATTAATTTGTCTTCAGAATGATAGATCGAAGTCCTGCACAGTGGCCAGAGGGATTTTAGGCCATTCCTCTCCCAGAACAGTGGCCAAGTCACTACGTGATGCTGGTGGAAGAATACTTTTTCTGACTCGCTTTTCCAAAACACCCCAAACTGGCTCAATAATATTCAAAACTGGTGACTATACAGGCCATGGGAGATGTTCTATTTCACTTTCATGTTTATCAAACCAATATATCACCAATCTTGTTGTGTGTATTTGTGCATCATCATCCTGATTCAAGGCACCACCTTCAGTGTACAATGTTTGAACCATTGGGTGCACATGATCCTCCAGAATGGTTCAGTAGTCCTTGGCAGTGATGCGCCCATCCAGCAAAAGTATTGGGCCTAGATATTGGACTGCCATGATATTGCAGCCCAAACCATCACTGATACACTCCCATGCTTCACTCTGGGAATGTAACAGTCCAGGTGGTAAGCTTCTTTGGGGCTTCTCCACACCATAACTCTTCCAGATGTGTGAAAGAGAGTAAAGGTGGACTCACCAGCAAACAATACATATTTCAGATTGTCCACAATCCAACTGTAACTAAGTTTTAAGATTATGGGAAGAAGGAGACGGCAACCGGCGAACATTCAAATTAAACTTAAATAATAAAATAAACACAAAAGAGCACGACAGCCCCTTCGAAGATGACTGTCACACACAAACAGAACCAAAACACAAAATCAAACACAAAAGTCTAGGCCTGGTCCTCTCTCGTCCTTCACTGTCATTACCCCTCCTCTAATGCCCTATGAGTTACGCGATACAGAAAACATGTACAGAATCATGGATTCCAGTCATAAAAACTGAATTCACAGTTAAGCACGGAATGTCATGGAATTTGTCAAATTTTGAATAAAAGTGACGTGACATACAGCCAAGTATGGTGACCCATACACAGAATTCCTGCTCTGCATTTAAAACAGACTTTTGTGACTTAATATTTACAGATACTACTCCATATCACATTTTGATTTAAGTGTAAAGACCTGCGTTTTATTAATTCATAACTAACTGCTCCAGGTGTGTGTTCATGGTGTGTGTTCACGGTGTGTGTATGTGTGTGTTCACTGCTGTGTTTGTGCACTTTGGATGGGTTAAATATGAATCCTGCCTTTTCTGCATGTCTCTGTTTATGTATGGCGTAGACTCACGTTTTAATTTACTACACACATACTGAAGTGCACACGACGCTCATGGTGAGTTCAGCATCTGCATGAACAACATGTCTAGAACCGCTCTGATAATCATTTCATGAGTATTTTACCATTTGTTTAGAGTAAAACTAGCATCATATCACATACACAGAACTGTAAAGATATTCACGACAACCTGTCAAAATAAAAGTATGTTTGATTTGAAGACATTGGGCTAACAACCGTTTTTCAGTAGAATGTACATATACTGTCTACTACCACTACTACGAAACAAACATTATATTTTAAGGAATAATCAAACAACATTTCTTCCTTGTTTAATTTTAATAGTAAATCCCCTTTGTTGCCAAAAAATAAAGTTTGCTTTGTTTTCAGTATTTTAAAGATACATTAAATTAATGTTTTATGCCTTCATTTGATAACCAGAAAATTGCAAATACACAACACAGTAGTTGTGTACACAAGTTGTTTTATGCATTCAAATAATTAGTCATACTAAAAAACAGAATATGGAAACAATAAAAAAATATGGTGTGAAAGGACTTAAAGGTCCCATAACATGAAATTTTCACTTTCTGAGGTTTTTTAACATTAATATGAGTTCCCCTAGCCTGTATATGGTCCCCAAATTTCTAGAAAATGCAATCGGTGTAAATCGAGATTTTGCTATCTCCCTCTGAGTCAGAATAAACCAATATCCCGGTAATACATTTACTCAAACAGTACACTGAATGAAATGCTGTGAAGACCGAACTGAAGATGAACACCGAGCCGAGCCAGATAATGAACGAACACGCCCACTGCTGGAGTGATTCTCGTTCTCGAGTCAAGAACCGGTTGCATCGTTTTTCGGATCATCAGTACACTCAACCGAGAATCATTTCTGTCGGACGCGTCCGAATTGAGAACCGATGAACTGATGATACTGCGCATGCGCGATTCAGCGTGAAGCCAACTGACTCACAGCATGTCTGAACCGAAGGGATTCTTTTGGTGATTGATTCTGATTCTGTGCTAATGTTATGAGCGCGGGTATTTCGAGGGCTTGGATGAAGGGCAATCTGGCGAAACGTAATCTCATTTAATAACAAATACATCGCAATGGATTATGTTTAGTAAGTGGTAGAGGTGGGCAGATCGATACTAACATCGATAATATCGATACCAACGTTGGTATCGGTATTGATCGATACCAACGGGAAAATATCGATACTTAAGTTTCAGTTTCTCTCGTTTTGCGACCTGGCCGTGTTTATCAAAATGCTGCTGCTGTCACAGAGCAGAGCAAGCTCTCAAGAGTGCTGCTCGTGCTCGACACTGCTCTCCGCCCCCTCTCCTGTGTTGTACCGTCACGTGACTCACCACTAGCGCTACCACCAGCAGTCAGGCGCGCGCACTGCTCAGCCGCGCATTTCTAACAGCAGTCAGTCAGAGGCGGAGAGAAAGAGGAGCGTTGTATGGCTGTATTTTCAGGCCGATCTACCCTTTTTGTGTCAGCTGTGAAAGGGATACTAGTTTCTATATTTAAACTACACATAGTGATGTGCACCAGACTTAATTATTTTTATTATTTATTATTTTATCAATAACTGATTCTCCAAGAGCAGTGGATATTACAAGGCGCCTATCAGAAATGATTGTGAAGGACCTGCAGCCTCTTTCCATAGTGGAAGATGTCGGCTTCAGGAATTTTGTATAAGGAGAATTTGTTTTACATTGTGAAGTAAAACTTTATGACTTTGTTTAAGAAAAAAAAATCCTGAAAAGAAGTGCACTAAAGAGGAGAAACATTTTTTATTAACATGCTACTTGAAAAGAGAATTTGTTTTTACTTTTTTTTATATATATATTTGTGAAGTAATCATTTTGTAACTTTGTTTATTTAAAAAAAAAAACAGAAGTAACCAAAAGTTGTTTCTGAACAAAAGCTTTTGTAGTACTGATTAATAACCCAAAATGCAAATCACAAAAACAAATTAAAAGTCATGAAAATTCATTTAGATTTAGGTTGAAGACGCATCCACCTTAATTATTAAAAAGTATTGGTATTGGTATCGGTATCGGCGATACTGGCCCTGTATTTACTTGGTATCGGATCGATACCAAATCTAGCGGTATGGCACACCTCTAGTAAGTGGATCATGGTTTCTGCGCTGATGACACAAAATTTATTTACTTTATATCTTCAAGACTTAAATCCTCATATGGACATTATTGCTGTTACTGTATTTAGGTGTTGTTGCAAAACTCATATGTAAACTTTTCATGATTATGAGGTTTTAACTGACTAAAGTTATGATTACTGACTTTATATATTTGAATGTTTGATAGACGTGACGCCATTACGTCATCGCCAATGACGTCATTACGTCGAGCATGAAAGAACCGATGAACCGGTTTTTTCAACAGGTTTATTGAATCGAACCGTCCGAAAGAACCGGTTCACGGAAAAGAATCGAACTTCCCATCACTACGCTCTGTGTCTGCTCTCACTGCGGCTGCCTCCTTCCCCTCCCTCTCACACATGACACCGGCTTTGAGTGTGACCGGCTGATGATTGGCTGCTCTGCCTTAAGTCCCGCCTTACTTGTAGTGTTATCGGTCAGCTCGTGCTGAGAAGGCGGGAACTTATGCTTATGGTTATTTACATCTCCCTTTTCCAGGCAGGTACTTTGAATGAGTATTTATGCTTTCGAGGTTTTTAAATAAGCTTGATATGTGTTTGGGAAGATGTTCTGTTATCGTTTTGTTGACATGTCGAGTGTCAACAAAACGAGTGGCTATTATATTTCGTTTTTTTAGACGTATTTATGGGTTCATTGCCAGTGAATGACTGAAAAACTAATTTTGATATTTTGAGCATTGTTTGTTGATTAGCTGAATACCTTTGTGGATACTTCCCTGTTGTGTTTGATTGTAACGTTAACGTTACCTGTTGAGGAGAAAAAAGTGAGAAATGATGACATTGTTTGCATACCTGTTGAAGAACTATGAAAGAAAAGTGTATATTATTTTAATGTTTAAAAACAGTAAATTATTACATTATTTATACCACCAGCGAAAAAGCTTTGTGTGTGCGTTTTTTTCTCCCCTTTTCTGATTTTTTAAAAAAATGTAGGATTATTATTATTATTTTTCCAGCCAAACGCTGCAAGTCGCAAATCCGGCACGGTGCCGGAGAACTTTAAGCCATGCATTTTGTACCCCTCTGTCACTGTATTCATTGTTTTTATTGTTTATAAACAAACCACATCCATCCCCCACACTTTTGAAAATCTTGCTACGCCCCTGGCTATCTCTCTCTGCCTTTGAGAAAATGGAAGCTCAACCGGGCTGAACTTGAATCTCCTCCTTGTGACGTTATAAGGAGAAATGTTACTTCCCCTTTCTCTGTTTTGCCCGCCCAAACATTTACATATAATTCATTAATTCTGCAGTAAGTTGACCAGCTGTGGTTTCATGTTTTTGGGATACAATTACGGGTTAGTACCTGGACATCCCTTACAGACCGCTTCCTCTTTCATCAACAGTTACTTCTGTTGGATGTGGTTTGTCCTTCATATATCCTGACATCACCCTGATACCATGGCTCTCGATACACCACAAAGACTTGCTGTCCTGGTCACAGATACGCCAGCAAGATGTAGACCAATAATGTGTTCACTTTTTTACTCTGATATATCTCTCATTATGTTGTGTGCATTGCAATATTTTATGTACAGCTGTGCTATTGCTCTGCTAATTCAACCTTCAAACTCTGCTCTTACTGGTGGAACATGCAATCATTGACTATTGACCACCAGGATGTGCAAATATAGCCATGAAACCACCAAGACTATTTTGGCCAGTGTTTCAGTTTCATTGTTCAACCCCAGTAGTTGTTAAGGCCACTTAATATAAAATGGGTCCATATATTAATGTTGTGGTTTCCATATATTAATATTAAAATTAATAATTACAACAATCCTAGTTTATTAATAGGCCTACAATTCCCACTATGAAAAGTAAATAGTAACAACTGAAAACAGGAAACAGGTCAAAATAATATTATAACAAAATTACGACTTTACTAAAACATTAAAATAAAAAAATAAATATAAGAACATATTATTAATAAAACTGTATTTACCAAACAATTTATGACAGTATTTAACATTTTCAAAAACTGAGAGTAAAGTAATTACTGTATTTTACGGACTATAAGTCATATTTTTTTTTTCATAGTTTGGCTGGTCCTGCGACTTATAGTCAGGTGCGACTTATTTATCAAAATTAATTTGACATGAACCGAGAGAAATGAACCAAGATAAATGAAACAATAGAAAACATCACCGTCTCCAGCCGCGAGAGGGCTGTTTTCTGTTGGTTCTTGGTTCTAAATAAATGCGATTTATAGTCCAGTGCGACTTATATATGTTTTTTTCCTCATCATGAAGTATTTTTGGACTGATGCGACTTATACTCAGGTGGGACTTATAGTCAGAAAAATACGGTACAGCTTTTCAAATGTTCATGTTTTTCCATTTTATATGTTTATGCTTTTGGAGATGGATCTTTACTATCTCTAAACAGACTTATTAAATTCACGTTCACCAACTTGTTCCAAGTTCATTTGTATTTCAGGCTCATTTTGAGGATGTCCTATCTGCAAGTGTGATCGTTTACTTCATTATTTTTTTATATTATTCATATAGGAATTGTGAAGGCGGAAATTTCAGGAATATTTAATACTGTATTTTATGCAAAACATTTCTGCAACCTTATCATGTCATGTTATAAAGTGCACACAAACCGTATTAATGTTTTAACATGTATTGTTAGATTGTGGCTACCTTGAAACCAATAACAGTTTCTTTGTCAGGAATTTTTTTGCAAGGTAAGTGAATTTGCACTGTATTTTTATATATAAAAAACATCTCTAATGTTTAATAATAATTAGCAAAAAAAAAAAAAAAAAAAAAAAGATGCACAGAACCAATGCACCAATGCTGTTTATGATGTAACAGGAGTAAAACATGATTTTCCAGTGCTTCAGCACTGTCTGTGAAACTGATATGAGCGACAACAGAACTTGTTTATATCTCGTTGACATTTCATCAGTAAGCTAACATTAGCATTAGAATTAGCACTGCCCTCAGGGCAGGAGTACTCAATATACATATATTACTGTTATTTTTAAAGAACTGAGCGCTGCTCTCAGGGCAGGAGTACTTTATATTTATATTACTGTTATTTTTAGTGTACTATGCCCTGCCTTCAGGGCAGGAGTACTTGATATTCATATCACTGTTATTTCAGGGCAGGAGTACTCAATATTCATATTACTGTTATGTTTAGTGTACTGTGTGCTGCCCTCAGGGCAGGAGTACTCAATATTCATATTACTTTCATTTTACTAAACTATCCGCTATTCGCAGGAGTACCTAAAATATTGTACAGTGTGTACACTGTGCTGCTCTCAGGGCAGGAGTATTTGACATGCATATTACTGCTGATTAGGCACTCCTGGTTTAAACTATGCAGCTGAAAATACAGTAGTCTAAGCTTTAAATAATTTTTTTTTTTTTTTTTTTTTTTTTTAAGAAAAAGCTGAATTCTTTACTGATCCATTCTTGGGGAAAGGGAAACTCTGGACTTCCTTTGAAAGCTTTTCTAGTTTTAGTTGACCCCCCACCCCCCCTCCCCCAATCCAAAAAGGTCTGCAAAGGTTTAAAGATCAAATTGCATGATGAATAAAGTTGTGTCTATTAAAAATAAGAATTGATTCTGAACTGCTGTGCTGAAATGAGTGTCAGAAACTCCAGTCTCACTTCATGTTACCAATAAACTGTTAGGTTTGTTTGCATAATGTCAGCCTATGGATGTCATCGGATGTCCCTCAAATGTCTACTCTATTCTAATCTGCCCTCAATCATTGTAGTTTTAGTTGAGGCCAAACAGAGTTCAGTAGGCTAAATAAATTGCAGGGTTTTAGGATGTATTATGTGTAATTAAATTAAGATGTGGAATTAAAAGGGAAGTAAAATGTGATTTTTATGATTTTACTAGTAATTATGTTTATTTGCATTGCTACATTTCAGATGATGTGCAGTGAGCTGGTCAGTGATGCAATGTTCCTGGGGTGCAAGTTTGATCCACAAAAGAAAGTGGTCCAGGAAATAGGGGTGGGTGGATCGATCTAAATATTGATAGTATCGATGCCAACACTGGTACTGGTACAGTATTGTTCAAAATAATAGCAGTACAATGTGACTAACCAGAATAATCAAGGTTTTTAGTATAGTTTTTATTGCTACGTGGCAAACAAGTTACCAGTAGGTTCAGTAGATTCTCAGAAAACAAATGAGACCCAGCATTCATGATATGCACGCTCTTAAGGCTGTGCAATTGGGCAATTAGTTGAATTAGTTGAAAGGGGTGTATTCAAAAAAATAGCAGTGTGGCATTCAATCACTGAGGTCATCAATTTTGTGAAGAAACAGGTGTGAATCAGGTGGCCCCTATTTAAGGATGAAGCCAACACTTGTTGAACATGCATTTGAAAGCTGAGGAAAATGGGTCGTTCAAGACATTGTTCAGAAGAACAGCGTACTTTGATTAAAAAGTTGATTAGAGAGGGGAAAACCTATAAAGAGGTGCAAAAAATGATAGGCTGTTCAGCTAAAATGATCTCCAATGCCTTAAAATGGAGAGCAAAACCAGAGAGACGTGGAAGAAAACGGAAGACAACCATCAAAATGGATAGAAGAATAACCAGAATGGCAAAGGCTCAGCCAATGATCACCTCCAGGATGATCAAAGACAGTCTGGAGTTACCTGTAAGTACTGCGACAGTTAGAAGACGTCTGTGTGAAGCTAATCTATTTTCAAGAATCCCCCGCAAAGTCCCTCTGTTAAAAAAAAGGCATGTGCAGAAGAGGTTACAATTTGCCAAAGAACACATCAACTGGCCTAAAGAGAAATGGAGGAACATTTTGTGGACTGATGAGAGTAAAATTGTTATTTTTGGGTCCAAGGGCCACAGGCAGTTTGTGAGACGACCCCCAAACTCTGAATTCAAGCCACAGTACACAGTGAAGACAGTGAAGCATGGAGGTGCAAGCATCATGATATGGGCATGTTTCTCCTACTATGGTGTTGGGCCTATTTATCGCATACCAGGGATCATGGATCAGTTTGCATATGTTAAAATACTTGAAGAGGTCATGTTGCCCTATGCTGAAGAGGACATGCCCTTGAAATGGTTGTTTCAACAAGACAATGACCCAAAACACACTAGTAAACGGGCAAAGTCTTGGTTCCAAACCAACAAAATTAATGTTATGGAGTGGCCAGCCCAATCTCCAGACCTTAATCCAATTGAGAACTTGTGGGGTGATATCAAAAATGCTGTTTCTGAAGCAAAACCAAGAAATGTGAATGAATTGTGGAATGTTGTTAAAGAATCATGGAGTGGAATAACAGCTGAGAGGTGCCACAAGTTGGTTGACTCCATGCCACACAGATGTCAAGCAGTTTTAAAAAACTGTGGTCATACAACTAAATATTAGTTTAGTGATTCACAGGATTGCTAAATCCCAGAAAAAAAAAAAATGTTTGTACAAAATAGTTTTGAGTTTGTACAGTCAAAGGTAGACACTGCTATTTTTTTGAACACACCCCTTTCAACTAATTGCCCAATTGCACAGCCTTAAGAGCGTGCATATCATGAATGCTGGGTCTTGTTTGTTTTCTGAGAATCTACTGAACCTACTGGTAACTTGTTTGCCACGTAGCAATAAAAACTATACTAAAAACCTTGATTATTCTGGTTAGTCACATTGTACTGCTATTATTTTGAACAATACTGTATAAGATTGATACAATTGTAATTGAATCGATATTTTAATTTAAATATTTCTCCTCTACGTTCATTATACTTTGCTCGTGTCTTCTACTTCTACAATCCTGAGCAAACGATGGCCCACTTTGCTACTCCTTCCCCTCCTGCTGTTCTGCTGTGATTCGTTGTTGTGTCATCACGTGACTCACTGACACAACCTGCCGAGGAGCAGTGAACTGAATGGTGAAGCTGATAGCACATTGAATGAGAGATCAGGATGACCGAGAGGAAGAAAAGCGTTGTGTGGAGCTATTTCACGGCACTAAATGATAATACTGCAACTTGTCATTTGCTTTTAAATCCAGAAAAAAAGGTAGAGATTTTTGTTATTCTTTATTTTTCCTTTTTTTTTAAAAAGCTGTAAAGGATTCATTCTAAAGGGCATAAAAACTAATTAGTGTGTGGATTTCAATACATTAATAAAAAATATTGCCTAAAGAATTGATCGTTCATTCACCTCAGAAGTAATGACATACTGCTCTTCTCTACACAAAAGTATTTATTTATTTTTTTTAGGTAAAATGCAACATATTGGTATCGGTATCTGCAATACTGACCCTATATGTATTTGGTATCGGATCGATACCAAATTTTGCAGTATCACCCACCACTACCAGGAAATATATAAAAATGAGGATGGTCATGATTGAATATCCAAAACTAAAGCCTTCAGGGGGAATATTTTTTACTTTTTTTTTTTTATTATTATATAATTATATGTAAATTTAAACCAGACTCTTTATGCATTTCAAAGCAGGAAGATGTTGCAAACACTTCTGGAGACTTTGAGAAGTTATCTTGCAAGGCGACCTAAGGCCTGATTTAAGGGAGCATGTTCAAACTACAGCAGTTTATTGATTCATTTACCTTTTGCTGCAATATCTTCCTGTGCATTGTACATGCATTTAATTCACTGGATTTGTTTATAATTGTAATTTTTAACATTTTGCTTATTTTTTTAATTACAAGTCTCAATTTCTCTGTAATAGCCTATGAGAACATTAAGTGATTGCACATAGATTGAGACCGGGAACTTTTGAAATCACATTTATGTATCAATAAGTCAACTCTGTGAGAGAAGTCCTATTAAGATGGTAATTGTTACTCATATGAACATATGTTAACATTTTTAACATGACATCTCAGTTATAACTAATGGATTTGATTATTTATTAACAGTGGAGAAGAAAGATGTGTGATCATTATGAAACTAGGAACACATTGGTGACAAGACTAGTTGCATGGTTGTCTGCTGTAAATAAAATGTCATACTCTTGGAATAATACATGTTAATGTAATAATATAACTATTTATTATTTATTTAAATCTCTGGTTTAAAAATAGGAAAATATACCCAATATAGCTGAAATGGTTTTCTTAATTTTTATCTCTCAAAATGAGGGGTGTCATTAAACATGTGGAGATTAGCATTAATAAGTAAATGCAACCTCGTATTTACACAAGGCAAACGAAGCTACTTGGTTTGCATTTTTAAGTATGTAATTGTAGGCCGATACATATTTTAAAATTGTATTGCATACCTGTTACTGCCATAATGATGTTCCATTTCAAATGTTTACGTGGTTTTCTGGTCTATTTGTTCTTAACAGCAGCCAATAACTGTGATGGAGCGTTTTTTTTTTTTTTCAGTAATATGCATGCAAAGTTGAACAGTTATTATATGGTGATAAACAGTGGTGAAAATAGATTTAAACAGTTAATTTTGAAAACACATGATCTTGGTAATTCAGCCGGGGATTTTTATGGGGATGGTGGAAGAATAAAAATTACATTCTGGATTCAGATGGCAATGAAATCACACAGACTTACCACTGTAAATGGTGATAATCACTTACGTCCCCATGAAAAACAATTACTCTCCGAGTTTGGCTATTTGCTTTTATCAGGTTGAACCAAGCATACATAATTTTTTATTCCCATTTTCATCTCCATTTTTACAACATTTTGGACCCGGCAGCATCAGATGCTTCTTCAGTGTTTGGTCCTTTGATTTGTCCAGTTCCTGCCATCTCCTTCCAACCCGATCTCACGGCAATTCGTACATTTTTTACAAGGTGGCTTATTCGTACGAATTTGTACGACCACACTCGTACAAATTCATATGATTGTTGCCAAATCGTACGTATTTTACGCGTTGCACAATTCGTATGAATTTGTACGAATGACCTACACCTAACCCCGCCCCTAAACCTAACTGTCACCGGGGTTTAGACAAATCGTACAAAATCGTATGAGTGAGGTCGTACAAAAATTGGTACGAATAAGCCACCTCGTAAAATACGTACAAATTGGCCGTGAGATAGCATTGCTCCTCCAGTTAACTGAAGAATAAAATAAAATATCAATCAATAATAAAGATTGTGTGTACTGATTTATAAATGTAATTGTGAAAAAAGAAAAAAGAAAAAAAGAATACCCTTAAAAATATATAACTCATCAATATAAAAAGGAGAATACATTATCTATGCAGTGTAGACTTCACTGTTTACTACTGGATTGTGGGACAACTTACTTCATTTTAACAACAGTCAAGAATGCCCTGGGAGCTGACAGCCATGTTTAATGAATGTTGTTCATGATTGATATAATGTGTTGTTTAAAAGAATGAACAATGGTTTGGTCAAAGAAAATAGCACATAATACACACGCACGCACACAAACACACACACACACACACACACACAAATACAGTGATATGAATATCAAGTACTCCTGCCCTGAGATTAGCGCTAAGTTCAGTAAAAAATAAGAGTAATATGAATATTGAGTACTCCTGCCCTGAGAGCAGCACAGAGTACACTAAAAATAAGAGTAACATGTATATTGTGTACTCCTGCCCTGAGAACAGCACACATTTAATTAAAAATAACAGTAATGTATGAATATTGAGTACTCCTGCCCTATGGGGAAAGCACAGTACACAATAAAAATAAAAAAACAGTGATATGAATATTGAGTACCCTTGCCCAGAGGGCAGTGCACAGTACAATAAAAATAACAGTAATATGAATATTGAGTACTCCTGCCCTGAGGGCAGCATCCAGTACACAAAAAATAACAATAATATGGATATTGACTACTCCTTCCCTAAGAGTAGTGCTAATGTTAATGCTAACTCTAGCTGACTTATGAAATTTCAAGGAGATATGAATGAGTTCTGTTGTCGCTCATATTAGTTTCACAGACAGCACGGAAGCATTGGAAAATAATGTTTTACTCCTGTTACCTCATAAACAGCTTTGGTGCAATTAACTGATGAAGCAGTCAAGTGAAAATGTTTGCTATGTATTAAGACAATGATTATTTGTTTTGTGCATCTTTGTTCGCTAATTATCTTTTTAAATGTTAGAGATTTTCATTTTTTTTCATGAAAATACATGGTACATTCACTTACCTTGCAAAAAAATTCCTCCCACAAAGCGTTTCCTGTCTCCGCCTCTGCTTAAATTTCATTTGTTGAATCTGTAAAACAACAATTTTCCTTTCTGTCCTCAGAAAATGTTTGAGTAAGTTAAACTCCCATCTGCCCAGTAGCAGTGTGTGACTAGTATTCAGTTTAGCTTGCAGAAACTCTACTGTTGGAAAAAATTGTTGCTTTGAATGTGCTGTAAAACGGGGACATTTCCGTGAGAAAGCTCCAGTCGGGAACAGGACACCAAAAATAAGGACTGTTAGAAGAATCAGTCGAGACACTGCGTTCCAGAAGACTTTACAGCACAAAGACAGCAAAGCCAAGATGCAATCAGTTCATCTGAAATGGTCTCTTTTAAGGCTACTATTCTTGTAGTTTCGTTATCATTCATTGTTCCATAAGCATATGGCCAGTTTTTTTTTTTTTTTTTTTTTTGTGTGTGTGTGTGTGTGTGTGTGTGTGTGTTACTCCCCTCACCATCTACAGTTATTCATTAGGTCCTTTGATTCTTCTTTAATTGTAACCTTGTATTCACCCTTTTTAAAGGATCCCAAGAAATCTCCAGAGGCACATACATTACACAAAAGCAGCCAACGTTGTATTAATATCTGCGTGCAACGTACACATTATGCATCTTCCATACATAGTTACAGCCATGTGGACAATGAGGAATTCAAAATGTATTTGGCTTTCATAATAAAAAATATTAATAAAAAAAAATCATACAAATGTCTTCTATATTTAATGTCTTCTAAATATTTCATCAATATTAAAGATAAATATGAAGCAGCACATCTTCATTATGCATTGATATTGAGTCACTAAATAGCAGCTCGATGAGAATATGACTCAGTCTGTAGATTAGAGGAAATGAACAAACACAGGAATAGCTGATATTATTTAAAGAAAGAGTTGAGATCATGTAATGAAGAGGAAGACTAAGAGAAAAGAAAATGGCTGATGAGTGTCATCTGTGTCTGCTGGAACTGATCATTCTCTTTTTAATTCTCACAGGTAAACACACTTCTACACTCTCTTTAAACTGCTGTGAAAGACTTCAGTGTTCATATGTATACTAAGGTGCCTGGAAGAGGACATGGTCAGTTCACTTAGTTTGTCGTGGCCACGACGTAATAACTTGTGGGAACATGATAATATGTAGTGGCCACGAGATATTAATTTGTGGGAACATCATATTAAGTCGTGGGAACGTCTTATTATGCCGTGGACAATTTTGGTATCGAGGTAACGACATCCTTCGAGATGCTATGTTGAGGGAACGACATCCATTTCTCGTGGACACGACTTCTTATGTTAAGGAAATGATATGTTTTTCTAATGGCCACGAGCTTGTGTGTCCATGGGATTATCAGAAATGTATTCATTAATATTTTATTTTGAATTATGAAATTATTATATTATTTATTATAGAAAATATTTCATTATTAAATTATTATATTAACCATATTCCTTGGCTACTGGACTTTATCACGTGTGATAGTAAGCATTCAGATGAAGTTTATCATGAATAAATCTTGCATAAAGTGCATAATATAAGAAAACATTTTTATCCAACCTACAGTTTTGCCCATTATAACTGATTGTCTTTTCCCGTAATATTTGTATATTATTATTTTTATTATTATACTATTTTTATTGATTACATTTTATATCCGTTTATGTGCTTTTTTGCTTCATTTCGATCTCTTTACTTAACGCTATGAATACTTTTGTAAAAAATTGCCTACTGTAAATTCTCGAACATGCAAATCAAGCTTTGATTATGCTGACTGCAATTTTTGCCAGAATGCATTTTAAATTTAACATCTGTTTCATTTTATTTTGGTTAATTAATAGACCATAATTATAAATACAATAGTGTTTTGTTGAGGAATTACTCATTCACGTAGTTCCCTTTCAGTCGGTCGCGTTCTACGTTACATCAGAAAGAGACTGACGAATGGGATCTCGCCCAAGAGACCTTCGGGGTGGTAACAAAATGAGCCAATGGTACACAGAGTACCATGGTCTGTGGAATTTGCATCGCTAGCTCCGCCCCGCTGTGCAGGTATATAAGGAGCAGCGTGAGCAACTCGCATTCAAGCTTTCGCTTCGGAGCCGAGCACATTGCTTGCTGTTTTCACCGGAGTGTTTACAAGCGAGTCAGCTGGTTTTGTTGTGATGGCGCAATTCAGCAGTTCGTCTGGGTTTCCTGCAGTCAGCTCCCGCGTTCCCCTGAGCACTTCAGCACCACTGAAAGAGCTTTTTCTCTTACTAAAAGAGTGAATGGGCTGAATTTGCGTCTTTTTTTCAGGGCTCGAGAGGAAGACCTTATGACAATCATTGCATCAAGAGGCGGGCTTGAATCCTCAGGAGATGAGGATTTGGCTGGGTTGCCTCCATCGGGAGTGCCAGCGTTGCCCAAGTCAGATCCCGAGCTGACAGCCGTGCTTTCCCAGACAGCTGAGAGCATCGGGCTTGAGTGGAATCCTCCACCCTGTCCCGAGTGCTCGAGGCTGGATGACTGGTTGCTGGGGGCTGCTTGTGCTGATTGTCAGCATCCCCTGCTGGTTACTTTTTTCCGGAAGTGCACCAGGAAGTGACCAGTTCATGGAAGGCACCTTCAACTGCCTGAAACCGTTCTGGTGCTTCCTTCACCTTCACTGCCCTCGATGGTGGAGTGGCCAAGGGGTATGCTTGGATTGCCCCAGTGGAGCACTTTGTTGTGATGAAACTGTGTCCTCAGAGAACCTCTGCGTGGCTTTTACAAACCTTTACGAAGGTCACGGAGGGAGCCCTGGCTACTCCCAGGGAACGAGGTGTCCGTATCCTCAATGACAGGCTGATTCTAGCTCACTCTCGAGCGGTTGTGTGAGCACAGGGATCTGGTGCTCAGACACCAGAACCTTCACCCCGTGGTTGGACCTATCATTTCTATGGGCTGGCGTTCCCTTGTGTCCAGACATGTTGTGGTGTCAACAGATGCCTCTGCCACGGGCTGAGGTGCCATGTGCAATGGGCATGCTGTGTCAGGTTCCTGGACAGGACCCCAACTTCAGTGGCATGTCAGTTGCCTCAAGTTGCTAGCAGTACGGCTTGCTCTGCACCGCTTCAGGGCCCTGCTGAAGGACAAGCACGTTATGGTCCATACGGACAAAACTGCGACTGTAATGTACATCAACAGTCAGGACGGTCTAATTCCCACTGCCAGTTGTTTTACTCCCTGACCGAGGGCACCCTTTGCACGGACGCTCTTGCACACAGTTGGCCATTGGGCCTGCTCTAGTGTGCATTTGCCCCAGTGAGCCTTCTTGCACAGATGTTGTGCAAGATCAGGGAGGACGAGGAGCAGGTCCTCATGGTTGCGCCTTTTTGGCCTAGACGGACCTGGTTCCCCCAAACTTGTACTCCTTGCAACAGCCCCTCCCTGGCCAATTCCTCTGAGGAAAGACCTTCTTTCTCAGAGACGGGGCACCCTCTGACACCTGCGTCCTGATCTTTGGAACCAACATGAGGGTTCTGGACGGGCCACGGAAGGTTTAGGTACCTTGCCACCTCAGGTGGTGGCTACCATCACTTCAGCTAGAGCCTTGTCTACCAGACATGCCTATGGTGTTGGTGTTCTTCATGTAGTAAAGACCTCTGGAGATGCCTGATCGGGTCAGTGTTTTCCTTTCTTCAGGAAGCGTTGGAATGAAGGCTGTCTCCTTCCACCCTGAAGGTCTATTTGGCCACCATTTCGGCTCACCATGACCCTGCTGATGGTAAGTCTCTTGGGAAGCATGATCTGATCATCAGGTTTTTGAGAGGGGCCAGGAGGCTCAATCCACCTCACCCTCAGCAAGTTCCCTCTTGGGACCTTGCAGTGGTTCTATCGGCACTGGAGAGGGCTCCCTTTGAACCCTTGCATTTAGTAGAGATAAAGTTTCCATCACTGAAAACTGTTCTCCTGACGGCTTTGTCTTTGGTGAAGAGGGTCAGGGACCTGCAGGAATTTTCAGAATTTGGGCCAGCAAACTCTCAAGTCATCTTGAGATCCCGGCCTGGGTATGTGCCCAAAGTTCCCACCACTCCTTTTACAGATCAGGTGGCGAACTTAAAAGCGCTAACCCTGGAGGAGGCAGACCCAGCCCTGTTGCTGATCTGCCTAGTATGTGCGCTTCGCACTTACGTGGACAGAACTCAGTGCCTTAGGACCTCAGACCAGCTCTTTGTTTGTTACAGAGACCAGCAGAGGGGAAAGGCTGTCTCCAAGCAGAGGTTATCGCACTGGATAGCGGATGCTATTGTCCTGGCTTATTAAGCTCAGAACCTGCCATTCCCCCTAGGAGTGAGAGCTCACTCAATGAGGAGTGTAGCCTCATCCTGGGCGCTGGCACATGGCACCTTGCTTACAGACATCTGTAGAGCTGCAGTCTGGGCGACACCGTACACATTTGCAAGATTTTATAATCTCCGTGTAGAGCATGTGTCCTCCAAGGTACTCGCCCCTTCGGGCCAGTAAGGACCTGCTCGGTGTCAATCTGCTTGCTGCGACATTCCACTCCACAGACTGGATGCGTGTTCGCTGTTCCCCTCAGGTGAGTTCCTCAGTTCAGAACCCTCGGTTCCTCCAGCATTGTTAATGTCCAGCACTTGCGTGCATGCCCTATTGGTCAGCCCTGTGTGGGACTAGGTGCCTCCATGTGTTATGATTCCCCTTTCTGGGCAATCGCACGTGTCTATTCCACATTTAGTCTCTTCATAGCATGTGTCTTTCCTTTGGCAAGCACCTTGCCAGCTCTGTCGTTGAAACTTCCACCCTGATGGTTGGGTACCTCAGATATGTTACCCAGTGTATTCTGTGTCAGCTATAGGCCCTCACTCATGCTGGCCTCACTACAGGGTGCTATCACTCACATGGGTCACTGATAGACAGCCATGTGGCGTTTTTTTAAGTAAGTAAATAACTCCAGCAGCCAAGGCATATGGTTAATAAAATATTTTAATAATAAAATATTTTCTATAATAATATAATAATTTCGTAATTCACAATAAAATATTAATGAATGCATCTCTGATAATCCCAGGTTGCTATGGTCACACATGTTTTTTTATGCATTAAACTCATGGCCACGAGTAAAACATGCCGTTCCCTCAACAAAAGAAGTCATGGCCAATAGAAATGGATATTGTTCCCTCAACATAGCATCTCAAGTCTACGACATAAGGATGTTGTTACCACAACAAAACGATCTTGTGGCCACAACATAATATGGCATTCCCACGAGTTAATATGACGTTCCCACAAATTAATATCTTGTGGCCACTACATATTATTAGATTAGATTAGATTAGATTCAACTGTATTGTCATTATGCAGAATACAAGTACAGAGCTAATGAAATGCAGTTAGCTATATACAATATTGATCAGATTATATACAGAGTATAAATATGAATGCAATGTAGGGATTGTATGTACATTATGAACAGAGCAATGAAGGATTATATATACATTATGAATAGCAGGAACGTGAGAACAGTGGTAATAAGTACAGTTTACATTTATTCATTTAGCTGACGCTTTTATCCAAAGCGACTTACAATTGCTATATATGTCAGAGGTTGCACGCCTCTGGAGCAACTAGAGGTTAAGTGTCTTGCTCAGGGACACATTGGTGTCTCACAGTGGATTTGAACCTGGGTCTCCCACACCACAGACGTGTGTCTTATCCACTGCACAATGTAGTACCAGGGCGGAGGTGTTTAGGGATCAGGTGAGGTCATCTGAGATGTGGATGCCAAGGAACTTGAAATTTGACACACGCTCCATTACAGCTCCATTGATGTAAATGGGTGTGTGTGCATGATTCCTAGTCCGCCTGAAGTCCACAATAATCTCCTTTGTCTTCTGGGTGTTTAGTTCCAGGTTGTTGGTGGCACACCACACAGCCAGGTGCTGCACCTCATCCCTGTAGGCTGACTCATCGTCATCCTTGATCAGACCTACCACCGTGGTGTCATCTGCAAATTTGATTATGGTGTTGGAGCCATAAACAGGAACACAGTCATGGGTGAATAGGGAGTACAGGAGAGGGCTAAGTACGCAGCCTTGTGGCACTCCAGTGTTCAGGGTGATGATGGAGGAGGAGAGGTTATCTAACTTAACAGACTGAGGTCTGTTAGTCAGAAAATCTAGAATCCAGTTGCAGATGGGTGTGCTGATTCCAAGATGGCTGAGCTTGGAGATCAGCTTTGAGGGGATTACAGTATTAAATGCAGAACTGAAATCTATGAACAGCAATCTCACATGTGTGTTCTGACTTTCCAGGTGGGTGAGGGCAGAGTGAAGTGGCGTTAAAATGGCATCCTCTGTTGACCTATTGTTGCGATAGGCCAATTGGAATGGGTCTAATGTAGCAGGGAGACAGGATTTTAAGTGGGACCGTGTCGTATCCCAGGCACCGTACCATACAATAAAGTTTTATTTTTTTAATATGTAGCATAATTATCACTCAAATGTTCTTGTTTTAGGTTCCAGTGGAGTGAATGATACTCATGTGTTCATCAGTTCTGGTGAAAATGTCCTTCTGCCCTGTATTAATACTCTTCATGACTGTAATGCAACTGCATGGCTCTATAATAAAAGACTCAGAAATTCAGAAACAGTTGAACTGATTGCTTTAGGGATGAAGAAGAAAGACACAGAGAGTCATGAGAGACTGAGTCTGGGGTCTGACTGCTCTCTGAACATCAGCAAGATCACAAAAAAAGATTATGGATCTTACATCTGCAGGCAATATGTGAATGGAGAACAAGGAACTGATGCTCGTGTTTATCTGCATGTTCTTCATGGTAATTTTATGATTTTGTGGTCAATTTAAAAAGAGCAAATTCTTTTTTAATCTCTCATGATGATTGAAGAGTGTGTGATGTGTGTGTTATTCTGTGTTTCAGTCTCATCCTCACAGACTGAGATCAGTACAGGTCTCTCTGTCACTCTCTCCTGTCAGTTGTATTCAAATGATGGAGTCTCTTGTGGTGATTGGATCATTTATAAAAGGATTCAGCTTTTCTGGGTGAATCAGGCTGGTGTTAAACTGACAAGATCACACTCCAGATATCAGACATTATTCTCATCAGATCACTGTATCATCACTCTGAATACAACACTCCTGAATGAAGATCACAACAGAGAGTGGAGATGTGAAGTTACTGAGAGAGATCAAGTCAAGACCTCAGTCATATACACTGTCAAGGGTTCAGGTGAGAAAACAAGCTCTTTATTCGGTCTGTTAGATGTCATAACATAATACTAATGCAAATGTTATCTTGTGTGGTTAAAATGTGCTTGTCATAACCTAGAGTTGTCATAATTTAAGCTAAACTAATATTGATCTTTCACAGCTGAAGCTGGTTCAACAACATCAGTGATTCCAGTCCACAACACACACTCTCAGGATCCTTCAACTACAAACACACACACAACTAAAGGTACATCATCACTGTCTTCATCACACCAGTGCTTTACAGTGGCTCTCAGATACTGTTTTCTTCTTAAATCAGTCTCTACATATAATGAATTCCTCTCTGAAGACATTAAGAGATGGAGTACAGGGAATCACTAACTGTTCACTCTCAGTTAGAGAAATTTTTTATTTGCTGGTTTATTCTGAGCTCAAAAGAGTGTGAGAGACATTAACACACTGATGCTGTCAGACACTTTGATTTTGTGTGTACAGTGTGATTGTCAGGAGCTTACTAGCAAAATACTACAGTAAAAGTAAAGTTTGTGTTCATAGTCAAAGAACAAACTACAGCATTTTTAAATGTTTCCAAAAAAGTAGCTCAGTTCACACACACACACACACACACACACACACAAACATGCAAAACATCACACATTTCTTGCAACAGCAAACAATTATTTCAAAACTATTTTAAATATTCTAATATTTGTATTTTTTAGTCACTGCACACAAACATAAAGTAATTAGCCATACACACACACACACACACACACACACACACACACACATAGGTAAAACCGTGTGTTCTGCTTGTTCAGAGTGCAGTGGAGGAGTTTGTCACACACACACACACACTGAATCAACACTGAACTGACTTGAGATCTATAATGACACTGTTGACTTGTTAGAGCTGCTTTAAAACAAACTATATTGTATAGCGAACTTCAGAAATAAAGTTAACTTTCTGACTTGGCTTATATGATATTCAATTTGTGTGTACAGGTGCTGGTCATTTAATTAGAATATCATCAAAAAGTTGATTTATTTCACTAATTCCATTCAAAAAGTGAAACTTGTATATTATATTCGTTCATTACACACAGGCTGATATATTTCAAATGTTTATTTCTTTTAATTTGGATTTTTATAACTTAAAACTAAGGAAAATACCAAATTCAGTATCTCAGAAAATTAGAATATTGTGAAAAGGTTCAATATTGAAGACACCTGGTGCCTCACTCTAATCAGCTAATTAACTCAAAACATCTGCAAAGCCTTTAAATGGTCTCTCAGTCTAGTTCTGTAGGCTACACAATTATGGGGAAGACTGCTGACTTGACAGTAGTCCAAAAGAAGACCATTGACACCTTGCACAAGGAGGGCAAGACACAAAAGGTCATTGCAAAAGAGGCTGGCTGTTCACAGAGCTCTGTGTAATAGAGACGCGAAGGGAAGGAAAAGATGTGATATAAAAAAAAGTGGGGGAGATTCACAAAGAGTGGACTGCTGCTGGAGTCAGTGCTTCAAGAACCTCTACAGACAGATGTATGCAAGAAATGGGTTTCAGCTTTTGCATTCCTTGTGTTAAGCCTTGAACAACAGACAGCGTCAGAAGCGTCACGCTTCAAAAAGGACTGGACTGCTGCTGAGTGGTCCAAAGTTATGTTCTCTGATGAAAGTAAATACAATATAATACCCTGCAATCTGTTTCTGTTTGTGTTTTCTGTTACATACATAACTGAGACATTTTCATTTATTAATGTAGTTCACACAGTTCTGGTACATTTTTATTTATTTTTTTTGATGCTAAGCTTAAGTATTAAGATGTTTTGTTTCTATGTTCCTTATGGTTGAACTAAACTAACAGACATGATCACAGATCCAGGAGAAACTGAAATGCGTAGTTCTGCTGGATCATTATTCAGAGGTACCACAGTTCATTAATGTTGAAACAGTCAATCTGCAGTGCTTTGTCAAGAACTGATCATCATTTGATATATTTGATTTCATTCACAAAGTCTTGATTCTGTTCATCTCTCTCTTTCCTGCAGTGATTTTGATCATTCTTAAGACTGCAGTGTTTGCTGCTCCTACTGTGATCCTTCTTCAGATCATCTGTGGAAGGAGAGTCGGTGAGTTTTTCAGATGATTCACATTTATCTGGAGCAATCTGCAGTCATGGGAGCTCAGTAAATTATTTTGTGTTTAATTATTTTGCAGAGAGGAAGGACTCGCAGCACCCAGAGGAAATATAGATTAATACAATATTAGTATAAAGTACTCCACAAATAACAGCCCAGATTACAGCAAGATGTATCTTCATTTCAAAGAATTTATGGATATTTGAATACAGTTTTGAAGGATCATTTCCAGTGCTCCATGCTGAACCGAATACATAAAATATAATAACAAATCCGTACTTATGAAAATTATATGAATGATTGTCTTTCCACCTACATCACGTTGCAACATGTCATGTCATGCACGCATAAATATAAATTCACAATTTGGTCTTCATATATTTGCTGAATACTTATATTATTTTTCTCAGTCTGAAAGTGTAAAAGTAGGGTATTTACAAACCCGATTCCGAAGAAAAGTTGGGACACTGTACAAATTCTGAATAAAAACAGAATGCAATGATGTGGAATTTCAAATTTCAATATTTTAATCAGAATACAACATAGATGACATCAAATGTTTAAACTGATAAAATACATAATTTTAAGGGGAAAATAAGTTGATTTTAAATGTCATGGCATCGACACATCTCAAAAAAGTTTGGACAAGGCCATGTTTCCCACTGTGTGGCATCCCCTCTTCTTTTTATAACAGTCTGCAAATGTCTGGGGACTGGGGAGACAAGTTGCTCATGTTCAGGAATAGGAATGTTGTCCCATTCTTATCTAATACAGGCTTCTAGTTGCTCAACTGTCTTAGGACTTCTTTGTCACATCTTCCTCTTTATGATGTGCCAAATGTTTTCTATGGGTGAAAGATCTGGACTGCAGGCTGGCCATTTCAGTACCCGGATCCTTCTTCTACACAGCCATGATGTTGTAATTAATGCAGTATGTGTGTCATGATGGAAAATGCAAGGTCTTCCCTGAAAGAGACGACGTCTGGATGGGAGCATATGTTGTTCTAGAACTTGGATATACCTTTCAGCATTGATGGTGCCTTTCCAGATGTGTAAGCTGACCATGCCACACACACTCATGCAACCCCATACCATCAGAGATGCAGGTTTCTTTACTGAGCGCTGATAACAACTTGGGGTGTCCTTGTACTCTTTAGTCCAGATGACATGGCGTCCCAGTTTTCCAAAAAGAACTTCAAATTTTGATTCCTTTGACCACAGAACAGTTTTCCACTTTGCAACAGTCCATTTTAAATGAGCCTTGGCCCAGAGAAAACACCTGCACTTCTGGATCAAGTTTAGATATGGCTTATTTTTTGACATATGGAGTTTTTGTTCACTAACAATGTTTTCTGGAAGTATTCCTGAGCCCATGTTGTGATCTCCATTACAGTATCATTCCTGTATGTGATGCAGTGCCTAAGGGCCCGAAGATTACAGGCATCCAGTATGGTTTTCCAGCCTTGACCCTTACACACAGAGATTGTTCAAGATTATCTGAATCTTTGGATGATATTATGCAATGTAGATGATGATAACTTCAAACTCTTTTAATGTTTCTCTGACAATCTCCTTTCTGATATTGCTCCAATATTTTTCGCCGCAGCATTGGGGGAATTGGTGATCCTCTGCCCATCTTGACTTCTGAGAGACACTGCCACTCTGAGAGGCTCTTTTTATACCCAATCATGTTGACAACTGACCTAATAAGTTGCAAAGTTGTCCTCCAGCTGTTCCTTACATGTATATTTAACTTTTCTGGCCTCTTATTGCTACCTGTCCCAACTTTTTTTGGAATGTGTAGCTCTCATGAAATCCAAAATGAGCCAATATTTGGCATGACATTTCAAAATGTCACACTTTCAACATTTGATATGTTATTTATGTTCTATTGAGAATTAAATATAAATTTATGAGATTTGTAAATTATTCCATTCCTTTTTTACTCACAATATGTACAGTGTCCCAACTTTTTTGGAATCGGGTTTGTACATATGTAACATATATCTTGGTTGGATAACTTTAGGTATAATAAGTGTTTTTTTTTTGTTTTTTTTTTTTGTTTTTGTTTTTTTGTTTGTTTGTTTTTTGTTTTTACTGCAAAATTCTAAATCTATAACAAAACAGCAGCTGCAAGTCCATGTTTTTCTGCCTGGATTCCAGTTTCTGTGAATTGCAGAGATCCTTTTACTTGTAGCTGTGAGCAATGTATAAATTGTGCAGTTTCTTGTCTAGTTATATAGTGAATCACAAAACAGGTCTTTCCCATTTCAGATGTTTATAGTGTTTTCACAGAATTCCAGCTGAACTCTAGTGCTGTCACTCATGCAGTGTCTCAATCAGCTCTCTATCTAGTAAGTGTTTGAGTCTGATGCTTCTTGCACAAGCATATTGTAGAACGTCAGCGTTGGCATTCATTATAGTTGTATATATTGTTGTTTAGCTGATAGCGACGTTACGGTGCCAGGTCCTGGTCTAGTTCTTAGTTCATTTATTTTCTTAATCTAGTCTCGTTCTGTTTCCTGATTTCCTGGTTTCTGATTCTTGCCGGTTTTTCCTGGATTTACCCATTTGCCTTGCCATTTCGGACTGTGTTTGCTCTTTGCTCGGACTATTGCTCATGTTCATGGATTACCCCTTTTGTCAAGCCCACTGGATGTTGTTTGCCGATCGAAGACCCATGCTTGCCCTAGGACTAGTCTTGTGTTTTGCCCGTGCCATACCTGTTTGCTACTGTTTCGACCCTGCCTGTGTTAAGACGTTGTTTATTAATAAATGATGGCAGATGGATCCGCTCACCTCACATCTCTGTTAGATTATACAACACTCCATTCTGTCAGCATTGTAATGCGGCAGTAATGTATAGAGACATCGGCTTGTAACTATACTCTAATTACTATTTTGAAAATTATAACGTGTTAGATACTATATTATTAAAAAAGTAAACAAATTACAGTAATGCGTTACTAAGTAATGCGTTACTGCCCAACACTGGTCACACTAGCTGTAAACACAAGCATACAAACATCATGTACATTAATCAAATATGTTAATGAGTCAAAAAAATAAAAATAAAAGTTACACTTTGCTCCTTCGTGGTCAAAAATAGCCAAGTAAACATAAATTCTAAGGATTCCAAAATCCTCTCTATATATTTAAATAAGGAGCTATAGTGGTTCTGACGTTACATGTTTATTACTTGTTTCCAAAGCGCAATATTTTCACTTCACATTATAGACTTTAAAGTAGGGCTTTTAATTTAAGTGATAAATTTGGTAAAATTAATATAATGCCCCTCCCCAGACATAGGCAGTTGATTGATGATGAACATGACACAGTGCAACATCTCACTGCATGATGAAGCTTAAAGAATATAGAGTGCTTATGGAGTGCAGAAGTGATATATTTTATTCAACAGTTAATATTATGTACAACTTTTGTATATGTAATATACAAATACAACTGCAACATCTAACTCCAACTTCAGAAGTGTGCCCAAACTCCTCTTAATCAACCTTTCTGTCATTCCTTTCTCCCTCTTTCTCTTTTCCTAAAGACTGATTGAACCATTTTTTTTTTATTATTATATTTGTCATTTATAATCTATCTTTTTAAAAATGTACTATTCTCGAAAGGCTATATTTTTAAATTTATATCAGCAAACATTAATAAAGTTTATCATGCTTCTGTCCTCAATGACTCAGGATGATTTCATAGAGTGAACAAATATTTTGTTTGTGTATTGGGTAAAAAGTCTTTGAAGTGAAGTTAAGTGATATGTGGCGAAGTATGGTGACCAATACTCTGAATTTGTGCTCTGCATGTGCACACACACCACACAAGAACACACACAAGTCCAACTCTCTAACCATTAGGTTATGACTGGCCCTTTGTGTAGACATACAGAAACAGGAGCATCAAAATTTTAAGTAAAGTTTAAGTAAAATTATTTTTGTTGTTGTTGTTGTTGTTGTTTTTAAGCCAAACACCCCTGGGGCCTGTACCATGAAGCAGGATTGGCTGGCTAACCAGGCAAGTTTTGGCTTTTAGCAGCATTCATTGCCATGACAATTTAACACTCCATGGCTAACCCTAATAAATAATTAATTGACTGGGTTTAATGATAATGACTTATATTTAATAATTATATGATTTATACACAAGCAATTTTAGCTTAACAGTTATTATAAATCATTTATTTTAAATAAATGTTAATATATACAGATTGTATGTAATATAAATAAGCTCAATAGAATCAATAGATAACCCCATCTTCACACAGATCTTCAACAGATCGCTGGAGCTGTGTGAAGTCCCTTTATGCTTCAAATGCTCCACCATCATCCCCATCCCAAAGAAACCCTAAATTACAGGACTAAATGACTACAGGCCTGTGGCTTTATCGTCTGTATTAATGAAGTAATTTGAAAAACTAGTGCTGGCCCACCTGAAGGACATCACTGGGCCCTTGCTGGATCCTCTTCAGTTTGCCTACAGAGCAAACAGGTCTGTGGACGATGCAGTAAACATTGGACTGCATTATGTTCTGCAACACCTAGACAGACCGGGGACTTATGTGAGGATCCTGTTTGTGGACTTCAGCTCGGCCTTCAACACGATCATCCCAAACCTCCTCCTGCCCAAACTAAATCAGCTCTCCGTGCCCACCTCCATCTGTCAGTGGACCAACAGCTTCCTGACAGACAGGCAGCAGCTAGTGAGGCTGGGAAAATACACATCCATCACCCGTACAATCAGCACCGGAGCTCCCCAGGGCTGTGTTCTCTCCCCACTGCTCTTCTCCCTGTACACCAACGATTGCACATCTAAGGACCCCTCTGTCAAGCTCCTGAAGTTTGCAGACGACACCACACTCATCGGCCTCATTCAGGACGGTGACGAGTCTGCTTACAGACAGGAGGTAAAAGAGCTGGCTGTCTGGTGCAGTCTCAACAACCTGGAGCTTAACACGCTCAAAACAGTGGAGATGATCGTGGACTTCAGGAGAAACCCCTCTGCACTCCCCCCACTCACCATCATGAACAGCACTGTGACTGCAGTGGAGTCATTCAGGTTCCTGGGAACCACCATCTCTCAGGACCTGAAGTGGGACATTCACATTGACTCCATTGTGAAAAAGGCCCAGCAAAGGTTGTACTTTCTCCGCCAGCTGAGGAAGTTAAACCTGCCACAGGAGCTGCTGAAACAGTTCTACTCCACCATCATTGAATCCATCCTCTGCACTTCAGTAACTGTCTGGTTCAGCTCAGCTTCTAAATCTGACCTCAGAAGACTACAGAGAGTAGTCCGGACTGCTGAGCGAATCATCGGTTCAGAACTGTACTTATCCAGAGTGAGAAAAAGGGCTGTCAAAATCACTCTGGACCCCTCACATCCAGCACACTCCCTCTTTGAACTGTTGCCATCTGGTCGACGCTACAGAGCACTGAGCACTAGAACGACCAGACACAGGACCAGTTTCTTCCCTCAGGCAATCCATCTTATGAACAGCTGATAATAACTGTGGAACACACTGCACTCTTTATACACTTATACACTTATTTATAGAACACACATACTTAGTCTACTCTTAATATTTGCATATAATATACCTGTACATACAAACTGTATATTGTAATATACCTGCAGAGACAATTGTCAATTTATATATTGTTATTCCTTATTAATTTGGTCAAATTAATTAAAGGCCTGGGGCCTTTTGCATTAACTGCTTAGACTAGTCTTAAAAAGTTAGCCATCTATTTTTTTTTCTTGGAGAGAATTAAACGGCAGTCAAGCTAGCTGCTAAATATTTATACACCATACGAAATGGATTAATTCTATATTCAACTGTTTTATCTGATATTCTTAGTTGTATATAATAATAACTATTATTGATATTAGAATAATTATATATTGTATAATATTAATATTATATATTAACTATATATATTGTATTATATTGAGTTATTTTTCTCTCATTTATTGTCTCCTTTTACTTTGATGATGTAATATTTAATATTTTTTCTGTATTTAAATGCTTTGGCAATACTGTAACTCAATAAAGCAACTTGAACTTGATACAACAGTAAAACAGTTACCATGGTAAAAAAAAATATGGCGACTGTTGTGGTCACCGGGCATTTCACATTCGTTGCGAATATCAAACATTTGTAAAGTAAATTTCCAACTGCACTCACTTTCGTATTAATTGCAGAGAATCAGAACCTTAAAAATCAAACCATAAAATAAAATAGTTTACACACCTGGACAAGAACATTCAGTGAACTGTTGGGTCACTCCTCTTTTTGTGAGTGGTAACGATGGTAACGACAGTCAAATGTATTTTCATGATGATACACCCGAAAAACGAGACTGTCACAATAAGGGCGCTTGATTTTAAAACTTAATAATAGTTTGTAATACACTGCTTGCACAAACTTATGTGGTCGTTTTTAAGACGAGGACAGTCTCGAAAA
The DNA here is from genome assembly GCA_024542945.1 of allo-octoploid hybrid of Carassius auratus x Cyprinus carpio. Classification (NCBI taxonomy): domain Eukaryota; kingdom Metazoa; phylum Chordata; class Actinopteri; order Cypriniformes; species allo-octoploid hybrid of Carassius auratus x Cyprinus carpio. Next base: position 27,191,108 of record CM044999.1, on the reverse strand, counting down.
AAAAAAAAAAGACCTAAGACAGTTAAGCAGCTAGAAGCCTGTATTAGACAAGAATGGAACATCATTCCCATTCCTAAACTTGAGCAACTTTCTCCTCAGTCCACAGATGTTTGCAGATTGTTATAAAAAGAAGAGGGGATGCCACACAGGGGTAAACATGGCCTTGTCCCAACTTTTTTGAGGTGTGTTGATGCCATGAAATTTAAAATCAACTTATTTTTCCCTTAAAATGAGACATTTTCTCAGTTTAAACATTTGATATGTCATCTATGTTGTATTCTGAATAAAATATTGAAATTTGAAAAAACTTCCACAACACTGCATTTTGTTTTTATTCACAATCTGTACAGTGTCCCAACTTTTTTGGAATCAGGTTTGTACAAATAACAAATTAGAACCACCCACAGTATCAGTATTAGTTAGTTAAGCCGCGTTTCCACCGCAGGAACTTTACCCAGGAACTAGGGACTTGGTCCGGTACTTGGTGTGTTTCCACCGCAGGAACCAGGAACTAAATAAAAGTTCCGGGTAAAAAAATGCCCCCCAGAAAGTCCCTGCTGGCGAGGTGGTACTTTTTTAAAGTTCAGGAACTTTCGGGGGCGGGACTTTGGCGCTAAACATGCTGATTGGTTGAGTTCACGCAGCATTGGTTGAGTTCAACCACCATTTATTCGGATCAACATTTTCAAAATATTACTGTTATTGTGTCATGAAATGTAATTTTAAAAGTATTTCAGGCGAGAATGTAGTTGTTTAAAACTCAAATCTGTTGTTTATTTATAAAGACAGCGCCTATTTAAAAATGTGTTTCGCCGATCTCTGAGACGGTGAGCTCCACGCAATCAGCGGGAGCTCAGTCCTCATGTATCCGCCGACAAAGCAGCCTCTCCTGGGATAGACCTTCTGTGCCGCTGGCTCTGATGTGTCTTTAGTGGTTAAACATAAAATATAATTCAGCTGCGGGGTAAATCTAACAGGTTTTCTTTGGTCTGTATTCAATTTATCTATATGTTAAAATGAAAATAAAAAGGCAAGTCTATATAATATTTATTTCATTGTAGTGGCTGTGTACGTTACACTTATCCCTGAACTAAGTACGTTTCTGCAGCTGTTATTATGTTTAAATGAAAATGAAAGGAGGCAGTGGTATTTTATATCCTATTTTGTGTTATTGTAAATATACTGAGGGGAAATTGCTGTAGCCAAAGCGATCTGAGTTCACGCAGCATTGGTTGAGTTCAAACACCATTTATTTGGATAATTTTCAAATATTACTGTTGTGTCATAAAATGTCATTTTAAAAGTATTTCAGGCGAGAATGTAGTTAAAACTCAAATCTGTGGTTTATTTATAAAGACAACGCCTATTTAAAAATGTGTTTCGCCGATCTCTGCGACGGTGAGCTCCACTCGATCAGCGGGAGCTCAGTCCTCATGTATCCGCCGAGAAGCAGCCTCTCCTGGGATAGACCTTCTGATATGTGCCGCTGGCTCTGATGTGTCTTTAGTGGTTAAACATAACATATAATTCAGCTGCGGGGTAAATCTAACAGGTTTTCTTTGGTCTGTATTCAATTTATCTATATGTTAAAATGAAAATAAAAAAGGCGAATTTATATAATATTTCGTTTCATTGTAATGGCTGTATACACATTTCCCTGAACTAAGTACATTTCTGCAGCTGTTATTATGCTTAAATGAAAACGAAAGGAGGCAGTGGTATTTGATATCATATTTCGTTTTATTGTAAATATACAGTAAGGAAAATTGCAGTAGCCAAGGCGAGCTGACTGAAGTTATCAAGTACGCTTCTGTTTAGATTCACCGGACTTGTGTCGTCGCGGACATCACACTCCCCAGAGGAATGCACAAAGTCTGAACCAACTACCGAGGATGCACGTCCAAAATCAGCGTACTTTTTTTTTTTTTTTTTTTTTTTTTTTTTTTTTTTTTTAAATCCGCGGTAATTTGTATTGAGAAACGCGCGCAGACCTACGTCACCAGTCTATTTGCCTAATCTACCCGGTACTTTACACCGCGGTGGAAACACCGAAAGCAACAGGTCTGGGGGGAAAAAAGTTCCTGGGAAAAAAAGTTCCTGGTACAAATGTTCCGGGTAATTTCGGTGGAAACGCGGCATTAGTCGTGCCTCAACAAGTAAAGTCATAACATAATGATACCTTTAGCTAATGATTCATTAAAGCAGACAACAGGAAGTTGAAATGCATGCTTCAACCCATTGTGGTAATTTAATTTACTTCATTAGTTAATATAACATGTTATAAATATTTTATTAGGGAATTCATTATTATATTAGGGAATTAATACTTTTAACTAATTTAACTAATACCAATTTATGGATTACTTAATATAAATCATATAGAATGTTCATGTGTTGCTGATCCAGTAATTATTAGTAAATGGTTTAGTAATTCATTAGTTATGAACTCATTATTTACTGCGCATTAGTTAAATATAAATTAATGCATAATAGTGCCATGGTTTGCAAACTGTTACCAACGTGTCTGTCTGCCAGTACTCTCCATAACTTTGTGCATTTTGAGTTATTTTTCTTAAAATTTGCTTTAAAATTCAACAAGTATTTGAAATAAAAGTCCATCTGCTGCTGACTTGAGCTTAAGGCGGTGGTGAATGTCTATTTGTGAAGCTCTTGTTCTTGTAAAGTTTATCCTGATCTTCATATTCTGTTCATCTGATGGCAGCGTAAGTCACTGTGTCATCATTAGAAACTAATTACTAGTTTGTGTTTCTGTTCCTGTCAAAATTTAGTTTGTCTCCGGTTTTCGTTTTCGTTCCTTGAACCGGTTCAGAGGATATATATATATATATATATATATATATATATATATATATACACACACACACACACACACACACACACACACACAATTGCATAAGAAATGAAAAGAAAATAGAATACAACAAGATTAGAAAGGTAGATAGATTTTTTTTTTAAAAGAATAGAATTACAATAGTGGCTGTTAACGTTAGATGGTCATATAAAGATGGAAGAGATGTGTTTTAAGCCGATTCTTGAAGATGGCTAAGGACTCAGCTGCTCGGATTGAGTTGGGCAGGTCATTCCACCAGGAGGGAACATTTAATTTAAAAGTCTGTAAAAGTGACTGTGTTTCTTTGGGATGACACAATCAAGCGACATTCACTTGCAGAACACAAGCTTCTAGAGGGCACATAAGACTGAAGTAATGAATTTTGGTAAATGTGTCAGGATCCTACCCTGACAGTCTTGTTTGTTCTGTCTTTGTTCAATGTGTCTTTGTTTATTTTGTGTCTGAGCACATGGTTGTGTCTCTTGTGTCTGCCACATGCTCCTCTTGCCCCCCTTGTTTCCCTGGGTCACGCCCACTTGTTTAGTCCTCATTAGTCAGAGTTTTGGCATCTGTTCCTCATGTCGCTGTGTGCTTCTTACTGTGCTCTCTTTCCTCTTGTAGCTGCTGGTTCATTTTGGCTGTATGTTTGCCTAACGTGTGGTTTGCAGTTTCGAGTTTTTCTAGTCAAATCTAGTTTTGAGTCCAGCTACTTGTTTCTTCAAGAGTTATTTTTTCCCTAGGTCTTCTCTTTTATTTCCTTTTTAGTTTAAGTTTATTTTCACCTATTATCCAAGAGTTATTGTTTATTGTTTATTGTTAATTTGGATCCCCATTAGCTTCCACAAAGTGGTTGCTAATCTTCCTGGGGTCCAGTTATCCTTCTAGTCTTTTGTTAGATTCTAGTCTCTAGTCAAGTTTAGTTTTTTTTCCCTTAGCTTTTACCCGTATGGGCCTAACCTTTTTATTTGACCTGTTTTTCCCTAGTTTTTTTTTTCTTAGTTCTTATTTATTTACATTTTTTCCCGTTTTTTTTTTTTTTTTTTTTTTTGGGAAGGAGTTTCTTGTTCCCTGTATTGTTTGTGTTGTCTAGTTGTTTTGTCCTGTCTTTGTCTGTGTTCGGCCCCTCCAGCCCTGCCTGGTCGTCTGTGGTTCCCTGACTGCTGGTTCCCTCACCCTTGCAGCTGTATTAGTTATGGGCAAGTGATCTTCAAGCTGCAGTTATCTGCCCCTTTGTGTCTCGCCTGGTCACCTACCTTCTGTCTGGTCTCGCCAACTACTCAGCAGTGGTCCTAGCTGCTGCCTCCTTATGATGGTTCCAGTGGTCACCCTCAGCTATCCCGTCATTACCCCAGTTTCCACTCCTGTTGGACTTTCATTGGACATGCCCTTATGTGCCCTGTTTTTGTCAATAAACCCTTGTACTTTGTTATTCTGCATTTGGGTCTTTCCTTCCAGTGCTTGACAAAATGGGTGCAGAGCCAGTGTTAGTTTGGTAAGCAAACATCAGTGCCTTGAATTTTATGCGAGCAGCTATTGGTAGCCAGTGCAAATTGATAAACCGAGGTGTGACGTGTATTATTTTTGGCGCATTAAAAATTAATCTTGCTGCTGCGTTCTGGATTAATTGTAAATATTTGATAGAACTGGCTGGAAGACCTGCCAAGAGGGCAATATTCCAGCCTGGCCAGAAAAAGAGCTTGAACAAGGAGTTGTGCAGCATGTTACGAAAGAAAGGGCTTGATCTTCTTGATGTTGAAAAAAGCAAATCTGCTAGATTGGACAGTTTTAGCAATGTGATCTGAGAAAGTCAGCTGATCATCAATCATAATTCCAAGGCTTCTAGCTGTTTTTGAAGGAGTTATGGTTGACGTGCCTAACTTGATGGTGAAATTGTGATGAAACGATGGGTTTGCTGGAATCACAAGCAGTTCTGTCTTGGCAAGGTTGAGTTGAAGGTGATGGCCCATCATCCAGGAAGAAATGTCTGTTAAACAAGATGCGAGTAGCTACCGTCGGATCATCAGGATGGAATGAGAGGTAGAGTTGAGAGTCATCAGAATAGCAGTGGTATGAACAGCCATGTTTCTGAATGACAGAACCTAATGATGCCATGTAGACAGAGAAGAGAAGTGGTCCAAGAACTGAGCCCTGAGGCACCCCAGTAGTTAGATGTTGTGACTTGGACATCTCACCTCTCCAAGATACTTTGAAGGACCTATCTGATAGGTAAGACTCAAACCATTGAAGTGTGGTTCCCGAGATGCCCTTTGCCAGTAGGGTTGATAGGAGGATCTGATGGTTAACCGTGTCAGACAGATCCGCAGGATAAGTACTGAAGATTTGGATTCCGTTCTTGTCAGTCCTTGGGCTTCAACGACTGAGAGCAAGGCAGTCTCAGTTCAATGTCCACTTCTGAAGCCAGACTGGTTGCTGTCAAGGAGGTTGTTCTGTGTGAGAAATGCACAGACTTGGTTGAACACAGCTTGTTCAAGTGTTTTTGCAATGAAAGGAAGAAGGGAAACTGGTCTGTAGCTCTCTAAAAGAGATGGGTTGAGGGTGGGTTTCTTAACCCTCTGGAGTCTAAGCGTATTTTTGGGGCCTGGAGAAGTTTTGTCATGCCCTGATATTTGTGCTTTTTTCAGTTTCTTATAAATATCTAAATGGGTAAAGTCTAGTATCACTGTAATCAGCACAAACTGGGCTATAATAATATGTGAAATGCATGCATGTACATGATTGTATTTTTGAGAAAAAAAATGTTATGCATGGTTAGTGAAAAACTAAAAATGTTAAGTCACTTGAATAAGGCAATAAAGCACATACATAACATTGATTGCCGGAAAAGTTGAGAACTGGAGCTTGTAGCCTAGAATTTTTCTTTCTGAATGATGTGAAAATCATCTATTTTACTCATTCACAGAAAACAATATATTGATTTAAATTTTCTAAGACACTTTTTGTTGGTAAAAGTCATATGCGAGTAGGCGTCAACTATCATGAATATCATTGTGATTTACACCTGAGAAGACAAAGGCCTGCATAATGAGCTGCATAATGAGCCTCTCATTCAACTGTGCCACTGTGAGGGAGGGCTTACAAGAAAGAATGTGAGAACAAAATAAAAGTATATAATTTTATGTTTGTAGTTTATTAAGAATATATTTAATTATCCCACAACATAATTTAATATCCACTTGGGGGAGCAGTTAAACAGTTTATTAGGGACAATCAAAGCTTACTTTCAAACAATTTTTTTGGCATCCTTCAGTCACACAATCCTTCAGAAATCCTTTTAACAATCTTATTTTCTACCAAATAAACCCCATTTATTATCATCATCATCATTATTATTATTATTAATGTTGAAAAGAGCTGAGAATATTTTTCAGGTTTTTTTAGGGGGAATAAATCGAAAGAACTGCATTGTTTTTACATTTGTTAGAGTTATCTCTATTTGTCACATTTATATTATTTACATCAAGCTTTTGAATGGTATAGTATTGTATATTGTTATTGAAACTTCATAATGTTTCACTTGATTATATATTTAGTGAGGAATTATAGTTTGGAAAAAGTATTTGGAAAAAGTCTGACTAGTAAAATGTTTACACTTTATGTGAAAACTAGTACAAATAAATAAAAAGAGACTTACTCATGTTTATGATCCCTGTTGAATAAAGTGCTTCATTCTTTTTTCTGAGGAAATCCATTTCTCAAATCCTCAACCACATCACATCTTTTTGGGGTGAATTATGTCTTATTCCTCTCATCGCGAAGCAAACAATAAAATAAAATAAAAACTTGAAGAACAGTCTCTCTGCTTTTTCTTCTGTGTGGGCGTATTCAAGCCGCGCGCTTCAGTTTGAATCTGAATAGCGCGTTCAGCGCGGGGGCGTGGTCACATTAAATATAATGAAGGGAGATATGAAAAACAGACATTGCGTTGTTTTCATATGGATTACTTTATCTCAGAATATTTGTTTTCGGCAGCACTTGTTTAGTTTAAAAGTAGACATTTCAGGCTTTCTATAGATATCTCTCTCATGTCTCTTCCTTGAGTATTCACGGAGTTACAGTTCATTTTAATGACGTGTTTGTACATGACAATCAGCGGAGACAAAGACTGCAGACAGCGCACTTTGTTTGTTATCTTTAATTTATAAGTGCACAAAGGCTCTTTGTTATTATGTCTGTATCTAAAAAAACTAGACCCTTTACAGATTCGATTGATGTATTGCTCTTTTGTACGATTAAAACTGAGAGTGTAATTTAAGTTCTCTTCGGGGTTATCAGGAGAAAATGACTCAAAACGCATATATGCGTTAATCGACTTGAAACACCAATGTGGAGGGATGCTAATGATGTGAGTGAGTATAGGTACAACAGATGGAGAAATGGCTTGAAGGAGATGAGATGGAATAGGATCAAGTGAGCAAGTAATAGGGTGATTAGAAAGGATGAATTTTGAGACTTCTGTCTCAGAGAGTGAAGATAAGGATGTAAATGAGTATATGTTTGCTGGTGATAGGAGCTTGACTGATGTTTTTTATTTTATTCATGAAAACATGGCAAAGTCGTCAGCTATTAGAGATAAAGCAGGAGGGGGAGGAGGAGAAGTGAGGAACATTTTTTTAAAAAGCATGCAAGAGTTGAATTGTTAATTTTGTTATGGTAGTATGTCCTTTTAGCAGTGGAGACATTAGTAGAGAATGAAGAGAGGAGTGACTGATACACATTAAGGTCAGTAGTATTTTTGTATTCGCGCCACACCCTTTCAGCAGCTCTAGGCTTGGAACGGTGTTCGCGTAGAACATCAGATAACCAAGGGGCAGAAGGGGTGTTAAGGGGCTGGCCTGGAAGTTAAGGGACAAACAGTGTCTAAACAAGATGTAAGAGTGGAGCAGAAAGTATCAGTAGCACTGTTAGCATCCAAAGATGCAAACAGTTTAGGGGAAGGAAGCGAAGATGAATCCATTGCAGATAGCCAGGAGGGTGGGAGTGAGCGTAGGTTCTTTCTAAAGGGGCAAGTGATGTGGAGGGGAGCATGTTGAGGTTTGTAATGGTGGTGGGCCCAAGAGAACAATTTGCAGTTAACTTTGATAAATAATTTAATTCAACTTGTTTGGGTGCCAGACAGGTATAGGCCTGCCAAAACAAAAACCAAGGATAGCCTAAAATAGCCACTTGTTACATTCAATAAACTCAAATTATTCAGTTTTTTTTCCCCCAATCATAACTTGTAATTACCAGCAATCGATTTACTCCACACACTGCCAAAGAAAGTCACCACTAGTTTTATTACCACCAAACAATAAAAGGGAAAAAATGAAAATAAAAATCACAGCCACAATAAAACAAAATAAAAGAAAAACAGAATTATAGAAAATTTGAACAATTTCAGATTAGTCAAATGTTCAATTTCACTTATTTTCTCTTTGTTCCAAGCATATATTTTTAACACATAATATGTCATTTATGTCCCAGTTCGTGGTAACAGGGTTTTCAGCAGTAATTCACATTCACATTTTAAATCCCAATTTGTTCATATAAGTAACACACTGAATAAGCAGTTCGTAGGAGTAAGAGGAACAAACAAAATCAACAAAACCATGTATATCAATCAGGCTCAATAACAGAGTCAAAACTAAATAAAATAAACATGTAAGTGTGTGTGGGACTGATTGCGCATGTGGGACTGAGAGAATGGCTTTTGCGTCACTGACCCAAGTGTAGCAGTTCACAAGGACGCTGAAGAGAGCAGTCGGGGCGGCAAGATGGCGCTTAGTGAAGACGTGCTTTAATTAGCTCTGCTTTGCCAACTTTTATTTTGATCGTGAAAAAGTAGGGTTTTTTTCATTATAAAGACCCAGTTTTCTATCGTTCTTCTCAGGTTAGTTGTTTATATAATACTTGGTTGACTTGTGGTGGAAAAATGTCTGTAAAGCAAAAAAGAAGAGGATTGAATACAGGTGCTAACTCCCTTGGTTCTTCCAATGTCTTAATGGACGCTTGTCATGATTATGTCGAACAGCTGATTACTGTCAATGATGAAGACTTCTCTCAATTACCAGTTACCCCTAGGGAATCCCCTGCTCCAAAAAGAGAAAGAAGAAAAGAAATCACTATGGATGGTGACAATATCATCACCACGCTTTCCCAGCTCATTAACGATCGGGCAGATGGAATTGAAAAAAAATTGGGTGCTAGATTGGACGAATTGGAGAAAAAAATTGAATCAAGCTGCGCTGAAGTTGTCATGCTTAAAGAAAACGTGTCCTGCATGGAACAAAAGTTACAGAAGTGTACTACTTCAGTCGATCAGATCGAAAACCGTGTGTACGAATTGGAAGCGTAGGCGATGGAACCTCAAATTATATGGAGTTCGCGAGACCAAGGCAGAAGACGTCCGGAGGGAAGTTATAAAGATCTGCCAAGCTTTGTTACCGGAGGAGAAATCTAGGCTTGTGGATGGCATTGAGGCAGTACATCGCCTGGGTCCCAAGAGAAAAGAGCAGAAGGATTCCAGAGTGATCATCATGAAATTCATCTCTCGTGCACTTCGTGACGCAGTTTGGAAAGCAGCCAAAAAATCATCATTTTTGCAAGCGAACAAGCTTCGATTCACCGAAGACCTGTGTAAAACTGATCACGAAAAGAGACAGCTGTTATGGCCCGTGATTGATAGCGCACGCAAGGCTGGTAAGAAAGCGTACTTTGTGGGTGTTTCCCCCTTCTGTGGAAATGTCTGACTGATTTGGAAGATGGATTAATGAATCCATGACTGTTTGTTTTGAAATTCGCTTTTTGTAAGTATTGATTTTCGGGTTTTCTGTATTGTTTTACTTTTTCACTGTTTATTATTGTCTGTTGGCTAAGTAGCATGGAATATTGTTCAGTTGACTGAAGCAGCTTTTGTTCAAGGTTGGTTGTTGACATGTCATTATCCTTTGTTTCTTCAAATGCCAGAGGGTTGAGATGCAGTATTAAACGCAAGGCGTTATTTTTGTTTACTAAAACCCTTAAAACCAATTTTGTCTTTTTCCAGGAATCACTTTCTACCATTCAGGATGTAAACTTTTGGCGATCACAATGGGGCAATAATCTTTGGGCTTCACATGGTTCAGAACATTCAGCAGGTGTTTGTATCTTTCAAAATAATTTTTCTGGTAGCATCTTACACAGTGATTATGATCATACTGGACATTATCTTCTCTTAGTGATTGGATTCAACTCCCAGTGTTCCAATATTATTTTTCTGAACTTTTATGGTTATAATTCAAAATCTGATAATGAAGTCTTACTAGATTGTGTTGAAGAACGGTTACTGTTTTGGCTAGATAAATATCCTGATTCCTTAATAGTTATGGGAGGTGATTTTAATACTGTTCTTAACAACTCACTTGATCGATGGCCTCCTCGCTCTTCTACCTCAGGAAATTATTTAAAAGATTTTATGGAATGCTTTGATTTGGTGGATATATGGAGGGAAATATTTCCTTCAAAAATATCATATACATGGCAAAATAAAGTAGGCTCCTGTCAATCTCGGATTGATTTTTGGCTAGTTTCCAAACGATTTATTAACAATTCATCTGTTGATATTTTAATGACCCCTCTTACTGATCATAAAGCTATATATATATTAACTTGTCTCTTACACAGGATTATAGTTATAGAGCATCTTTTTGGAAAGTAAACAACTCTCATTTGAAACATGAGTCTGTTAGACTTCATTTAGAAACTTTAATTTTAGAGTATTTAGGTAAAGCTCCAAAAGAAAAAAAAAATAGCCTTTATTGGGAACTGTTTAAATTTGAAGTGGGTAAATATCTAAGAAGATATGGTAGTGATTTAGCTAAAAAGAAGAGGTCTGAAGGAAATGAAGTCATTTCTAAAATAGCATTTCTTTCTCAGAACATAGTAGTGATGTGTCGTTCGTGAACGAATCGTTCTTTTTGAACGAATCTTTTAGGTGAACGAATCGTTCTCGTTCACGTAATCCACTGACTCATATTTCTCGTTCAGTGAAGTTCCTCCCTCCACAGCAGCGCGGCGCTATAAGCAGCGCATGCGCAGCTCAGTGCACCAGGTAACAACTGTTTCATCCTGTCAAAGAATTACTCAACCTCGAGCCAATAGCCTTCGAGTATGAGATGTGACAGAGTATTTGATTTGTTGAATGTAGTGAACGAATACGCCCTTCAATGAACGCGTTTCATATGAGTCTGAACTAGATCTAGAGATCTTATCGTTCGTGAACGAAATTACTGAACTGGTACCCATGTCGTTCGTGAATGAGTTGAATGAGCTGATACATAGCGTTCGTGAATGAAATGACTGAACTGGCACACATGTCGTTCGTGCACGAGTTGAATGATACATCTCGTTCGTGAATGAAATGACTGACCTGATGGTCAGGGTATATTCTGGCAAACAGTTTACCAATCACGTTTCTCAATCGGCAAAGCACATGTCGTTCGTGCATTAGTTGAATGATTTAGAAAATCTCGTTCGTGAATGAAATGACTGAACTGGCACACATGTCATTCGTGAACGAGCTGAATGAACGGATACATGTCGTTCGTGAATGAAATGAACTGGTACATAGCTTATCTCGTTCGTGAACGAAATGAATGAGAGTAAACCGGGTCAGTCTGCCATTTAGCATGTCAATCTCGCAAAAATGCAAAGCGCAGTTATAGGTACTGTATTGTGCACATACGCTTGTTTTGATATTTAGCAACTCCACGTTTAATCCACGATTGATGAATGTGAATATATAATAAACAAACTGTCTGACCAAACAATTAAAATGCTATTTAGGCAAGAAAACCTTGTGCTTTGTTCATCTGAACAACTTAATTAGACTTTATATATTGAATGCGATTATACACACATTTTAATAAAGCCAGATCAGTTTTTGTAACAAGTGAATACGTTCGTTGACTTAAGACATAACAACACAATACACTTTTTGCTATCTGCTGGCTTATTTTGTGTAATACGAAGAAATGGTCACTGAACGAATCAGTGAACGATTCTGAACGAATCATTTTGGTGAACGAACTGAAAATGAACGAATCACTAGAAAGAATCATAATTTCCACCACTAGAACATAGTAACATTGACTGACCAAGAAAATATGGAACTGTCTAAATTGCAGAATAGGCTAGATGAGATGTATAGAACCAAAGCCGAAAGAGCTTTTATTAGATCTAGACAGCGTTGGTTAACAAAACGGTGAAAAATTCATCTTATTTTTTTAAACTTGAGAGACACAATTCCAGTCATAATACAATTCATAGACTAAAGATTGATGGACAGATATCTGACAGTCCAAAAAAAAAATGCACAATTTTGTGCAGATTTTTATAAAGATTTGTATAGTTCCGATTTTGATTACGAAGCTACTACATGTTTCTTCGATTCATTACCTAGTTTTGTCAAATTAACGGGGCAGACAGAAACATGTGTGATCTACCTCTTGTTTTGGAGGAAGTCACTGAAGCCATTAATTGTCTTAAACTTAACAAATCTCCAGGAGTTGATGGCTTGTCTTCGGAGTTCTACAAATTATTTGCAAAACAATTAGCACCTTTTCTTTTGCAAGTTTTTAGAGAAAGTATTTTAAAAGGCTCTCTCCCCCCTACACTTACACAAGGCCTTATCACATTGCTCCCCAAACCCAAAAAAGATGTTCTTTGTCTGGATAATTGGTGTCAAATATGTCTTCTTAATAATGATTACAAAATTTTAGCCTTAATTTTTGCCAAACGTCTTAAAAAAGCATTAAATTCTATTATAGATGAATCCCAGTCTGGTTTCTTATCAGGGAGGCATATTGCAAATAATATTAGATTAGTGTTGGATCTTATTGATTATTCTGATTTAATTGTAGATGAGAGCTTTATTTTGTTTTTAGACTTTTATAAGGCATTTGATTCTGTTGAACATAAGTTTATTTTTATAGCGTTAGAAAAGTTTGGTTTTGGTCCTTTTTTTTATCAAAGCTGTTGAAACACTTTATGCAAATGCAAACTGTTCTATCAAATTAAAGACTGGCTCATCTACTAGATTTAATTTGCTACGTGGAAGTAGACAAGGATGCCCAAAATCACCATATTTATTTTTATTAGCTGGTCAACTACTTTCTGTTTATCTTAGGGCAAGTGCTATATAGGGCATTAATATTGCAGGTAGAGAGATTATACTGAGTCACCTCGCAGATGATACGACACTTTTTACAGGTTTACATTTAAATATTCACAAATGTGAATTATTTTCAATTAAAAATTGTTGTTTAACCAACATAGACAGCATCCCAGTGAAAGAAAAAATTACTTACCTAGGCATAGTCGTTTCTAAGGATATGAAGAATAGACGTGTTGATAACTTCTCTCCAATGATGGAAAAGACCAAAAAGAAGTTAAATATATGGTTACACAGAGATTTGTCTCTCAAGGGTAGAACTTTACTTTCTAAAGCAGAGGGTCTCTCACGTCTAGCCTATTCTGCTACATCTCTTTATGTTGATGCTCAGACTTCCAAAACAGTTGATTAATGTTTATTTAATTTCTTATGGAAAAATAAGAAACACTATATTAGAAAAAATCTGTAGGTATGAATTCTGGGTGGACTTAATTTTATCAGCTTTTCTACCCTTAATTATACATTTAAAATAAATTGGATAAAACAACACTTAAAAAATCCCACCTATTTATGGAACTTTATACCAAATTGTATTTTTTTTCTAAATTAGGTAGTCTAAATTTTCTGCTCTTGTGTAATTATAATCCTGACAAAATCCTTCCAACTTATCTCACTTTCACAAACAATGTCTTTTATCATGGTCTTTAATTTACAAGCATAATTTTTCCCCACACAATTATATAATTTGGCACAACAGAGATCTGCTGTACAAAAACAAATCTATTTATTTTGATAATTGGGTTAAAAATAATATTATTTTGGTGAGTCAGTTATTCAATGACCGAGGAATTCCATTAAAATATGAGGAGTTTCTGTCACATTATAAAATCCCAATTACAGCAAGAGAATATGCTATTGTTTTTGGAGCTATCCCTTCTGGAATTATTATGTTTATGAAGGGTTTTAACAACAAGGTCTCTCAGTTTGTGCCATGTCTCAATGTATTTGATACATATGTCGATAAATTATCCCTAACCACCAAATCAAATAGGAGTATTCGTGCTCTGTTCCAGAATGAGGTTGTCTCTTGTCCGAATGCCATCTTTTATTGGAACAGACATGTAGGTGAAATTAACTGGGATAGGGTCTGGGTTTTGCCTAAATGTTTTTATTATTTTTTATATAATAAGACCAAAGAAGTGTCTTATAAAATTATACATCGGTGCTATCCCACAAAATGTTTTTTACAATTTAGGTTTATTTCTGAGGACTTTGACGTAAATTGCTCCTTTTGTGGTCTCCAAGCTGAAGATTTAACTCATTTATTTTGGTATTGTGAGTATACTAAGAATCTGTGGAAAAACATTTTGAGAATTTTTTGTGGTATAATTCCTGACATTTCCTTGAAATATGAAAATGTTATTTTGGGTTATATACATTTTGAAAGAGAACAATCAGATGTTTTTTATTTACTTAATCTTATTTTGCTTCTCGCCAAATATTTTGTCCACAGATGTAAATATTGTAAATCAGGGCCGTGCAGAGACCTTTGGAGGGGCAGGTGCTCAAAGTATACTTTCCAGTCTCTGTCCATCTAGGAACAAGGCACAATCTACTATTTCATTATCAATCTATTATTTTAACCATCACTACTATTCTTGCACCTAATCAATAAGTCCACCTTAAATATTGATATAAAAAAACAATAAACAACTGAGTCATGCTATGAAAGAACTGTATAACTTATATAGGCTTATGTTTTATTTATTTTTCCTTTTTATTCAAAACAATTCCAAACATGCTTAATATATCAGGAAATATCTCGTTTCTCAAACGTGTAAGTAAACGCGTTCTGCACCTTTATAGATTGTTATTTGATCAATAAATGGAAAGGTAGTGTAATCTATTAACTACACATAAAACCCTGACTTTTTACTTAAGTGCCATATCATACCATAAAATATTTTTAATACGACTGAATTTGCATTTAATGCAAATTTTAATAACAATATTGTAAGTTACTTATTTTAACACTTTCATTTTACAGAGAGTAAAGAAAATTTACATTATCAAATAACATTTTCATTCAGTTTAGCCAGAGTTCAGGCACTCTCAAAAACTCCCATTACAATCACTGAAGCACTTTACATTATATTATCCACATCAGGATTTTTTTTAGTTTTCTCTCTCTCTCTCTCTCTCTCTGAAGAAAGAATTCGCTAAATAATTCAGTCAGCGAGCAAGTGAACAAAAACAGCGCGTTTTATGATGACTCTTCTGCACGTCTCCGATTGGCCATTGCATCCGCGCAACAGAACCGTTGATTGGTTATCATGAAGCGTTGTACCCATAGACAGTAAAAGAAATGGACACAGCGACCCCATTGGAACTCAATTGAGACAAGTGAAGCCCATTTTTAGCGTTTTTTAGCACTTCCGTTTCTGATGCGCAGACTCAAACGAAGCTTGACGACATCAGCAACCTGTCTGACAGATGTAAATCTTCTAGTAGCTGTGTGTGCAAACTGCCATCGTTAATCTTGCAGAGACGGCGAGCTTGAGCGGGGAGTTCTTTGTCGTGAGTGAGCAGGAGTAAGTATTCGGATTAATTATTTTGTATAGTATTTTAAAATGTAACGCCAGTACTCCATATTAAGTTAATTACCTGCGAGCTTCTCCTCCTGTCTGTACGGTAATGGGACAGAGAGACGAGTGGTTATGACGCAATCGTTAGCCTATTTTTTACAAAAACTGTTTATATGGGGCCATAATGTAACATAGAAGGTAATGGATCCCTTTATATATTGTCGTGTATCTTTAGAAATAAATAATGGACAAACGGAGTCTTTAAACGCCTCAGATGTAAAGTTATTCGCTGTCAAAGTGACGCCAAAATGAATGGGAGTCAATGGGAATGCTAACGCAAGTGAAGTTCTGCTAAAAGATGGCAGCCGTGTGATTATATCAAATATATAAAAAATATTATTCCTTTTTTTTTTTTTTTTTGTCGTTTGGAAGCTGCATTTAAAATCAACTTGGCTCAGAAATCTTTGAATGGGCATGACGCCTCTGCCCTCGATGCCTGTGAAACGTTTCTCCCTCAAACAGCACGCTAACATTACTCTACACTACAGCTACACACTGCAGTATAAACAACATATCTGCATGTTCTCACATCAAGTCGTTCTTGTAAAATAATAAGTAAATACATATCAAAATCACTTCGCTGAGAATGAAACACCACTTACCAGCTTCTGCGGTGTTGAAAATATCCTCTGACAATTAAAAAATTAGCGTGCGGCGTGACGAATCGTCCCAGACGGATGAGGAGGTCGTCATCGTAGGTCAAAGGTCATCATGTTGGTCATCTTATTGACGGCTAAATTATTATTCAAAATTTTACTAATATTTAGATTGGGCATGAGCAGGCATTCACAAAAGGAAACGTTATGACAAAAAAAAAAAATAGAGGAAATTTTGCTTTGACAAAAGGGCACTTTGGGCACCACAGGGCAAAGGGGCAGGTGCTCCACGACAATATCCACTCAAATTCAAGAAGATAACACAACATATATTTATTTTCATTGATGATTAAATCTAAAGTACAGTACACATATACTGGAATAGGAAGAGTCCCTCTCTTATGGTTAATGTTCAATACCAGCTCGGGCTGTTTTAACCTTCAGTCGTTCTGTTTCCACCTCAACTGGTGGTGAGCACTGACTAATGCTGGTGTTGTGTTGAACTCGGTTTAGAACTATGTTTCCTATAAATTATCTAACCATAACCATAACTACTAATATGTAGAAACATGGGGGAACAGACTTTGACATCACAGCCATTGTGAAACTTGTTCTTCAGTGTGATATCTTTATATGCCACACATTTACTCTGAACACAATGTATAGGCTATTCTTTGGTGAAGCATTAAAGCTCTAGGCGGAGTCAATTAGTCTCTCATCTTAATAATTAAGAGTAATGTTTAATATACATAGAATAAAGAAGAATCAGAGAAACATCGACCAATTTAGTATTTCCTGTCAGGGAAAGGAACGGGATCCAACTGCGGTTGAAAGAATGACATGTTTATTGATAAAACTCAGAGGACTTAATCAGCTGGAGCACGAGACAGTCAGCACTCCGCAAGAAAGGCCAGCTTGGTGATCTCTAAGGTGACAGCCGCACAGCAGCGGGGAACAGGTGGCGGATCAGCACTGGAAAGCCGTAGCTGGAGTCCAAAGGCAATGCACAGGTAAGTCGAGTCAGCCGCCTGGTAGATGTGGGCTACTGAGTAACGAGAGGCAAGGCAGGGAAAAAAAAACAAAAAGCAGGAACAGCAGATCAACTAGACAGAGGGAAAAAACACAAAAACAGAGTCAGCAAACTATGGCTAGGAACGAGAAAGCATACTTTACGGGACTTTAGGAATGCTTACGGACTGACACAAGACAGCAAACACAAGGGTATGATAAAGGGAAGATAATCAAAGTAAGACAGGGTGCAGGTGAGGGAGAAAACGTTAACAGGGATAACAAGAGGGGCGGAGAAAACATAGCGGGAATAGTGAAACACCTGGTGAGCCAGCAAAACCCAAATCATGTGCTCCAGGACAGAAAAAGCCTCAGCCCCCACTGAGATCATGACAATTTCCACTTTCATCCAACGAGACAGCACTTGCACTTCATTTATTAATGGGTCATACAATATCCATTCAGTGTTATAGCCTAGAAGTATGTGTTCAACTTGAAGTGGAGCTGTGCAGACTGACTGTTGAATGACATCATATATCATATATCTCTAAATTACGGCCTATGCTCTCAATGTAAAATTCAGAAATGTTAATCCATGCGTTCATGACCTCAAGGTTAGATTATTGTAATGTTTTTTGGGTGGTCGTTCTGCACGCTTAGTAAACAAACTACAGCTAGTCCAAAATGCAGCAGCAAGAGTTCTTACTAGAACCAGGAAGTATGACCATATTAGCCCGGTCCTGTCCACACTGCACTGGCTCCCTATCAAACATCGTATAGATTTTCCTATTTTCCTATTTTGATACTATAAATCTGCTTTGACACAATCTGTATTGTTAAAAGCGCTATGAGTTATGAGTTTTTGAAAAATCTTCACCCTGGCAGGAGTAAAAAAAAAATGTAAAAAGGTTTTAGTGACCTTGTGCTGTGAAAAAGCTGCGGCGAAAATACCCACGTCCGTGTGGACAGGACCTAAGATACCTGAAGCATAAGCTCTATTCGGATGGACTAGTTTTCTATACTACATTTGAGTTTCGATTCTTACCACCTGACGTCTGCGATGTAGTAGGCTAAACCTACCTTATGTTTAATTTTCATAAAGGTTCATATGTAATTAAAACATTATGTAACTGAGTGCATAAATGAATGTGAGTAATCTTACCTGATGCTGATATTACAATAGTCGGTATTAACAGTTTACTTGATCTTGCTCTTGATTTTATTATTTTTTATTATTTTTTTCTTATTACTTCTAAGCCCCCTTTTAGCAGTGGCTCAGTGGTTCAAGTAGGTTGTCTACAAACCGGAAGGTTGGTGGTTCGATCCCCGGCTCCACCTGACCAAGTGTGGAGGTGTCCTTGAGCAAGACACCTAACCCCAGCTGCTCCCGACGAGCTGAATGGCACCTTGCATGGCTGACACCGCAGTTGGTGTGTGAATGAGTGAGTGAATGGGTGAATGTGAGGCAAATTGTAAAGTGCTTTGGATGCCCATGTGGTCTGTTGAAAGCGCTATATAAATGCAGTCCATTTACCATTTACCATAATAAAATATCAATATTGCGGCAAATAATGTTGAAATCATGCAGTTGAAATAAAATTTCACCATATTTTGACCTTTTTCAAACATTTCCCATATAATCTAAATCAAATAACATAATATTATAAAAAAAAAATAATAATAATACAAGCTTCAGGTAAGTATAATAGAAAATAAAAATGAAGCACCAATGTTATTTGAGGCTCATCACTATACTTTCAGAAGTATCAGTGAATGACACAACCTATTCATGTTGTTATTGGTGTTCTTTAATCATTTCTGTGAGCTCCAGAACGTGCTGCAGTTTTCTTTCTTTCCACTCATTAAATTCTTCTGCTTGTTTTTTGGCTTCATCTTCATGTTTCTTCTTCATGTCTTTTATTTCCTCTTCATGATTCTGTTTCATCTCTTTTATTTCCTCTTCATGTTTCTGTTTCATTGCATCTCTCTCTTTCTCTTCTCTTTCTTTTCTCTTCTTCTTCTCTCTTTCTCTTCTCTTCATCTCTTCTCGTTCTTGTTTCAGATCTTCAATTATCTCCTTCCATCTCTTTCTCTCTTCTTCTTGTCTCTTATCATCTTCTCGTTTTCTTCTCTCCCACGCCTCTTTTCTCTCTCGTTCCAGTTGTTCATAATGCCTTTCCATTTCAGTTTTCTTTCTTTCATATTCTCTCTCTTTTTCTTCTCTTTCTTGTCTCTGTTTCTGTCTCTCTTTCTTTATCCTCTGTTGTTCTTCTTCTCTCTCTCTTTCAAATTTCTTTCTCATTTTCTCCATTTCTTCTTGTTTTTCTCTCAGTTGTTCCTCATGTTTCTCTTTTCTCTTTCTTTCTTCTTCCCCTCGTTCTCTCATCTGTCGTTTCTTTTCATCCTCCCATTCTCTTTGTTTTAGTTTAATTTCTTCTTGAATCTCTTTTCTGTCATTTTCAACTTCTTTTATTTTTCTTCTCCATCTCTCTCTCTCCTCTTCTTCTTCTACATTCCTCCTTTGCTCGTCAGATTTTCTCTTTTTAGTTTCTTCTTCTTCTTTCATCTTTAACTCTGCAATAGTACACTCATGATCACTCTTCATCTTTTCTCGATCTCGTCTGTATTTCTCTTCTCTCTTTCTGTCTTCTTGTTCTCTTTCCTTCTGTTGTTTTTCATACTGTGATCTCTGATTTTTAATCTCTCTCTTCAATTCTTCTATTTTTTGATGATATTCAGCTCTTCGCTGTTTTTCCTCTTCTAATCGTTTCTGGTTTTCAATCTCTTGTTTCTTTTTATCTCTTTTTTCTTTCTCTTCAAACTCTTTTCTGAGTTTTTCCAGTGTTTTGCAGAATTGATTCTCCTGTTCCTCAAATCTCTTCATCAGGTCTTCCATTACTCTGTCATACATAACTTTATAACTATACTGCATATTTTCTTTCAGTATTTCCTCCATTCTCTTCTTAATGGACATCTCTGCCTCCTCAAACATGCTGTTAGTGAAGTATCGACCCTGATTACTGTTCTTCACCTCTTCTATCATCTTTAACAGTCGGCTCACTTGAGTTCTGTCTTGTTTTTCTCTGTTATTGAAAGCTAAGAATCTGTTTCCACAATCACTGATCAGTTTCTTCAGTTCAGCAGACTTACTTCTCTTCACATAATCCTCTATGGACACATCCTCGTGAAGTTTGTCTCCTCCAGTGAACAGAACGATGCTGAACTGAGCAGCTTTTGGACCGAAGATCTTCTTTATCAAATGTACAGTATCTGTATCATCTTTGGTGAATCTCCCCACACTCAACACAATGACAAACACATGAGGTCCAGGAGATGAGAGTGAAACACATTTCACTATTTCATCGACCGCTTGTTCATTTGAAAGTGATGTGTCAAAGAGTCCTGGAGTATCAACCACAGCTACTGATCGACCATCAACTTCACCAACTCCCTTCTTACAAACAGTCGTCACTGAATCCATGCTTGCTTTACTCTCAAACTCATTACTTCCTAGAATAGTGTTTCCTGTTGCACTCTTTCCATTTCCTGTTCTCCCAATCAGCACAATCCTCAGACGCTTCAGATCATCTTCACATTCAGCACCTGAAAATCATGTTGACAGAGAAAAAAATAGAAGAAAAATGTTGGATTAAAGTTAAGTATTTTGTTACGACCCCTTCAAACTTGCATGCATGGTTTACACTCACCCAATGAATTAAGTAACTCTTTGATTTTATACTCCATTCTCTTCAGTTCTTTTTCATATTTCTCCTCTGTTTCACATCTTATTCTGTTCTCCTGAGCTTTCACATACATCTGAAGTGAATAGGGTTCAGTCTTCATGTTCTCTATATATTCCAGTAGTTCTGGGATCTGTCTGGAGTTTTCAGGTTCCTTTAACCCCATCACTCTGTACTGACCTCCACAGAGACTGATTAACCTCTGAGATTCAGGGCTGGATTTGATTAAATCAGTTACTGGTTCTTTGACAGTGAGCTCTGTGGTGAAAATAACCATAAAATGCTCTCTGGAGTCAAATATCTTCTGGATCTTCTCTATTTCTGCTTTGTCTTCATCAGTCAGTGGAGCATCAGGAACAATGAGGAGGAAAGCATGAACTCCAGGATGACAGAGAGACACACAGCTGAGAGTCTGACGCATCACTTCCTCTTCTGAGAGACCAGTCAGAGCTGGAAGCTCCAGCAGACTGATCAGACGACCATGAAGCTTCACATCTCTCCTCACACTCTCTGAGCTGAACTCACACTGATCTGGAGTGAAAGGCCCTGTCCATCCCCTCAAATATTTCGATATGGAGGCCTTCAGAAATGCATCATTTCCACACAACACCAGGTTCACATCTGCTTTTGATGACCTCGTTGACACTGAAAACATATTAAGCAGAAAAAAATATGAAAAAAGTCCAAACATGTTGTTATTTAACAACAAGCACAAAGTCAATTTAGTGATGCTCCACTTTCTTTGTTGCTCTATGATGGAATGAATCAAACTCCATATGATCTATTCTGTTTCATTTTGTTTCTGCATTCCCCTGTACTTCGGATCGTTTTCTAGTCTAGCAGTGTGATATTAAAATAATATGTGACCCCGCCTACATAATCTAATTCTTTGATAAAGAGCACCAAAGTAGTCATAGTCATTAACATTATGAAAATAGGTAATTTCGTTGCTGTAAATTGTTTACATATTTAAAGGGATTCGAAATACAGTACTTTCAGCAAAACTATAGTAATTGTGTTAATGGTTTGGGCTGCTAAAACCTATGAAGCACAATGCTTTTACTGGTTGAAGAGAATGTCATAATAGATAGATAGATCATTTATTGTCCCTTAACGGGAAATTTGTTCTCACAGATTGTCATACAGCACACGCAACTGGCAAACCCATACATACATGTACACATGTAACAGCATTCAACTTTGTAGCCTATTAAGGATTGAAATTGCAGATGGTACAAAGCTTTTTTTTGAAACGAGCCCTTCTCCATGTTAGGTTCCTGTATCTTCGCCCGGAGGGCAAGAAAGGGAAGTGGAAGTTGAGGGGGTGCTCTGGATCTGTTATTATTGTCCGGGCAAGGCTGGCTATTGCTCTGTCATTGAGTTCTGAGATGTTGGGTGTAGGGGAGTGTATTATTTTTGAAGCTATGTGTGCGATTTTATTCAGTTTGTTTTTGTTGGTGACTGACAGCATGGTGTAAAAACTGGTGGAGCAGTATAACAGAATGGGCTGGATAATACTTGGGTACAGTAGTAACAGAAGATGAGGGGCAATGTAAAGGGAATTTAGTTTTCGTAGAATATGCAGACGCTGTTGGGAGCGTTTATGGATGTCCTTTATGTGATAATCAAAAGTGAGCTTGTTATCCAGGGTGAGTCCAAGATATTTGAATTTCTCAAACTGTTCTATCCTGTTGCCATGAATGGAGATCTGACTGAGACTGGGTGCATTAAAGACCAGTTCTTTTGTTTTCTCAACATTGAGATGGAGAAAATTGTCTGTGCACCAGTGTGTAAAGTGTGATATTGTGTCGTGGTAAGCAGCAATGCTAGTGTGATCGTTGAGGAGAGCCAGGATTGCAGTATCGTCTGAGTATTTGTAGTATGTTGTGATGGATGAAGGACTAATACAGTCATTAGTGTAGAGTGTGTAAAGAAAGGGAGAGAGGACACAGCCTTGAGGAGCTCCAGTGTTGGTTATGGTGGTGTCTGATGTGACAGACCCTATCCTCACAGCCTGTGGCCTGTTGCTCAAGAAACTGTGAATCAGATGGATGTAATGAGGTGCAACGTTGAGCTTCCGTAGTTTTTTAATCATCTGATGACGTTGAATTGTATTAAATGCTGAGCTTAAGTCCACAAAAAGAACTGCAGCAGAGTTACCAGATACTTCCAGATGTTGAAGGAGGGAATGAAGGAGACATACAACAGCATCTTCCGTCCCTCGCCTGGCTTTATAGGCAAACTGATGTTTGTCCAGCTGTGGATTGACAGGTGACAAGATGGTGCGCAGAATCAGTTTTTCATAACATTTGCTTGCTATGGGTGTGAGAGCAACAGGTCGGTAATGGTTGAGCTCTGATGAACGGGGTTTCTTTGGTAGAGGATTGATGGTGGAGTTTTTCCATAGGGTGGGCCACCGTGCTGTACTGTATGACTCATGCATTATGGAATACAGAACCGGGAAGAGTTCCATTGCACAAAGCTTGAGCACCCTGGCAGGGATGCCGTCCGGCCCCATGGCCTTGCCGATTTTACACCTACTCAGCTTCTGTCGAACATCCACCTCTGTAAAGGGAGAACTTATCGGTAGATCTGAAGGGAGAGCGTTAAGTAGCTCATTGCAGACAGCTGAATAATCAGTGATGTCAAATTTGGAGTAAAAGGTATTAAGGCTATTTGCAAATGCTGTGGGGTTAAAAATAGTGCTATGATCTTGTTTCACATTCTGTCCCGTCAATATTTTTATTTTCTTGAAGGCTTGTTTTGTGTTCATTGTAGAAAACGCATGTTCTATTTTCTCCTTGTATTTAAGTTTTTCTTTAATAATGTCATTTTTTATCTGTCTGTTCAATATTTTGAGTGACAGCCAATCCTTGCATTGAAATATTTTGTGTTTCTCAGCCAGTTTTTGTTTAATCCGTGGAGTAATCCAAGGCCTCGAGTTAGGGAAAGTTTTGTATGTTTTTGTTGGTATACAGTTACTTATGCAAAACTTTATTTAGTCTGTTATAACTGACAGTCTCTCATCCAAAGTACCGTTAAAAACGGTCCAGTCAGTGCATGCAAGGGAACCTTGCAGACATGCAATTGCATCCGCCGACCACTGTGGAGCGCTGTGGATTTGTGGCTTGATGCGCTTCAGTTCCTGTCTGTAACCAGGAAGAAAGACCAAAACATTATGGTCCGAGGAGCCCAGAGGAGGATGAGCCCGAACAGTAAATGCATCCAAAACATTCCTGTAACACAGATCCAAGACATTTCCCTTCCTTGTGGGACAATGCACATACTGATGGAAGGAAGGCAGTACGCTGTCAAGACTGCAGTTGTTGTAATCGCCCATATAAAACACCGGGGCTCAGGGGTATTTACTTAGCATTGAGTTAACATTATCCGCTATTAGCTCTGCTCCTGCTTGTATGTTCGCGTCAGGTGGACAGTAAACACACCCGAAAACCACCGTGGGGAATGCTCTTGGAAGATAGAAGGGGCGTAGTGATAGTGTTAATATCTCTACGTCCGGTGTGCATATGATGCTGTGTATTTTTATGTTGGTGCACCAGCGCTTGTTTATGAAGACACATAGTCCTCCACCCCTCTCCTTACCTGACTGACGGGTCCTGTCAGCCCGGACGGTCAAGAAATTGTCCAAGTTGATCTCAGAATCCGAGATGGATTCATCGAGCTAGGACTCAGTTAATGCGATGATACACGCGTCCCTGAAAAGTCTCTCCCCCTGACACTTGGCATGAAGTTGATCCATCTTATTCCGGAGGGAGCGTACATTGGCCAATATGACAGAAGGTAATGGAGGTCTATAAGGACGTCTTCTTAACCGGGCACGGACACCGCCATGGCTGCCCCTTTTCCTCGGTCGGATCTCTGAAAGGATGTCAGCCAGTTTTTCATTGCATAGAATAGATGACCGGAGTCGCAGAAGCTCATCCCGGCTGTAGGTGAGTAGTGCGCCTCTGGTAACATCTAGCTGTAGTGGCGTGAGCCACAAAATCGCAAAGGTAATCCACAGCACTTTCAGCATTATGTCGTTGCTTGACTTAACCATACACACTTCACAAAGACTTAATAACTCAAATAAATGACGAAAAACTAAACAAAAAAAAATCTAGACAAAGCCAGAGAAGGAACGTGAGCTGACATGACAGACGTGTTGTCGCAGCAGAGCATGCGCCATTGAGCCAGTAACATAATACATTACTAAAATTCAATTTATTTGATTGAACGTTATTATTGAATTTTAAATGCAATTTACTTAGCATAATTTACAAATGACAATGTTCAAAAGAGAAAATTAGTACCTATCTATGCTGAAAATAAATTTACATGACGTAATATTACATACCCTGTTATCACTTGAAAGATTTATGTTTTTATTTCTCCTCCATTTAAATAAAATTAATGTTTTATTAATGTGTGGTTTTCAATCTCAACTAATTAAAAAGCTAACTAAATAAATATTATATTTAAATCTGTTCCCCTTGACACTTTCAGTGTAAATGAAATCGGAGTAAACTGAGCAGCTGTATAGAGGTGCTTGAGGCAATGCCTCTGCTTTTTAAAATTACATATATTAAATGCTGAATTCTGAGGTTGAATTCTAAACTGAATTTATAGTTGTCATGATTCTGCTGCTACTGTGTCAGGAACGAGGAGCTAGGAATGCTAAGATGAAGGAGAACATCAAACAGTCTTAAGTAATCTACAGAATGGGGTAATACAGGCAGGACACACACGTAGTACTTCCAAGAAAACGTTTAAGACTGGAAAACAGTGGGTTTCAATAACTGGAACTAAACGAGGATAATCAGGGGAACACAGATAAATAAAATGGAACTCAATCAGAAATAGAAACTGGGTCACAGGGAAAAAACACAACAGGAACACAAGAACAGACCATGGAAGTGACAATAGTTAGGTTTAGGAACAAATTTTGGATTAGGTTTAGGTAAAAGATCAGTCTTTATAAATTCTAAACAAATGAACAAAAGCTACTGGTATACTTTACTTAGGTAATTGATCATGTAATCAAATTTATACTATTGATATGCAATTCCAGGAGGCTGGGTTGATCATTTTAACATGACCATATTGGTATATTTGGTTTAATAACAAATAAAATTAAGCTAAATATTATCACACTCACTTCTTCCTTTAGCCTGTTGCTCCATTGTAAAATACTGTGAAGCTTCAGCACAAACCAGGTGATGTCCATCATTCATTTTCACAATGTCCTCAAACATCAGCAGAAGATCCTCAGGAGAGCTGCTCTTCTGAAGACTGAAGTGTCTGTTTGCACACTTCTGAATGATGTTCTGTAGGACGTCACTGGTTTCATTGGTCTCTTGTGTGCTGAGCACCATGGTGTGTTGATAAACCTGCTCAGAGAAAGATCCCAGCACCTTCTCCACACGCTCCTGATCTTCTGCTGAACACTGCTCATGTTTGAGGAGCAGAAGGATCACATGAGGTCCTGGATCAGACAGAAACACACACTCTCTCACTGTGTGTGTGATCTGATGGTCTGAGATGTTCGTCTGGAGCAGCCGAGGACTGTTGATGATCATCAGGTGTCTGTCCTTCAGTCTTCCTCCGACTCTCTCTACAACATCTGGAGCAGCTTCACTGTCAAACGCTGCTCGTCCTAAGATGAAGTTTCCTACGAGACCGTTTTCTGACACACTCTTTCCAAGAAGAACAATCCTCAGATCACTCACTGAACACACATAAGATTTAACATGTTTACACCAAGATATTTATTATTAATGCATCAACATTACCAACAGAAGTTGAAACACTTTCCGGGTCTTAATGAGAATTTGTGTTTTGGAGGCACCGGAACAGCCCATAATTATCACATTCTTCAACGTTAATCGGTTTTCATCTATGTACAGGCTTACTTTTGGGTGGATCTCTTGATTTACTGCTTCTTCTGCGAGCAGAACCACGAACAATAGCTGCAGAAACAAAAACACTTACATAACCCATAATCCAACATGTGTCTACATCTCAGTTTCTTCTCAACATGAGACATGTTAAAGCTGCAGCACATAACCAATAATAAAATCAAAAAGAATGATGATCTCTTTAAGCCAAGCTCTCTCACAGTTTGAGATCATCTCCTCACCTCTGCTTTCTCTGCTGGACATGTTGATATTCTGTTTTCTCTTTCGTCTCTTTCATTAGTCTTCAGTTGATCATCTCTGTTTGAAGAAAAGTGTAAAATCTTGATCTGATTTGACATTTTTAAAAGGAAAAAAATAAAGAAAAATTATGATATGTAAATGCTTGTGCATTCAGAAATGATCTTTGGACAGTAGTGACCTAATGGATAGAGAATCTGACTTGTAACCCAAAGGCCATGGGTTCAAGTCTCAGTACAAGTAGGAATTGTCGTGGGGGGGTGTGAATGACCATTTATCTCTTCTGCCCTCAATACCATGACTGATGTGAGACCCTTGAGCAAGGATTGAACCTGCAACTGCCTCCCAGGTGCCGCAGCAATATGGCTGCCCACTGCTCCAGGTGTGTGTATGTTCACTTCTCACTGCTGTGCTTGTGGCCATATTTGCTGCATGTCCCGTCATTTTCACTATCACTATTATTACAGCTGTTGAGTTAATTTGAGTTAACTCAAATTACTCTTTAATATCTTGATATTAGTTATAGTAATAAGAAAATGCGCCAAGAGGGATGGCTTTTAACAAAGACAAATATTCAATTCACATTTACAATATAATCTCTTAACATTATTCCTCAAAGAACAATTATGTGGGAAGAAATTGTGTTTGTATAACAGGCTCCAATATAATAATACCTGACTATTAAAATACAATCATTTGCACTTTAAATTTGATGTCATAAAAACATACCTCAAAAGAAAATGAATCCCCCAAAAGTGTCAAATATTTTAGACCAAAAACCAAAGGAAACCAAACAGAAAGCACTTTCCTAAGTAAGGTCTGGAACCTTAAATAACATTGAAATCATGGGCATAGGTTTAGGGGGGGACGCTAGGTACTAGTCCCTATCAATATTTTGAGATGACAAATTTGTTCCCACCAATATTTAGCAAGCTCATTTGAACTGCTATTTGGATCTTTACACTGCTATTTGAATTGATTCTAACGGCCACGACGACAGTACAAGAAACGCTGTAATTTGATTGGCGCCAGGGTATCTGACAGGCTACATGCGTGGGCCGGGACTACTTTTGTGCTTGCACTAGCAGCGAGCGGCTGATGTGTGTGTGTGTGCGGCGCATGTTGACGACGCCGACAGTAAGTTACCAGGGCTGTCTCTGTGCCACATACAAAGGCCAGTAAAAAATAAAAAATAAAAAAATTAATTGAGTTTTATTCTACTGTGGAAAATCGTATTAACTGGTGATAGTATGTGTTACCCAGGATGATAGAATGCTACATTAGCAAGTAACTGAATGTCAATTAGCCTGTACCTTGACTTGGAATCTTGCAGTCAACATAAACGTGAGCGTACTGGAGGGTAAATAGTGTTTATAATAGAAAAGGGTTATTGTATTTATTTATTTAGATTTGTTTCCATGTGGCAGAGTATTTTTTGTTAGTGTAAATACTAATGTACATAATAATTTATGTTAATAAAACGTTTGGTTGTTCAGCATTACACAGTCTCAGGTTTGTATTTTTTGAGAGTGCATTTTTGAGATTATACAGTTATACTAGCTCTTTAGGGACAGTTTACAGGATGGTATATCGGGGTCAGGATACAATATAATGAGATGAAGTAGGTTCACTTCTGCATTGTGATATTCTTGGGGGGGGGGGGGGGGTATCCCGGGGTGTCCCCTGAGACCAAACCTATGCCCATGATTGAAATCAATTACATTCAAGACACCCTCACTGACAGTTTTCATTAATGCTACTTCTACACGAAGCCAGAGCTTCCCCTATTCTATTTTTTTTCTCATCTCAAGAAATATCTGTGTCCACACGAAACCACAGAACCAACACAAAACTATGTAGTAAACATGCCAGACCAGCATGTGGCACTGTAATTCTGCCACACAGATACACTAAAAACAGAGTAGAAGACATGGACTATGAACATAATCCTTGCACGCGGCATACAAATGAACATAGAACAATACGCCGGCTGCCATATCACACTGGAGCCCAAGACCGGTTACCCACTGAAGCTAAGCAGGGCTGAGCCTGGTCAGTATTTGGATGGGAGACGTCCTGAGAAAACTAGGTTGGTGCTGGAAGAGGTGCTAGTGAGGCCAGCAGGGGGTGCTCACCCTGTGGTCTGTGTGGGTCCTAGCGCCCCAGTGTAGTGATGGGGACACTATACTGTCAACAAGCACCGTCTTTCGGATGAGACATTAAACCGAGGTCCTGACTCACTGTGGTCATTAAAAATCCCAGGTACTTACTAGACTAGAGCAATTATTAAATATCTTTCTTGTTCCCCCTTTTTTGTTACATATACATAGCTAAAATGTGGCTAATATTTCTATAGGCTAATGAAATAATATTTTCAGGCTATACTCCAGTTTTAGACACACACTCATTAACTTCCCTAAGCACTTCCCCTCGGGGAAATCCCTGCAGCCATTCTGACATGCATTCCACTTTGGGAAGTGGAGGAGGAAGTTTGCATAGACAGACCCTCGCTCCCTTGAATTTGATGGAGGGAGCAAGTCTTCTTCATGTGTACACTTCAGGCCATTCTATAGACCACAATGCAACACGATTATGATGTCATCACAGATGGATTTTAATTAATCCCCACCCCAAACAACTCCAAATATATATATTAAAAAATTGCATTTATAAGAGCCCAAGCATACCTATTTGCATATAGCTGCACCAAACAAAGTTGTAAGGTAAACATGTAAGTAACAAATCATAGCAGATAGCATGTAAGTGATCAAGTGCTTAGGACGTTCCAGTTCAGCTCATTCCAAGGGTTTTGCAATTCATTGCAAAGACACTTGAGCGAGTTGTGTCTAACCAAGTCTCTATGTTTCTTGTACAGAACAACCTCCTGCACAGCAACCAATCTGGCTTCAAAAATGGCCACTCAACTGAGACTGTCCTGCTCTTGGTTACTGAAGCCCTGTGACTGGGAAGAGCAGCTTCAAAATCCTCAGAACTAATCTTGCTGTACTAGTCTGCTGCTTTTGACACCGTTTATCACCAGATTCTACTGTCCACCTTCAGAAAGATTAATTCTCTGGAACCGCACTCATGTGATTTAAGTCCTACCTCTCAGATAGATCCATCAGGGTGTCTTGGTTGGGTGAAGTTTCTAAGTAACACCTTGACATTTCTAGCTGGATGAATGACCCTCACCTAAGACAGAACTGCTGGTGGTTCCAGCTAACCCATCGTTTCATCAACTTTTCTATACAGCTGGGTACATCAACCATACCTCCATCCAGGACAGCCAGAAACCTAGGAGTTGTGATGGATCATCAGTTAATCTTCACAGACCACATTGCTACAACGACCCGGTCCTGCAGGTTTGCCTTATAAAACATTAGGAAGATTAGACCCTTCCTGTCGGACCAAGCCACCCAACTTCTTGTCCAAGCTCTTGTTCTCTCCAGACTGGACTATTGTAATGCTCCCCTGGCTCTTCCTGCATGTACTATCAAGCATCTGCAACTGATCCATAATGCAGCCGTGGGGGTTGTCTTCAATGAGCCAAAAAAAGCTCACGTTACTCCTCTCTTCATCAGGTTACAATGGCTACCAGTAGCTGCTCGCATCAAATTCAAGGTACTGATGCTTGCCTACAAGACGACCTCTGGCATGGCACCAATATACCCAAACTCACTAGATCAAACTTATGAGCCCTCCAGAAGCTTGCGTTCTGCAAGGGAACATCGTCTTGTGGTGCCATCCCAAAGAGGTTCAAAATCACTCTCACGGACCTTTTCCTGGACTGTGCCCAGCTAGTGAAATGACCTTCCAATCTCAATTTGAACAGCCGAGTCTTTACTCATTTTCAAAAAACATCTAAAAGACTCATCTTATTCGCCAGCATTCGACAACTAATACTAGCACTTACCTTTTCTTGTTGATCACTTTCTTGAAAAAAAAAAACATAGCTACGTGTTCTGTGCTAGACTAACTAAAACTTGTCATGGCACTTGTATACTGTTGTTATTCTCTTGTTGACTGATTGATTCTTTTGTTCTCATTTCTCAAGTCATTACATAGTAAGCATTTCTGTTTTGAGCTGCACACGCTGAAGATGAGCAGTAGAGTGACACATATGATAGCAAGTTTTTAATCGATGGGATTGAACTCATAATTTCATATAGAATACGTTTCGTTATTTATACAACATAACATTAATATTAAGACTTATAGGCTATTTGCAAAAAGGGCCCGAATGCACATGAACATATCTGCGGTGCTCTGAATGCGAACTCCTTTTGTGGACGCATTCTTCATGAAACAATGTGCAGAAACACGGCAGCTAAACTCTAAAAACACAGCATTTTATTATAATGGTCTTCTCATTATAATAGTATTTATATAACAGTCGCAGTTCATAATTATTAATATTCTGCATTGTTGTTTGTCCTACTCGTGCTTTACGCTGAAGAGATATCACTGAGATACTACAATGAAGCGCTTGACTCAAAACCAAATGCATCTTATATCAGGTAAATAATATACCGTAAATGCTCAAATAAAAACCGGGGCCTTTATTTACCTGAAATGCAGAAGGTAACAGGCTTTTATTTGAAGCAGGCTTTTATTAGAGGCAGGCCTTTATTTCTAATTCCATCTGTTTGATAAGCAATTGTTTTAAATGACCTGTTTTAAATTAAAAGCGACAGCGTTCCAGTTGACACAGATCATAACATTAGCACAGAATCAGTTCAGAATCAATCACCAAAAGAATCAATTCAGTTCAGACACACTCTGTATTAGTCTGCTTCACACTGAATTACGCATGCGCAGTATCATCAGCTCCTCGATTCTCGAATCGGACGTGTCTGACAGAAACGGTTCTTGGTTCAGTGTACTGGTGATCCGAAAACCCATGCAACCGGTTCTTGACTCGAGAATGAGAACTGTTCCAGCAGTGGGCATGTACGTTCGTTATCTGGCTCTGCTGCACTAATTTACCCCAGCCTTTATTTAAGTCCGGCCTTTATTTGTCTGTGTTGACCACGCCCTCGGCCACTATAAGAGGCCCAGCGTTTATTGTCTACCAGTATATATATATACTGGTAGATTTTAAGATAACTGGCCTTCAGAGTGACAATATTAAAGCTGACCTACACCCCTACCTCCTCCAGACAGATACCTCGGATGAGCTGCTGTTGGAGAAATTGAACATTTCATGTGCCAATGAAAAAGAGAGGCAGGACAAAAAGAAACATGCTGCCCCATCACGTGTGAGTGAATACTAATGTGAATACTGTACAGTCAAGTGAAATTCCGATGGAAAAGAAAACTGCCACCTCACAAAGTTCAGCTATACTTCCCCCAGATCTGTTTGCAGAAATCAAAGAAATGTGCTTTGACATGGTGCTATTGAAAGACTTGAAAGCTGAGATCTGTCAAATCAGGGACACCATACAAAGACCCACCACTGCAACGCCACAGTGCCTCTCACCAAGCAGAGAACCAGCAATTGTGCCCTCCCCTTACCCAGTGTTTTCACCCTCACAATCCTCACCTTATAAAGCTAATTAAAATGACATGCCTTCTTACCACCAGCAGGCACCAACGGCAGTGCAGGAATATCGACCAGCATTCAGCCCTGGGCGAATGAGAGGGACGGCCCAGTTCCAGCAGAGGTTTGCACCACAGAGGTTTTACCCAGCACGACACCCTCAGCCAATGTGTCTCTCATGTACTCAAGCAGGTGAGGAGTACTGTCAGCACTGCTTTAGGTGTGGAAGCAGTGAACACTTCAGAGCAGGTTGTAAAGCACAGAGACCAGTAGAACCCACTCAGAGAATCCCTTTAAACTAAGAGGGGTTGCCCCCATGGGACATGGAGCAACCAGTGATATCGATAAATCCCAGTTTTGTGCAGGCTGTAAAGAAGAAGAAACCATTGGCCCACACACAAAAGACTTTTTAAGCCATATGCATGTTCAGGTATCAAGAAGCAGGCAACTCAGCTCCAGAGAAAATACCTACTGTAAGTGAGTTAGTGGGAAAGAAGTGTTTTATCTGGTGTTTCCTGCACAAACAGAAAACCCAGGCACTTTGGGATACAGGTTCACAAGTTTGTGCTATAGATGAGGTATGGAAAAACAGCCATTTACCTGATGTTCCTCTCAGAGATGTATCAGAGCTAGTGGACCCTCTTGACCCTTTGCAAATCGAAGCAGCCAATGGAACAGAAATGCGGTATGTCGGATGGCTCAAAGTGTCCTTTAAACTTACTGCTGGTGACGATGAGCTGAGAATACCCATGTTAGTGTTAAAAGGCAAACAACAACAATGTCCTATTATTGGCTTCAATATCATCGAGCATCTTGTCCTAGATAACCTACGAGATCAAACGAAATGTGGATAAAGACAACCTTGTGAAGGCAGTAAGGATGGCTTTTCCTCATCTCAGGAAAAACAAAGCCAATATATTTATTAATGCAGTGAGTGTAGGACAGACATTTGACTCTAAGTTGAAGACAGCCAATGAGAGAGTCAGTGTGCCTAAACTTACCTCCAACCAAATCGAGTGTCGAGTACAGGCCCAACTTTTCAGAGAGGATAAGACTCTTATCTTTGAACCTGATGATAACCCACATTGGCCTGAAGGACTATAGCTTTGTGACAATCTTGTGTCAGTGAAGGCAGGGATGACCCCAAAATGTATTGTCACTGTGCAAAACCCTACAAGTCATGATATTATGCTGTCAGGAAGGACTGTTATTGGAACTGTACAGTCGGCCGGGTCAGTGTATCCTGCCAACATATTTAAAACAGACAACCTACCAACCGCATCCATTCACCATGTCCAGGGTCAGAATTCTATTGGAAGTACCCCTACCCAGGAACAATGGGAACCTCCTGTTGATTTGACTCACCTTAATGAACACCAGAGGCAGACAGTCAGTCAGATGTTAAGAGAAGAGTCAGAGCCATTCTCCAGGTCTGATCTTCAAATGGACATTTCACTAAAAGACAGTGAGCCAGTGTCAAGAACGTACCTCTCTGTTCCAAAACCTTTATATAGATAGATGAAAGAGTATTTACAGGACTTGATAGCACAAGGGTGGGTTGAAAAGTCGACCTCTTCCTACTCCTCTCCAGTTGTTTGTGTCAGAAAAAAAAGATGGTTCTATGTGCTTATGCATTGAATACAGGGAGCTCAACAAGAAAACCCATCCAGATTGCCACCCCATCCCCAGAGTGCAGGACATTATGGACACCCTGGGAGGAAACACCCTCTTTTCACTGCTGGATCAGGGTAAGGCGTACCACCAGGGATTCATGGCAAAGGGAAGTAGACATTTAACAGCTTTTGTTACCCCATGGGGCCTATATGAGTAGGTTCAGATCCCGTTTGGACTCATGAATGCACCTGCAGCATTCCAACGTTGCATGGAACAGTGCTTAGAAGGCTTAAGGGATGAAATATATGTGCCATATCTCGATGATGTTCTTATGTTTAGCAGAACATTTGAGGATATTGAGTGTCTGCTGAGTGTCTGGTGAGGGAACAGAATGGACCCTGCTGATACTGCTGTGGTAAAAGCCATAAAAGATAAGCAACCAGGTACTGTTGGTGAATTGAGATCAATTTTAGGACTGTTGAGTTATTAAAAGCAGTAAATCAAGGATGTTTCGAGTATTGCCAGCCCCTTGTATGATCTTCTCAAAGCACCTATCGAGAATGAGACCCTGAAAAATAAAAAGAGAAAGTGGCAAACAAAACGAAATAGTAGAGGAGTTCCATCCAACACAGCAATTGAGTGGTCTGATGTGCATCAGACCATATTTGAACGGTTGATAGACTGTCTTATTCAGCTCCCTGTTCTAGGTTTCCCAGAATATTCCCAGCCATTCACCCTCCATACTGAAGCTTCCAATCAGGGGCTGGGCAGTATTATATCAAAGACAGAATGGAAAACTACATGTGATTGCTTATGGCTCCCATACATTGACTGCAGCAGAGAATAATTATCATTTTCACTCCGGCAAGTTAGAGTTTCTATCCCTAAAGTGGGCGATCACAGAGAAATTTTTGCAACTACTTCACCATTCTTCACCGTCTACAGTGACAATAATCCACTCACTTATGTGCTGTCCACTGCTAGATTGAACGCAACAGGCTGCCGCTGGGTAGCAGAGCTGGCCGACTTCCATTTCACAATAACATACCGCCCTGGTAAAGAAAATATTGATGCAGATAGTTTGTCCAGAATGCCTTTGGATGAGTAGACGTTTATGAAAGAGTGTTCAGAGGAAATGTTGTATGATGTGATTGGAGCAGCGACAAAAGCAGTGGAAAGTCAGGATGAGTCCAGCTTATCTTGGTCCATGGGTATCTCAGCTGAGTGTGAAATGCTAGCTACAGACACATTACTCAGTCCATAAACAGCAGGACAAATTAAAAATGACCAGAGGAATGACCCCACTGTGGGACCCGTGGTTCAGTTGAAATTGACAGGAGATAAACCATCAGGTCACAAACTAAGACAGCTCAGCCCACAGATCACAAGCCTTCTTAGAGTGTGGGACAAACTGGACATGAACGAAAATGGGGTATTGTACAGAAAAACAACAAGCAGAAAACAACTGTTGCTTCCAGAAAAATAGAAAAGCACTGTGTTAAAGGAGCTTCCCGTTGAAATGGGCCACCAAGGTGTAGACAGGACTACATCACTGATCCAAGACCGGTTTTACTGGCCCTATATGCAAAGAGAAATAGAAGACTATGTCACAAGGAAGTCTGCATGCCTCAAACACAGGAAGCCAAGCCGTGAGACCAGAGCCCCAATGACGAGCATTGTCACCACTAAACCATTCGAACTTGTCTGAGTAGATTTCTTGCATCTTGACAAGTGTAAAGGTGGCTACGAATATATTCTTGTAATCATTGACCACTTTAAACGTTTTGCCCATGCATACGCCCCAACTTCAAAATCAGGAAAAACAGCAGCAGACAAATATTTAATGACTATACACAGAGATTTGGCTTCCCCACAAGAATACACCACGGTCAAGGTGGTGAATTTGAAAACCAACTGTTCACACAACTGAAAAAGTACTGTGGAGTTGCTGGGTCAAGAACTACTCCCTACCACCCCCAAGGGAACGGACAGGTAGAGCGGTTTAACCAAACACTTCTTGAAATGTTAAAGACCCTCACAGAGAGACAAAAAAAATAACTGGAAAGACTCTCTAAACAAACTGACCTTTGCATACAATTGCAGAGATGTATAGTAATTAAGTAGAACTACTTCACTACTGTACTTAAGTACAAAAAGGCGGTATCTGTAATTTACTAGAGTATTATTTTTTTTCTCCTACTTCCACTTTTACTTCAGTACATATTTTCACTGAGTTGAATACTTTCACTCTTTTTTTACTTTTATGTGCTGCATCGTTACTCGTTACAATTATAATAATGTTACGAATCATTCCATTTCAAACCCACATTACCACTGCCAGAACTGGAGATGGCAGGTTTGATGAAGCTGGCACATCAATTGAGCGAATCAAGCGATTAAGAAGACTGCGCGTGCTGACTGAACTGCTGTGAAGAGTGAGATGAACACCGAGCCGAGCCAGATAATGACTCGTTCACGAGTCAAGAACCGGTTGCATCGGTTTTCGGATCACCAGTAGTTCTTTCTGACAGTTCGATTCAATAAACCAGTTGAAGAAAACAATTCACCGATTCTTTAGCGCTCGACGTAATGACGTCATTGGCGTTGACTGCAAGCCTTCGGTTTACCTGGGCTCATAACATTAGCACAGAATCAGTCCAGAAGTGTGTCGGTCTGCTCACACTGAATCACATATGCGCAGTATCATCAGCTCCTAGGTTCATGAATCGGACGTGTCTGACAGAAACGGTTCTTGACTCATGAACGAGTCAGTGTGTTGTTCGTTATCTGGCTCGGCGTTCATCTTCAGTTTTCTCTTCACAGCAGTTCAGTCAGTGTACTGTTTGAGTAAATGAATTACTCCGGGATATTGGTTTGTTTTAACTCAGAGGGAGTGTCAGCCACATTAAACAAGTTAACAGCTTTAGTCATTTAGGACCACAATGTATTTTCGATGCTTCGAAAAATTCTAACTGACCCTCTGATGTCACATGGACTACTTTGATGATGTTTTTCTTACCTTTCTGGACATGGACAGTAGACCGTACACACAGCTTCAATGGAGGGACTGAGAGCTCTCGGACTAATCCAAAATATCTTAAACTGTGTTTCAAAAATAAACGGAGGTCTTATGGGTTTGAAACAACATGAGGGTGAGTTATTAATGACATAATTTTGCAAATTGGGCGAACTAACCCTGTAACCGTTTTTTGTTTACAAAAAGTTAGTTAAAGAAATTGTGATTGTTCTTTAGGTTAATCATTTGAAAATAGTAAAAACAATATGTTCAAACTTTTGACTACTTTCTTTAATAACTACATAACACAATACTTGTACTTTTACTTTCAGTACTTGAGTAGTGAATTTTAAAATAGACTACTTGCAATACTTAAGTACAAAAAATGTTGAATACTTTAGTACTTCTACTTAAGTGTGGTGCTTAAAGAGCACTTCAACTTAAAAATTATTTTAAAATAATATAAAAATGTTGTGTAGTCCATAACAGCCTACTAAAGACATATATTTATTTGTCATAAAATTATTATTTCATAATTGTATAAGAGTCTTACACACATGCTATACAGATAATAAGAGTTGTGCATTATTTTGAGTGATGACTGCTATTATAAGAGAGGCTTGATGGAGCGCAGGAGATGCAGATAACATGATATTGACCCTAAAGAAACTTTCATTAATGCTGTCACGTAACAAATCTGTCCACATATAAAATGAAATGAATAGATAATTTCTACATTTAAATAGAAATGTAAAGACTGCACAACTACTATAAATTGCGGATCTAAATAATTGGGAATCATGAAAAAAAATCTAATAGAATAAAACATGTATGTATCTATTATCTGTTTCATGTATCTATTATAACATTTATGTAGTTTTGTTTGCTTGGCTGTTTCCTTATAAAAGTCCAGAAATTTGTCAAGTTTTTCGTCAGGTGTCATTTTAAATTATATGACGTCATTACATTGCCGTCTTGCCACCAGCCAATCGCTGCACTGCTGATGGTTTCGAGTATCGATACATATCTCCTTTTAAGACAACACATGAACGCACAATTATCTCAGATAACTCAATCCAGCGATACTAATCATACACAACAGGTGTGTTCTAAGAACCCAATTAGCCGGATCAGGATTAGCATGATGATATCATCTTGGATGTGTCATTTGATCTCGGATGTAATAAGCGACGTACGAAGAACGGGCCCCAGGTGTCACAAAACAGTATGTTACTAAAACAAACAACAACTAAACTAAACAACTAACAACAAAAACAACCATAAAACAGTGTACATTTTTAATTATTCATGCCCCATTGAATGATGGGAAATATGGGATCACATCTTGGATATTTACTCAAAGAATCCTTGTAACATAACAAACGGTTCCAAGTAAAATATACTTATGAGTTATAATTTTAATTTTTAATTTTAATTTTCATTTTCATTTCTACTTGGGGAGTTCCATTTGAATTTACTTATGAATTTAAGCACAATAAATGAAAACAAAACCTCAAGTAGCTTATAAGTAGAGATCAAGTCCTATAAGACAACTTTTTTGTGTTGTAGTACCAAAATCTAATACAAAAAGAAACTAAATAGCAGAAGTGAAACTGCTGGGGAAAATATATATGAATATATATATTCAATATAGTCAAACCATAGAGATAACACAAAAACACAGCCAGCAGCCACCAGAAGGAGAGTGTCAATAGGGAGCAGACCTAGCAGCTGCAAATATGAGAACGCAAATCACTAAAGCATGCAAAGAAGAGAATATTTCCCCCTAAATTTACTAGGCCTTCTTGCCCTCTGAGTGTCTTTATGGCTTAGCATGTTTACTGAGAAGGATGCATTTATAACAGAAATGTTGATAGCTATATCAGACTTCTAATCTAGTAGGCCTACAGTCCCAGACTTTTTTCCTGCTACCATCCTCTGACCTTAGATGCAACTGTAAAGTTTACTAGGAGTCACAGACTCCGTTCTTGACTCTGTAAAAACTATATATCTTTATATCCTAAATTCCCTGTTTTCCTCAGCAAATGATAACATGTCATCATGACATTTTCACATATTCAGGCAGAGAACTAAACACCCTCAAAAACTCCCATTATAATTACTTAAGTTGTTTACAATGGGAAATTTATATCTTTCTTACATTCATATGCACATCTGCACTTTGTTGTCTCTGATGACTCGCTTTGTGTAAGTTCATTCGCAATGTGTTTTTCTTGAAGCTTGATGACTTTTCCTACAGTATAAGTAACAAAAACTAAATAGTGATTTGATAATGTAAAAAAAAAAAAAATGCGTGAAAACCACATGTAGTGAAATGTACGGAAATGGCTAATCAGCCAATCAGTGCTCCTCAGCCTCCATTATAGTTACAGATGAGGAAAACTGAAGAATGAACAGAAATGTTTTCAGCCATATCATATTTTAAGTAACATGTAAATTTGATAATATTCAGACCTTTCGAGTGTTGAAGTGCAGGAAAAGTTTGTGAAGTATACATGAAAAGTCCTTCGTTCTTATAGCGGTAATTGCTGGGTTTTGATCAAAGCTCATGCCTTTGGACGCGTTATATTTTAAGGTTGGTGCAGCAATCCTAAAGCGCATTGCAGAGCCTTAAGCTACAGCTTAATTCAAATGAAATAACTGACAATACTAAAGCAAACGACGAAAAAGCTCAGGGTACTGGCTGTTTTCAGATTTGGAGCAATTTATTACGAGTGGAAATCGAAAGAAAAACTGTATAGGTAAAAAAAAAAAAAAACGAAATTATTTGCTTATGTGCGAAGTTACACAATTATTTCGATTACATTTATTTTCGATCAAATGATTAACAGATGCAGAAAGTTACCTGTTGTCCGTGCTGTGGAGCTCGCGGGCGTAATGAAAACGGGTTTAGAGCAGATCCTCGCCGCTCGCACATCAAAGCGAATCACGTCAGTCACTCACTGCTGCATTAACCACTTTCACTTCTGCTAGGAAGGAGAACTATTCACGCGGGGGATGGGCTGACAAAACACGACAACCTTGCATTTCAAGAAGTGTATTGTGATTCAAATAGGGGGAACAGATTTCTCATAGTGCAATACGTGACAATTACATTTTATTCATTGATATCTTTAAAAAACAAATAAGTAGCCTACTCTGTCGTTAAAGGGTTAGTTCACCCAAAAATGAACATAACGTCATTAATAACTCACCCTCATACAGTGCTGTAAGTGGGCCGGTACGCACCAGTACTCAGTACCGCCACTTCCAAATAGCTCTTGAGCGTACCGCCACCTCTCCGTGCGCCCAGAACGTGCTTTGAGCGTACCGGTACGCTCATTTGGACATCTGTTTTAATAAAGGTTTTAATAGTTTGCCTGCGCTGCCGCTTTTCAGAGCGCCCTTCATAATTTAAGCTCCACATCATCCCACCGAGAGTAGAGACTACATTCCCTTTAGTATTACAAGTAATTAGCGCATGCGTCGCTTTTGCCGCTGTCAGTACTCAACGTATCCATAAAGAACGTGTGAAACGTGCATATTCGGTTTGATAATAATTCAAGTACAGAGAGCACTTTACATGCGCTATTCAGACTTTCAGTATTTTAACAACACAGTCAGAGTCAGATGACTCAGTGGTTGAAACCCAACCAGACTTGATTGAAATCACGGCAGGTCAGACGCAAGTTAATGAAATAATGCAGTAGCTCTTTTAGGTAGGGTGACCAGATATCCCGAAAAATTCGGGACAGTCCCGAAATCTAAACTGTTGTCCCGAATCTGGCCTTAATTGTCCCGAAAATTATACTAAAGCAAAATCTTGAGTAGTTATTGTCTGATAACATCAAAAACTGCTGCGGAATCGTCCTGCAACCAGCCCCCGCCGGCTGCTCATTGGCTGCAGCATCTTTTTTCTAAAAAAGTACCATAGGCGGCTAGGTAAGAATTTAGATATTCATTTATCGAATTAATCTATATGCACAAAGACAATACGACCTTTTTGTCCCCTTTTTTTAAATCTTGATGAAGAGAGCGCAAGTTGCTGCAGCTGCGAGGAGGACAGTGATGCAGGCGTACAGGAGTGATTGACAGTTCATGGCACTGTGTACAAAAAATAAGTTTAAGCTCATTAACGTAGTGTTACAGAAACGTCTGATTTACGCACTGTTACAACAGTCATTGTTTTTTTTTTTTTTTTTTTTTTACAATGACATTTGAGTTCATGATCTTAATGTTGTTGTTTCTTGTGGCAGACTAAAGAGTAACGACAGA
This sequence comes from allo-octoploid hybrid of Carassius auratus x Cyprinus carpio, assembly GCA_024542945.1. Lineage (NCBI taxonomy): Eukaryota > Metazoa > Chordata > Actinopteri > Cypriniformes > allo-octoploid hybrid of Carassius auratus x Cyprinus carpio. Next base: position 27,149,519 of record CM044999.1, on the reverse strand, counting down.
CGGTTGATCTTTGAATAAAAATGTGTTTAGTTAAGGTTTGAAATTCATTATCTTTTATTATAGGCTATGAAGTCTAATATCATAAGCCCCCAACCCGTCGAGAAGGGTCTGTCTGCAGACTGCAAGACGGGGGCGTAACTTGAAGTGGGCGTAACTTGAAGTAGGAGGCGTAACTTGAAGTTGTTCAAATCACACAGAACCACGCGAGACCTCAAAACGAGATTTTGTCGGGATGCGTTCGCACTTAATTTCAATAAGTACTAACTTAAGGAGCGCTAAAAGAGTTTATACTCTACAGCCTAAATGCGTATGTATGAAGTATGAATCCAGATTGTATATCATCATCAGCTATGTTGATCATGTGACCTACAAAGTTATAACAAGCACAAAAACGTAAAAGATATAAGTGACAGGTTTAATTATTGTATTTGTAATTATCTTGATAATGAAGAACGTTGCAGAAACGGCTGCCTTTTTATTTTGTGATTGTAGTATAGCCAATACTGTTGATTTTTTATATATATATATATATTTTTAACTCCACTAGTGTGATCAAGTGTTATCCTTAAAACATTAGTTTTTTATTAGAAAACCCAAAATCGTTATCTCTTGAATATTTTTTAAATAATTTTACGTGAAAAAGTTTTTCTTTTATAGCATCTCATACTATGAACACATAATTTTTTTATTTACTGTTTTATGGCATTATGATTGTTTATTGTTAGATTTAACCTCTTACCATGATCTTTTATGTAATAATTTGGCAATAATAATAAAAAAAGAGGGTCAGGTGCACAAACACCTCACATCGACTCTGCAATATCTGCACAAAGGGTACTTCGATCAGCTGCTCGAAGATCTCATCTTTGGAGAAGACTGTTGATTTGATACTCTAAAATGTAAGTATTACTACTCGAAAATTAACATTACCCCATAATGAATTGCATCTTTTGCCCACCCCAACATTTACCATGCAATAATAACGATAAATGCCGACCAATAATTATATAATTTTTTTTTCTTAAAATTACATTTTAGTAAAAGAAGCCAAATGTATTTTCTTTTGTGACACAGCTATACATGAATATATACACTAGTTAAATAAATGCAGTCGATGTGAATACATCCATTTTCAGTAAAGCAATTAATACATTAATGGATAAAATATTTATATTTTATTTACTGACAACCAAAAATATGTCTAAATAATTAAAATAATGTATAAAAGTTAGCATCACAATAAATGCATACATGCACAAGTCAACAACACATGATACAAAGCTTCATTCAAACTTATTGTTCTAACAATCAAGTATTTAGAGATGGTGAACCCAACATCCTCCTGCGATCTGAACACAGCTGATACAGTTCTGCCGCTGCACTTCACGATATCACTCTTCTCAACAGGGATGTCGTTGAGCAACAGGATGAGGAAGACCTTGATGACGGCTCTCTGAACCACACAACCTTGAAGCTAGAGCAGAAGAACACGTGCAGGACAATCTGACCGCTGTGTCTGCTCCGAACTTTCATGTGCCTGCACCCCATGAGCACGACTACCTGAAAAACATTTACACAGAGTTTACAAGTACATGATTTATTACTTTTGTAGTGGGCTAAACCACTGAAGTGGTTCAAATATATAAATAAATTATACATTTATCCAAAGCGACTTACAGTGCATTCAGACTAACAGTTTTTACCTAACATGTGTTCCCTGGTATTCAAACCCACAACCTTGCACTGCTAACACAATGCTCTACCCCTTGAGCCACAGGAACACCAGTGTGTCCTTGAGCAAGGCTCTCTTCTCCAGGTTGATCAGAGGATTGTAGGCCCCTGTAATAAGAGCACTGTCAATCACTTCAGATAAAAGCTCCATCACATTTTTTGATGATGCTTTTGAAGCTTCTGAAAGTCAGCCTTCATTGTTTAAACATTAACCAGCTGAACAAACTTTACCAAAATCACATGCTCAGTGTCTTGTGGTATTTCTCTAGATGCTCTCACTGGCTCTGGGGTCACTAAGGATGAAGACACCACAGCATCATCTGGTCCTGATGAGACGGTAAGAGCTGGAGTGATGGAGCGTCTCATCTGTGACTCTCGATCATTTCCAGGATGATGCTGTGGTCTTCTCCATCCTCAGTCCACACACCAGTCTACAGACATGTTCATGTCCTACAAAAATACACATACACAATACAAAAAGTCATTACATTATTCTTTTGTTTCAGGTTTTCCCTCTTTTTCACCTTTCCTTGCAGGTCCTGCTCCACCACAAAAGATCTGCAGCAAATGCACAGAAATCAAGAATAAGAAAGGAGGTGTAATAGTTGTTTAAAATTACATTAAAATAAAATACAACTTAAGATTTAAAATGTTTCATTTATTTTTGTAGTGTACTTACACAAATCCTTTGATGGCATCATTCCTTCATCAGTTACTCTACAGCAGATAAACACATATGTGTCTCATCTGTCCCTGTAACATCCAGACAAGAGTCAGTCTCCTCTGTCATATATCTCTGATATACTGCATTTACATGTTGCGTTAATAACTGATGTAACTCACTTTTTATCCAACAAAAATGTTCCTTAAATTATCAATATTGCAAATGGACAAATAAAATAGATAACTTATGTTTAGTTACTTTATGTAGATTTGTTTGTTTACATGACTCACATTCATCTATAGCAGTGTTCAATATCACACACACATATCACTCAGACACCTGTTTCATGTCTGTTAGATGTGCTCATCTACAATACTTATCAAACATTATCCAGTCAGATCATAAATAGACATTTTAGTACTAGTCTTCAAGAAGTATATATAGTTTATGTAAATCTACTATTGAGTCGTGTACTTAATGGAGCTCCCCTGTTAGTTATGCATTATAAAACATGTTTACAGCTAAATCACAAATATGCTATATTATGTAGGTCACAGACAGACTGAGCCTGTGATACCTGGGGATAGCGTCTTTTTACCTTTTGCTTATATGTTGCTTACTTTACGCCTTAGTTTTAATAAATTATTAACTCCAAAAACAATACCACTGTATGAAAATGACTTATACACTTCAATTTAAATAACTATTTAGGAAAAAATTAAGATTCTCACCGTTGTCTCTCACAGCAAGCTGTGATATTCGTCTTCTTTCCAGTTTAACGGCGGTTGGCATCCAGCTTATTGGTGCATCTTCTGTTCCGGAGTGTGGGTCAGATAATACGTTTTCCTACTAAAACGTACACTCTCACATTGTCCCCTAACATTAATATCTACACACACATCATGAATCAAATCCTGCCTAAAACCCCTGCCTCCCTTAAAACGTAATCAATATTCTACTCTGTGCCGCCATATTGCCAATAACTTATCGTTTTGAGGTCTCGCGTGGTTCTGTGTGATTTGGACAACTTCAAGTTACGCCTCCTACTTCAAGTTACGCCCACTTCAAGTTACGCCCCCGTCTTGCAGTCTGCAGACAGGCCTTCTCAGAGAAGACTATCCGTAGTCAGGCTCTGGTGGAACTCTCAAACTGGGAGGGAAAGAAAAAAAAATGATTTAACTTATATTTTTGGTAACACCATTATCTTGACTATAGTAGGAAACCACAAACATCACACTATTTGAAAACCCTATGGGTTTTTTTCTACGTTTAATGCCAAGTTAACCCAGTGTGTCATTATATAATTTTACATACAATATTTTAAAAATTAAAATAAATAAACTTTTCTCTCAATGCTTAAATTCTTACTCGCGTGCCAAGCCCGCGAAACCGGGCAGCTGGCTTATATAAACCGGGGTCTTCGCCCACCGCGCGCACAGCCTGACTCCCCTTTTTTGAGTGACATCCCCAGCAGTGCGTTTTCCTGAGGTAAATTACTTTTTACTTAATCAGTTTGGTTAAATGACTTTTTTTTAATTATGGGCCGACAATAAAAGTAAATGACATTTAAAACTATGAAGAAAGAAAGTAATATTTAAGTATAATAAACAGTCTGAGGGAACAGTTCGTTCGTTTTCTGAGGATTATATCTACTAAAATAAATAGCAGGCGTTTCACTCATGAAACCCATTAAATTGTAATAAAAATTTGGCTGTCTTTTTCGGTAAATGGATCACATCTGACACGGAGAACGATTTTCCGTCTTTTTATACACAGTCCGCTCATCGTAACCGTAAAGACCGTTACATCTGTGTGACGTCATGGCTAATGGAGCCAATCCGCTCCGTTTGATAGACGCTCTTTTGTTTCATAGTTATCTGCAGTGTTTCCGATTCATAACTAGAGTGTGGCGGATCGCTACAGTTCCAAAATAAATGTTAATCTTACAAAATGTTTACGTTACTTAAAGATACCAATTATACAATTATTCTTAATACTATTGTTATTACTCATATTTGTATGTTAAATAAGTTAGTGCATTGTCACAGGTTTTGACTGCGAGCGCGTGAGCTCCCGCCCTCTCACACACTGAGCCTGCGCGTGCACCGAGAAACATAAGAGACTCATAAGCCTTTACACCTTTATGAACTCGGGCATCCCTCATTTTGTAACAACAACAATTAAAATGGAACATAATAATAATAATCATAATGATATTATTCTCGAGAATGAAAATGCATTTTACTGTGACTTATTTGTTAGTAGGTTGTAAGGTCTCGAATACATTGCTTTGCATTCATATCTTGTGTTATCAGATGATTTTATACACATTCAGAGCCTTTATAAACTTTGAGAATGTATAAAATAATTATTCACTTCTCTCTTTTCCAGTGTCGATTGCCGTCTGATTGTTGTAAGTGAAAATAGCAGTAATCCTGCATCTCTGATTTGCCAGTTTCATCATAAAATACAAATTTACTAATAGTCACTGATGAAAATAAAAACATTTTCATTTGTACAGACACATCTCACTCATATTTATTCCTCTTTTTTCTTTTCTCTCCTTTGTTTGTGTCTACAGCAGCTATACACACCCCAAAGGCTCTTTTAAGAACCACATCACCAAGAGCGTCTTTGGCTTTGTAAGGATATACCTTGACTGGGCTAAGGGGGCTGCAGCCCCGAATGTTTTCAGTAAAGCCCCGAATGTTTTTATTACCACCATGCCATCAATGAGTTTTCATGCCCAATAAAGTAATTTATATTAGAATTTAAATAAATAAATAAATATCTCTCGACTCAAGTCCACAGTGTCTGTAAATTTACCCAAGTACGTTACGCGTTGTCATTCACACCCGACGAAAACCGCCCGCTGAGTCTAGTGCGTATGACTGACATGTAAACTGGCCAACCATCGATGAGCCTCTGTACGATCCAGCCAATGAAGTGAGATCTTTTTGAGGCAGGCGGTTTGTTGGCGTGTAGTATTTTACTAGATCAATTTATTCGAAAATTAAAATGGATATTTCAAAATTAATCTTCTTCTTCTTAAAAAAAGGAAGTAACCCCCCCCCAAGCCAAAACACTTGAATGCCAAGATACAACAGCTTACTTCAGGTATCTGTAACTTTTATATTTATTTTTCGGTTTTAAATTGTGTCTGATTTAACATCACATTTTGAACATCGAACAGTTAACGGTTGCGCAGCACAGTCTGTAGGACACACACACACACACACACACACACACACACACACACACACACACACACACACTTTTTTTTCTGAATGAATCGTCCGTTTCTAACGAATCCATTGATTAAATGACTGACCGACTCACTCCTTAAGGCAGTGGCATGCCGCCACCTAGTGGCAAAGTACCATTCAAATTTTTTTTTTCATAATTTCATATTTCTGTAGCCTATTCCAAATTGTACATTTGATACCTTAACCTTCTTATGATTATTTATGCAATTTGTAAGTGCCTTGTAAGTCCTCCTTCAAAAATATAAGTGTATAGAGCCCTGCGTTTATAATTATACTTGGCTTTAAACACAGAGATAAAGTCCTTTGACCGGTATATCTTTATAGAGTAAGAGTATGTCAGTGCACTGCTTCATGTTTGCTTCTTATCCCTGTTCTACCAGGACGAGTGTAGCCAGTCAGGCTTGATTGGAAAATAAAATAAAACAGAGACAGAGACAAAAAAAAAAAAAAAAAAAAAAAAAGTGAGATCAGTGAGAACATCAGCATATGTGTCAGGATACAAGGGATAAACTTTAAATAAAATGTTTTAAATTTGTTTTTATTGTTTTTGTATATTTTAAACTAGGTAAATCTTTCTGATTTATTAAAATAAAAAGTCACATACATGGATCTCCACTCACCCTAGAACCAACCCTGCTTATGACAACAAACTGTTAGAAGAAAGGGATCATTGGGGTTCTATATAGAACCATAGGGTTCTTTACTCAACTCCAAAGAACCTTTCATGCTAAAAAGGTTCTATAATGACAAGAAATAAGCCTTTTGGCACAAAGGGTTCATATCTTGAATTTTGTGATCATTCACATGCATTCATAAATTAATTTGAATACACGGAATAATGCAGTGAAAGAACGCACTCAAAATGCACACACGCACTAGTATCACTTCATCATGTAACTTTAAATTAGCCTAAATGCATGCACTTTTTAGGCACGATATGTTTAGTTTTTGTTAAAAGGCACATGATTAAAACAAAAAATACTAGTTAACATTTCACACCTAAACAAGAGTGGAAAATGTAATTATAACTAGCTACTAAATTAGTTACAAATGCCTATCCATATACAGCTATGATTTACGAACCCAAACTGACTCAAATGATTCGCGATCCCGCTATGAACTCCCGAACTGATTCAAATGATTCGCGATCCCCAAACTGACTCAAATGATTCGCGAACCCGCTACGAACTCCCGAACTTATTCAAATGATTCGTGATCCTCAAAATGACTCAAATAATTCGCGATCCCGCTATGAACTCCCGAACTGACTCAAATGATTCGAGATCCCGCTCCAACTCCCAAACTGGAGTCAGATGACTCAAATGATTCGCGATCCCTCTACGCACTCCCGAACTGTTTCAAATAATTTGCGATCCCCAAACTGACTCAAGTGATTCGCGATCCCGTTACGAACTCCCGAACTGACTCAAATGATTCGCGATCCACAAATTGACTCAAATGATTCGCGATCCCGCTCCGAACTCCCGAACTTATTCAAATGATTCGCGATCCCGCTACGAACTCCCGAATCGCGATCCCGTTAAGAACTCCCGAACTGACTCAAATGATTTGCGATCCCAATACACATAATGCTATAAAAGTGTGCACATAGAGAGAAATAAACAGCAGATGTTCATGTTAACAACTTCTTTAAATTGAGCAAACGCTGCTAATACACATGTTAATAAAGTAAATAAAACAAAAAATGAATGTTTTAATGCTACTGAATAAAAATAAACGATCCAGTCGAAAGTCTCTGCTCATCATGACAGGACCTGGATCAGTGAGCTGCGTCTTGGGCCGATTACGTCACTTCCATGGAGGCATGTTGTACACGCCCCCGTCCATTGACTCCGCCCCCACGTCAAAAACGGTGCCACAAAGAGAGACGTGCAGAAAAGGGAAGCGCAAAGGAAAAATGGTATTGCAAGCTCAAACTAGACTGACACTCAAGATAAAAGCAGCGTTGCAAATAAATTAATAGATATGACCATGGAAAATATGTATTGCAAAATCATTTCGTGCTGTTTCATTTGTTTTGCAATTCTTAATTTTTGTTTGCAAAAAGCAAATGTATTTTCCTCAATACTTTAAATAAAATGTTTTAAATTTGTTTTTATTGTTTTTGTATATTTTAAATAAGGTAAATCTTTCTGATTTATTAAAATAAAAAGTCACATACATGGATTTTTCTGGGCTAAGCCCCGGATCTCCACTCACCCTAGAACCACCCCTGTGACTGACTATCAAATCCTAATCAGTATTTGAGTTTAGATCAGTTAAATCAACATCAGGCAGCATGTTAGTAATGTCTTAAAAGACATTAAAGGCAAAGTTCTTAAAAAAAAAAAAAAAAAGATCTTTGATCTGCCAGTTTTCATAGTAATACTCTAAAAAATATATTTTTTGACTACTCTGTTCATCAATACAGACCCATACATAATTCATAAGTACATTTGCATTTTTTAATTTCCAGTTAAAAATCCAAGAATCTGTTAATCTTCCAGCTAAACTAACTTACATTAAAGAGGCAAAATACAAAATGTTATGGGTGTGAAATTATTTATCCAGACAATTTAGTTGATGTTTACTTACAAGCACACACACACACACACACACACACACAAAGAATTCAGGCCACAACCTAGAAAAAAAAATCAAAGAAAAATAATAAGAAAAGATAAAGAAAAGAAATACTCAACTGTACTCAACTGTCTCAGCTTTAATTAGGTAGTGGAAGGTGTGGGGCTTTCAGACTCCAATGCTGAATGACAAAATAACCTTATAATGTTCAATTATTAGACCTTTTAAGTGCATAGTGCATAAGTGTATTAAGTGCATAATAGTCCCTTGGAACTGCACATGTGTATTGCCTGATCTAACCTGAAAAATAAACTTTAACACAATGAGACAGTTGTTGAAACAACAGATTTCACTGGTATTTTTAAATATGAAATTAATTCATAAGGTTGGTGAACAGCTTTTGGAGACTTTTCCATTTACCTATTAAAGGAGACAGGAGCTTAACTTGCATGAAAAAGCAGTTCAAGAAGTGTTTTAAAGACAGCTGCTAAATGAAAAGTCTTACAATTTAATAAAGATTAATTACCATTTTCGAAAAGCAGCAAGGCACATCTATGGCCAATCCTCTGTGCCATTCATCAGAGTTTTTCCAGTGACACCGACACTTGGTCCATCAAAGCCAACAAACCCGAATTTCATGAGGAATCCATAAATGACAATCAAGAAGTTCTTGGAAGTGCTTAGAAGGGGAAAAAAATAACATTAAATTTCTTGAGAACTAGAAATAGAACTTCACAAATCGACAAAAACTGTTAATTAGGATGTTGCTAATTAACCACATTCATGTTAACCTTTTTTTTTTTTTTTAACTGTACAATAATCTGATTTTTTCCCTATGATGTACATGGCTTTGCTTTTCAAATTATGCCTTTACTGTTTTATATACAATAATGAATCCATTTTTATGTTTAATATACTGTACATACTTAAATTCATTAAACTCTGAGCGTTGGAGATATAGGTATTAAACAACTGAAAAATATTCACAATATTATTCCCTATAATGCACAAGGCTTGATTTCCATACAATGTCTTTGTTTTTATACAGTACTGAAACCATATTTTTCATGTTTAATATACTGTACCCACTTAAATTTGTTAATCTCTGACAACATTTGAGATTATGCCTGTATTGTATATAAACACCCGATTCGGACGTTATCAGTCGATTGAATGGGGCGTTATCAGCGGTTATCAGCCCATAGAAATGGGCGAGGAGGGGCCTCCTGTGACTACTAGTAGGCTCAGAAGGCCGTGATCATCCATCCAAATGGTTGATCACCCACAAATATACAAGAGAAGACTCCAGATCCAATCCCAGAATTCCTGCTCACCGGTAATCGGAAGTCTACTGGACGAAAGCGGCAACGTTGCGATATTTCCTGCTTTCAGGTAAGACTATTAAAATTATAAAACTGACCATTTAAACTGTAATGGAAAACAATACATACACTCGTATTGTGTGTCATGATTGTTGACATGAGATAACCGTATTGCGATGTGTCTGCAAACGTTATCGCTAGATCATATTACGTTATTAGCGTGTTGTAATGTTAACGTTGGATGCCTTATGTGAGCATTAACGTTGCTAATATGAGTGTGTATTTACCTCTGAAGCTAATGGGGGAATTTAGTTTCTAGTTAAACTGTCAAAATGACTTTTTACACTCTTACAGGCTATTGTGTATGCTCGATAACGCTTCACTGAAGCCGGATCATAGGACTAATGCAGCCCATATTGACTTGAGAGAAATATTAAACAAGATGTATTTTACGGCTGTTTGGAAACCTTGGGATCTTGACTAGAGTGTAAAATAAAGTTCTGTGGGTTTACATCTATCTATCTATCTATCTGTCTGTCTGTCTCTCTCTCTTTCTCTCTATACTAGCTAGCTAGCTATGTATATATTTATATAATTTATCTATCTATCTATCTATCTATCTATCTATATATATATATATATATATATATTTAGCTGTCTGTGTCTGTCTGTCTCTCTCTTTCTCTCTCACTCTCTCTCTAAAGCTTGCTAGCTGTGTATATATTTATATAATTTATCTATATATATATTTAGCTATCTTGAACTTGAACTTGAAAAATAAAACCCAAAGGTCCGTCTATCTGTTTAGCTGTCTGTCTGCCTGTCTGTGTTACATTAATGTCTCTTTACCTAACTTTTTTGTCTCCCTTTACAGCATACATCTCCAGCTGGTTGCAAGGACTTCGGTGGCAAGTTTGTTTTATTACTTCCATGCTCTATGTCTTTGTTGAACTATCCAAAATTTGGTTTTGGGCTGTTTAGAATTTATTGTTCACAAATCTGTCTTGTGCAAGTTTCTCTCTGTCTGTGTTTTAGGTTGAAGATGGCCCAGAGAGGTTAGCCTTACAGTTGCTGATCTAGAAGCATTAGGCAAGAGTGTCTGAGAACGATGGTATGATCTGCAACACTGTCTTTTTTTATTACTGATTTATTACTGACTATCTATTTCTTTCTTTGTTGTTATTCAATAAGAGAGAACTCCCATTAATGGGAATCAAAAGGAAACCCTGAAATCATGTTTTAAGGATGGAATGACACGAGTTGGTTCAGAATTAATACCAAGAGCTGCATCAGCTACTGGTTTGGACACCAGTGTCGTAGAAATAAGGTTTACTTTTGTGCCACACTAACAAACATCATGTCAAATAAATATATCATTCTGCTGCACTGCTTGTATAAATGATGTGTTTTGTTAACATTCGGTTTAATTGGTGTAATACCTTTTTGCTATTTTTTTGTTTTTCAGAACTGGATTGGTAATTACAAAAGATCACAAACGACTAATGCTTCGTCTGAGCCCCGGTCATCAAAGGCCAAAGTTCACATTAGAGAGCTGTCGCCTTACAATCTTTTTTGTAGGGACAAATTCAAAAACAAAGGTGAGAAACAAAATTTAAAGACTGTTTTTATTTTTTTTATACTAAATTGTTTCTTTTCATACATGGTGGCCTTTTTGACATAAGGTTTATGAGGGTCATGAAACGTCATGAAACAGATTTTTCATGATAGTATTTGGGAAGTACTTCACTCACACAAATTGCATTCATCAGTTTAAGAATGCTGAGTGTATTGAAAAGAATCATCAGGGCATCTACTTTACACGTTATCTTGTTTTTACAGAGTTGTTACAGATAAATGGTTTTCACAACCCAAGTACTGATTGTCGTTGTATGAATTTACTTTAGAAAGGAGATGCTGACTAATGCGTTAGGTTTTTCCTCAGGCACAATGAATGATATTAAGGGCAGGTGCGCCACATTGGGGGAAGATGCAAAGCAGAAATACATTCAAGAGGCAGCAGCACTGAGGGCACATGGGCAGTCACAGGACACTAAACACTGAGGTGAGGGATGCCCGAATTACAATGCACTTAAAGAAGCTGAAGTTAGAGGTTCATTTGCTAAGCATTAGTGGTATTCTTAAATTATTAGATGGAAGGATGATCAACAGCAATTGTGGTGTGAGCAAGACATTGTGTTAGACAACCGGATTGTTTATCTCTTTTATTATAATTTCAAATGAGTTTGTTACAAAAATATTCCAAGGCTATCAACATCAAATATTCTCACATTGAAGAAATTGTCAAAGACTCATACCACCATCTCAAACTGGAAGCAGCTGAAGAACAAAGTGGTCATGAGATTTCTTAAATTAAAATTTAAAAGTTTTCCTAAAGCCGCTTTCTGAAATGGAACCCAGGAAAACCTGCTTTTATCTTATGATTGATTATCAGCAAGATCTGAGATCAATTGATGTGCAATACCCACATATTCCTTTGGCAACAGTTAACAATGAACAAGCTGCCTTTGAGATGTTGCTTTAAATATAGTGATGAGTATGATTTAAACTAACTCGCTTGACTTTCAAAATATTTGTGTTTTTTCTTTGGTAGATGGAGGCAATTTGTGCTGTGTCTGCCGCGTCCATTTTGATGATAAGAAGAAGAATGCAAGAAAGAAGTGGCATTCATGGTCTCAGTGCACAGTGTGCCAATCATGGTCACACACAGGACGTGGCTTTAAAAAGAACAAGTGCGTTCACTGCCAGGGTCAAGACACCATGCTAACACCCTGAAGATGTATCTTGTTACTTGTTTGAGTTGTTTTTACTGTGTTGACGGCCCCCAACTTATCCATACAAACACACACACAATACATACATATGCTGCAAATTTATTGTAATGACCACACTTCACACGTAAGAAGAACATTGTGATCTTTTTGTTATTTTCATTCACCCCAATTTTATTTATTGTTGTTTGTTGGCACCATCAATGTGTTCTCCTTTATACAGGACTTATGTGGGGACCAATAAAGTTATATTGTACTGAATTGAGTCTACATGCTTATATATATATATATATATATATGTATATAAATTTATATACACCTGTTTCATCATTGGTTCAGTAGGGCTGGGTTTTAGCAAAGACCTCACCATAATATTCACAACAGTGGGTCAGAGTATGATTTCATGTTATGATTAGATGCTTCACATAACTTAACATGTTTCACAGTTTTGCTGTCAGTAGGAGATGCTTGGCAAAAAATATATTGAAAAGATGGTTACTGGTACTTGTAGAAACTTTGGTATACAGCTGAACACTACAATTTATTTATTTTAAATTTAAATGGTTTTCTATGGCATTGCTTACTTCCACTCTGAAGTATTTTCTTCACAATTACTGTTACGCTTTTATTTTAAAGATAAACATTTAAGAGAAAATGTGAAGGGTATCATTTTATCTGTGTTAAGGATATCAATTGTTTTTTCTTGGATTCAGATAAATAAAGTTTATTGTCAGTTTATGTGAGGGAGGACTGGTGTGTTCCACTTTTGTTTGCAGTTGTCTGCCGTGGGTAGACTACATTTCAATTCAAAGTGCTGTAGGTCACAATTATGATTATTATATATAATTAATTATACATTTAAAATCTGATTAGTTTATCTGGTTTGCAAATTAGGGTTGTAAAATTATATATTTACTGAACATATAAAATATCTAGTATAGCCAAACTATTAATTACATTGCATCTAGATGAATGCAAAGGAATTAATTGACAAGCTTTCAAACATGCTTTTTAAATGACACATGAGTTTTGGTAACATGGACTGAGAAAACATTTAATGATCTTCTGCTCAGAAACCTTGTAAAATCTTTAACTTTTACCAGCAATTACCAGCAATCTTATTATATGTACAACATAAGAAAGCAACTCATACAGGTTTGGAAATACATGAGGGTGAGTAAATGATGACAGAATTTTAATTTTTGGGTGAACCATCCCATAATTAGATAGCATATATATATATATATATATATATATATATATATATATATATATATATATATATATATATATATATATATATATATATATATATATAATGTGACGAGTCAGCTGCCTCCTCCCTGATTGTCACCGGCACCCCGTCCTAAATCGCCGCCCTTCACCAGGCTCCCGACTGGAGTGGGTGTGTGAGAGGAGGGGCGCTGGACGAGTCAGGGCTGGCGGCGTGTGATGGGGCACACCTGAAGGAAGTGGAGCCTCATTACCGCCGCTGTTTAAAAGCCCAACGCGCCTCTCCTCGGGAGACCGGTCTCTTCCCTGTGCATGCACACTGGTGTCCTCGTGGGTCCAGGAAGGGTGCGTTGAGGGACTCCCGCGCCACCAAGACGTGAGCTGCCGGACCCGCGATCCGGATGGGAACCGCACCCGTATACACGGCCGACGGGCCAGGATGCCGGGCCGTCCATCCCCTACCAGCGCCGCGGCCAACGAGAGAGACGCGGCCGCTAGAAGAAGCCGCCGCCCCTCGCGCCCCGGACCGAGGAGGGGAGCGCGTGCGGCCGCCGGACTCCGCCCCTTGCCTGGACCCTTCCTCGATGAACACTGCCCGACCTACACAAACCCCGCAGCACGACGAGGACACCAGATTCCCTGTTATTTTGGACACTTTCCCCCTTTCCCCCCTATGATTTCTATCAATAAAAGCCTCTCCGAGGCCTGACGCCACGCCCACTGTGTCTGTCTTGTGCTCCTCCCGTGACTATATATATATAAGCCATGTGTGTAACAAACAGAAATGCAAAATGAGTCTGTGTGCGGACAAGGTATTTGTCATGTTGTGGGTTCATAAATCTGTTTACAAAGTCAGAAACAAACAAACAAGCAAATACCCAGCAAACATTCGGACGTCTTTTGACCGTTGAAAAGACGTCCATTCGAGACGTCCCGTCATGGTTGAAAAATAGTTCCAAAATGAAAGTTGAACCGACGTCTTTGACGTCTTCTAGACGTGAACTGCACGTCTTTACTGCACGTCCCTGGACGTCTAAATGCGCCGATTTCTGGACGTTGTTGTCTTCTGGATTTTTAAATGCGTTGCTGCATAGTTTAAGTGTGTATATATAAGCCTGCATATAAAATAATCACACACCCACTGTGTAACATCGTGAAAGGCAATCAATTATGTCTTGAGGTTTAAAACATCTTGACAAAAGTTCAAGATCGGTCAAGTCAGACATGAATGTCCATAAAACATCTTAATCACGTGTACATCACTAACAATAACACATTATTTGTGGACATATGCAAACAAAGAAGCATGTTCTGATTTAGCACATTTTATTGTATTTGAACAGTTTAGCATCTGTTAACCAAAATAAAATACTAATTACAAAAATACTGTATTATTATATAAAGGGAAAATTCTTTCATTTACTCACCCTCATGTTTCAAACCTGTATACCTTTCTGTGTTCTGACCATATTGTTTTCATATTTGCTTTACTGGGACAATGACAAATAAGAATCTTCAAGATGATAATATTTTTAAAAATGTGTTTTTCAATGTTATCTTTGTATCCATTTTGGATTTCTGAAATAAGTTTACAGGCCTACCATGTTTTTCATCAGAAATATGATTTAATGAGGGGCATCACTGAATAAAAAGTGCTGAAATACTCAATCTTAAAGTGCATTATTATTGTTAAAAATTTATATTTGCAGTGTTTGTTTATTAATGTTTTTAATATATATTATATAAATCAATATTAATTGCATTTATTTTAAAATACTTTAATCATATAATATTAAGAACATTATTAATATTTGAACATGTGGCATAAAAACCTTGCAGGAGCCATTGTTGTCATATAGCTTCTTTTTATATAGGCTATAGCTATTTAGCCTTCAAATAGCTCTCTGAAACTACACCCGAGATGGCTTGTGCATGTGAAATGAGAAAATTAAAACTTTGTTGTAGAGCTAAACCACATACATTGTTAGAAAGGTCTTGACCTGGAGAGTAACATATGTAACTATGAATATTCTACATGGCTCCTGTTTTGAAATACTGACCTTTGAAACATCACCTTGGTGCATATTTGAAGGCTAATAATTAAGCAATAAAAAGGTCTACACACATGGGACTAACTGTTATAGAGAGCTCTTGTCCTCATGTATGATGTAAATATAGTCAACAGCTTGGGATATTGTCAAATCTGGTTAAAAGTTATTTGAACCCATTTAAAATTTAGACATTTAAAATCTGATTACATAGATACAGTATTGTTCAAAATAATAGCAGTACAATGTGACTAACCAGAATAATCAAGGTTTTTAGTATATTTTTTTATTGCTACGTGGCAAACAAGTTACCAGTAGGTTCAGTAGATTGTCAGAAAACAAATGAGACCCAGCATTCATGATATGCACTCTCTTAAGGCTGTGCAATTGGGCAATTAGTTGAATTAGTTGAAAGGGGTGTGTTCAAAAAAATAGCAGTGTCTACCTTTGACTGTACAAACTCAAAACTATTTTGTACAAACATTTTTTTTTTTCTGGGATTTAGCAATCCTGTGAATCACTAAAGTAATATTTAGTTGTATGACCACAGTTTTTTAAAACTGCTTGACATCTGTGTGGCATGGAGTCAACCAACTTGTGGCACCTCTCAGCTGTTATTCCACTCCATGATTCTTTAACAACATTCCACAATTCATTCACATTTCTTGGTTTTGCTTCAGAAACAGCATTTTTGATATCACCCCACAAGTTCTCAATTGGATTAAGGTCTGGAGATTGGGCTGGCCACTCCATAACATTAATTTTGTTGGTTTGGAACCAAGACTTTGCCCGTTTACTAGTGTGTTTTGGGTCATTGTCTTGTTGAAACAACCATTTCAAGGGCATGTCCTCTTCAGCATAGGGCAACATGACCTCTTCAAGTATTTTAACATATGCAAACTGATCCATGATCCCTGGTATGCGATAAATAGGCCCAACACCATAGTAGGAGAAACATGCCCATATCATGATGCTTGCACCTCCATGCTTCACGGTCTTCACTGTGTACTGTGGCTTGAATTCAGAGTTTGGGGGTCGTCTCACAAACTGCCTGTGGCCCTTGGACCCAAAAAGAACAATTTTACTCTCATCAGTCCACAAAATGTTCCTCCATTTCTCTTTAGGCCAGTTGATGTGTTCTTTGGCAAATTGTAACCTCTTCTGCACATGCCTTTTTTTTAACAGAGGGACTTTGCGGGGGATTCTTGAAAATAGATTAGCTTCACACAGACGTCTTCTAACTGTCACAGTACTTACAGGTAACTCCAGACTGTCTTTGATCATCCTGGAGGTGATCATTGGCTGAGCCTTTGCCATTCTGGTTATTCTTCTATCCATTTTGATGGTTGTCTTCCGTTTTCTTCCACGTCTCTCTGGTTTTGCTCTCCATTTTAAGGCATTGGAGATCATTTTAGCTGAACAGCCTATCATTTTTTGCACCTCTTTATAGGTTTTCCCCTCTCTAATCAACTTTTTAATCAAAGTACGCTGTTCTTCTGAACAATGTCTTGAACGACCCATTTTCCTCAGCTTTCAAATGCATGTTCAACAAGTGTTGGCTTCATCCTTAAATAGGGGCCACCTGATTCACACCTGTTTCTTCACAAAATTGATGACCTCAGTGATTGAATGCCACACTGCTATTTTTTTGAACACACCCCTTTCAACTAATTCAACTAATTGCCCAATTGCACAGTCTTAAGAGCGTGCATATCATGAATGCTGGGTCTCATTTGTTTTCTGAGAATCTACTGAACCTACTGGTAACTTGTTTGCCACGTAGCAATAAAAAAATATACGAAAAACCTTGATTATTCTGGTTAGTCACATTGTACTGCTATTATTTTGAACAATACTGTATGTTTACAATCCGACCAAACTCCACACTGTACTCTCAACTCACTATTTGCAATATCCAATTCTAAGAAATACACGATTTAAAAAAAAAAAAAAAAACTACAATTCCCTAAAGCTAAGCAATGCAGCTTGATACAAATCAAGCACTGCAGTTGTAGTTTATCTGGTTTGCGAATTAGGGTTGGAAATTAGGGTTGTAAAATGATATATCTACTGAATATATCAAATATATCAAAACACTGGTTTTGTACCCGCACCAGGTTTATACATTTATACTATTACTTCTATTATAATACTACATAAACAAATTAACTTAGTTTGATATTAATTCAGATTTTAATTCTATGCCATTAATTTAATCAAACAAGAACCACGCTGGAATTATAACCAACCGTTGGACATGCTGGGCATATTGTTCCATCATTTAATTGTGGGCAAATATCAACCAAACTTCTTTGTCGGAAGTGGTGATGCCTAAAATGGGATATGGGGTGTTGCGAAAACCCTCAACAGAAACCTGACACTCCAGTGCCAGAGAAACAGAAAGCTCTAGCAGAGGGATGGAGAAGGCTGTCTAATCAGAGCCCATACCTCAACAGAGTGCAGGTTTCTGGTTCACACGCACACATGGTGACTGTAACGGTGCAGAGCCGTCCTGCAAAATATAAAGAGGAAAATAACATAAAAACATAACCTAGTACTACTATAGAGACTAATATATCAGTTTAAATTAAATTAAATTAAATGTATGCATTTAGCACACGCTTCTATCCAAAGCGACTTACAGTGGATTCAGGCTATACATTTTTACCCATCATGATAGTAAAACTATACATTTAGTTTATATAGTTAAGATTTTGTATCAGGTAAAATGACAAACCTGTGCTGACAATGATCTTCATGTCCTTTGTGTACACAGCATGGGTGCCATGGGCTTCAGGTAAATATAGGAATAACCCCAGGGAGGATGGCTCATAGTAAACACTCTGTAAGAAAGATGGATAGCTCTAATGTTTTTAAAACAACAAACTTGTGACACTAACAGTTGATACTGCATAGTGCCAAAACAATTTGAAGTATCTAATGAATATGCTGACATTACTGTGAGTTTGCTGTCTGTATGCAAGTATAGAAATAGCAATGTAAGACTGTATGCTATTGTTCTTACATTCCACTTTTCAGGAAGATGCAGTGAATTTCTGTGAATCCTCTTCAGGCAAACCTCACAGAACACTGCAGTGGAGCTGCACTCAATGCACCTATAATCAGCATGTTCTCAGCAGACAGCACACTGGGTAGTGATCGGTGCTGAACATTCAAACGACACCTTAAGCATCTCATCCTTGACTGCATCCCAGGCATGAAGATCTCTCTTCTTTGCCTTACTGTATGCGCTCTCAGAACAGCTCTGTGTCACATCATCAGGTTCAGCAGGTTGAGATGTAATAGAAGCGTCTGAAGGGTGGCTCTGTTTGTAGCTGGGCTGGGGAAGACCTTGACTGAGGTAAGAAAACTTCGCAGGGCCAGTGATAGACCTCCTCACCAACTTAATTTTATCGTTCCTGAAACGTGTGCTCATCTTAAGAGCTTTTCCCATATCTGAAATCAAGATATTTGGCAATTATTACATAAAGCAAAGTGCAACCCATTACCGTACTTCTTATCACAGCCTAAAAGACAGAAACACATGAGTGAAAATGGGATGCAGTCAGATAAGGGGTATTTGGTGCGATAGTAAGATACAGCTAGCTAGATAACTAGATAGATTGCAAGATAGATAGATAAATACACATCAAGCTAGATCTACATCTATAGATAGATTATATAAATAGATAGATACACAGCTAGCAAGCTATATATATAAACTGCTCAAAAGAATAAAGGGAACACTTGTGTGTTATATTGTGCTGTTAAGTATTCCCTTTATTTTTTGAGAAGGTATATAGATAGAAAGACAGAACAGACAGCCAGACAGATAGACAGATCCAAAGCTTCCTGATATGGGATCAAATCCAGACAAGCTTTGTTCAAACCCACAGAACTTTATTTTACACTCTAGTCAAGATCCCAAGGTTTCCAAACAGCCGTAAAATACATCTCGTTTAATATTTCTCTCAAGTCAATATGGGCTGCATTAGTCCTATGATCCGGCTTCAGTGAAGCGTTATCTCATGTCAACAATCATGACACGCAATACGAGTGTACGTATTGTTTTCCATTACAGTTTAAATGCTCAGTTTTATAATTTTAATAGTCTTACCTGAAAATATTAAGCAGGAAATATCGCAACGTTGCCGCTTTCGTCCAGTAGACTTCCGATTACAGGTGAGCAGGAATTCTGGGATTGGATCTGGAGTCTTCTCTTGAATATTTGTGGGTGATCAACCATTTGGATGGATGATCACGGCCTTCTGAGCCTACTAGTAGTTACAGGAGGCCCCTCCTCGCCCATTTCTATGGGCTGATAACCGCTGATAACGCCCCATTCAATCGACTGATAACGTTCGAATCGGGTGTTTATATACAATACTGAAACCATATTTTCTTATGTTTTATGTGTCCACTTAAATTGATTAGCCTAAACTCTGAAAACGTTTTGAGATATCAAACCAATAGGGGTGAGAATCTCTATAGACACCTCACGATTCAATTACGATTCAGAGGGCTGCGATGCCATGATAAAACGATTATCAATGCATCTTTTGTCTGGGAGAACATTCGTGCATAGTACGCATTTCAAAACTGAGGATGTTATTAGGGCTGACTTGCATCTCATATCTTCATCCTGCTGAAATGTTCCTAAACATTCTTCAAAATGTGCATTCTGAATAAATAAATTTATTTCCAAACTAACATGCTTCAGTCAAGTTTGTCTTCTGTTTTAAAAATGTTTTAAACATTTTTTTTCTTACTGAGGCCATCCTTTAAAATATTTTGGTTTGCAGTAACAGTAATTTAAAAAAAAAAAAAAAAAAAACGGTCGGTCGGCCTATTTTTTTTCAAGTTTCATTGTTAAAAAAAAAAGGAAAATTTTGGTCATGGTGATGATGTAGGTATGAATTTAAACAAATTAGCATATCGTGACGTCACTGACTGGGTCTTCAATCCATAATTGCAAACCTCATTTTGATGCAGGCTATATATACCACAAACAAATTAAAATCTTTGTCGAAAACATGTTTATTGCATGAATTTCAGGTGAGAAGAAAAAAAAAGGGGTACTGTTATACTGTTTTACTTGCATCCACCACTAGGTATCAATGCAACCTACAAATGAGAGACCGTTTACTTTGCTTTCTTGGGTTGTCACTTTTGTGAAAAAAATCCTGTTTGATTTGAGTGACAAGTGTTCATTGAATCGATTGTAAAATTTTGAATGTCTGAATAAGTTTTATACGGCAAATAAACACCAAATAGAGGTAAATCCACGGATCTTTGTTTATCATTAGTTGCTGTTAAGATTAAACTAATGTCGCGCTCATTAAAAAAAAATACAGATTTTAATTACTCATTTATGGATCAAATCATTAAGATACAAAAATTAAGATTTAAGTAAAATATGCTGAATATATAATTTTGTACAAATATGTATAAAAATGCTATAAATAGCCAGGCTGCTAATAAGACTGCAGTTTCACGTTTTGCGTCTGCATAACAAAATACATTTTTAAACGTGATGATACGAAATAAAACGAGACGTATAATGAAGAAAAATATTTCGAAAAAAGTGGACAAGTAAAAATTAATTACTTTTTAAACATATTTAAGGCCTGAAGGCAAACTCCCATTTCTTGAAAGCTGTTCTACGTGATCGTGAATAGAACACCTTTTACCGCACGGTTAAAGCGAAAAAAAAAAAAAAAAAAAAAAACCTGCATGATAGCAGCTCACAGACACGCGAAAATTAGAATTAAGTAATGAAGTAAACAGTTCCCCAGAGTACATTGATCTCAACCAATTCAGCACCAACGCAATGGACAGCACCTCGCAATGACGCACGTAAGAAGGTATAGGCTACCTCAAGTAACCCCCTAAGGCAGAAAAGTTGGCATTTTGAGATCCCTAAAAAAACTGAATTGTGAGGGGGAAAGTCGCAAATACCTTTTAATTTATCCGAGAACAGGCTTCCAGTAACTTGTACACATGGAATAAAATTATTGCACGGAAAATTCAAAGCATAAATAAAGGTTTACGTTCCACAAACTTGAACAGGCCTAAATATTTGTTCGCATGCGTTAAAAGGTTAACTTGACAGTCCCATATATTACGATTTGACAAGCTGATCGTAAAAGTATGCTGAAGTGACTCTTTATGGTTAGCCATGAATGTATATGCATTAATTTATGAAGTAGAGTATTTATTTAACTGCTCATGTAATTTAATCTGATTTCCATGCTCCTTATGCTACATTTATTTCTTTGTTATTTTTACAGATGACTGAGGCAGAAGAAGAGAAAGACGAGTACAGTGGAAAATTATTATAAACATTTTGTAGTTAGTTGGTAGTAATTTATAGTTATAGGTAATTTATAGTTAATTTATTTGTTCATGCTAAATGCTTGCTTTTGTATGTTTATATATAATTATTTATTATACATTACTCATTCCTATATTATATATAATTTATTTATTGATGATTAAATGTTTTGGAATTCGACAATAAATCTATGAATATGAACATGGATTGTGGACTGATTTATTTATATAGATTTACTGTTGTATATGTAACTATGTACCAGTGGAGGAAAAAGGTAAGAATTAATAAACGTGATGAATTGGGTTAGGTTCCCATAACGTTCCCATAACGTTCTACAAACCAGAAACTAACAACACCTCTTACGCTCCCTACACAGACGGCTCTCTCTGTCACGCTTACTACACAGATAATGGTGTTTTCGAACAGAAGATCTGCGATTTTGCTGAAGACATGAGAAACATTCTTCTCAACCTTTCACCTTTCCATAATTTCATGAGATTTAAGAACAATAATGGTTTAAAACCACAGCATTTAGCAGATTCCTTAGCAGCTGCATTACATTTACACAGAAAACAGAACCATGATCAACGAACAAGTCTTGTTGAATTCCTCCACAGTGAAATCTTTAATAAACACTTTAAAACTGTGTGAATGAGCCGAAACAATGAGAGTTAACGAGGTTTCACTGATCTGAACACAAGATCAACTGATTCTTCTGATTCGTTGAGACCGGAAATCTGAATCTGAGAGTTAAACAGCTGCATGTCCAGATGATGGTCAGGATCTTCATCACTTTTCATATTTCCTCCTAAACTCAGCACTGAACGTCACGGTGAAGGGAGATTCAGTTCAACACAGAGTGATTCAGTGAATTAGATTCTTCAGATCTGAGCTTCAGATTCAGGAACCCTGAGAGAATCAGATTCAGATTGATTCAGATTCACAGAGTCTCAAATGTAATCTTAATGTGGATGTGATTCAGTCAGATTCAGTTTAAGTCTTTATTTCTCTCAGTTTGATTCACTCACCTGTTTTCTGAATCATGGCGCACAAAGACGTTCAGAAAACATCTGACAATAGATTGAAAATGATTATTAAATATTATTATATTCAAAGTATTTTCTATGTAATGAGAGAGATTTTACAGTTTAATACACGGATTCAATCATTAAATATGACTTTATATCAGGTCTGTTAAAGAGACCAAATCAAACAATATTTTCATTTATAATGTCAGTCTTTGTTTCTAACAATCATAGAAATCATAATTTAGTCACCAGTGTCTTTCTGATACTCATGTCTCACCCAAGTTTCTTTTTCTGCCACAAGAAACAGATCAAGATGATGATGAGGACTAGACTAATAAAAACAACCAGAATCCACAGCCAATGATCTGTACAAGAGATGAAGAAAATACAGTCAGCTGATCAATAACCACGACTGAACAATATTAGAAAGAAAACCACAAGGGGTTAACTTTGATAATCTTAATGTGATCCAAGACATTATTTTTGAGTCATTATTAGAGTACTTTACTGGCATGATTGATTAACATAAAATAAAGCAAGAATAAACACACAAAACAAACAATACAGAATAAGATTGATATATTTTGTTAAAGTATAGTGTTGTACCTGAGAGCTGGAGAGTCACTTCATTCAGAACATCTTCACAAACACAAAGATCACAAATATGAGTCAATGTGAGAGAAAAGAGTGAAAGTGGATTGAGTGTGAATCAGATCTGCAGTGTTTTATTAGTGAATAATCAGATGAATAATCACCTGAGTCTGGAGTCACTGCAGTTTCATTCCTCACTGAAAAACAGATTCACAATCATCATGATTCATGTGAAGATTCACAGAAGATTCAGTTCAACACAGAGTCTGATCTCAATCAGGACACACAATGTTTCTCTCACCTCTGAACACGCTCTCACGACTGAAATGAGTCTGACATGAAAGAGAGAAGCATTAAACATTGTTTAAATACAGTTAATTAATATTCACTAGGAGATGAATGCTGAGCGAGAGCTTGAGTTGATTTACTCCATCAGCAGAATCACAGATGATCTCATGATTCAGATTCACACACTGAGACGTGACGAGACGATCAGGAGAGACAGACGTCACAGGATCAATCAGTTCGTGAGGTTTTAATGGATCTGCGATCAGATGCCTGTCCTGCTCACATTAAACAAAAGAGGATGGAGTCATGTGTGGCATACTTGTGCTGGACCAAATGGAGCTATAGTAATAACTTTTGGGGGCATGTTTTGGTCCCCATGAGGAAACAAGCTTAAATCTAAGCCTTCTGTGAGGTGTAGAGTTAGAAAGAGTTAGAGAGGATAGAAAATACAGTTTGTACTATAAAAAAAAAACATTACACCTATGAAATGAACCCATAGGAATACCAGTGTGTGTGTGTGTGTGTGAGGACAGAAACACACTCACCTGTGAATACCAGTGTGTGTGTGTGTGTGTGTGTGTGTGTGTGAGGACAGAAACACACTCACCTGTGAATACCAGCTCTGCTCACAGTCAGCACTGAGTGTTTGGTTCAGTGTAACAGACTGAATCTCATACAGAAAACCCCCTGTGCTCTCAATCTCTGAACACAACACATTGATGACGTTCAACATGATTCAGAGCTGAAGAAAGATGAAGAAGTTTTGAATCAATTCGTGCATTATGTTATTATTGTACAAGTGCTTACTTATAACAAACATTCAAACATTAGTGAAATGTGTTTTGATAGGTAGGCTATTTTTAAAAAAGTAAATAAAATAACTATACTTCAATTAAAGTATGTAATGAAAACAGATCAGCCGAATTTCTGAATAAAATGTGACAATCAGAAACAAATATTCGGTTATCAGTGGTACTGTTACTGAAATAATAAAGTGTTTACATGAGTAATATCTGAAAGTGACATCAGAAGAAATGATGTTGCTATAATTTTAACACTTTAACCAAGTGTATTCCCAATATGACACACTTATCATATTCTGATTGAACCTGCTGTGTCATTTAAAGCAAATATCGTGCAAATATCCCTCCCTAGTCCGACATAAACACTACATATAAGCTTTGCACTAAAACTTAAAAGCATTTACTTGCAGGTTCTTAACTGGGCGTTAATATAAACCGCGGAACAAATGAATATACCAATTATTCCGGTTGCATTTACATTTTACATGAACCATATTTGAAATCTAATTGAAACACTGATATTAAATAATAATCGTATTTCGCAGAACAGTGTTAAATGTAAACCCGATGCACAAAGGAGTTTTCGGATCAAGAGATGCACGAATGCAAGGGGCTGGGTTAAATTTACAAACCATTACACTTATTAAACTATAGCTCTAAGTTTATAAACCCGGTTCTTAGTAAAAGTGTGTTTAAATGTAGCCTTAATCATACCTGAAGAGAATCCTTGGCCAAAAAACGCAGACAGGGAAAGAGCAGAATTAATCTTCTTCGGAAACCTGGATTAATTATAGCGCGTTTTCGAGCACGAGGAATAGCGGTTCGAGTCCGACGACTACAACAGGATGCAATGCATCACACACATGAACTACACCCGGAAACTGTTGAAACTGCAATGAACGTGGGACCAGCTGTCGGTCACATCAAACACCGGCGCATCTCTATTAATGCAGAGTTCAGAGTTCAGGTCATCAGCACGACGGGATAAAACTGTACATTTCTATTCTGTTTCCACCCACTGTCACTTATACCAACGACCGAAATAAACAGAACAGCTAAATATGACTATAGACTAGATTGTATTGTAATAGGTAGCACTTCAAAGTTAATATCGAATCAAGTCTAGTTAGCACATAATTAATAACTGAAATAGTTTAATAACAATATTTTGTTGAAGGATCATAAAAATCTTAATTTGCAACTATGAAAATAGTATCAACAAATAGGGCTTAATTTGAGCGATGTGCAGTCTAACATAATAGAGTATATCAATCACTTTGCAAAAAATTAAATAAATAAATAGACATTTAGACTGCATGATTTGCGTGATAGCGCAGGTAAAATGAGGTAAATTAGGTAAAATTACCCTCCCCTGTATGACTTTTTTTTTTTTTTTGTATAGTTTAGCAATAATCACACGAAGAGTGCTGGTTTCCCCCAAAACATCAGCACGAATGCAAATGCAATGATGAAGTTCTACTGTGTTTGAATAAACAAGAAGTTACTATAAGTTACAGACACAATAGGCTACTGCCATTCTTTTTCCATTTCCCAACGAAAATAGTTCCAAACAAATCCACAGGAGAACTGCCTCTCGGAGCAAAATTAGCACTAAATTGGACAAAAATGCTCCTGCACAAACAAATTAAATCTATTATGTATGATGCTAACAAAGTGTAAATTAATAGAAAGTGGTAAAAGAGTCTGAAAACTGAAACTCATCAGCTTTGTTGATGTTCTCCGACTGATTTTCACGAATTCTCTCATCATAAACAATCGAGCACAGATACAATGTAAGTGAGGGATTCATTTCTCAGTGTAGACAGCTTCAGTGATTATAACGATAGTTTTGGTTATTTGAGAGTGCGATGGATCAACGTTAATGATAATGTCATTTCTGTACGTAATTTATTTGCCGTTTGAATTATCAATTTATAATGTTTTAATATAATGTTAATCACATTAAATGCAGATTCTGTCCCATGAAACATATTTTACATGACATCAATGTCTGGCTCTTGTCTAAAAAGACAGGTTTATGATGTTTGTATTTAATAGATTTGGCCACTTTTAGCCTCACCCTGGAGTTGGTTCATCCTCTGCATCTGGTGAAAATAATATTATTATTTGAAAGATCGTGTTTATGCATTAATTTAGCAAATCTGTGTATGTCTGTGTTTACTGAAGCTGAAATTGAATACGCTATTAATATATATATATATATATATATATATATATATATATATATATATATATATATATATATATATATATATATATATATATATATATATATATATATATATATATATATATATTTCATCCCTTTCTTGACCATGTGACTAAAAACCAAATGTTTTCACCAATTAGCAGACCCCCGATGTAGACACATGCTGGCCCAGGTCTTGATTGATGTCAGCACTTCTGTGCCTTCAGGAATGCCACATGGCCCTTTTCTTACTCAAGATGTGTTTGGGACAGGAAAGCAGAAATCTTTGATTATTTTGACACACCGGAGGCCACACCTAAATGAAGCAAAAGATGACACATAGAAACATGATTTCTGTTGTGTGCAGACGCCATCTTGTTGATGTAGCAGTTGCAGCTGGTCAATCTTTTTTCTCCTTTCAGCCCTGTGTGAGAGATTTTCACTGAATGGTGATGCATGTCAAGATGCATTCAGAATGTGTTTAAGGAAGTTATGTTCATATATAGCCTTACCTATTCTGAAGTGTGCCCTGAAGAAATGTCAGAGAATAACAGAGTACACCAGCATTTTCCTCACAGAATTAGACCACCATGAGTTGTAACATAGTAACAGATAGATTTTCCCTCTGGCCAGAAATTGCACTGATGTGTAGTACACTTGCAGGAAAGACCATTGAGGTGTTAAGAGGATACTTTGTTACTTGAAGTAAAGAGAAAACTATATAAAATTTTACAAAATACACCGTATACAAAAACTTAGCAATTCACCACAATAAAAATAAAGTAACAATAATCAAACTAGTCCTGCAACACAAAAACTTATTGTGAATGCCCTGAAATGAGCATTTGCATGATCAAATTCTTTAATCTAGTTGTAGCGTGAGGTATGGCGCAGTAATCACCCATTGGTAACGAGCATTGGAACAACCTATAGGGAAACAGAATAGGGTATTTAAAGGAAAACACCACAGTTTTTTACACATTTCACTATGTTTTCCCTCAAATTAGATGAGTTGATACTTACCTCTCCTGTCTCAGCACATGCACTTAATTTCTGTAGTGTGCGGCACCACTATGTTAGCGTTTAGCTTAGCACCATTCATTCCTTAGGATCCAAACAGGGAATTATTTAGAAGCCAGCAAACACTTCCATGTTTTCCCTGTTTTTAAAGACTGTTACATGATTAGTTACAAGAGTAAGTATGGTGACACAAAATAAAACATGGCGATTTTCTAAGCAGATAAATATGATAACTTTAATGTATGGCAGGAGAGCACTTTGAACTCGGTGCAGTAATATCATCACTCCTGCAAACTCACACTCTCACTCTTTTATTGTTTTAATCACTGAGTAGACGTCCAAAAACAAGACCAATCCAACAGGTTGAAAGTGATCATGTCTGTCAGTTTTACTGGGCCTATATGTATAAAACTTCTAAGAAATGTGCTTTGGAGTAGTCTTAAGCTTTGACTTAAGTGTAAAAAGACTCTTAGAAAAAAAGTAAGACTTTTCTAAGAGTAGGAGACTTCTATAAAGAAGCTAAAAATGACTTTAAGTCTAAGACTGATTCTTAAGTGCTGACTGAGGTGACACTTAAGGACTGCAATGATGTCAACACAAAATGGCTGACCTTGACCTTGACCTCTGACCTCAGTCAATCCTGAGCTCATCTAAAGCTACAGCAGCACAACACTGATCATTTTAAGTAAGTACAATAAAGTCATTCCATCAAGACACTGAAATAGTCTAATATTTTAATTTATTTTTTAAATGACTTGCAGTGTGCAAAATTATCACTTCCTGTTGATTTACAGTTGGAGCAATGATGTATACATGAGTTACATCTGTGTGTATTTATACTATACTGCTATAAATTTAGTTGGCTCCTGGGTTTGTGACCTGCCTTTATCTCTGTGAATGTTTTTGGATTAGTCTACTCATTCACCGACAGTTCGGTTCTGTCTGTTGTCTTTTCTGTGCTACTAGATCCTGCTTTCATCTGCAGGACAACACTGACAACCTTCTGCCACTAGCATTTGGACCTTGAGTTTTCATCCTTGACAAGTTGACTAGCCCAAAATAAATAAGCATGTTACTTGAAAGCATGCTTTGCTTTTGCAGTACAATTAAGTGCTATATATATTTTTTTATGTGGACAAAGTGCTACTAATGACATAGTAAAAGTGTACTTGATCGTACTATGTATATAAATGTGTATGTGAATATCATATAGCCGAACTGGAATATTAGTTACAATAAATTTGAAGTCAATTAATAATAATTAAAAAAAAAATGTGGGGAATACATTATACATACATTTTGGACATTTTATATCATTCTTATATTTTAAATACTTCACAAGTCCGTTTTCTACAGGTGTGATGAGTAATTTTAACAGTGTATAAAAGATGGGTTCAAGTGTACTACAGGTGGTGACTAAATACATTGTTAAAAACCTGTTTTAGTTCATTTCCATGGGGACTCAAAATAGCTCAGTTAAGTACACATAGATGTTGGTATCTTAAAGAATAGTTTTTACTACAAAATTAGTGTGTGAAAATAAAGCACTTTAAGAAAATTATGGAAGTATTCTGAAAGAAAGTGTGTTTTAGTGGACTTTTTCACCTGGGTTACTTGTATGAAGGCATGATCGTGTTAACTATAATGTTTCTGCACTAATCTGAAAGTGAAAACCACAATAAAGCACATTGATGCAGTACTGCTGCGATCGTAAGTTTACTTGAAACCAAATTTACAATTGGCCACAAAGGGGGAAAAAAAAAGTTTTTACAGCTCACCGGAAGGCATTTAGTTCTTCCTGTAACCTATACACGTGTGTATTCTGACAAATCTAGAGCATTTTGTTCTTCATTTATTATTCTCATGTTGGCAACATTGGGGAAGAACAGAAAAAGCTTATTACTCTCTAAAAGAGGTCACCACATTAACTCGATGTCAAACATAACTCTGCAAACATAACTTTTTTTTTTTTTTCAGTTTAAAGCCTTCAACTATATGACACGAGGTGTAATCTAGTTCCTAAACCCAAGAAAGATGTTCGGTTGGTAACTGAGGCCCATTCTGTTGAATTATGATTAAAAAGAATTTGCTTTTGTTTTGCCCCAAGTTTTAGTAATAGATTCAATAACTTGACAAAAAGACATATGTAATAATTCTCATTGATTATTCTGATCTAGTTAAAAGATAGTTTTATGCACTATTTATAGATTTTATAATTAGTAGAATATTTAGGAAATGAAAAGCCTGTCGAACAGAAATAGTTTTTAAATTAATTAATCATTTTTAAATTAAGTTCGTTGAATTAATAACTTAAAACGAGGTAACGAATTATAATTATTGTGGGAACAATTAAGTAAAACGATGGACATTTTTTTTTTTTTTTATCGTGCACACGATTTACTGAAAACGAATTAATATTGATTATTTCACTATGTATTTAAAAATGAGGGAAATACGTGTGGTATCGTGCCTGATTTAACTTAAAACGGGGGACAAATTAAATCCGGCGCACTATACTGGGTTCCATAGGATACTTAGAAATGTCGCAATGTATTTATAACTAAGAAATTATTATTTTTAATTAAATTAGATAAATGTTAAACATTATATATTTTAATTAGTAATGAAAATAGGATGTTAGTATTATCCACGCCTCCAGTAGGCTATCACGAGCTCCCTTTAGATCATGCTGGCATTATTATGTTGCAAACAATTTAACTGGTAAACGGTTAAGTGACTCATTTTAGAAAGCGTGTAAACCCGAACAGTATACGAACTTATAAAGATTAAGAACACTGCAGTTAATGTCTGTTAAATCGTTAATGCATTTACAACAATTACATTTTCTGAAGAGCATTTTGTGTGTATGTGTGGCTCAACAGTTTTGTGTAAACTCTTCTAATTAAATCATTATTTGTAAGTTTACTGCGTGACGTGCAGAAGAATCAACCCACCATGACCGGAGCAAACTGGAACAACTCGAGTTAATAAAACCAGCTGTACAGGGCCGTTCACACACCTTTTGAGGGGCATGTGCTGAAACTGAAAAAGGGCACCCCCCCCCCCCCCCTTTGTTTATATCAAGATTATTTATTAAGCCTGCATAAAAGGAAGAAATGGTCACATCTTCATGACAAATTCAATAACACAAAATAATAGTCTCAAAAGCTTTAGATTTATTCACGATTAATAACAACCATAATAATAATATTAGATAATTAGATAATATAGATAAACAGGGTTTTAAGGGCTTCTTTAAACCTAATTACAACAGCAACCTTCTGTGAGCCATGTATCTGGCAAAAATGTTATACTGTGGTGGACCAGGGATGTTGGTCTCTTGAAGGTCTCTTATTCACTACACTTTCCCTAAAATAAGCCAGCAATGAAAAAAATAAATAAAAATAGTGTGAACAGTACAGTTGCAGTGAAAAGTATTTCTGAAGGATCACGTGACACTGAAGAGTACTGAACTGGAGTAATGATGCTGAAAATTCAGCTTTGATCACAAAAATAAATTACATTTTAAAATATTCAAAAAGAAAACAGTTATTTAAAATTGTAAAAATATTACACAATATTACTGATTTTGCTGTATTTTGGATCAAATAAATGAAGCCTTGGAATGAATCATGAATTACATTCTGTATGATAAAATATAAAGATTTCAGTGATCTTCTGTAATTTTTTTTTTTTTAGTTACTACTACATTACTGTAGTAAAACCATGTTTTACAACATTTTATAAAGAGAGTATACAGAGAGTATACCATAACATGATTAGCCTAAATGTTAATAAATTAAGTGGATCAGCAATCATAAATCAAAGAAGAAATTTCTTAGAAATATGTTATCTAGGTGAAGAGGATCACTTGCGCTTTGTGTAAGTTCCAGTACGAAACAGCGCGGGGGCGCCCCTGTTATGATTTTCCGATGGTAAAAACATTATATGTTGTTGTATTACTTATCAATATATCGTTTTTGACCAGCGAATGTGTGCAAATGTGATTTTTTTTTCTGTCCGTCATTAAAACGGCGACGGCGCCTGCCGCTGCAGGCATCACATTACATTTTCATCTAGGTTACAAACTAGTTTTTTTAGCTATATAGACGGAGCGCTCAGTTTTTCCTGTGGTAAAATGCATTTGGCCAAATTAGCATTTTATAAAAGATTAAATGCAACTGTATGCACAGGCTGTGTTGGCTATGTATTGGCTATGACTAGATGGCAAATGCTAGCGCTCTCTCTCAGGCGACGTCCCACATGTCTCAGTCAGTGAGTCAGTCAGACATCAAATAAATAAAACATTAGCCTTTATAGACAGTGTTTAGTAGTACTTATTCAAACAACAAGATATTTATTTACCCTTCGCAAAACTGTTCAGCTCAGCTGGTGTCTACTGTGCGGCTGCTGTGAAACTTCGGTTGATTCAATGAATATAGAGGGGGCGGAGTTATCAGCTTACTTACAGCTTGAGGATCCAATAAGATTTACACAAGCTCGTTTTAAGAACTTTCATTTGGTAAAACAGACAGACAGACGTAAAGGGTGACCAATAGCATTGATTAAAAAAAAAAAAAAAAAACACCACCAAAAAAAGGGCACTTCGGAGTGTAAGGGCAAAAAGGGCATGTGCTCTGCACAGGTTGAGCCCTACCTGTGCACGTGCCTGCAGCTGTGGAAATATCTTATTTACTTTCTGAGTGTTGTAAGAATATCACGATAAAGGAATGTTTTAATTTTTTGGGAAATGCATTTTTTACACATTACCCAAGTGCTTTTGAATGCTATTTTAGCATCATTGCTAATGTTAACATTAGCGACAGAATGCTGTTACTGCATGTTTAGGGCTGCGTTTCTCAAAAGCATCGTGAGCGGGGCTGTGCATGTTTGGGTAGGCAGCGATTCAATTCACGGTTCATAGGTTGTCGATTCAATAACGATTTCTGCAAATTTAGAACGATTCAATTCGATTCGATTCATTTTCATTCGATTATAACGACTTGATTCTGCATTATTTAGTGCATTCACGTGATTATTTAAATGCTTAATCAGGGGCAAATTACACAGCAGCCTTTATGGTTGTATGGAACCATAGGTTGAAAAAAAAAAAAAAAAAAAAAAAAAAAACTTTTATTCATTGTTAGATGCTAGTTTAATGATGATAAATACCAGCGCTAGACTGCTCAGGTAACGCCGTCAGTAAGGTGTAAAGAACCATTGAAAAACTACAGAAAAGTAAAACTACTTCACTTTAGTATTACTGGCCACGAGTCCTAAGGAGAAGATCACACATTAGCTGCATCAGAGACAAAGAGAGATCACAATCCTGTGGTTTAAGGTCTCCATTAAATTGTGCTTGTGTAGTAATCTAATGTTTATATATTTCGAAAGCATTGAATCACTATAGAAATCGCGATTCATTCACTCAAAAAAATGAATTTTCAGTTTTGTTCACTTTACCTGAACAATTTATGTTGAATTAATGCCATTATTTTGAAATGGCTATTTTTCATTTCAACATGATTGTGTCATGTTAAACTGACTTAAAACTGTCACTCGTTGGTTTAACAAAAAGTTTTCATTTTGAAAGAACGTGTTTCAATCAAGTACCTCAAACTAAGTTTTACTCTTCCCATCATGCTTTGCACAGGACTGGATATGGGGAGAGAAAATGTTGAAATAAAGTGTTATTTTATGCAGTCTTTAATAAAATGTGATAATAAGGAGACTTTTTCATGTCTAATGCTCTATTATGTGGGCATTTTTAAAATACTTTATATTGGTGTATTTTGTGCGAGTTACCATTGTGGTGAAGTGTGGAGCTTGTGGTTGGGTTGAGGACCTGGTTAAATGAAAGTCTAAAATACTAATTTAACAATAAATGCAACTTTAAGGAGAGTACTAGTGCATGATGTACACATAATAACATCCTTAAACTGCAAACTACTAACATCATGCGTAAAGAAAAGTTATATCTTACTTGCTAATGTTTTTTTAACACTTTGGCTAAACTTGCATGGACAGTGGTTCTGCATGATGTAAACATATTATTTCTACTCAGATATTTCATGTAGGATGAACTAAAGCAAACTGAGTAAACTCAACTAAAAGTAGACATGTCCTTATAACTTGATTTATTCATGTCCAAATAACATGGTACAAACATGTGGAACCACTGTCCATGAAAGAATCATGTTCAGCCAAAGAGTCATTTTTTTGAGTGTTCCATTCTTAGCGTTTAAATCGATTACTGTCCAAAATAGGCGATTTTCTTTTAGCAGCTAAGATTTTTAAATCCAAAATTAGGTTAAGCTATACACAGACATTAACAATATATTAAAGTGACAAAAGCAATCTACAAACTTAGTAAAGCTTTACAATCTTTCTTTAATTGCAGGCTGAGGTAGACACTGAATACAAGAGTGAGTCTCAACACGTAACTTCTGTTGAGTTGAAGAGAAAGTTGTGTGATGTGTCCTCAGGACACAGACTCGCTTGCTCTTTTCTACATCCATTGTTAGTTATACACACTTGTGTGCGTTTGAGGTTTGTGCTGAGTTTCAGTTTCACCATATCAGAGACTTCACAGATGCTGCATGAGCTTCTTCATCAAAATAATTTGTAAATGTAAAACATTACGTATGATAAAATAAGTAAACTGCACAAAAACATTAAACAAATTTTAAGATTAATTTGATTGTTATTTATAATTAATGTTAACTTGGGGGGTGGGGGTAATCGGTGTCCACATAAATCGGTGTTTTACAGTGTACAGTGGAATAAATATTTTTTTCCTCTGGCTAACTTCTTTATTACTTGCACCCATTAAACGACTTAAGAGTTGAGGGGTCTTTTCCACTATAAATATTTTTTCTGCAATAATTATCAGCACTGGGTCTCTCCTCCATCTGTGTATGAATGAAAGACTTCCTCACAAACTGTAAAGCTGGGATCCCAGCTCTCCTCCACCATCACACTCAGCACCGGCTCTCCACAAGACTGTATTGAGCCCACTACTCTACTCTCTGTACACATATGACTGAAATACAACTCATTCCACCAACAACATCATCTAATTTACAGATGATATCACAGTGATTGGACTCATCTCAGGAGGAGACGATGAATCAGCCTACATAGATGATGAATCAGAAACTAGAGGAGCGGTGATGTGTAGATAACTTGTCCCTGCTGAACACATCTAAGACAAAAGAGCTGATTCTGGACTTCAGGAGGCGTCATGAACCAGTCCCGCTCTACATCAACGGGGAATGTGCCCATATCCAACGACATGTCTTGGTCTGGTAACACCCAGCAACCATCAAAAGGCCCAACAACGGCTGCACTTCCTCTGATCGCTCAGAGAGAACAACCGAGTGTTAAATTTCACCCTTGTTTAAACATACTGTGCAGATCAATGTGAAGACTGTAAACGGTTTACTCAGATTGCTCAATGTGAATATCACGACTCACGTCACTTGTATTTATTTGTAAAATTGTAGCCTACTGTACAGTCTTATGGTCTAATTTATTGTCTGTGGTTATATGTTTGTTCTTCTAACACCAGTCAGGAGCAGTGTTCCTAATTTCGTAGTATGCAGAGAAATAAAATGACAATAGAGGCATTCAATCCAATTCGTACAGAAAAGAAAAGAAAATTCAATCGGTACATATGAATAAACTTCACTTTACATTATTCTGTCCAATAATGGCAACACATTGTGTTACTTTCGATAAGATACAACGTCTCATCTTTTTTTGAAGCTCTTTTATGTGGTGAACGCGGGAGAGCGAGTGACTGCGATCATCCCTTTCTCTTTTCTACTAAAAAAAAAAGAAAAAAAAGACGTCCGCATACTTCCGAGTCCTTACATTTAATTCTTGATCGCTCTTATAATATCAGGTAAAAAGTTAAAAGTTAAAAGTGGCAGAACGGTAAATTATTGAACGAATATACATTTTCATGACCAGCTAAAAAAAAACAGTTCAATCAAGGTAAAGCTTTAATCCTGAAAGGTTAATGAGTGTAGGCTACATGACTTTGCAAGCATTTGACAAATGTCATAAATATCATCCAGTGTTTATTTCAGTGCGCAGCAGCTTTCCCCACATTGTCTTATGATCTGTTCATTTAATTAAATGTTTTTTTTTTATTCAAACTGTTGCATTTCTTATTAGAGTAATGAAATAAACATATGACTTCTACTCAACCAACAGCAATAATCCTCGAATAATGAATAACAGATGAAGAGGAGATGGCCACAATACCAAGTGTTGGACGAATATTAAAACCAGGAGAAAGAAGAACTGTTGATTAATGAATGTGAAGGATATAAAGATGAGTGTTTGTCACTAGAGTCTTTTTGATGAAAATATATGCGATGAATGAAACATGCACTACAACAACAAAAGGAAAATATTTTCTTAGTATTTTTCTCTTGTTGTTTCCAGTCAAAATATCAAAATATACTAAAATAAAGTATACATAAGAATAATGACATTGTATTTAGTCATTAAGTGTATATTTCTTATTTAGCAAATTATCTGAGGCTAGAAAAATAATCTTGTTTCAATTTGCATTAACATCATTTTTTTTTTTTTTTGCAGCCTAAATAAATGAAGGTTATTTAAACATCGCTTACGCTTTAAAAAAAAAAGAGGATGAGACCGAGATAAACCCCGAGGAAACCCTGCCCCGACCAGGTTATGCTCTAGTTACCTCACTCCTGCTTTCTCGGCTTTGACAAACCTTCCATTCTGAAACTGAAAAAAAAAAAATCTGAATTTCCCTCATTTCCTGGTTAACTAATATTAGTCAGTTTTGCAAACGCAGAAAAGTGACAATAAGCATTAACTTTACCTCGAGCAAGTCATTTCGTGTCCACACAGTAAATC
Source organism: allo-octoploid hybrid of Carassius auratus x Cyprinus carpio (assembly GCA_024542945.1). Taxonomy (NCBI): domain Eukaryota; kingdom Metazoa; phylum Chordata; class Actinopteri; order Cypriniformes; species allo-octoploid hybrid of Carassius auratus x Cyprinus carpio. The sequence continues at coordinate 27,112,712 of CM044999.1, read as the reverse complement.
AATCTTCTTGTGCGAGACAGATTAACTCCGGAGAAGAGCATTTCGCTAAACATTTGCACGATAGATATCCATCATGTATTTATTTAATCGGTTAGTGATATCTTAGTTTTAAATCTGTAATGAAAACAAAGAAACAATTTTAGAATTAGATTCAGACATTTTGTAAAACAGCCTATAACATATATACTCAAAAAGAATCAATTTAAAACAATAACAATAGCATTGTGTCATAAGATTAAATCTTTTTGATGATTTTTCATGATTTATTCAGGTAGATTCCGCTGAAAAAAGTTCTAAAAAAAAAAATTAAGCCTTTAAAACTGCTCAAAAATAGCATGAGTAATGGGATGAAATGGAAATTATTGGCCGGAGTCGAACATAATGAAACACTGGGCCGAATTTTATTTTATTTTAATTATTTTTTTAATTCACCATAGCGTAAATGAAATAGACAAAATTTTCTTTTTTTACTTTTTATTCCATGCTTTTTAAATAATAATAATAATAATAATAAAATCAATTACAAGACAAGTGTCCCGACACTGAACATTTATTAACATTCTAGCAGACATTAGGGCTGGCCAGTATATACGAAATTGTATCTCGATACTGTCAAAAATTTTACAATATTCGATATATATCTCGATATGTTTGAATTTAAATTTAAATAATAAAAAAAAAAAACATGATTTTATTTTGCCCATTAAAAAATATTTAGATTAAACAGCTAATGTAAGCAGTTAAACCCACGGGCGTAGGTTTGGTCTCAGCTTTGGTGGGGACACTTGACTTGACTACTGCTAGTTTATTTGTGTGGCTAGCTAGTTATTTTGCCTACTTACACTCTGACTCTGCTTTATGAAAAAGCTTCCTATGTCTTTCTTGGGTAGCATCTACAAAGTTCAAAAAGGGGCAAAAAATTAATATTAAAATGTTTTTACTCTGGCCTTTGTATGTGGCAGAGAGACAGCCCTGGTCGGCGTCGTCAACATGCGCGCGCACTCACACTCTCACACACACACACACACACACAAGCCGCTCACTGCTAGTGCAAGCACAAAAGTAGTCCTGGCCTGCGCGAGCCTGTCAGATACCCCGCCGCCAATCAAATTGTCAATTTATTATAAGAAACAAGACTTTAACAGCCAATGACATTTCCAGCTGGGGAGACTCAACTGATTTTCTTCTGTTTGGTGTTAATCATCATCTAACTCAACCAGTCAAGAGCTACATTTAGCCTTAGATGTTATATGAATATGGTCCTGAAGCATAGCTTTTATTAGCTGACAATAATAATAAATAAATAAACATTATCGGCACCAATACAAATGTACTTTTAGAAATTGTTTTTGAAAAATATGGTGTTATTGTTTTGGCAAGTTTAAATTAAAACTTCTATGAAAACTTGTGTGATATTCCTTTAAAATAATGTTTCAGTATATCTTTTTTTAAGTATATTTTACTAAGCAATTTCTTACATAATTTCTTTGAGTTAGACCAAACTTTTATTTTGGTGGGTTGTAGACAGAGTTTCTGTGTTTTTTTTTTTTACTATTATTATTAGCTATTAAGCCTACTTGACCTATAGTATACTCTACTGTGCAATAGTAGCTACTACAGTTCTGTTTGAATTTCTTCAAGTTATACCGAGATTTTATTTTGACAGGTTGTAGTAAAGACATTGCTGTTTCTGTCAGTCTGTGTTTACGATACGAATGAATGATGATAGTTTTATCAAATGAAATGTTGAAATCCTCTCATAGCGCACTGTGCACATGTGCAGAAAGATGAAGTGAATATTTGAATGAAATGTTTGGTCAGTAGCCTAAACAAGGATTTGATCGTCCTGTAAGAGTAACAGCAGCAATCACATGGCATTTGTAATAACATGTACATAAACTGTTTATACATAGGCAAATACAAAATAAACAGTGTTATTATTAACCAATCATTATTGCCTAATTATATATATAATATATATATATATATATATATATATATATATATATATATATATATATATATATATACAAAAAACCATGGTTAATTTGCAGTTGCGATGGCTACAAAAACGGTGATTTGTGGTGTTATTGATAAAACCATGGGTAATTTTCGTAAGGTTTCGTAGGGAAACTTTCACAGGAATAGTTGTATATGGATTGCCATTTTGAAATAAATTTAGAAGTAGAGCTGCTGCAAGCGATTTTTAAAAAAGTTGTTACGTATCCTCACGCTTTTTAAAAGTGGTAAATGTATCACGTAGTAGACTACACTAAGCAGGCACGTGCACAGGTAGGGCTCAACATGTGCAGAGCACATGCCCTTTTTGCCCTTACACTCCGAAGTGCCCTTTTTTTGGTGGTGTTTTTTTTTTTTTTTTTTTTTTATTAAACAATGCTATTGGTCACCCTTTACGTCTGTCTGTCTGTTTTACAAATAAGTTCTTAAAAGGTTCTTAAAACGAGCTTGTGTAAATCTTATTCGATCCTCAAGCTGTCAGTAAGCTGATAACTCCGCCCCCTCTATATTCATTGAATCAACTGAAGTTCCACAGCAGCCGCACAGTAGACAACAGCGGAGCTGAACAAAGTTTTGCGAAGGGTAAATAAATATCTTGTTGTTTGAATAAGTACTACTAAACACAATGGGTCTCATTCATGAAACACGAGCAGAACTAATTTTTGTGTAAATCGTGTGTAAAGTGGTTCTGTCGTAAAATTTCGGATTCATTAAAATGTTCGTATTTTCCAAATGTTAGTTGGTACGAAAGAAATCTACACCTGCTCCCAGCTACGCGTAAATAGTGCGTTTAACATCTGAACATTTTGCTCATTAATACGGCTGCATTTTAATTCACCTTAATCGGGTACATATTTACACAGCATTTTGAAAAAAAAATATTATATAAAGTAATTACATACGTTTTTTCTTTTTACTTTTATTATGAGAGTAGCCTAGTAGCAGGGCTGGACTGGGACAAAAAATCAGCCCTGGACTTCATCCAGACCGGCCCACCATGCATGTAAACATGAGCGCACACACACACACACGCACGCACACACGCACAATACATGTCTATACATACATTAATCTGGATGTAAAATTACTGATTAGAATGTATTACTATCAAAACCAAGAAAAAAACTATTAAAATAATGAACAAAGAAAATGTAAATTATTTTTATCAGGCTTTATTTTAAATATCTAAAAGTCTTAATTTATGTGCTTCTTATTATTCTAATAGAAATATTAATGCTTAGGGTACACAATTTCTGCTGTAACTATATTTCATGTGCTGCAACATAACACTTTTTTTTTTAATATTAATTCACACAAATTACCTCTGACCTGTTGGCTGCTTATAGTAGGCTAGTATTGAGACCACTGAACTATAGTAAGCATTATTTATAAAGACCACTGATCTACAATAAAATAAAAGAGTAATTAAGACAAAGAACGTTGTGTAGTGATTTATTTTACATTTTTCATAACATAATCAAAGGCCTTTAAAAAGCCACAGCATAAATGGCTGCCCACTGCTCCGGGTGTGTGTTCACAGTGTGTGTGTGTGTTCACTGCTCTGTGTGTGTGCACTTCGGATGGGTTAAATGCAGAGCACGAATTCTGAGTGTGGGTCACCATACTTGGCTGAATGTCACGTCACTTTATTCAAATGCAGAGCTCAATGCTAGGGTTCAGAACTTTTCTTGCCCTGCCAAAAATAAATACATAAAGATAAAAATAAAATTGCTATTGTTTTCTTTGCAAATAAGCTGCAATCTCATTTCACAATTGTAATTTCAATACCACAATAAACACTAACTATTAAGTTCAAACATTAATGAAGACAAGTAAACAGTCAGTAATAAAAATGTTTAAAAAACTATCATAAACAGCACCGTTTTCAGGTACAGATATTGCATAATCAAATGTAAAATACTTTAGGTGAAAATATAATAAATATGTTCTGTAGTGCACATATTTAGCTAAATACTCCTTTCTTATGGCTATTTTTCTTAGGTCTTTAAAGGGCTTTCTTGAGGTAAATGTAACATTCTGTGAAATAATTTTTCTCTTGCAGTTTTGACTGATAATTGATCGATATTATTTCTGAGGCATATATAAATTTCTGTAAGTTGTACTGTATCTTTAAACAGAAAGTAACGGATTGGTTTACTTGAACTGAGGCGCTAAAGCGATCTGCCACGTCATATTTTCTGACGCCAAAACGGTATTGTCTGAATTTTGTAATAAAATGGACAGAACCTGAGAGCTGAGAATTTTAAATGTAATTTATATAGATCAGTGAGTGGTGGCATATTACAGCTGGAATATCCTAACTTTTTGAAACAAAACAATGCAGTAGCCTCCGTGTATCATTATATTTCTGTCTCACCTCAGCAGTCAAGTCCCGCCCTGAGGACGTCTTCACTTAAGTCTTTTACCTTCCAGCAAATAATGTATTTATCTTGACACATTTGGTGGCATCTGCCTCAAGTGCTTGTCGTTTTCTCTCTCTCAACGTTCGGTCCCTCCTTTACGCTTAGATATTTTATTATTTAACATTTTGAATTTCGTCGCAGTTGTAAAACGGCCGCTTTTCAAGGCTAGAACTTGATTCTGATTGGCCAATGAGCAGTGAACACGTCACGTCTCGCAGCTCGCATCAGCATCATGCGCACGCGTCGTTTTATCTGTTCTTTATACTGCTTTTTGTAATGTTTTAAATAAATTATTGTGACTAACGTAAAAAAAGAGCATCTTGCGGCTTCATGAGAGAGACATGCAAGGCCGGAATTGGACTGTTCAAAAATATACTTACGAATATATTTGCGATAAATAATGATTTAAAAACAAAATACTTAACGCACTGGCCCAACCAGACCGCGGCCCACCGGGAATCTCCCGGTAGTCCCGATGGCCAGTACATGCCTGCCTAGTAGTATGTAGATATGCTCGATGATGATGGTGGTCCTCCTCCAGTTTGAATACGATTTTTTCGAAGTGAACTAATGAAGCTGTCAAGCTTCATGTCGAACCATTTTCTTTTCACTTCTGGGACTGTTCGATTAACAGAATAAACTCCATTAACAGCATCTGTAATATGCTGCCTAGCTTCCTTTTTTTAGGACCTGATAGTACGCCACTATGTACGGTTGAAAATAAAATGTGGCGTTTTGAATGAACTTCTGATAATAAAACTTCAATTTCTGCAGCTGAGAAATTGTTATTTTTCATTCGCTTTTGAGAAGATACGTTGAAATCCTTCATTTGGTGTCATAATATGATGCTCATATATAGTTGTCTGTCGGATTTAATGGGCGGGATTTATGGTAATTGAGAATGAGCGTGCACGCGCGTCCCATTTACGACTGATTGGAATTCATTAACACACACACACACATTTCACTATCACATCTGACGTTTACGAAGTATTTGTGAATCAGGAGAAGGGTTTTCGGGAAGGTCTCTTTACGCGCAAATCACTCCCATATTTACTCATATATTTACGAATGTTTCATGAATGAGACCCTATGTCTATAAAGGCTCATATTTTATTTATTTGATGTCTGACTGACTCACTGACTGAGACATGTGGGACGTCACCTGAGAGAGAGGGCTAGCATTTGCCATCTAGTCATAGCCAATACATAGCCAACACTTAAATAGCCTGTGCATATAGTTGCATTTCATCTTTTATAAAATGCTATTTTGGCCAAATGCATTTTACCACAGGAAAAACTGAGCGCTCCGTATATATTGCTAAAAAAACTAGTTTGTAACATTAGATGAAAATGTAATGTGATGCCGGTGTAGCAGTCGATTCTGTTCCCCAATGTCTGTTTCCCCTCGGGTTGCCAGGTCCGTGTAATAAACCCAACCAAACAGTTAATCAAACATTTTCCCAAAGTAGCCTAAATTCCGCGGATTTGGCAACATTCCCGCATGAAAATACACCAAACACACCTGGATGTAAGGAAAGCAAAAAGGGACAAATTTCTTGCTACACTGCAGCATAGTAAAATTATTCTCACACTCCCGTTTATGTTCTTTTTTTATTATTATACATCTTGCAGTTGTTCCGTTATTTTTGTCTTATGTTTTTACATTTCAAGTTGAAAAACCTCTAGTCTTAAATTTATTTTCAAGTTTAAGATTTAGGATGGTATTTTGAACTATTTGACTTGCCGTACATCCAGTCACGCTTCTGGTGCACGCTAGTTCTGATCGTACGTACAGTAACTCGGCAACAACGCCAGAATTGTAGTATGTTTGCGTAAAGGGGAACAGACATTCCGAGGGGAACAGAATCGACTGCTACACCGGCAGTAGCAGGCGCCGTCGCCGTTTTAATGACGAAAAAAAAATAAAAAAACATTCACATTTGCACACATTCGCTGGTCAAAAACGATATATTGATAAGTAATACAACAACACAATTGTTTTTACCATCGGAAAATCGTGCGCCCCCGCGCTGTTTCGTTCTGGAACTTACACAAAGCGACGAGTGATCCTCGTCACCTAGATAACATATATTTCTAAGAAATTTATTCTTTGATTTATGATTGCTGATACACTTAATTTATTAACATTTAGGCTATTCATGTTATGGTATACTCTCCGCTCGTCCTCACATGTATAAAATGTTGTAAAACATGGTTTTACTACAGTAATGTAGTAGTAACTAAAAAAAAAAAAAATTACAGAAGATCACTGTGAAATCTTTATATTTTATCATGCAGAATGTAATTCATGATTCATTCCTAGGCTTCATTTATTTGATCCAAAATACAGCAAAATCAGTAACATTGTGTAATATTTTTACAATTTTAAATAACTGTTTTCTATTTGAATATATTTTAAAATGTAATTTATTTTTGTGATCAAAGCTGAATTTTCAGCATCATTACTTACATTACAGTGTCACGTGATCCTTCAGAAATGCGTTTCACTGCAACTGTACTTTTCACACTATTTTTATTTATTTTTTTTATTGCTGGCTTATTTTAGGGAAAGTGTAGTGAATAAGAGACCTTCAAGAGACCAACATCCCTGGTCCACCACAGTATAATTTTTTTGTCAGATACATGGCTCACAGAAGGTTGCTGTTGTAATTAGGTTTAAAGAAGCCCTTAAAACCCTGTTTATCTATATTATCTAATATTATTATTATGGTTGTTATTAATCGTGAATAAATCTAAAGCTTTTGAGACTATTATTTTGTGTTATTGAATTTGTCATGAAGATGTGACCATTTCTTCCTTTTATGCAGGGTTACTAAATAATCTTGATATAAAAAAGGGAGGGGGGTGCCCTTTTTCAGTTTCAGCACATGCCCCTCAAAAGGTCTGTGCACGGCCCTGACACTAAGGTTAGTTATATATCATCAAAGTCTGTGCTTTCATTAAAGCTTCATTTATTGATAGATAGATAATCAATTTTTACCTAACTTTTCCTCCTGAGTCTCAAGCCGGTGACACACTGGCTGCGTGTCGTGAGCGTGGCGGTTCTGCTGCGTGGCGGCTGCTTCACTTCTGTGTCTTTACACACCAGAATCGTGCCTGACATAGAGGGAGGCCGCCAACAGTCCAGTCTTCACGACAACAATATCTATACTTCATGTTGAGCATGAATATAAAACCTACTGATAAAGGACACCGTCAACAGTATTGACGGCAAAATATACTATGTTTGACAGGTGCAATATTTGAAAATCGAAAATTATTAATTTATTTTTTTAATTACATTTATATCTGAATGTATGTCAGAGTTCGGAGCAGGTTCGCGAATCATTTGATCAGTTTGGGAGTTCGGAGCAGGATCTCGAATCATTTGATCAGTTTGGGGATCGCAAATCATTTGAATCAGTTCGGGAGTTCGGAGCGGCTTCGAGGATCATTTGAATCAATTCGAGAGTTTGTAGCGGGTTCGCGAATCATTTGAGTCAGTTCGGGAGTTCAAAGCGGGTTCACGAATCATTTGAATCAGTTTGGGGATTGCAAATCGTTTGAATCAGTTCGGGAGTTCGGAGTGGCTTCGCGGAACATTTGAATCAATTCGAGAGTTTGTAGCGGGTTCGCGAATCATTTGAGTTAATTCGGGAGTTCAAAACGGGTTCCCGAATCATTTGAGTCAGTTTGGGGATCACAAAACATTTGAATCAGTTCGGGAGTTCGGAGCGGGATCACGAATCATGAAAGATTCTGGCTCATAACTTTTCAAATTGGCCATAACCTTTAATTCGTTGCTGCCAACTGGGGTGGCAGCATGGGTGGGAAGGCTTTCTTTTAGGATTGCATTTGCCACCCTATGCCACCCCAGTAGATCCGCCCCTTGGGACTAGTACCTAGCGTCCCCCCTAAACCTAAGCCAATGGCAATACCAATTGATCACTTGCTGCTTTTTATTAAATGAACACATATAGGCCTATATGTAACAGCATAACAAGCAGTAGAAACGAGTACAGAAAGTGCATTCTGTTAACTTTTTAGTGCATTCAATTCTCAATTTAAACTATACAACGGGTATAAGTATTTTAGTGAAACTATGTTCCCACTGACAATAAAAACCTTCTTAGATAAGGGAAACTAGTTGCTAAAGCACATAGCTATATTATATATATATATATATATATATATATATATATATATATATATATATATATATATGAGAGAGAGAGAGAGAGAGAGAGAGAGAGAGAGAGAGAGAGAGACCTCATGGCAGAAGACAGACCCTCTGAACGACGCGTTCATGATTGGATCTCTAAACTCCAGCTTGTTGTTAGATTTACAGATCATCGTCGGCGGCGCTTCCGAAATGAAGAGTAATCACGTGTGAATGTTTGCATAAAATAAGTAAGCACCAGGCAGAAAATGTGTCCTTGTAACAGCCAAGCTCTGATTCGGGGATTTAAACTCCTGTTATCTGGCAACCGCTCTCGTATGAGCTCTCGCAGCAGATGCGTATAGAGCAGACCGAGTCCGCAGTTACATCCTTTTTTGATCGCTCGGCGCGTTCTTTTGGGAAAGTATGCCTGAACATGAAATATTCGATATTTTAAAAGAGGAGACGTAAAACATTAAAATATTCAGATCCCAGTTTGAACACTATGTGTAAACGTTATAATAATAAAGGCTCGATTCCACGGAGGTATGCACAGTACAGTACAGTTCAGTAGTGAGATTCGGTAATGGTAACTGCCGTAGTAGCTATGCATGAGAGATATTTAATCATTGTTAGAAACATTTTTGTATAGTGTTATTTATTAAATAAGAAATTAGGAATAATATTTTTTTTCTCATTAATTGTTAGACATTTTCAAGAGATATTTAGACATAAATATATATATTTTTAAACAAAACAAAATAATAATAATCAAGAAAATTTCAGACCCTCAGTATGTTACTGAAAGAGTGACGTTTCTCTTCTGAGCTAACCTGTCATCAGCAGTTTACAAGAAACATTCTCATAATTTTACATGATTATGTAGTTTAGCCGTTTTTAATAATAATAATAATAATAATAATAATAATAATAATGTCATTCCAAAAGGTTAAATATTTTAATTCTGAGACCGAAATTGACCAGGTGCACATGTGATGGGCTTCAGAGGGGGCTTCAGTAACATGACCTTGAAAAGGGTCTTTCAGCTAATTAAAGTTGTCTGGGGATTTGCCCGATTTGTTTTTAAAACAGGATATGATGTCACACCACAGGACATGGTTTTCAGTGACAAAATAGATCAAATAAGTTCCTACGATTTCAGAAATATATGGTTGATTTTTTTTTCCTTCTATAATATTTGTTTTTTATGCTTTTCCTCTTTAATTTATAAAAGTTTGTAGCGGGTTCGCGAATCATTTGAGTCAGTTCGGGAGTTCAAAGCGGGTTCACGAATCATTTGAATCAGTTTGGGGATTGCAAATCGTTTGAATCAGTTCGGGAGTTCGGAGTGGCTTCGCGGAACATTTGAATCAATTCGAGAGTTTGTAGCGGGTTCGCGAATCATTTGAGTTAATTCGGGAGTTCAAAACGGGTTCCCGAATCATTTGAGTCAGTTTGGGGATCACAAAACATTTGAATCAGTTCGGGAGTTCGGAGCGGGATCACGAATCATGAAAGATTCTGGCTCATAACTTTTCAAATTGGCCATAACCTTTAATTCGTTGCTGCCAACTGGGGTGGCAGCATGGGTGGGAAGGCTTTCTTTTAGGATTGCATTTGCCACCCTATGCCACCCCAGTAGATCCGCCCCTTGGGACTAGTACCTAGCGTCCCCCCTAAACCTAAGCCAATGGCAATACCAATTGATCACTTGCTGCTTTTTATTAAATGAACACATATAGGCCTATATGTAACAGCATAACAAGCAGTAGAAACGAGTACAGAAAGTGCATTCTGTTAACTTTTTAGTGCATTCAATTCTCAATTTAAACTATGTCACATGTAATGTGATGTCACACCACAGGACATGGTTTTCAGTGACAAAATAGATCAAATAAGTTCCTACGATTTCAGAAATATATGGTTGATTTTTTTTCCTTCTATAATATTTGTTTTTTATGCTTTTCCTCTTTAATTTATAAAAGTTGTAATTTATTGAGGCATGCTTGAGAGTCACACCATACAATTTTGGGATTTGGCTTATAAATGTAAAATAAAATAAATAAAAATAAATAAATATACGGCAGCTTTATAACAACAGGTCCATGTAGGACAAATAAATGTTTAACCATTTACTGCATTTTAAATAATGAATGACACTATTCGTTTTATCTTGTGTGACAGTGTTAATGCCATGATAAACTTCCAACCTTTTCTCGCGGTTTCCTTCATTCTGTAGAAATTCTTCCAGATGAGCGCTATGGCTGTGCTATAATTCTGTGTGAACTTTAGAGAAGGATTTTATTTGTTTGCTAAAAGTCTTGAGTCTCTTCGTAAAGGCGCGCTTCTCATCTAAACAGGAAACAGGAAGTACGTGAGAGCCAATGAGCTGCCGTGTTCATTTTTAAATGTTTAAGGAGTGTAAAGATCTGACTAATGATCAAAACAAGCATCTGGACTTCCTGTACTGACACAATGGCAAGAATTATGGGGAAAGAAACAGATAATACAATTTTACAATCTCACTAAGATAAATTACAACAAGAGGGAAACTGATACATCATCTCAGAATAGCCTTGTTAAACCCTCCCGCTCAATCTTATTGGCTGTTGTTTTTAAAGGAGCAGGAGCACCAGAAATATGAGTCTGCAGTTATTCTTTAAATAGTAGCCTAAATACGTACTGAGGTTAAAGATAATCTTGTAAAATAGTCTTTTAAAACATTTATGTGAAAATAGTTTGCACTTAAACTTCGTCTCAGCATCAGACGCGAGCGCAGAAAAGGTACAGGTGTTAGTGCATGTTGACAAGAATCAGAACAATTTTATACAAACGAATGTGTCATGACTCGATCGATCAGAGTTATTAAAATAATTCAACATAATGTGTTCCTTATTTTAAAAAAGCAGAAGGTTTTGTTGATGTTGTGAGAGCACACAAACACAAGTAAACTCTTTGCAGTTCAGAATGATGTATAGCTTACTCTCACAAGCTCCTTCACACACACACACACACACACACACACACACACACTCTCTCTCTCTCTCTCTCTCTCTCTCTCTCTCTCTCTCTCTCTCTCTCTCTCTCTCTCTCTCTCTCTTCTTCTTCAGTTATAACTCTCTGAGGATCTTAGCGATCAGTATCAGTTATCATTACTCCTGCAGATCTGCATCTTGCTGCTTTCATCTTTCTTCATATTTCATCATTTCATCACATGAGTATGAGACTGTTGATCTCAATATATGATTGTGATTGATAGATAGTTGTTCTCCTCATGTGTAAGTTGTTTTGGATAAACATGTCTGACAAATTATTAAATGTAAATATTAATATATTGTGTTATTTTTAAATGAAGTGTTTTATTGTACTAAATTTAATATTTTAATAGCTGTTATTTCAGCTCTAAAGTAGCTCTACAGAAGATGTAGTGTCATTGTTGAACTCTTTAATTGAACACATTGTTGTTTCTTCTTCAGAATCAGTGGCTTCACTGACATCTAGAGGAGAAACAGACTCAAAACAATATTACACAACATGATCGTGAACATAAGAGTATCAAGTAAACACACTAGGTGGAACATCATTTTATATTCAGACTTAGACATTATAAATCCACTCTTTGTCAAATATAAGAAGATTTAAAACTTACAACAAAAAAAAAACACAAAAAAAAAAAAAAACACACAGAGTGGGCTATAAATCTAAATCTACCAATAGGTATGCCAATTTATTATTATTATTTATTTATTGATTTATTTATTTTTATTCCCCAAGAAATATGAGCAAATATTGCATTAAATAAATGTTGTTTTTCTTCATAGACTCCTCCTCTCACAGCTCTTACCAGGAAGAGACTGACGTGTCATCTTATCTCCTTTCTGAGAAACTGACTCTCTTCTCTACTGACAAAAACAATAAAGATTCATCGCAGAAGAATCAAGAGAAACTCTTTCAAAAAGGAATTGTGCTTAGTTTATTTCTGAACAGACAGACTGAAGATCTTTGTGATTCCAGTGATTCATTTTTCAAACGGACTTCATCCAGAAAGTGAAAGTAAAGGTTAGATTGTTGCAGCTCAAAGAGAAAACAATGGCTTCACAGTCTGAAGAAGATTATATCTGTCCTGTTTGCTGTGATATCTTCAAGACTCCTGTGTTTCTGTCATGCAGTCACAGTGTCTGTAAAGAGTGTCTTCATCAGTTCTGGAGAACCAAAGGAACTCAGGAGTGTCCCGTCTGCAGGAGAAGATCCTCAAGAGACAATCCTCCAGTTAATCTAGTGTTAAAAAACCTGTGCGAGTCATTCCTGAAGGAGAGGAATGAGGTTCGTTCATCAGGATCTGAGGAGATCTGCAGTTTACACAGTGAGAAACTCAAGCTCTTCTGTCTGGAGGACAAACAGCCGGTGTGTGTAGTGTGTATTAACTCAAAGAAACACGACAATCACAAATTCAGACCCATCGATGAAGTGGTTTCATCATATAAGGTAAGAGAAATGAGTTTAAACGTCACGCTGTTGAAAGGCATTCTGAAGAGTTGATCTGATTGAGCAGGGCTGCAGTGACCAGGACTGCTTGTGTTTAGTCAAAAAGATGGACGACACACTTTCACTCGTCCTCTGAAGAACAGTAAAGCTGCCAATGTTCGGACAGAGCTCGGACATATTGCTCTGATTCGAGTCTGAAGTGGAGTCGCGACCCATTATTATATTTGAAGTGATATTTTATTATTTAGCTTGTCTCACGTCCCATTAGATCACATGGAGAGGGCGGGGTCTATGGCCTATACTGGGGTGATCGAAACATTTTGGCTTCACATTTCAAGACTTGTGCAGCACACTTGGTTTAGTCCAGCTTTCATATTTCTGGGTCCATTAAACTTTTTGGCTTACAAACTAAAAATCTAAGTTATGTAAAAACATAAATCATTTTTGCAGAACATTATTACCCAGATTGCACAGGTACGTCTCTAAGATGTCTGATAAGGGTGTTTGATCTGGGAAACATCTGACAAATGTCTCAGAAAAGCAGATTTACACACATTCTTACTCATAAAGATACAATAGACATTTTCTAAACATCTATTTTACAACAGATTACAACAGATATTTTAAAACAAATAATTAATACTAAATTAATTTAGTATATGGTCACAAAAACATTAGAAATCAGTATACTTTTGCACTAAATTCATTATATAATAATATCACTGTATAGTCTTCTTTTTTACTGTAATCTGATGTTTAATGTATTTTTGTTCAATTATAGGAGGAGCTCAATACAGCACTGAAAACATTACAAAGAAAACTGAAACACAATGAAACTATGAAAGGAGAGTTTGAGGAAACAGTTGAAAATATCAAGGTAAGGAAACAGAGTCCAGAGTCATTTACATTACAGCTGCAGGATCATTAGATAGAATTCGGATATATTTAATAGAATAGACTCCGGGGTTGTTTCTTAAAAGACATTAAGAATAATTAAAGTCCAAAACCTGAATTGAATGACCTAACAATCAGATTGTTAGAATGTGAACACTCAGTTCACAGAGTGCTGTATCCAAGCATGTTAACAGAAAGTTGAGTGGAAGGAAAAAGTGTGGAAGAAAAATATGCACAACCAACCGAGAGAACCGCAGCCTTATGAGGATTGTGAAGTGAAATCGATTCAAGAATTTGAGTGAACTTCACAAGGAATGAACTGAGGCTGAAGTCAAGACATCAAGAGCCACCACACGCAGACGTGTCGAGAGATTTACTGAACCACAGACAATGTTAGAGGCATCTTACCTGGGCTAAGGAGAAGAAGAACTGGACTGTTGTCCTGTGGTCCAAAGTCCTCTTTTCAGATGAGAGCAAGTTTAGTATTTCATTTGGAAACCAAGGTCCTAGAGTCTGGAGGAAGGGTCTTAAACTACTTCAGTCTGTGTGCACTGAATTGATTTAATATTTGAGCTGAATTACTGAAATAGATGAACTTTTCCACACATTCTAGTTTATTGAGATGCACCTGTACAGCAGTTCTGTTTAATGCATTTGAGACGTTGTGTTTTCCTCACTGTATAACTGACACGTCACAGGTATATTTTTCATCTATAAATGTTAGAAAGTCATGCAGATATATCTATTTTGCTGTCAGGAGTGGACGAGGCTTACGTGAGTGAACGAGCACTGCTGTGTGCTAAACTGTTGGAACGCAACAGAATAATAGTGCAATAATTCCAATAAAATATGCATTCTGATCAAATATTTCTTATTTGACATTAAATGTGACACATGTAGAGTCTTAATCCTACATATAAATGATTTTTTAATGATAGCAGTAACTGTGAATCAAATCTACTATCTCAAATGAGTTAATATTCCCAACTGAATACACGTGTAGCACCATGTTAAAATATTTGCAAATATCTTAAAATAAAGTCTTGTCGGTTTGTTTATGTTTTATTTAAGTTGAATTTTCTGTTTATATTAAATTTGGAGCGATTAAAAAAATACAAAAAATATATATATATATATATATATATTTGAGGAGCTCAGTTTAGCCTGCCTCTGCTTATTTGGTGAACTTGTTTTATGAAACAGTCCCCAGTTGATTATTTGTGTAAACGATGAGCAGAGATCTGCTTCTGGATCGTTATATGTCAGTGTCTGAGTCTCTCTCAGATCAGAACGATGTGATTGTGTTGATGTGTGTTGATGGAGACGATTGAAGTGAATGTGGTTTGATTTCAGTCTCAAGCTGATCACACAGAGCGTCAGATTAAACAGCAGTTTGAGACGCTTCATCAGTTTCTCAGAGATGAAGAAGAAGCTACAATCACTGCACTGAGAGAGGAAGAGGAGCAGAAGAAGCAGATGATGAAGGAGAAGCTGGAGGAGATCAACACACACATCTCAGCTCTTTCACACACAATCAGAGACATGGAGGAGATGATGAAAGACAGTGACGTCTGCTTTCTGAAGGTCTGATTTCAGATCATTGGTTGATTGACTGATTGATTGATGATTTATTGACTGATTGATTGACTGAGCTGTTGATGATCAATGGTGTGTTTGTTCTGCAGAAGTTTCCAGTCTCGATGGAAAGGTGAGTGATCTTCTCTCTCTCTGCTTCTGATCCAAAGTCACTTCAGTTCTGATCCTGAATGTTCTTCCAGAGTTCAGATCTCATCACAGCCGGATCCACAGACTCCTTCTGGAGCTCTGATTCATGTGCCACGATACTTGGACAACTTGCCCTTCAGAGTCTGGAAGAAGATGCAGGACATCGTCCAGAACAGTGAGTCTGACTGCAGAAGATCTGAGCTCACACACACTATTAAAAAAAAGAAAAAAATTTATCTATATTTAAAAAACAAACAAACAGCAAAAAAGAAAAAAACAATAACATTACGAAAACACAGTGAACTGACATATAATGCTGAGGTCGGCAACCTTTTGGGCCTGAAGAGAGGGTCACATGCACGACGATTCAATGTCCGGTGTGTTTTATATTTAAGATGAAGTGAATACGTGACATTTTTAATTTTCTGATTATCGACTCTGCCAATACCCCCCCCCCCCAATCATAATAATTGTATAATAATACATATATATTTTATCTGAACATTTAAGAATGATTATGTACTGTATAGATACAGCATGCATATTAAAACAAAAATGTTAAATGGATACTGTATCTATACAGTATATAATCTTTTTTAAATGTTCAGATACAAATATATATTTAATTATCATACTCTTAGTTTCTGAAGAATGTTTTCATGAATTGACAGAGATCGGAGATCATGCTGCGCACACACAGAAACATTCAGGAGCTCAGAAGCTTGTTGTGAGGAGTGGGGCGGGGCCGAGGGCCGTGGGCCGTGGGAACAGGAGCGAGGCTGGTGGAGTGATTGGAGATGAGCGACACCTGCTCGACCCACCGGTCTCGAGTCCCACGGAGGAGATGGAAGGATATAAAACTGGAGCGACGACAGTGAAGGACGAGAGAGGACCAGGCCTGGTGGGTCGAGCAGGTGTCGCTCATCTCCAATCACTCCACCGGCCTCGCCCCGTTCCCACTCCTCACACTTGTCTGTCCACGACTTTTTCAATACTGAATCACTAGATTATATTTCTCAGCAACGAGAAGTTAAATGCTGTTTTTGAAGTAACTCAACCCAGCTTCATTGTTTGTAGAGAGACACAGACACAGGTAATTCACACACGCTAGCGATGGCGGTATTGATACTGATGCGAGTGTCAAAAGTATCGATAATCAAATAAAAAAAATATCAATACTAAGGTGTGTTTGGCAGTTGGTTACATTCACATTGGTTGTCATAGTAACGACAGTAATGTATGGAGATTCTGAAGGCAGTATTTGTAAATTGATTGTTAAGATATATATTTTGCACCATTATCATCTGTAATGCCATTGTGTAGCCACTAGATGCCTGTATAGCCCACGCAAAATATATATAAACCCAGGGCTCTCGAGTTTTGAAGACAGGCAAGAGTGACACCCCTCCCCCTCCTCACAAAGGGAATGGGGGTGTTCGATAAATAATATTATTATTAATGTTTTTGTTGTTAATATTAATAATTGCTCAGACTTGCAGAAGAAAATATTTGACACAACACTGACAATTTAACCAAATACAAAGTGTTTATTCAATTTCCATTTACATTCCAATTACATTTTTGTGTGTGTGTGTGTATGTGATTGTGAGTGTGTGTGTGTGAGAGAGAGAGAGAGAGAGAGAGAGAGAGAGAGAGAGATTAGGACTGGTGTTGTTTATTGTAAGCGTTTGTTGCCTTTCTGGACTCCTGTATCATTTGTGCTGTTGGCTCCCATTTGAAACAGTTCGGCTCAAGCCCAGCCATTTTCAGGGTCGTGATTGAAGAGTCCCGTCCAGAGACAGCTGTTTGTGTTGAGGTTTTGCTCAAACCAACCCTCTCGTCATCAGCATTCGAATGTGGAAGGACTAAAACCAAGGCTGCGATCTTTGATTGATCCCAAATTGGTTCATGCCTTCATCTTTGAAAAAAGGAACCAGGGGCCTCTATTTCTCAAATGCTTTCCCTTCATCATAATTACTAATAAGCAAGTCATGTTGTGTGCGATCCAAAAGGCCAGTGCTGCCTGCTGGAATTGTTGATCCTTCTGTGATGTGACCTCTCCAGCCTCAAGGAGCCTGTTTAGCGTAGCTCTGGTGGTGAAACCCACATTGAGTTCTTCTCCTATCAGTGAGACAGAAGACGTAGACAAAGCTAGTCCAATACAGACATCTTATAGGATATCTCTGGGTTACACAAGTTTCAAGTTTATTGTCATATACACATAAATAACAATTATCAGTCATGACACTTGATGTGCTCAAAGTAATATCAACTTTACAGAAAAAAATAAATAAATTGAAAATAGATAAATAGAAGAGGTAAAATAAAAAATGATTAATTTAAGTTGAAGGATTAATTCTAAAAAGTGTCAAGTGTGCCATTTTGGAGAGTGGTTCCTGCCGGTTCCATAGTGAGAGCGGCATGGCCAGAAACATTTTGGGCGGCGTGGCATATTAAATATATTATAAATAGTTTTTCTGCATGAGAAATACCAAACTCTGTGAAGTTGGCACCCCATAAAAAGAAATTATCACCAAAACTATGCCATTCATTTGTTCCACGTTTGTGTTTGTTTTAACGGCACAAACGGGCACAAATCGAGCCCAAACGAACTGCACTGGTTTGGACAACATGGGCTGGAGAGGGCTGTCACACGGTCAAAAAAGAATGTTTAATATCTCAAACACCAAACCAGCACAAACGTTCATTTTTGCGGCACAAATCAGCACAAACGTAACACAAACAAATGGCATAGTTTTGGTGATGTGAAAAAGACCGAAATGAGTGACTGTCATGCTCAGTGTGTGACACTTGAGAGCCCTGTAAACACATTTGTGCAATCGCTAGTTGCTAAGAAACAGTGTGGCCAAGTCTTAGACTACTTTAACTGTTGCCACGTGTTGTTATTGCAACCCCAGGATATTTAGCCCCTGGCATGCAAATTGTGAAACTGAAGTGACATGTGGACAAGTATGGTGTCCCATACTCTGAATCTTTCACCTGCATTAAACCCATCCAAGTGCACAAACAGCAGTGAGCAGTGAACACGCACACACACACACACACACATACACACACACACACACACTCGGAGCAGTCACCGGGGAGCAGTTGGGTTTCAGTTTTTGTTCAAGGGTCTCAGCTCAGTCGTGGTGTTGAGGGTGAAGTGAGTTGTTTTCAGACACAGCTTTCGAGTCAGAGAGAGTCAAGTAAGTCTGGGGGGAAAAATCAACAATCATGTAACCACAATCAGAATTGTACTGTTATTAATGAATTTGCATGTCATTCTTCACCTGAATACATAAATAAAATAAATAAAACAAATAAATCCTCAATAAAAATGTATTGATAGATATAATTTTCTCTCTCGGTTGTCAGACAGCAGGATGAATGAAATGATAGACAACGGCTGTGCTATGATTTCAGTTATATATTAGCATGAAAAATAGAGTTAGAAGTGACAGAAGATCTATTTTAACTGAAAGCACTGCTCCTCAAAGCTGCTTGAGAGTCTCAAAAACTATCACGGTTTGTTCAAGAAGTGGCTAGATTTGAAGCTAGGTGCCTTAAAAAGGGGGGGGGGGGCTGAAAAGTTGCTAAATCTAGGACAGAGGCTCAGAGTTAAGAAGAGAAGGGAAGAGAAGAAGAAAATACTATTGCCATCCAAACTTCTCAGATGACAGTCAGTTCCCTTCAGAGATATTCATAAAAACCCCTCGTCCCCAATTCAGTATTTAGGATTTTGTTCCACTATCTCGCCCGTCGTGAACAGTGAGCTGCTCTGCTGCTAGAGGATCGTCTCACTATTATCACTGTACCATACTCCCAGAAATAACAGAAGACATATGTACACAAATATAGTACAAAGACTGGAGAAATATAATGTATTTCTGTTTTATTATGTTTGTTTGATAATTCGGGAGCTGCTGGGACAGTGATGAAGATCCACCAGTCGATGGTGATCTATGAGCTGCTGACAGTATTTCTCACTAGGGCTGGACGATTAGACAAAATTAATATCACAATATATTTCTTAATTTCGGTCAATACGAAATAATTCCAATATCGATATGAACACTATTAAAAAAGCCTCGTAAAAACTGCCAAGAACGCCCACAACAGAACTTATGATTTGCCAAGTCCATGACACCTCATATAATATTTAAGAAAAAACAAACAGCAAAAATAATGTTCACCTTTTATTTGTATTTAGCCTTCATACAAACAAGTGACAGTGATATCACTGTCAAATAATCGTATCATACTCACCTAATTAAGTTGGCTTGAGAAAGCCAACTTACTGAAATCCGTCTTAAACTTATTATTATTATGTTGGCTTGGCAACAAGCCAACATACTGTTATGCTATTTAAACTTCTTCTTTTTTTTCTTATTATTATTTTTCTGACAGAAATTCTGAACGCTACTCCTCCTAGGGCTTTAAAGCCACAAGCCCCAAACTTGGCAGAAACCTGTGGGATAGAGCGGTGCTGGTTGCTATATCTTTTCAGACTGATCAGACTTAAAGTTTTTTTTTAATTAATTTTTAAATGTCAAATTACATTACCCATAGACTTACATTATCTGAGAAAAATTGCGCCCCTAGTTGCAATAACCGAGATTAAAGGGAGGAGTCAGGTTTCGTTTCACTTTTAAACCGGTTAAAAATACCAAGTAAATAATACAATTTCCCTCAAACTGACAAGCTAAACCAACATATCTGATTATTACAGGGGTCAGGGCTCATTAATAATTTATTTCTGGGCAGAGAGCAGTTAGAAAGACGAGAGAAGAATCAATGCTGCTCAGCTCAGGCACTGTCTCCAGGAGCTCACAACGAGCGAATTCATTCTTATTTAAGACCTTTTAAAACGGCGACTGCACGCAATCCACACGTTAGAACACACCAAGAGCTAAATTCAGATGTTTCTGAACTGTTTAAAGTAATAACATGATATATTCGCGGCAGCCAAATGTCCGCGAGCCCGCGATGTATTTCTCTGAACACTTGAAGTCCACATGACAGCCGCGTTTCGGGGCGAGATCGGACAAATAAATAGGCTAGCTATATAAACTGACAAGCTAAACCAACATATGTTATTATTACCGGGTCAGGTCTCATTTATAAATTATGTCTCTGGCCAAAGAACAGCGAGAAAGACGAGAGAGAAATGAGCGCTTCATCCGCATTTTTAAGCGCTTCCAAAAATAATATCACAGCGAATTGCACTAATCCACCCATTAGAACACAACAAGAGCAGAATTCAGGTGTTTTTGAACTGTTTATGTGTGCAAAATGAAATATAATTTGACAACGTGATACAGCTTATGAATACTTGATGTCTGGGCAGAGAGCAGTCAGACAGACGAGAGAAGAATCACGGCGGCTCAGCTCATGCTGTCTCCACGGAGCTCACAACGAGCGAATTTATTCTTATTTAAGACCTTTTATAATTAAATTATATCGGCGATTGCACGCAATCCACACGTTAGAACACACCAAGAGCTAAATTCAGATGTTTCTGAACTGTTTAAAGTAATAACATGATATATTCGCAGCAGCGCGACTGCCCGCGAGCTCGCCATGTATTTCTCTGAACACTTGAAGAGAATTTACAGCCTGTCACATTAAAACACTGCAGCGAAACGGCACAAAACAATTAGAACAATATATTATACACATGAAAATGAGTGTTTATATGTGATTGTGAGATTTTATCTGTCAGGCTGAACCTCACATCAATTGTTATCCATCGTCACAACATGGTAAAGTCATTTATATATATTTTTTAAGAGCTTCTTAAAATAAATATTCCTGCGAATGCACACAATCCACCAATTAGAACACACTAAGAGAAAAATCCAGGGGTTTTTGAGCCGTGTATGTGTGCAAAATGCAATATTTGACATCGCGAAGGGAAAAAAAAGTCACATGACAGCCGCGTTTGGGGCGAGATCAGACAAATAAATAGGCTACACATTTCATTCACTCTGACAAGCCAAATCAACATATGTTATTATTACCAGGTCAGATATCTCATTAATAAATTATGTCTCTGACCAAAGAACAGAGAGAAAGACGAGAGAGAAATGAGCACTTCATCAGCATTTTTTAAGAGATTCCAAAAATAATATCACAGCACTAATCCACCCATTAGAACACAACAAGAGCAGAATTCAGGTGTTTTTGAGATGTTTATGTGTGCAAAATGACATATAATTTGACAGCGCGATACAGCTTATGAATACTGGAAGGAAAAAAGTCACGACAGCCTTTTAACTCTGGAGTCGATTAACGCATATACGCGTTTTGAGTCATTTTCTGCTGATAACCCTGACAATTACTTAAATTACATTTTCAGTTTTAAACGTACAGATAAGAGCAATACATCAATCGAATCTGTAAAGGGTCTACTTTTTTTTGGATACAAACACAATAACAACAAAACTTTGTGCACTTATAAAATAAAGATAACAAACAAGGTGTGCTGTCTTCAACCTTGTCTGCGCTGATCTTCATTTACAAACACGTCATTAAAATGAACTGTAACTCCATGAATACTCAACGAAGAGACATGAGAGATATATCTATAGAAAGTTTGACATGTCTACTTTTAAACTAAACAAGTGCTGCCGAACAAATATTCTGTGATAAAGTACGCGATGTCCTTTTTTCACGTCTCCCTTCTAATGTGTATGGAAGGCCAAGAGGGTCAAATACACGTTAAATACGCGTTGTTTACTCATGAAAAATCAGCTATATTTCACGTTTTAAATACACGTTAAATACACGTGAAATACACGTGAAGTATGCCTTAAAAATCAGTTTGAACAGGTCAGTGTCATTGGCTGCTGAGGACTTGGGTCAAACCACTTCTGTGTGCTTAGAGGGGTGTACCATTCATAGACAGGCAACCACCATTTAACATGCTATAGATCAGCTTATTCAGCCTTATTATTTAGTCTTTTTTCTTTTCTGTTTTGTATAGCCTATAGAAATAATATATTTAAGTTTCAGTTTTATGAAATATTTATTTTTTAATAAATATTAATTAAAATTTTGTGGTGATAGCATAACGTTTATAAAAGTTACAGTATTTTGTAATGAAACAGGACTTTTTGTTTAGCTCTTGACTCACCGAAGTATACTATATATACTGTCCCTTCTTTAATTTTTCAGTAGTGTGATAACTTAAAATATGTTGTCAGTACTATTAAAATAACATTAAATTGAATGGTATTTAGGAGATTATGGTTTTTGCATGACTTATTTCGCATTCAGCTAGACAACCCTGTCGTAGCTGTTATCATAGCCTAGGCTTTTTATTAAAAAAGAAAACAGCAAGGGACCATGGAAAAAGACTGTTGCAGGTGTATTTTTTATGGTATTATTATTTTTTTTTTTTTTGCAGCGGGGCAACTCAAGAATGTTGGGCACACAAGTACTGTGGCTCTTTTGCCCCATGGCCAAGATGGCCAAGCCAACATCAAAGTTAGTTCACTAACTTTTAATTCTAGTTATTCTTCCTTTTCTGAGACTAAAACTTCTGACTCTAACTCCTCCTAGACCTTTAACTCTACAGACTCCAAACTCGGCCCAGCTCTTCAGACTGATCTCCCCGGGTGTGCTATATCTTTTCTAACTGATCGGACTTACGGTTTTCATAAAAATGAAGATTAAAAATCATAAAAACTCCCATAGACTTACATTGAAAAGCCTCTGCTCATCTGAACATTCCGTCAAACTCCAACTGTCAAAAATTCTAATCTAAACACACTGAAGCCCATTAAACTCATAGTCTATGTACTGTGTACATATTCTATGTACTATTACTAACCCATTCAAACTCATTCAAACTCTTCTATCATATCATATCTATCTATCTATCTATCTATCTATCTATCTATCTATCTATCTATCTATCTATCTATCTATCTATCTTCTGACTGTTTCTAAATACCTATCTATCTATCTATCTATTTATCTATCTATAATCTGACTGTTTCTAATCTATCTATCTATCTATAATCTGTCTGTTTCTAATATATCTATCTATCTATAATCTGACTGTTTCTAATCTATCTATCTATCTATCTATCTATCTATCTATCTATCTATCTATCTATCTATCTATCTATCTATCTATCTATCTATCTATAATCTGTCTGTTTCTAATCTATCTATCTATCTATCTATCTATCTATCTATCTATCTATCTATCTATAATCTGTCTGTTTCTAATCTATCTATCTATCTATAATCTGTCTGT
This sequence comes from allo-octoploid hybrid of Carassius auratus x Cyprinus carpio, assembly GCA_024542945.1. Lineage (NCBI taxonomy): Eukaryota > Metazoa > Chordata > Actinopteri > Cypriniformes > allo-octoploid hybrid of Carassius auratus x Cyprinus carpio. Next base: position 27,088,735 of record CM044999.1, on the reverse strand, counting down.
TTCTAATATATCTATCTATCTATAATCTGACTGTTTCTAATCTATCTATCTATCTATCTATCTATCTATCTATCTATCTATCTATCTATCTATCTATCTATCTATCTATAATATGTCTGTTTCTAATCTATCTATCTATCTATCTATCTATCTATCTATCTATCTATCTATCTATCTATCTATCTATCTATAATCTGTCTGTTTCTAATCTATCTATCTATCTATCTATCTGTCTATCTATCTATCTATCTATCTATAATCTGTCTGTTTCTAATCTATCTATCTATCTATAATCTGTCTGTTTCTAATATATCTATCTATCTATAATCTGACTGTTTCTAATCTATCTATCTATCTATCTATCTATCTATCTATCTATAATCTGTCTGTTTCTAATCTATCTATCTATCTATCTATCTATCTATCTATCTATCTATCTATCTATCTATCTATCTATCTATCTATCTATAATCTGTCTGTTTCTAATCTATCTATCTATCTATCTATCTATAATCTGTCTGTTTCTAATCTATCTATCTATCTATAATCTGTCTGTTTCTAATCTATCTATCTATAATCTGACTGTTTCTAATCTATCTATCTATCTATCTATAATCTGACTGTTTCTAATCTATCTATCTATCTATCTATCTATCTATCTATCTATCTATCTATCTATATTCAAACTCATCTATCTAGCTAGCTATCTAGCTATCTATCTATTCAGACTAATCTATCTATCTATCTATCTATCTATCTATCTATCTATCTATCTACCTATCTATCTATCTATCTATCTATCTATCTATCTATCTATCTATCTTCATAGCAACACTCTAGCAACTATCCAAACCAACCTAGAAACCACCCAGGGTATCCTAGCAACCACATAGCAACACCTTAGCAACCACTCAGGGTACCCTAGCAACCGCATAGCAACACCCTAGCAACCATCCCAGATACCCTAGCAACCGCATAGCAACACCTTAGCAACCACTCGGGGTACCCTAGCAACCGCATAGCAACACCCTAGCAACCATCCCAGATACCCTAGCAACCGCATAGCAACACCTTAGCAACCACTCAGGGTACCCTAGCAACCGCATAGCAACACCCTAGCAACCATCCCAGATACCCTAGCAACCGCATAGCAACACCCTAGCAACCACTCCGGGTACCCTAGCAACCGCATAGCAACACCCTAGCAACCATCCCAGATACCCTAGCAACCGCATAGCAACACCTTAGCAACAACTCAGGGTACCCTAGCAACCGCATAGCAACACCCTAGCAACCATCCCAGATACCCTAGCAACCGCATAGCAACACCTTAGCAACCACTCAGGGTACCCTAGCAACCGCATAGCAACACCCTAGCAACCATCCCAGGTACCCTAGCAACCACATAGCAACACCCTAGCAACCACTCCGGGTACCCTAGCAACCGCATAGCAACACCTTAGCAACCACTCCGGGTACCCTAGCAACTGCATAGCAATTATCAAACTTTTTAACTTAACTTAAAATTTAATTTTAAACTCTTTAAACTGGCCAGGCTTTCTCAAGCCAACTTAAAGTTTGTCTTGACGAACTTTTTTATCTAGTTAATATTAATATCTTTAACTTCAAACTACTAATATACACTACCAGGCAAAAGTTTTTGAACAGTAAGATTTTTCATGATTTGATCCAAAATACATCAAAAATCAGTAACATTTTTACATATTTTTACTGTTTAAAATAACCGTTTTCTATTTGAAAAATATAATTTATTCCTGCGATTATAAAGCTATCATTATTCATCATCATTATCAGCATTTATCTGATATATAATTATTTTGTAACATTATAAATGTCTTTATCATCAATTTTGATCAATTTAAAGCATCATTGCTAAATAAAATTATGAATTTCTGTAATTTCTGTAATAAAAAAAAAAAAAAATCATACTGACTCTTGTTGCTTTTGAGTGGAATAGTGTATAATGTTACAAAATCTTTTTATTTCAGATAAACGCTGATCTTTGGACCTCTCTATTCATTTATATCAAATAAATGCAGGCTTGGGGAGCATAAGAAAAACAGAAAAACATTAAAATCTTACTGTTCAAAAACTGTTGACTGGTGGTGTCCAGTCCTATTTCTCACTGTACGTGAACACGACGTGTTTTCCTGTGTTTTCTCTACTGTAAACTAAAAGCTGTAAACTAATTCCACATTGCACAAGGTGCAAACAACATTACTCCTGTTTCACACCAATGTTCAAGTTTTTTTCAAGTTTGTAGGTGTCAAGGTACAGAAACCAAATAATTAGATGTAAAATAGCACTGGATAGTCTTCAATGTAAAAATGAAATATACAATCAAACCTACATTTATCCAGACACCTTCAACATTTCTCACATTATTACAGTTTTGCTATATATAACAAAAAATATATCTGGTGTCTGAATAATTTTTGGTTTGACTGTTAAAACTACAAAGAAATTCAGTCAAGAGCAGTGAGTGATTTTGATTTTCATTTTATTGGATTAACATTACAGCAGCCAGTCGCTAAATTAGGCGCGGTTCCTTTAAGAGACGATGAACGCATCCAATATAATACACATCCCATTTTTTTACCTCAACTGTTTACTTTCACTTAAGAAATAACTGAGAAACAGTGCATAATTTCCAAGGTGGATATTTTGACATATTTTGTATGTATTTGTCGGCACAAGAGCAAAAATAAGCAAATTCTGTGTTTTGAGACGCCTTTCTCTGCGTGAGCCCTGAACACCAGAACAGCGCGAGAACTGAACTGGGCTCTTTCACATCTTGTTGTTTGTTCAAACTGCGATTTGTATTTGTTCGTTCGGGTGCAGGAGGGACTTTGAGGAGAACTTTGCAGAAGAGAGCTCGGTTCAGTGTCGCTGTCCGTTAGGCTGGCCTCAGCGAGTCAGTTATATAAAATATCAAGCTGCTGAAAGTCATCATAGCTTGCAGCTCCCAACCCAACTTTGAGAATAGATTAACGGCAATATTTTTTTTTATCGCCCGATAAGAGTCTCGCGTTAACGCAGCACGTTAACGCCGGTAACGACCCACCAATAATTTTGACATTAATAAAAAGAGTGGCTTAAAACACATGTAAAAAGAAAAAGAAAAGCAGCAGTGATTTTGTCTGCTTATTTACTGTATGTTACTGGAACTGTATTTTATTAGAGTAATTTACTACATGTAAAATAATTGATTGTGTGATCTATTTTCTTTTGTCATACAGTGTCAGAAAGACGATTAGTGCTGCTGGGAAGAACTGGTGTTGGGAAGAGTGCAGCTGGAAACACAATACTGGGACAGAAAGAGTTCAGATCTGAGCTAAGTGTGACTGCAGTGACCCATGAATGTTCAGCTGCTCACGCCACTGTTTCAGACAGATCTGTGACTGTAGTTGATACTCCTGGATTCTTTAACACAGACATGAACCAAGAAGAGTTCATGACAGAGATCATGAAGAGTGTTGATTTATCCAGTCCTGGACCGCACGCTTTTCTCTTTGTGTTTAGAGTTGGAAGATTAACAAGTGAGGAGCGGCAGATTCTTCAGATGATTGAGATGATGTTCGGTCAGGAGGTGCTAAAATACTCCATCATTCTCTTCACTTGTGGAGATTATCTAGAAGACATGTCCATAGAGGAATACATAAAGGAGGACAGAGCTGTAAGAGATCTGGTTGATCAGTGTGGAGGTGGATATCACGTCTTCAACAACAGAGATCAGAATAACAGAGAGCAGGTGACAGATCTGCTGAAGAAGATTGACACAATGATAGAGAAGAACAGAAGAGGATACTACAGTCATCAGATGTATGAAGAAGCTCAGAGAAGAAGAGAGGACACCAGAAGAGGACGAGGAGAGAAAACAGCACCAAAGTCAAAGTCAGGAAAGTGTGTGTAGTTTATGCTCCTGGATTCTTTCACACACAGATGAAAACTGAAGAGATCATGAGAAGTGTTTCAGTCTTTGACAGCTCACTTTCCTCTTGTTTGGTCAGGAGCAGTTAAAATACTCCATTCACAGAGATCATCTACACGAGACACAGGAGAAGAGTAGATTAAGACAGATTCACATCTTCACTATCAGAGATCACATCTGAACTCTGATCTCTGTTATTACTGCAGTGATGTACAGTAAGAGATTGAGGGACATCTCTAAATCAGTGCTTGATACTTAGATTTCCTCCCGATTGAGAATTAAACTCTGCTGTTCACCAAAAGAGCAGCACAAGAGCACTGGACTATAGACCGAATATTACACATGTACACTGTTCATATTAAACTCTGATTCTGACATTCGTTACATAAAGTTTTCTTGTAACTGATTACACCGCATATTTAACAAGAAAACATTTATCAGTGAAACTCAGAATCTTTAATGTTAGATCTTTCATTGTCTCTGAACAAAATGATTCATTATTATTAATGACAAAACAAGAAAATAGTACAATGACAAACTCGCTGATTATGAACACAGAGCTTATATAAACACAGAGCTTAACAAAACTAATGAGACTGATGACATGATATACCTGAGCTGTGACAAAACATAATAAAACATTAATAAATGAATTAGCTCTTGATTGAAATAGTGATGTCAGAATAAAGCACTTTCTACTAATAACAGACTTGATTACAGCAGGATAGATAACTTTAATGACCATGAATAAATACAGAAATCATAATCATTATATAAATACATGCTCATTTTCTAACCTTGGTTCATCTCGTTACATTAAACTTCTTACAGGAAGCTTTGTATATGTTGTAATAGTCCATTTTAACTGATGATGCTACACGTCTGTTAATAATCATACAACATATGAACAGATTTTGATGGGTTTTGTTAATCTGATCATATTAATGCAGAAACAAATGCTTCTGAAGATATATGAATAATAATCTCTTGTGTAAAATACCATGCACAGAAATATGAATTCACTGTTTGCAAACCTCTTTTCTGGACTTCAGGTATGTGTTCATTACTTATTTGAGTCTAGTTCACAGTTTAAAATGTAAAAGTAGGGTATTTGCTCCTGATACTGGGTTAATAAACAGAAACAGTGTAAACTGAAAGGAAAGATGGTATTTACTGATTTTATACACCAGATTATTGTGAATAAACCAGGAGGATCTTGAAAATTATTGTGGGGTGACATGAGGACTGTGAGGAGTGCAAACAAGCATTCTTTCATCTAAACCTAATCTAGAGTATATCATCTGGATGTCTTTGTGCATTTCTTTTACTGCATTTGATTCAGATTTTCCTTCAAAACTACACATTTACAAGATCACATTCATCACTCATGCTGAACATCTCTATTATTACCTCTTCAGCTCTTTTTATCAGTAATGGTTTGATGAAATCTGCTGTCTGGGACATTATCTGAGGGCTTTAAACCAATGCAGGGTTCGTGTGTGTGTGTGTGTGTGTGTGTGTGTGTGTGAGCTGTCTGCAGTCAGACGCCTGAAACACATCGTGACACACGAGCATCTGTTCACACTGCTCAGAGATTCAGTTTAGTTTGAGTTCCTTTAGCTCGAAGTTAAGATTGATTCATCACGTTTCTACAGAACAAATACAACTCAAAACATAAGAACAAACTCAGTGTGTATTTGAAATGATTTATAATATCAAAAACAACACATCTGCACATGGTTTATAACAGAAAGAGTTTATACCGAGTAGCGCGAGCACTTTAAATGATTAGAGACACTTATCTAAAGTGACCTGATAATTAATAATACTAAATCAAAAGAATCTAGTATGAAATGAAAAGATGTTCCTGGAGAGCTTCTTCCATGCTGAGGACATGAGATGATGAAAGTGTCTTTGCTCTTTGTTACAAAGGAACAACAAGGCTCCTCTGGTTCAGTTTGAGAAGATGTGAAACTGATTCAATCATCACACAGTCATCATCTCGTGACCTGGAGTCGACTGAAGCAGGAGCATCTGATCCCTGCAGGACACACATTCATTTACAGCAGCTGCAGATTTATATTTTTAAAACCTTTTATTACAAATATGTTCATAACCTCAATGTGCAATACACATGTTAACCTACAGAGACGACATTGCTCTACAAGTGTAACAACACCATGACACACAAACAGATAACCCCATTACACTCTAGACCACCAGTCAGGATGAAATACAGGAAGAGATGCAATGATTCACAGCTTTCCTAAGGATAAGAGAAGAAGAAGTGAGTGGGAAAAGATGTAAACTTATCTTACATTCCTGATTGTCTTCAATTTAATGTACAGTTTGAGTATTAAGTCTATGTTATTCAGATGATGTTATCGTGTTTTAGCATCAAGAGAATGGGACTCAAACATTTGATCACACTAACAACAATGGCGGCCTAAAACATCTACACATCGATCAAATGTGTAACGATACGACTTATCAATGCCACATGTAAAATATCATAACATAGTAGTAAAATAGGAAACTTCTTTTGGCACTGTCCACATTTTCAGCAATGCATCACCATCAACACATGAACACATCTCATTCAAACTCACCTGTCAGGACTGATATCAGGACTGTCTGAAGACACAAGGTGAGTTAAGAAGAGCTGAGAATAGTGATGCTGGGGTCACACGCAGATGTTGAAGCCCTCTGTAGAAACACAATCCTGGAACAGAAGGCCTTCTGAGGGTCACTGTCCTCCCTGAACTAGTTTGAGAGGCATGATGGGATTGTTTTGAAGAGAAGTGTGGTGGTAATCAGCTCTCCTGACCTTCAATCCTACTCTCTCTCCTGAAGAACAGCATGTGAAGAGATTGTTCCTTCTGTCTGGTCCTGGACCTCATGCCCTTCTCCTGGTCCTCAAGCCACGAATATTTACAGATCTAGAGAAAGACGCTCTCAAGCACATTAACAACACTTTTGGTGCAGCTTCATCTGAGTATGTGATCGTCTTCTTAATGCACGAGTATGTGAGTGTTCAAGAACTGGATCAGTAAAGTCTCTACTGCAGACTTCCAGATGAACACACCGTCATCTACAGAAGAATGGAAACCATAGCCAGAGTTTCACTTCAATGTGAGGCAGACGAAACACATTAAAATACATTTAGAATGAGCAATAACTGCTGTACAAAGAGTAAAAGAAAACAATGCAGAAAAGTCGAATTGTGTATATGACCACAATTATTCTGTCAAATCAATCAATCAACTCATTCTGTGTGTGCTAGACCAGAGCCAGTTTCTTATTCTCCTCATAGTGGAACATTTCAGCCCACTTTTTTTTTTTTTTTTTGCGGGCAAAAGTAACTACAACAAGAGTGTCAGGGGAAAACAGAAAGGAGATATCTGAATTATTTACTAATAAACAGTGTTTTCTGAGTCGGTGTTACAGTGTAAAGAGTTTTATCTAGACAGGAAGTCAGCAAGAAACTCTTGATCTACAAACTGAGCACAGATCAAACAAATGGCCACGTACAAGATCTGTGTCCACCTTGCAGATCAAACCATGTTTCTGGAGAAAAGTGACCGCAGAAGGTTTCGGTTTGATTCAGATGAGCTGCTAGAGTCACACCTCAGTAACTCTGCCAATGTCAGGTGGTAGATAACTTGAACTCTTAGTTTCTTTTTTAACCATGATTATTAGCAACATTCTGAAAGATCAACTACATGATCAGTGTTACATGATCAAAACAGTTCAAGTCTTAATTAGAGGCAGAAGATTGTTTTGATGTAAGTACAGGACGTATGACGTGTGTTTCGTTGTGAACTACACGAGGGTCAAACTCTGTTGTGGGGTTCATACCAGATCAGTCCACAGTCATTTTAGATCAGACACTGAACGAGGAAAGATGTTTCACACGCTGGTGGTCTTCTGTTTGAGCTGCTGTCATCTGACTGGTAAGTTTAACCTCAGTCTGACAAACTACAGTTAATTTTCACCTGCTGTTGTTTTAAAACGGTGATGTACAGCCTGGAAACAGTCCTGAAAATATTTTCAAATGTCAAGGAAAATAATGGAAATGTATATACAGAAACTCAGCAGGGCTCAGAAAGTGCTTTTCAAAACACTGTGCTTTTTTTTGTTTGTGTGTGTTTCTTTTTAAATGATTTTAATTTCAAGGATTGTTGCTGAACAAACAAATGCACACAGCTGTCTCTCTAAAAATACTTCAGTAGTTATCATGAGCAACAACGGAAGTAAAATAAATGATTTAGTCAAAAACCAATTAACATATAGGGCCCTATCTTGCACCCAGCGCAATTGACTTTGTACACCGACGCATGTGTCATTTCTATTTTGCACCCGCGCAAAGCGCGCTTTTCCCTCCACAGAAGCACGTCGCTAAACTAGTGAATGAACTTGCGCTCCCTGGGCGGTTCAGCGCAAAAAAGGAGGCGTGTTCCGGCGCAAACAATCCCTGGTGCTATTTTGCTGTTCCATTAAACAATTGCGCCACTGACCAGAAAAAACCTAGTCTAAAGTCAGTGGCGCGTTGCGCGTTGTTTATTATGCTATTTTAAGGGCGCATGCTTGACCATAATGTATAGCGTGCACAACGCGCATACACTTTGCTCATGTAATCTACACAGATGCAACAGTTATTTTTGCATATCATAAATTGTTACACTAAAAAAAAATATTAACACATGAGATGACGGAAATCATTGTGGTGTATTTTGGGTGGGTTTCTCCCATCCCCATACAACACAACTTCTCTGTCTTTCACTGCTCTTACAAGAACATCAGTCTCCTCGGCTGTGAACCGCTCCTGGCGTGCGCCTGGTAAATACGCCATAATAATAGCAATCCATAATGGAACTTGCGCACCTGCTTTTAAAGGGAATGTTGGATGACGCTCTGATTGGTTTATTTCACGTTACGCCCAAACCACACCTATGAATAATGAAGCTACTTCAGACCAACCCATTTTAGATTTGCGCCGGGCGCAAGAGCCATTTATCCCGCCGGGAAAATAGCAACAGCGCCGAGACCCGCCCACAAACTTACTTGCGCTTCGCGCTTTGACACTTGCGTTTCAGATCGTTTAAATAGGGCCCATAATTTCAAACTACAGGGGCTAATTCAACCAGCTGGATAAAAAAATAAATAAATTAATAAATAAATTACAGTTTAAAACTACAGGGGCTGATTTAACCAGCTGGATTAAAAAAAATAAATAAATAAAATAGATAAATAAATAAATAAATAAATTCATTTACAGTTTAAAACTACAGGGGCTGATTTAACCAGCTGGATTAAAATAAATAAATAAATAAATAAAGTTTAAGCTCATCCAGCACTCCAATAAATATTTCCACCAGTTTCACAAACTAAAACTACAGCCGTGCACAACTACGCCAGTGTAGATGATTCACAGTCGATACACGTTGTGATTAAAATAAAGAAGTAAAATGTCTGTGACATGATTACAAGTGAATAGATCTATCTATCTATCCATCCATCCATCCATCCATCCATCCATCCATCCATCCTGGGCAAATTCACCATAAACATTACATTTCATGTATACAATAATGAATTTACAATTTAGTCATGGAAAAGAAAGTAATCTTGTACAAACCAGATGTAACTTTTCACTAAGTGTAAGATTTCATCTCAGATGTCTAGATGGAGCTACAGTTATTACTCTCTTAAACAAAGTTATTACTCTCTTAATAGACATTCTTCACACATAAAGAAATATATTGTTCTTTTTAGAACTGTTTAATGGAAGGTTCTTTGAGGATCCAAATTTGCTTCTTTTAAGGCATTGTTGAAAAAAAAACAATTCTCTTTTTGGAAGCTCTATAAGTTCAGGTGTGTGTCTTTATGTCCAGTCTAGTCTTATCCCAGTGTACATGTCCAATCTGTCCACCTGACCCTGATTTGAACCGACAGTGGTCCTAATGTTCCTGTTCCTGTTCTTCAGGTGTGTTTCCTGCTAAAACTAGTGGGAATCAGTCAGTGATGGAGGGAGATTTAGTCACTCTAGACTCTGATCTTACTGAAATGATGGATGACGATCTGATTCTGTGGACGTTTGGACCTGAAAACACTCGAATAGCTGAAATCCATGTCCTGGCTGACAGCATGACTGTATTTGATGATGTTCTTGACGGGAGATTCAGAGACAGACTGAAGCTGGACGATCAAACTGGATCTCTGACCATCACACACACCAGAACTGAACACGCTGGACATTATAAACTAGACATCAAACGTGCGATCAAGACTTTCAGTCTCACTGTGTATGGTGTTCTGCCTGTTCCTGTCATCAGCAGAAACTCATCATCATCTTCATCTTCATCATGTTCACTGGTGTGTTCAGCTGTGAATGTGAGTCATGTGACTCTCTCCTGGTTCAGAGGAATCAGTTTATTGTCCAGCATCAGTGTGTCTGATCTCAGCATCAGTCTCTCTCTTCCTCTGGAGCTGGAAGATCAGGATAAAAACAGCTACAGCTGTGTGCTCAACAATCCCATCAGCCACCAGACTCAACATCTGGACATCACTCGACTCTGTCACACATCTGCAGGTATGGGGATATTAACACTGATTTACTCTTATGTTTCAGGTCTGCTGTAGATCAGACAGATTGAGTCATTTAATCTGTTACAGATCAGGGCCTTCCTTTACTGTACGTTGTGCTGATCGCGGCTGGATCTCTGTTGATCGTAGCTGCAGTCGTGATCTGCTGCATCTGCAAGAAATGTAGAAAAACAGGTCACAGGAGCACACAATTAATATGCACACATATTTATCATTTTAAACCCAGTTCATTTCCATAAATAATGAAACTTTGTCATTTTAATGCAAATGTGTTTATTGTTAATGCAGTCGAGACGCAGGATGAAGACAGAACTGATTCAGTGTTGTGTAAATCAACACCAGCAAAAACAGTAAGTAGCTGAAAGATGTTGTTGCAGTCAGTTTGTGTGAGTGAAGTTTGCACGATCAGAGGGTCAGTGTGTCCAGATAACACACGCACATCTGTAAGATGTCTGTTAAAGATCTGTTAAAGATCGCTTCATCTGGAAAACATCTGCAGTGTTCAAACATCTGATAGACGTCTGTAAGATGTCCATTTTACATTCATTCTACATCATAAACATCTCAAAGACATCTTCTAAACGTCTTTTAGACATCTGATAGGAAACGTCCTACAGACGTATTGCAGATGAGCAAAACTCTAGAAAATACATCTAGCAGATATCAATTAAAGCTATGAGCCCTGTGAAGCTGTGGTTTACAGTGATTTTATAACAGATAACGACGTGAAGCAGAGTTTTATAAAGTGTTTATTCCATATACATTATAAGGTTTCACAGATTAAAACAGAGCAAATAAAGTGTAAAGATATTAATAAAAGCAACAAAATGCTGAGCAACACACAAATGTAAACAACGGTGTATGTTTGTAGAGGCATTTACAACAGCTTCGAACTTGGCTCAACCAGGCTGATCTCACGGCAACTTGTACATATTTTACAAATTCGTATGAATTTGTATGACCTCATTCGTACAAGTTCATATGATTTGTGCTAAAACGTATGTATTTTAAGTACAACCTTCAGTTTATGGAGCACATCTGAAGTGTTTAACCATATTTTTATGCTATTTATAGTTACAGTAGTCATTGAAGGATGCATGCTCTTTGCACCTCAGCACAAGTTTTTCCATTTAACAGACCTAAAATTTAATTAGTACTTAATCAAAACATATGAGCACATAAGCAGTGTGTTTTAAATGTATTGAAACTTTTAGGTTTAAACAAAAGCCACTGATAAAGGTTTATACATTTAGTGTTAGTTCATCATTCAATAGATTAGAAATGAAAATGCACATTAAAAAGAGAGTGCAGTGATCATCAATAATAACCATAGAAAGTAATTTGTATATGATTAGATGGTCATTGTACAGAAAGTAGCACTGCTGAGTAAGTGCTGGAGTCTGTCGTTGATCTGTGGTTCATGCAGCTTTAGCAGACACTGGTTTCTTTATAAATGTGCTTCAACAAGACTAACGTCTGTGCTGTCACATGTGTGTGAAAGACAATCATTCTCAGAGTAAAATCTGTCATGAAATACTGTCTGATGATTTATCTGCTTAAAGTCATGATTGATGTCATTTCCTCTAGCTGCTCCATGTTAGCAACTCTTTGTAGTATGGTTAAAACATTAAGTTTTGCACAAAGTTAATTCAGCTGGACTGCTACTATTTTCTTTTGCATGAGCATCATTGCTGATTGAGTGTTTTTTTTTATGTATTTTTCCCTGCAGAAATCAAAGATGAATGCTGTTTATGAAAATGTTCCCAAAAAATGGTGATCAGATGCTCTCCCATATGCACATAAAGATATTGTATTGTTTAAAATGTTGTTGCTCTGTATTAATTAAATTTTGTTTTACATAAATAGCATTCAGAAACCTAACACAAAATAAATTGCCTGTTTTTATCTTGCCATATGAAAATTGTCCTAACTTTATTAAACATTGATTCTGCCCTTCACTCTGTTTCTAGGGTCTTTCAGTTCTTGCTTTTCTTTATTTTCTTTTCTTTTTTAACTAATAGTCACCAAATGTCTAATATTTCAGCGATAGTTCACCCAAAAATGACAATTTATGTTCTAGTAACGTCATGTTGTTCCAAACCTGTAAGACTATCATTCATTTTTGAAACACAAAAGGAAATATTTTGATAAAATCTGAGATTTTCATCACTCTATTGACAAACCAAAAAATAAAAATAAAATTGCTGCCCTAAAAAAGTTGATTTTGTCTTGTTGAACAAGCAAGACATTTCAAGATCTTTATTTTAGAAAGTGTTTATTCACTGAACTAATAATCTGTTACAATAACTACAATTTCCCATCTAAGGTAACTCAGACTATTCAATTAAACTTTAACTTTCAGTTGACCTAATTGCATTTATATATATATATATATATATATATATATATATATATATATATAGTAGTGGTGGGCCGCTATTGGCGTTAACGTGTTGCGTTAACGCGAGGCTCTTATCGGGCGATAAAAAAATATCGCCGTTAATCTATTCTCAAAGTTGGGTTGAGAGCTGGCTCTATACTAATCAAGCTATGATGACTTTCACCTTGATATTTTATATAACCGACTGGCTGAGGTCAGCCTAAAAAGATGCTCAGGACAGTTGACGGGCCACTGCTGCGCATCGTCACGAAAGCTTATCTCATTCACATGTTTTTAAGCCTTACTGCTTGTCGATTTAAACATTAAAGCATCCAAACACAAGACGCGGAAAAGCTGAACAGAGTAGCTGGTTACTCTCGTGCTGTGTTCGGTGCGGAGAGAGAGAGAGAGAGAGAGAGAGCGATATCCGCATATCACGGACAGCGACACTGAACCGAGCTCTCTTCTGCGAAGTTCTCCACGAAGTCCCTCCTGCATCTGAACGAATAAATACAAAATGCTTTCTGCGTTTCCACCGCGGTGTAAAGTACCGGGAAGATTAAGCAAATAGACTGGTGACGCAAATTTTGGACTTGTATCCTCGGTAGTTCAGATCTTGCGAGTTCGACTTGGGAGTGTGATGTCCCACGGACGAAACGACGCAAATCCTGTAAATCTGTAAACAGCAGCATACTTGATAACATCATTCAGCTCGTCTTGGCTACTGCAATTTTCCTCACTGTATATTTACAATAAGACAAAATAGCCTATGATATCGAATACCACTGCATCCTTTCGTTTTCATTTAAACATAATAATAGCCGCAGAAATGTACTTCGTTCAGGGAAATGTGTAGGCCATATATACAGCATACATTACAATAAAAGTAAAATATTATATAAATTTCCTTTTTATTTTCATTTTAACATATAGATCAGTTGAATGAAGACCAAAGATAACCTGCTAGATTTACACAAAACAATTTATATTTTATGTTTAACCACTAAAGAGACATCAGAGCCAGCAGCAAATGTGAGAAAGACTGAGGACTGAGCTCCTGCTGATCGCGCGGAGCTGATCATCTCCCAAATCGGCGAAACAGAAAAAATGCCTCCAGCTGGGATTTTTGAATTGCCCAAAATGTCGGGGATTCAGCTTTTACTTCATAAAGTTGCCAACAATTGTGTGTGCTTTTGTATTTGTGCGCTGCAAGGGACTGTTTTCTTAATCCTGCTCCCACTGAATTTCTGACCATTATTGGCTGTTCCTGTGATTTTTGTGTCCAATCCCACCAACTCCAGTAAACTTTCAAATATTGCATAATTTTCGCGCATCAGGGAGCATCTATCAATATGCAGAGTATTTAAATCTCTTGAATGAGCGAGCGCTCTTTGTTCACTTACACTTCTGTTTAAGTAAGAGCAGGTATTTGTCAATAAGCTCAGGATATGTTGAGCAGCAAATCCTCCAGCATGGTCTATCAGCCATCTTTCTCTCCTCAACCGGTGAAGAAATGTTTTTAGCTGTTTCTTGAAGATGGCTATGAACTCAGCTGCTAGGATTGAGTTATGCAGGTCATTCCACCAGGAGGGAACAGTTAATATAAAATTCTATGAAAGGGATTTTGTGCCTCATGCGACGTTCACTTCCAGAATGCAAGCTTCTAGAGCCACATAAGTCTGAAGTAATGAATTTAGGTAAAGAGGTGCAGAACCAGAGGTGGATTTGTAGGAAAACATTAATGTAATTGAAGTATTATCTCGATGTAAGGTCAGATTTTTTTTATTTTTCAAATAGTGCTATCTTTTGATACTACAGCTTATTTATATTACATGCTCTGTATAAATTCATATTTATTTAAAACAAACGATTTATAATAACTGTTAAACTAAAATTGCTTGTGTGTAAAAGATAAATAATAATAATAATAATAATAATAATAATAATAATAATATGAATCACAATAATTATATGAATCATAAATGACTCAGTAATTATCAGTAAAGCCAGACTTCTCACTTATTTTAATTTTTTATCATTAGTGACCTTCAGTTTGGAGCAAGATAAACTGGAGTGACTTTGTGTCAGACATGTGTGACTTCTCTCACATCTGATTGGTCCACCTTCAGTTTGAGATATCTAATCCAGAACATAACCTTCCCCGGAGCAGGTTAGCCGTGGAGTGTAAATTATTATCCGCAAAAGAATAGAATGCCTCTAAAACCCAAGCCACTTACGTGGTACCTAAAACCAAGGATTGGTGCAAACTAACTTGAAACTTACCTGGCTAGCCAGCAAATCTAGCTTCATGCTACAGGCCCCAATTCTGGTGATGCTGTTTATGTATTTATGTCCTCATTGAGATGGCAGATGCCACGTGCTTCAGTCTATATAGAAAACTAACGTGATATCATGAGAATACGTGTGTATTTTTACGTTAAATGTGGTTCTACCACACGTACATTTACTTACGTTTTCATGCACATAAAAACTTACAACTTAGACGTATTTATAGCAGTAAAACGTGCAAATACTTACGTGTTAGCATGTAAAAAAACGTAAATAATGTAACGTAAAGTGTGAATGTATATGAATACCCATGTATTAATATTAATATTGTGGCTTTAATGATTTAAATCTGTTGTATTTAATTGTCATATCAATACATGTTTTTATTCAATTTATTGAAAACAGTTTACTCGTCTACTTAATAGGAAATAACATTTATGTGCATGCTGCAAACCATAGATACACAAAAGCACAACATACAATTACAAATCACATCCATTTTATTTGTTTGCTGTACTCCATATCTTTAGAATCCAGATGTTTGCAAGGAACATATCCAAATTCAGCCCTTTATCAATCGATCTTCATCTTCATTCTCAGCAACAGTGTCCGTCACAGTCAAAGCCGGCGCTCGTTATGATTCGAATTTGAAAATAGTGCCAGTGCGCCACCCTCGACAAACGTTACGACATGGTTTACGGCACTGATATCGAAGGCTTATTGGTTCTCACATAATTCGTCACAGATTGCGACATGTAGTGTTTCAGTTGATAGACATTTGAAATCAGTACAATGCGCCTTCAAGGAGAGAAGACAGATACATAATTTCATGGATTAATAAATAAAATTCTGCTCTGTACGCTATAAAAACTATTACCTCCAGAAAGGACTGCGACTGGAACTCATTATCATTTGGTACCACTTTTGATATTTTTGCAAAAAATAAATGATTACAGTACGTTTGTTTGTCTGTTATTTGTTTATTTATAACAGTAACGTTATGTCGTTTTAAGAAAAGGTTATGGGTAGGTTTAGGGGTAGGTGTAGGATTAACGTTAGTGGCTCAAAATAACGTTTTAATGTTATATTTGTACTAAAATTGTGTTTTATTATGTTTTATTCTTTTAACATTCAGTATAAAATGGGTAGGTTTAGATTCAGGGGGGGAATAGGGATCTTACATTTATCAAATATATATATATATATATATATATATATATATATATATATATATATATATATATATATATATATATATATATATATATAAAGGGAAAATATACATAAATATTAAAAAAATAATAATCAGATACGCATTGAAAAGCAGCTTCATGAGCAAATTTCTATGGATAACTGACTGGTCAGAGAACACGTTCTATCTGTACGTATTTGAGGTTGTTTTTACGTAAATTTCGATAGGTATCGAACCTGTAATTACGTCCAGATGATACGTAAATGACACTGTAAATACGTAAAGGCACATACGTATTTGACAGTTTTAATTTACGTCTAAATATGTACGTTTTGATTGTGAGATCAGGCTGAGTAAACAAACGATTCATTCATTCACACAGAGACGCGCAGGATTTCAACCAACTTTTGCAGCTTAACATTTACAGATACTGGTCCATATAGAGAGTTGATTTGATTAATTTATGCTAACTTTGACAAATTCCTTTACTGTCCATATTAAAATGTAAGTTTCATTTTCATGACTGGATTTTGAGATTCTGACTGCATTTATTGCTTTGCGGAAATCATAGCGATGTATGTGTCAAGAACCGGGTTTTAACGGGACCTCTGTACCACCGATAGGCTACTTAAAGAAAGCTGCTACCATCACATTGTCATTTTTTTAGTACTGACTTGGTACCGAAGTACTGGGTCTTTTGACATCACTACTTCATAGCTAACCTGACATGGAACGTGGGAACAGCATCATTGTGAGGATATAATGTGTGACATGAGAAATCACGTGTGTGTGTGTGTATGTGTGTGTGTGTGTATTTGTGTGTATTTGTGTTTGTGTGTGTGTGAGTTTGTGTGTGTCGGGACTCACTGGGATGTCAGTCCTGTGTATGCTACGGATGTGAAAACTCAGAAGATCAAACTTGATCCAATATTTTTTATGATGGATCACATTGAGTTAATGCTATAATAAATTTACCTGGTCCCGGGTGAAGGTCCTACGGTCTCTGAGCAGAGTGGATGTTTTCTGTTGAGATGCTGCAGCATGGAAAATGTGCTGTTGTGTAGGGCCCTATGAAATCAGTTTTATTTTTTTTTCCAAATTCCATTTTTTCCATTGTAATTTTCCTGGATTCCATTTTTTTCTGTTTTAATTTTTCTCTGTGCTGTCCGGGGAAGGGGCTCCGAGCTCGGGAATGGCCCGAACCTTGAGTACCCCCCTCCCCCCGTATATTAAAGTGTAAAATGAACTCTAGTGGAGGAGATGGGGTGGAGGGGCGATGCTGATAAACAGTCAATGGAGACAGGTAGGCTAATTCAGCTGTATTTATACCCTAAGGTTGATTATCTTAAGTGGCTCCACATGTGCTAAATAGGCTAAGTATCTGACGTGCTCCTCCCGAACCTTGTTATGAAACTACATTTCACGAGTTCACACTTACATATAATTAGCTGAAGTATTATAATGCATATTTAGCATGCTGTCCGGGGAAGGTGCTGCGAGCTCGGGAATGGTTCGAACCTAGAGTACCCCCCAAAAAGCAACAGCAGAAAGGACAGCCGCCAGACTAAGGACCCTCCCCCTCCACAATAGCTTTGAGATCTGGCGGGGGCTGAAATTTAGAAAGTCAGCTGGTTGGAAGGTCGGAAGAGTCTATGTACTCCAGTGGGAGCAACTTTATCTATTTGGAGAGATATGTGATTTGGGGCGCCCAGTCGGTAGGGCTCGAGTCGTTGCACAACCGGAGCACCTCACTGCATTGAAACGGATGAGCCCTACCGGCCGATAGCGGAGGAGCAACGTGTTTGGATAGCCCGACCAGGAGGGCCCGAGTTGCCTTGACTGGAATAGGTCACGGTGTTGGCGTACGGGCCCTGCTGGCTGATGAGACCCTGATAATCAGTGGGCAACCAGGGCAGATAACTGACCGAGAGGACCCGTGAAGCCTCCAACTTTAGATCAAGACTCAGTACGATGGAGGTGTAGGTCCTCTCAGTTGAGCAGATAAACAGGCTTTGGGCCGCCGACAAAGAGGACTCTTGTGACACCCGACGGGAGATCAATACTCATCAGATGGATCAATACATCAGATCAATTCATCAGATGGATAAGACCTGTTTGTGGGCAGCAAGTAAAGAAAACCCAACCGGGAGCACTCTCGCCGACATCTGACATGAGCACAATACTCAACGGCATCAGACGGGTAAGCCTCGCCGGCCGGGGAGCAGGAGAAGGAAAACCCGACTGCGCGGGCTCTCGCAGTATTTGATGGGAGATCAGGACTCAGAACATTGAATGGGTAAGCCTCACCAGGCTGGTGGAAAAGATTTGGACAGCGTTTGGCGGGAGGTGGAGACTCTTGTCATCGTACAGTGAGCACCGTCACCCGTCAAACAGGAATGAAAAGTTAGGTGGCCGTGAGACTCTCGCCGACGTCCGACGGGAGCTCATTACTCAAGGCACCAAACGGGTAAGCCTCCCCGATCGGAGCATGGAAAAGTAAAGTTTATGTGGCTGGGAGACTCTCGCCGACGTCTGATGGGAGCTCAATACTCAAGGCACCGAACGGGTAAGCCTCGCCGACCGTAGAAAGGAAAAGGTAAGGTTGTCTAGCCGGGAGGCTCTCGCCGACATCCGATGGAAGCTCAATAATCAAGGCATCGAACGAGTAAGCCTCTCCGGACAGAAGACGGAAAGGGTAAAGTTGTGTTGCCAGGAGGCTCTCGCCGGCGTCCGATGGGAGCTCAATACTCAAGGCATTGAATGGGTAAGCCTCTCTGACCGTAGGAGGAAACGGTAAGGGTGTGTGGCCTTGAGGCTCGCGCCAGCATCCCATGGGAGCTTAATACTGATGGCATCGGATGGGTAAGCCTTTTTTTTTTTTTTTTGACCAAAGGATGAAAAAAGTTGTCTAGCCGTGAGACTCTTACCAACATCCGACGGGAGCTCAATACTCAAGGCGTCGAATGGGTAAGCCTCGCCGACCGTTGAAAGGAAAAAGTAATGTGGTCTAGACGGGAAGCTCTCACCGACGTCTGATGGGAGGTAAATACTCATGACATAAAACGGGAAAGCCTCTCCGAATGTAAGACGGAAAGGTAAAGTTGAATGGCCAGTATTTGGCCAGACAGTGAAGGAGGTTTTTTTTTTTTTTTTGAACGGAAAAGGCAAAGGTTAGCTCAACCAGGAGCACTCTTGCAGTGCCTGACAGGGTGTAATACTAAGAACAATTTGGTTGTCTAAAGGGTAGATGCTATGAGGATTACTTGCATAATTGTTTAAAAAATCCAATGAGGTGCTTCCGATAACAAGTCAGAAAATCTTGGTGCAGTTTGTATTCGAAAATCAAGCGTACAAATATACATTTCCTGTGCCAGTGTACCCCAAATAAGTGCCGTAAATCAGCGATATGGTCATTGTCAAATCGTCATCTTGTCAGCGTGTGAGATCGCGGTAAAGTAAGAGAGAGACTCTGTTCTTGACATGGCATGACTATTTGCTGTTTTAAACCATGCAGGTGAAGGAAGAGAGCCTATGGCCTGTTGGGCTGGTGATGGAAGCACACATGGCACCTTTGTGTGGGCCACTTCTGCAGTTTGCAGGTGGCTGAAGAGGGTGCATGGCTTTTGATGATAGCCGGGTGCTGGGAGACAGCTGGGAGACAGGAGATTGTTATATGAGAATATGTCTTTTGGAATGTTTTTACAAAGATAATTCACTTGACAAACTTACCGTTTCCTCGCACAAATGAAACGATGGCTGCGTTCCAATCAGCATGATTATTGCTTTCAGAGGGCACTTCGGAGGGAGAATAATCGCGAGGGCCACGGTACTATATAGTTTCAAAATGAATTTGTAATAATAATAAAGAAGGCGAATTAGGTAATAAAATTAAACCACAACTTTAAGTCCTTTAATTCACTCAAATTGGATGGTGAAATCTTCTAGAGGAATAGGTCATAGGGTTGATAACTCAGATAGAACACAGCCCAGGTGAGGCGCTATCAACGACGTCACACAGCAAACTAATGACAAACTATGCCTCTAACCACAGGTAAAGAGCCATCGTTCCAACGACACAAGTTTGTGATGCAGTTTGCGATTGTTAGTTTGAACTGTGATTTCGGGAAACACCGGATCGTTGAACTACGTTGGTAATGACGGAACTTGTGACCAAAGTTGGCAAACGATGCTTCTGGGAAATGCACCCCAGGTCGATTCTATTTGATTAATTTGAATTTTGTCACACAATCAGCTGAGCCACAGAACAACAGCTATCACTACTTGGCCAGAGACGTTCACAGTCCAATGTGTGTACATTCATGAATGCTTCGTGTCCGGTTTTCTTTTTCTTTCTTTTTTTTTCTTCTTTTTTTTTTTGGTTTGGCTTTTCTAAAATAAAAGTTCTATTAAAAAATAATTTATGATATATTTATTTCTGTACAAGTGAAGGAAAATTATAATAAGCAGCCACTGTATACAGAAAAAAAAAAAAAAAAAAAAAAAAAGGCAAGAGGTCCTAACAAACATTCTTAAGGTAATTAAATGGAAGTGCTGCAAGCTTATTTATTGCTTCTCAAAAAGTTTATAATCATTATTGAAACCAGCAATATTAATTTAGATAGTTCATCATAAAATCCAGATTATACAGAATAAATGCAGAATAGATACATATTCATCACCTAACTTTGCTGCAACTATAATTAATATATGACTGGAGAACTTGACTAACAAGTTTAGTTGTCATTGTTTGGCAGCTCAGAGAATGGCTGCAGTGCATCTCGTAGTGTATCCAGAATCTTCTGAAGCTCATCTGTCGTCTCCTTTATTTTTGTCACAAATTTCATGGTCTCAGACTTAAGCTCTTCTGCTTGTTTGTTGACCAGGTTTGTTTCACTGTTATTTGACGTCTGGTTAGTCGACTCAGTGCTTTGGTTGCTGGTAGATTTAAATTTTCCTTTACACTCTCTTAAAGCGTAATCTTGGCGAATCTTGTGAATTTCTCTGGAGTCGAGAAAAACAAAGAAGATGTCAACAGCTACAAAAAGTGCAGTCAAAACTCCAGTAGCTGCTTCAGCCACACGAACAGCTCTCGCAGCCTGAGCTGCAACCTTCCCAACATTTACAACTTCAATTACACGTAGAAGCTCCGGAATGCCTCCCAGTCCTCGTCCAAGTCGAGCTCCAGCATTTGCCCCAGGTTGTGCATTGATAGACGACTGATCACTTGTGGAAAACTGTCTTTCTAAAGTTTCCACAGCTATTTGGATGTTTTTGATGCAGCAAACTGTGGAGGTGATTTTTTCTTGGAACTCTTTTATGAGCATTTTGATCTTTTGCCGGTTTGTTTTATGGTTAACCATGTTTGTTATGTTGCTGGCACCAGCTGTTACTCCTCCAGCTACTGCCGTACCGATTCCCACCCCTGTTACTACCAGAGACGCTCCGAGTGTGAACGGAGCGAGAATAAGTCCAACTACAGATGCGATTCCTCCAGCCAGTCCTACGACACCTCCTGTGAGACTGCCTACAGTTGTGTTGAAATGGACTCTTTCCAAACCATCAGCCAGGGCTCTCAGTTCCTCTAGCGTCCTATAAAGTGTCTTAATAGTTTGCATGCTCTGAAAAAAAGGCAAATTTCATCAAATCTAATTTTTGCATTTTCAGTGTTTTTTCCCCATGTTGTGTCAATGTGTACTTTTTAAAGCAAATTCTATGAACAATTAATATTTGAATAAGGTAACTCACCTTTTCACAAAGATATTTAATGATGAAAGGTCTGGTCAAGATCTTGCTGACAGACGGGCGTTTCGCCGGATTGGGCTGAAGTGTGTCTACTAACAGCTGACAAAGATCCTCAGAGTAGGTCTTAGGAAGAGCTTCATGGGAGGATGCAAGTCTCTTTTTAACATTCTCAACTTTGAGTATTGCAGGAAACTAAATGGGGATAAAAATTAAGAATCAGTTGTGAAAATCTTTGTCTTCCCAAAAGTTGTATTCCCACTGAGACAAAACAATTAAGCAAACACATTTGTAAAGCAAACAGAGATAGAGCGAGAGCAGCCAGGGTGTTTGGTTACATGTGAACATGCTTTGGATATAATTTTGTATGTGTTTATTTATTTATTTATTTATTTATTGTTCAAACAAAGCACTCGCATCGCTTCATAAAAACTGAGGTTAAACCACTGGAGTCACATGGAGTCTGGACCTTGACTCTGTAAGTTACACTGGATCTCTATAGAGGGAAGGAAATCACTCAGATTTCATTAAAACTATCTGAGTTCTGAAGGTGAATAAAGGTACAGGTGTGGAATGACAGAAGTTTCTTTTTTGGTGACTTAACCCTTTAATTGGTTTACTAATTAACCGATTTTTGTTTTGAGACTGCATTGATATTTCTTAATACATTATATTCAATTCCCTGCAATAAATTTGAATATCATGGTTTTAACCTTTTGAAACTCTTTCAATCTGATGAAAGGAAAATCTCACCGCACATTTCAGCATGCACAACTCGTAGATGACACATCCAAGACTCCATATTTCACTGTGATGGTTATTAACATCATAGTATTAGTATTCAGTTTGAAACATTATGTATAGCCAGTCATCATTACATTTTTGAAGATGTTTTTTATTTATTTATTTTTTTACGTTTTTTCCCCATAAGGTTTGTCATTCAAAATCTCAGGTGCAATATATGAAGAAGGTACATCTTCAGCTGTTTGTCCTTTAGTGGATCTGATAGAAACAGGAAAATATGTGTCAGAATACAAATCAAAAAGCACATATGTACTTTATATGTATTTTTTGTATTATGCATAGAAGAGTTCCTGACAAAGTTATGTTTTGAATGAAACAATACCGTTGATGGACCACTCCAAACTCTCCAAGACGGATGGTTCCAAATGTAGTGAAGAATATACTCTGTCAGAAGAAAACAGATGTATGTTGTTATAAGTCTGGAGATGGTGATATTGAGTGAAAGTATTTTCACTCGAATGAAGTAGTTTCATTCTCAGGATTTTTGCATTTCCAGTACACTGATAAACTTTTGCAACTTAAAACTGCAGAATTTTTGTTGTCTCAAATGTTACGGACATTATGTTTACATGAGAGCGATGTACTAAAAAAACAGAAAACATCGTCAACATGATTCCCATTCACACGGATCTGTGAAAACAACCAGGAATGCTGTTGTGGCAGGGGGGGCGTGGTTTAGCGAAGTCTGCAGCGGGAGAGAGAATCAGGAGACGAGCGGTAAGTGAGTGGTTTGGGCAAAAATTATCATCACCTGTTTCTCGTTCTAGTAATTGGCGTTGAGAGAGTATAAAACGGCAGGAGAAACGGATGCAAGGGAGAGAGAGACGGACTGCTGACCCGAACCGGAGACGGAAAACCGGAAGGAGTAAACCGGAAGTTTGACAGAGCGTGTCAGAATAAGAGTCACCGTTTGGGTGTTGGTGATTTTCTTTGTTCTTTGTTTAGTTTTGGTTAAATAAATACGTCAGCAGTCCAGCCGACCCCTTTGTCCTCTTCCTTGCCACACGAACTTACTACACTGGTGCCGAAACCCGGGAAGGAAGAAGGACCGCCGCCGCCATGCAAAGCCCGTCCTCCACGCCGCTTCCGGTGGCGAACCTCCTGGTCTTCGACGACCTCAATGGGGGCCATTATCCAGCGGGTCGGCCGGTCGCCAGAGCAACATCGCCAGCGTTTCCGGTCCCTGGATTTGGGCGAGGCCGGCCGGCCCTTCGCGATGGCCCAACAGCTCCGGGACTCCTGCGGGTACAGGTGGGAGAAACTGAGCCAGGGTCGCTGTGGTCTGCTTCAGGGGAACCGAACGAAATCGGGAGACTAATTCTCTCGGAGCGTGATGACTTTCCTCTGGAGCAGTCTCAGGATGAGACACTAAAACATGCGTTTCAACAGGTCCGCGCCATCGATGGCCAGTCTCTCCAACCTGCCCTCCCGCTCTCCTATCCGTATTTTGCCATTTTAAAAGACCGGTTGTATAGAGTGACCCAAGACGCTTGGACAAAATTGAATACAACCCAATTGTTAATTCCAAAGAGCCGCCGGGAAATGCTTTTCCAGGCGGCTCATTCTAATCCTATGGTGGGCCATTTGGGACAGGCCGCAACACTAAATCGCCTCATGGCCCGTTTCTTTTGGCCGGGCATTCATGACAACGTGCGCAGGTGGTGCGCGTCTTGTCCGGAATGTCAATTGGTAAACCCACCGGCCGCCCCAAAAGCGCCTTTGCGCCCTCTTCCCTTAATGCAGGTCCCCTTCGAGAGAATTGGCATGGACCTCATCGGGCCATTAGAGCGATCAGCATGAGGACATCGCTTTGCATTAGTCATCGTTGATTATGCAACACGATATCCTGAAGCGGTGGCCCTCCGCAACATTTCCGCTAAAAGTGTTGAGGATGCCCTGTTTCGTCTTATCTCCCGGGTGGGGGTTCCAAAAGAAATCCTCACCGATCAGGACACGGCGTTTATGTCACGTACGCTACGCGAACTGTACGGATTGTTGGGCATTAAATCGATTCGAACTAGCGTCTATCACCCACAAACCGACGGCCTGGTCGAACGATTTAATCGCACACTTAAATCCATGATTCGTAAGTTCGTTCACGAAGACGCCAAAAATTGGGATAGGTGGCTAGAGCCCTTGTTATTTGCTGTGCGAGAGGTCCCACAAGCTTCCACGGGGTTTTCCCCCTTCGAGCTTCTCTATGGACGCCAGCCCCGGGGGGTGCTCGACGTACTGAGAGAAACTTGGGAGGAGGGACCGTCTCAGGGCAAAAACGAAATTCAGTATGTGCTGGACTTGAGAACAAAACTCCACACATTGGGGCGGCTATCCATGGAGAATTTGTTACAAGCCCAGGACCGCCAGAGCCAGCTGTATAACAGGGGAACTAGGTTACGCAAATTTGCACCGGGAGAGAAAGTACTTGTATTACTCCCAACGTCGAGCTCCAAATTAATGGCTAAGTGGCAGGGACCGTTTGAGGTCGCACGACAGGTCGGAGATCTCGATTATGAGGTAATACGGTCCGATAGGAACGGGTCCAGTCAGATATACCACCTCAACCTCCTTAAAAAAATGGAATGAGGCGGAATCAGTGATGTTGGCAACGGTGATTGGCGGAGAGGATGTTCTCGGGCCAGAGGCGAATATCAAACCCCAATCCCTCGCCCTGGCTCCAGGTGGAGACCACCTCTCGCCGTCCCAAATCACTGATGTAACGAAATTGCAGGCAGAGTTTGCCGACGTCTTCTCGCCCCTACCGGGCCGTACTAACCTAATTCAGCACCATTTCGAGACCGAGCCGGGCGTCGTAGTTCACAGCCGGCCGTATCGTTAACCTGAGCACAAGAAACAAGTAGTTCAGGCTGAATTGGGCGCTATGCTTGACATGGGGGTAATAGAAGAATCTAATAGTAACTGGGCGAGCCCGATAGTTTTAGTTCCGAAAACGGACGGCTCAGTCCGATTCTGTGTAGATTACCGCAAGGTGAATGCTGTGTCGAAATTCGACGCGTATCCAATGCCGCGGGTTGACGAGTTGCTTGATCGGCTAGGCACGGCTCGCTTTTATTCGACATTGGACTTAACAAAGGGCTATTGGCAGATCCCCTTGTCTCCATTGTCCAGAGAAAAGACAGTTTTCACAACGCCGTTCGGATTACACCAATTTGTTACCCTTCCGTTTGGCTTGTTCGGGGCCCCAGCTACCTTCCAGCGCCTCATGGATCGGATTCTACGGCCCCATGCTGCATATGCTGCTGCCTACCTAGATGATATTATTATATTTAGTAATGACTGGCAGCGGCATATGCAGCATCTGAGGGCTGTCCTGAGGTCGCTGAGGGGAGCGGGGCTCACGGCCAACCCAAAGAAGTGTGCGATTGGGCGTGTGGAAGTAAGGTATCTGGGCTTCCACTTGGGGCATGGGCAGGTGCGTCCCCAAATTGATAAGACTGCTGCTATTGCGACCTGCCCACGACCCAAGACCAAAAAGGAGGTAAGACAGTTCTTGGGGCTGGCGGGATATTATAGACGGTTTATTCCTAATTATTCGGACCTCACCAGCCCTTTGACTGACCTAACTAAAAAGGAGGTACCAGATACGGTCCAGTGGATGGAGCCGTGTCAGCAGGCCTTTACTCAGGTCAAGGCTGCTCTGTGTGGCGGGCCGCTGTTACACTCTCCTGATTTTTCTCTCCCTTTTCTGTTGCAGACAGACGCATCGGACAGGGGGCTGGGGGCAGTCCTGTCCCAGGAGATAGAGGGGGAGGAACGGCCGGTGCTGTACATTAGCCGGAAGCTCTCGAAGAGAGAGGCTAAGTACAGCACCATCGAGAAAGAGTGCCTTGCCATCAGATGGGCCGTCCTCACCCTCCGCTATTATCTCCTGGGACGGGAGTTCACCCTCTGTTCGGACCATGCTCCGCTGCAGTGGCTCCACCGCATGAAGGATACCAACGCGCGGATCACTCGTTGGTATCTAGCTCTTCAGCCTTTTAAGTTCAAGGTGATCCACAGGCCGGGTGTTCAGATGGCGGTGGCCGACTTCCTCTCCAGAAATGGGGGGGGGGGGGCTGCAGGCCGGATGGCTCCCCGGCCTGAATCGGGCGGTGGGGGTATGTGGCAGGGGGGGCGTGGTTTAGCGAAGTCTGCAGCGGGAGAGAGAATCAGGAGACGAGCGGTAAGTGAGTGGTTTGGGCAAAAATTATCATCACCTGTTTCTCGTTCTAGTAATTGGCGTGGAGAGAGTATAAAACGCCAGGAGAAACGGATGCAAGGGAGAGAGAGACGGACTGCTGACCCGAACCGGAGACGGAAAACCGGAAGGAGTAAACCGGAAGTTTGACAGAGCGTGTCAGAATAAGAGTCACCGTTTGGGTGTTGGTGATTTTCTTTGTTCTTTGTTTAGTTTTGGTTAAATAAATACGTCAGCAGTCCAGCCGACCCCTTTGTCCTCTTCCTTGCCACACGAACTTACTACAGCTGTATTCTGCTGCCAGGCCAGTAGTTGGCGACATCACTTAGTCAAGAAACACCTCACGAAAATGTTATAGGCATGAGCATGAGATAATACACTTTTGTATTGCTTACATTACTGTTGTGTAAATGAACGGCCAAAACACATTAAAGGGTTTTCCGTTTTCAGTTGAAAATGCACAGCCCCTTTGTGTTCGTGAATTGTTGTATTTATGTTTCCATTGGATTATTTTACATCCTAATTTCTTCTGGATTTATACACCACTCCTAACAACTGTGTATTGTATGCTGCTGCTTATATTCATTATTTAAAATTCACACATAATAATAAATGTATTGAGCCAAGTTAGATACATTTTTAGAGCACTTTAGGTGAATTATCAGCTCCAGTGCTTCCATGATCCCATTTAGATTATGTGTATAAAGTGAATTAAATCTTTACCTCGGGTCGCAGGTTTTTATGCAGGATCTTTTGATCATGCAGATACTTTAAAGCCATGCAGATCTTCACAATCCAGTCCAGAATCTGTAATTCAGTACAATGTGAATTTACCAATTTTATTTAGTTAAAAATGCAATCCTTAATATTGACGGCAAGAGGTTAAAATGGTTTGAAATGGCACACACCTGTCTATAAGAGGTCTAACTGCTGAAAGTGCATACCAGAGCAAAAACGAAACTGTGACCAACATATGGGGTATGACTACTTTCACAAGGCACTGTTTATTATGAGAAACAGCATTGTTTTAAACGTGGGAAGCCGGTTGCTCAGGTGTTCTCTGACATACATCTCAAGATAAACTTATGCATGCCATTATATAGGGTTGTGTTGCTATAAAAGATCCTATAGATCACATTATCTCAATCCTGCTCTTGAGTGTCACAGAGATTTGCTCCAGCCTGCTCCGACATATCTGTCTGGTAATTTCTAGTAAACCTAATGACCTATATTAGCTGCTTCAGGTGTTTCAATAGGGTTGAAGTCAGACAACGCTGCTCCAGTTTAATAAATCATGCTAATGTATGGATGGATCTCTGCTCCTGGAGAACTAAAAATGTTTTATATCCAAAACTAATCAAGTACACTTGCTTGTATTTTTAAGTGATTCTGAAGAATATAATGCCTCACCATCAATCCACCATCATACCTCATTTTCAGAAAACATAGCATTTTCCTTCTTTTTGTTTTTGATTTTCTGAGCGAGATCTCCACCTTTACAGTGCTCCAGTACAAGATACAGACAGTCAGAAACTGAAACAGATTCAATACACTTTAAAATTATTTAAAAACACACTAATATTTAATCATTTGTTTAGCTCTGAATGCAGCTAATGTAGATGAACAGAATAAATTCAGAATTTTCTCTCAACCTTTGATAAATTCCTTGTGCTGGACGATGTGTGGGTGATTGAGATCTGGGAGGAACATTGATTCGTCCTAAAAACAGAGAGAACTCATAGAGTTACATTTATTTATAGCACTTCATTCATAAATATTGTTTCAAAGCAGCTTTACAGTAATAAAGAGGAAAATAACAGTTACTGGTTAATGTTGTTTAAAGGCGTTGTTCACCACAAAATGAAAAGCATACCATTTACTCACTCACAAGCATTTAGGTATATATATATATATATATATATATATATATATATATATATATATATATATATATATATATTTTTTTTTTTTTTTTTCAGACGCACAAAATCTGAGTTAGATTAAATCATGTCCTGGCTCTTCTAAGCTTTATAATGCGAGTGAATGGGGCACTGTATTTTGAAGCCCAAAAAAGTGCATCCATCCATCATAAAAGTACCAACACAGCTCTAGGGGGTTAATAAAATTATATTAACATAATGGTAACACTTTAGATTACAGCCAGCAATGTAACGTGTAATTAAACAGAATTTACAGCGTACCTAGTTGTAACTATGGAGTATCTCAACAGTAACTACTCATAGGTATAAGGGATTAATATGTTTGGGGGATAAGGGGGTAATGACTTGGAAAATTAAAAGTATTTATACTGTAAATGATTTACAAGTAAAGTGTAACTATTCTAAGATACTACACGTAACATGAGGGTAACAAGGGTTGACTTTCAATTACAGCCCGCTGATGTTACACTTACATTTAAATTTAATCATTTAGCAGACACTTTTATCCAAAGCAACTTACAAATGATACTTACACAGTTACTACACGTAACAAGGGTGTAGGTTTGCATAGTAGTAAAGAAAAGTGTTGCAGTACATTTTATTCTTCTTGTCTCAAACCACATACGGAAGCTGAAGTGCACCCACAGCACTACTCTAGGAACAGGAGGTACTCTATAGTTACAAACAGGTACACTGTATATTCTGTTTAATTACACGGTACATTGGCTGTAATCTAAAGCTTTACCAACATAATATGTAATAACATTAATTAATTGCATGCAGGTATTATTATTATTATTATTATTTTTTAAATATAAGTACAATGTAAAAACGTATACAAAATAAGTGTATTGTATCAAATGATGAATTTAAATGTAAGTTCACCGTAGTTAAGGCCACCTAATATAAAGTTGGGCCAAAGTCAAGTACACCTAGGATGGCTTGAGGGTTAGTAAATCATGGGGTACTTTTATTTTGGGGTGAGCTATCCCCTTAAGTATTAATATCTCTGCGGGGACTATAGGAACTTATCTTTTGATCCTCATTAAACTCTCAGTTCTCATAATAATTAAACCTTCTAGCTTACCTGGTTAGTGCTCATCTTTTTAACGACAAACTGATCACCAGTTTCATCTTTTACCAGGATCTTATTCTGCTCTTCCTTCACCAGAGTGTAGCCATGTTCTTTTAGAGCTGACTGACTGTTGCCCATTGCTGAAGATATCTGCAAAGCACCATGTTTAAGAAGGGAATGTACAGCAATCAATTGAAATATCATTGGTGAGAGTAGTGCTTACCTTTAATTTCCGAAAGAAATTATATTTTGAGACCGTCAAATTATTTCTATGATTTGATATTGCAACTGGTTTTCTTTTGACCTATAAGCTAAGATAATTAATGTTTTTCAGATAATAACTATTTGGAGCTTCTGTTAATTAAATTAAACTCTTTTGTTGTGTTAACAGAATTTTTATTTTATTTTATTTTTTATTTTCATTGAACTCTAAATTTTAAGGCAACCAGATTACTTACTTTTTAAGTTAAATCATCAATAATTTTGCACAGTCTACTTGATAATCAATTTGTAATCAGATGTTTTTTTTTTTTTTTTTTTTTTTTTTTTTTTATTAATCTGATTTAATAAAGCCATCTGAATAGCTGTTTTTGGACAGATTTTTCTTACCTGAAAAATGTAAACTGGGAGCAAAACCCTGTGTGTTCCTCTCTTTAGAAATGGTTATTATCTTCAATAAAGTTTCCTCCTTCGTTTAAGGCTTCGATGAGAAGAACTGTATTTTTTCATGGTGCAGAACGTCTTTAAATGCAGTAGTTCAGTTTCACTTTGACGGATATTTGGGAGGGGCGAAAACATTATGGTTTATGGTTTTCAAACAAATCACGTGTTGTATAACAGCATGCTTTTTAAAACTAATTTAGTATAAAATATCTGTTAAATAAAATAATAATTGATTAAATGCCATCAATGTTTTACTAAAAACACCTCTCTGTCAAAAGGTATTTAAAAACCTGTTCTTTTAAGAGTCACATTTAGCACATTTAGATTTTTTTCTTTTTTAATTCCGTTATCAACAAAACTAATTATTTGTTTCAACCAAATTAAAAAGGTAAGGTTTTCATCTGTCCAGCTGGATCTCTGCATGTAAATAATAAACGGAGCAGTAATTTTATTTTGAATGATTCTCCCTCAGCAAACATCCACAAGTTAACAATGTAATCAAGAATACTCACGGTCCACCAGGGGCAGACTGGCCATCTGGACGTTCTGGAGAAGTCCATCCAACAATAAAGGGATGTGACACCTGGCAAGTGGGGACACTAATGCAATCTATTTTTGCTAATAAGAAACCAAAACTGCTGTATACGGCCTGCAATGTCTTTAGTATGGACCCCTGGATCAATTTAGACTCGGATGATCAATTTTAAATTATTTGAAATATAAGTCACGTAATGTTACGAGCCCCTGCTCTTTCTCTTTCGTTTTCCTTTCCTGAGTGCAGCTGCTAATTGGATGCTGGCGGAGACCATAACAAACACCTGAAGCCTCTATCTATTTAAGAGCTGTTGGCATTTCAGTGGCGGCTTGCCCTGGGAACTCTGTTTTCTGTTTGCGTTTAGTCTTGTTTCGCATTCTCTTTTGTTTAAGGATGGTGATTGCCTGTTAAGTTAACACAGAGTACATAGAAAGCATGGGTAATTGAGCGGACTAGGAAAACTTTCGCTGTGTTTGATTTCTTCCTCGGGAGATAGGAAGTTTTCTTGACTCTTGGGTTAGTGGTAGTTGAAATTAATTAACTCACCAGTTCTTATTTAGGATTCGTTGTGATACAGTTTTTGCTGTTTTTCTATTTTTTATATTAATTTTACCTGTATAATAAAACTTTAACTTTTTGCGCTGGCCACTGTGGTGTTTGTTGCCTGTCAGAATGGCTTTCTTATGTTGGTCGTAACATAAATTGGGGGCTCGTCCAGGATATGAATCACCTTTTGTTTGAAGATCTACTTTTTTGTAGTATCTTTTGTTACTTAATGCTTTTGTGTGGACTGCTATAGTTTTCTAGAATGCTTTGTCATTTTATATTTATGCAATTCTACTTTTGTGTTTTGTAGATTGCTTTAAGAGATTGAGGTAATTCTACTTGTGTCATGTAGCTTGCTTAGTGTTGTTGCATTGCTACTTCTGCTTGTTTGTAGCATGCTTTTGTTTATTGCATTTCTACTTCGTTTTTGTACCCTAGCTTGATTTGTAATTGATGCATGGCTACTTTGGGCATGTCCTTTGGCTGCATTTAGTAGTTTGAAAGGTGGGTTTTGACTATTTTTTGCTGTTCTTTTTGTGCAAACTAGTTGAGTGGCCATGGGCTGGAGGTGTTTCAGGTGGTAAAGTGTATGGTCCCACTTTATATTAGGTGGCCTTAACTACTATGTACTTACATAAAAAAATAAGTTCAATGTACTTATTGTGTTCATATTGTATCGTAAAACACTTTTGCTGCTATTGAGGTGGGATAGGGGTAAGGTTAGGGAGAGGGTTGGAGGTATGGGTAAGTTTAAGGGTGGGTTAAGGTGTAAAGTATGGGTCAACAGTGTATTTATAAATGTAATTACAGAAAATAAATACAGATGTTATTACGTCGTTTTTTTATGTAAGTACAATGTAAAAACATGTATGTACACAATAAGTACATTGTACTATAAATTATTAATTAAATGTAAGTACATAGTAGTTAAGGCCACTTAATATAAAGCGGGTCCAAGTGTATTTGCTTATTTGTATTTTACTGTAGTTCTTACTTCCTCTTTTGGAGCCTCTTTAAGGAAGTTTTTTGATGGAGGATTTTGATTTGGAGAAGTTTTTTGCAGTCTCCGTCATAAGTACAGTAATAGATGTTGGAAAGCAGAACTTAAGAAAATTGCTAATTCTGATAAAACCGTATTTGTTGTTGTGTTAAGGAAACCATGAGACAAAGTTGATCTAGATTGGATCAAAAGGAATCTTCAGGTGATGCTGCTTCAAAAATGGTTTTGCAGACTAGTCAGTTTGATATGCATAAAGACTCCTTTGTTGAAGTCTCAACGTGAAGGAACTTTAACTCAAATAACTGCAGGTTAAAGGTCCCATGACACGGATTATTTCCTTTATTTTATGTTTCCTGAGGTGTACTTATACAGTATTGTTATTTAAAATTTAGAAATAAAAAGCATTTTTATATCCTGATATTAGCCCTCTGGCTTGAATGCTCTGTTTGAAGGGGCGTGTCTGCTGTGAGACTCCAAGTAAACGCCAACTGTTGTGATTGGCTGACATCTCTGCATTCGTAATGCATAATACATGTTGAACCCCTCTCAAATATATATATATATATATATATATATATATATATATTATATATATATATATATATATATATATATATATATATATATATATATATATATATATATATATATATTATTATTATTTTTTTTTTACTATTACAGCCATCAAAATTAACATATCGTGGAAGTGTTGATTATATAATTATTTTTTAGATTTTATTCCCATCACATGAAAGGCTGCAGTGATGAGCATTGAGTAGACAGAGTTTGTTTATCGCGTGAATGCAGTGATCTCTTCATTATTGCAACGCGTTTTCTCTCACAAAATGCTTTCACCACAAGTAACAGCAAACACATGAATACAGTAAGAGCTCCGTTGTGCAGCATTACAGCATCATTCATTATAACGGCAGTTTAGGCAAGAGATATACTCGCGATGTGTAACAGCTCCGAAAAAGATAAAGGGAGCGTTCTTTCATCACTCTCTATAGTTAAATCACAATTTAAATAAAAGGTTTGTTTCATGATATGCTAATAAGAGAAGCAATGTGAAGTTGATCATTTAGTCACTGGCTTGATTCACTGATGCATAAATAGTATTAAACGATTTAGAAAGAAAGTCTGTGTGAACTTGAAGAATTAGCTACACATCAAAAATCACTGATCACAGATCAGGCATTAATGAACACTGTTACTCACTGTTTGTGCCGGTGCTGTCGAATCCATATCATAAAAGTCTGTTTGAAACGCCTGTGCTGACATTGCGACTGAATTATATGTAAATATTTGGGCGGGAAAAGCATAGAATGGGGAGGTACATTTTCTCCTTATAACGTCATAAGGAGGAGATTCAAGATCAGCCCGGTTGAGCTTCCATTTTCTCAAGGCAGAGAAAGATAGCAAAATCTTGATTTACACCGATTCAAATTTCTAGAAACTTGGGGACCATATACAGGCTAGGGGAACTCATATTAATGTTAAAAAAAACCTCAGAAAGTGAACATTTCATGTCATGGGACCTTTAAAGGAAAAACAAATTGCAATTGACAGAGCTGAAAAGTTTAGAACTGGAGTCAGGAAAATTGGAGCGGGAGAGAGGGAGAACTCCTGCGTTTGAAAAATTAGAACTTTGAGCAGTAATGCAGTCAAACAGCTGTGACAATTGAAGCTAGTGAGGACTTTGCTGTGTA
This sequence comes from allo-octoploid hybrid of Carassius auratus x Cyprinus carpio, assembly GCA_024542945.1. NCBI lineage: Eukaryota > Metazoa > Chordata > Actinopteri > Cypriniformes > allo-octoploid hybrid of Carassius auratus x Cyprinus carpio. The sequence goes on along the minus strand of CM044999.1, from coordinate 27,054,110 downwards.
ACGCCCGGCTTTGCTGTGCTGGGTGTGCTCACTCCACCATGGGCAGAATATGTGTGGGCCGTCTCTCTCCCCCCAATCTGAGGGGGGAGCTGTCTGTTTTCTGTCCATCTGACAGTAGCTGATTGACAGGACTGTTTAAAAGCATCTCCTGCCATTTGTTCTCTCTCTGCTCTGGGCTGCACATCTCTGCTTTGCTCTGGCCTCTAGGCTGGTGGCAGCACCATCATACTCCTTTTTGCTTTGTTGCATTACACATAGTTTACACTTTACTGATCTGCACTACACTTTTGATTAGTTTTCTTTTGTTTCTCATTTACTGACTTAATAATAATAATAATTCATTACATTTATATAGCGCTTTTCTAGGCACTCAAAGCGCTTACATAGTCAGGGGGTATCTCCTCATCCACCACCAGTGTGCAGCATCCACCTGGACAGTGATGAAGCCAATCAGCAGATACCTTTATTGATTCAAATTATGATTTCTTTGTATAATTTAATGTTTTAATAAATCATTTTGGATTTAGCTTAGCAAGCTTTGTGGTCTTCCCTATGTCATTGCTACTGTGAGCCAGGTAATCATGACATATGGGGGCTCGTCCCCGTATTAACACACAATTTTGGGTATCAGACTCAAAAAGGCAAGACAGATTGACAAATAAAACTTTCTAATGCACCCGTATCACGCAGAATTTTCACTGGAACGCGATGTGAGTCTCCAACCAATGCCACAAAACCCTCCGTGACAAACGGTGCATAATCCGTTGTAATAGATATAGGAAATTCAATCTCATCACATTGTACATTGCTCAAACCCTTATCAATTGACACTGTACAATGTCTTTTGTCATTGTGTCCCTATTAACACGAATATAGCGACGTTCTTTATAATTACTGTTAGGACTAAAGTCACGAGCTGGAGTCTTGTGTATGAGAGAAAGATTATCAGCAAGAACAGCGACATCTGCTGCTGTTTTCATATGATGTTCGCTAATGTAAGTAGCTATTCGATCAGACAAAGTGTTCTTAAGTTGTTCTAATATCATAAGATCACACAACCTCTTCAGCTGTAAGCCACCGATGAAAGAAGCTGGTTAATTCCCTAGCCCACTCAGCGTAGGTTTGCTTATCTGACTGTTTACATGATCGAAAACGCTGTCTATAAGCCTCGGGAATTAACTCGTAAGACTTTAACACAGTTGCCTTGATACATCGATAGACCTTTTCAGAAGACGGTAAAGCCACAAATGCCTTCTGTGCATGGCCAATTAACGTGGTTTATAATAATAAAATTTTATCCTCATCACTCCAATTTTGCTGGTAAGCAATATTCTCAAATAATGAGAAAAACACATCTGGATCATGCTCATTAAACTTAGGCAGAAACTTGATCATACCGGCCAGGCCAGACTGCTGCGACTTGCCAAGTTTGTCCTCAGCTACTAAATGCAGCCTAGTACGCTCAATCTCACGTTCCTGCTCTAAAATGTTCAGCCTTTTCCATTCCAACACACGATCTTTATCTTTCTGTACAGCTTCTAACCTTTTACCATCCAATTCGTTATCCAGTCTTTTTTGAGTTAATTCATCATCTAATTTTTTTCTTGCAAATTCTTGTTCCGATTCCAACGTCTTTTGTTTCACTTGCAAATCATGTTGAAGTTTAAACAATTCGCCTTGCTGTTCAAATGTTAATACACTGGATTTTTGCTGTGGGCCTAACATCAATCTCGGAGTCGACTCACTATCGAAAGTAAGCTCACTATCTGAACCCGATGCCCCCTGACTACATCGATTCGGCAATTTCTCGTCAGGTAACACGTTCTTATCAACCAAACACACACAAATTAAATCAAGCAGCTCATGCTTTTTAGCTCCCCTCGGCAATGTTACATCAATTTTATAGTGCTTGACCACACCATGCAATGGTTTAATATTCAACGCCGCAAGCAAGACCACTGAAGGAGCAGCCAAAAACGCCTCAAGTGTATCCATTATTACACCAAAATTTACAAGTCATCACTCAACAATTAAACCAGGCATTGTCTACAAGTAAACACCCAGCAGCAATACATCTAACCAAACCAACGAAAACTAGGCATATATCTCAACGTCTTTCGGGTTATTACAGAATTCCCACCACCCAAATTAAATCGTATTGAGCGGAATGCAGCTCACGATACAGGACAACAACGGAGTTCCCCCTAAACATCTACCCCTACTATTCTGATCCATCTTCACACTAAGTCCAAGAACTAGGCTAATTTACTCACCAATACCGATGGAATCGCACTATCCCGACATAAGTCAATTCAGCCTGTTCTCCACGGCGGTGCCTTCGTTCGGACTTCAGTGACCAGCAATCTAAACCCACGCCGAAGCGCACTAATTGGGGATAAATCAGGCTCCATAAAATGCCATCCTGCAATATAAGTAGCCCTACAAACACACTTCCCTACTCAAACTAAACAAACAAAATATGGTTGGTCAAATTGGTCTAATCTGCGCAAATATTCCCAATATCTTCCACAACCCAAAAATTAAAATTTTAGTGTTCAAAATACTAAACTAACAATCAATTCATTGACTTAACACTCGATGCGGAACTCCCCAACAAACACAACGAGTGCCAGCTGATTAGATTACTACCATCAGCTGATCACCGGTACGGTTCATTCACAAAAATGTGAACCAATGATATAGCACTACCCACGCATCTATGACTACAACATATTGCGTATTATAGTAGTCTACTTACATTTGGGATCCTTTAAAATTCAAACACATTGTTTTCTATGAGTGTATCCACACCATCGGTGCCATTCAGCGTCTGGTTCCCTGCACCCGGACTACAGTTCCCATCATCCATTGCACCGATTACACATACACAGCTGAAACCAATCACACATTCACTATACAACACTCACTCAGATCACTTTCTAACTGCCGAGTATTGTTTAGCCCATGGTGTCTCTTTCCCGGTGACACCTAGTGGTCACTTGCAGGTGTTGATCTGAAACAATCTTGACAACGACCCATTAAAAAAAATATATATATATTTTTATAATTATTGTATTTTTCTAATATGTGAAGCTTGTAACCTGTTGGCTTCTCATTGTGCATAATGTTATTTTGGTCATGAAAAATTAATATTAATAAAATAAATCAATCCACAATGTCTCATTTTTTTAGATATTTTTTCACTTCCAATGGGGTATCAGCTGTAGCATTCTGTATCATCTGGGTTTCATGGATACAATTATCAAAAAGTTCCCATAAACTGCCATGTGTTTCTACTGGTGTTGATGTTGATGATGGGCCTGATGTTGACATTTGTGGCTCTGGATAAAAATGAAAATGGCAATTAGTAAAAAATCCTAAACTGATGGAATACATGAAGTATATATTATATTAATCAGATCACATAACATAACATAGACTGAAACTGCTCACCAGGAGTTGTGTTTGAATGCATCAGTGAAGCAAACTCAAGTGTGAAGTGCTTTTTAGCATCCTCGGCTTTGGCAGGATTTCCAAATGCCACATTTTTTTATCTTGGGTCCAGGAGTGTAGCCAGTGCCAAGGCTCTAAAACTCTCATAACCTCCACATCTGGAGTGCAAACCTTCTTGCAGATGTGAGTCTATGAGCCAAAACAGGAGAAAATCATATTATTTATAATAATTACAATAATATGACAGTTATGGCCAATTACATGGGTACAGGGCTTGACATTAACCCCCACGAACCCGCCAAATGCAGGTGGATTTTGCTCATGGCAGGTAAAACAGTGACTCCAACTAGCCACTTTGGCGGGTTGAATAATTGTAGTGTTTTTAAAAGGCATCTGAAATAAGCAATATTGCAGTGTGACACTATGACACTACAACTCCCATGAGTATTACATGCACACAGTGTTGCCTTGTACTTGCGCGCTAGTGACAGAAATGAAGAGACAGATATCCATTTCTTGTCAACCCAACCCTCTACATTGTGAGTACCTCACTCGCATATGCGACTAAATCTTCATTCTGGCAAATAAATGATGTAAAATATTAGCCAATGGCTAATACATTCTCAGATTTTACTCACCAGTGTGTGAGTTGGAGGCTAAGTATAGCACAGATATATTTTCATTCTAAAACACTCTGACTCTGACTGAGGGCTTCAGAGTTTCACTCTCCATCAAGTGATCTGTGATATTTCTCAGTTCATCTCAATGGATATGCAGCACACCTGTATTTGAAGTACTGTAAACTCTATTGTGAAGGTGCACAAATCGCCGTCGCTTTCTCTCTCACACACACACAGAGACCGAGAGAGATAGAGAGTGAATGAATTGACTTCGCTATACATTTAAACAATATGCTTTGTTGTATTTTCCTGTCATACATATATATATATATATATATCTGGTGAGTAAACAAAAATATTTACTAGCCAATGGAGATTCAATTGCCAAGGTATGCGTAGAGGGTTGCAACCTAACCAGTAGTCATTATTAGGGCCTGAGCACAAAAATGACACAAACAGAAATGTGTTCTTTATGATGAGAGGAACGTTCCCCTCAAATTTTAATGAAGATAAAAGCAACTTTGTACGAACCATGGCATGCACTTTTCATGAGGTTTCGAGACTGACCTACTTTCCGTTGCAACTTTTAACAAAGAATTTTCCAGTGTAGTTCAATAAAGTAATTCTGAGTCTGATTCTGATATTTAAACAGTGTTTCTAATGCTAAAGTTTTTTTTTTTTTTCAGCTTAGTTTTTTTTTTTCTTTTTTATTAATATTCTACATCCATCCATGCATGCACCACTTTTATTATGCAATAAGAAGTTACTTTCTTATGTCTTTATCTTAATAGCTACATGGTTTTATTTAAAAAAGGAGCTTTACACACAACCTTATCAGAGCTAATGATAATGACCTGTATTGTTATTGGGGTGTCCCAGACTAAGGATTTTCATAGTCGAATCGGAATTTTCGAACCTTGCTGATATTCGACTGATAGTCGAATCATATGTTTGGGGGCGGGGCAAAATACATTGAGTCAAGTCAGACATCCGACAGCCATACTGAACTTAAAACACAGGGAAAATGTGTAACAAATGCCTCGCAGATACAAACGGGGTAAATAATGTGTTTGTGTTTTGATTAAAACATAGTTTACACTAAATGTCAGCGAAACCCTAACAATTCACAATTTTTACAATAGCTCTGAAGATGACCAGTAGAGTGACGCATTTGATAGCAAGTTTTTAATCTATGGGATTCAACTCATAATTTCATATAGAATACACTTCGTTATTTATTCAATTTAACGTTAATATTAGGACTCTCTGCAAAAAGAGCCCAAATGCAAATTAACATATATGTCTGTATGCTATGAGAACTGTATGCTATAAAACTCCTTTTGTGGACGCATTCTTCACGAAACAATGTGCAGAAACACGGAAGCTAAATTCCAAAGATTCACAGCGTTTGATTATAATGGTGTCCTCATTTTAATAGTATGGATGTGACAGTCCAGTCATAGTTATTGATATTCTGCATTGTAGTCTGACCTGCTCACGCTGTGCGCTGAAGAGATATCACCGTAGTACTACAATGCAGCGCTTGACTGAACCGAACACATTTTATATCAGGTAAATAAAATATACACGATATATATACACTGGCTGAAATGTTTTGAAAACACTTGAACCCTACCTGATCGAAAAAATCCAGTCTCTGCCTGCGTCAGTTTGAGTCTTGGCACTTGACATTTGAGCTCCCCCATCTAGTCAGAATGGCATAATCAATAACACCCGCGAATATTAGACTGTGAGATTGGTAGTCGAATCAGGCTCCTCGAATCGAAGCATCAAATCGTCGACTATTTGGGGTCACCCCTAATTGTAATACATTTATTTATTCTTGATTTGGGTGTGTACAGTGGTTTTCCATTTAAAAGGGTTGGAAATCTAGTTCAAGTAAATATTATCACCCCATAGTCAACTTTTATCAGGTAATTTCACAACAACAAAAATGTGGCTAATAAAAATGCTGTGTGGCTAGTAACCACTAGAAAACCACTAGCCACATTGGCTAGTGAGCAAAAAAGTTAATGTTAATCCCTGCATGGGTAGTATGGTCATTGTGGCATACCTAATTGTAAAGTTTATTCCTGCGTTGCATATCATTTTTTTCTGTGCAAGCTTGTGCTGCAACATCCTGTACAGTGGTATAAGCTTTGAAGCAGACACTCTAAGTTCCCGACATCTCTGTTGTTGCTAGTTTGAATGGTTGCAGTAGTCACAATGATTGCTGAATAATTGGAAAGTGGCTCATGTTGGTCATACAAGCGTTGTAGCATGTTGAATGTGCTGTTCCATCTCGTCTCAACCTCCTGTATCAGTTTCAGAATTGGTCTGCCCATCAAGCCCTGCATCTCCACAAGCTTGTCCTTTGCTTTGCAACTGGATCTGAACAACCACACTATCTTTCTGGCCTTCTGGCGTATTTCATTGTTGATTGGGGTTTGATCTAGGGCCTTTTTCAGAATCAAATTTAAATTATGAGCAAAACATTGGACATGGCGAAGGTGGAGTAGCTGGGCACTTAGGATCATGCTGGATGCATTGTCAGTCATCCTCCACGATGGTGAAGGGCTGCCGATCCTTCACCACCATGTTTAGAAGAGCCTCATCCAATTCCCTCTGTCTGCCTTTTAAAAGAGAAGATAAAATATACTTTCAGACAAATACATTGAAAAAATACAGCTTCAAATATTGCACAGCTATTAAAAGTAGCCTACTGGTTCATTATTTGGAAACCTTCATAAACAAAGTTATGTTATGTACGTTTATGCTCAGTGTGCAGAGAAAAATCTAATGGAATGTAGAACTACAACAATTAGGAAAAGCAAAATGATGTCTTCACGGGCTTTATTTTTAATACTCATATGTAGACCTATAAAATGTATATTCAGACAATAGTATATTATATTGACAACATATTATATTTACATTGAAGCTTTTATTTTTACATGATTGGTAGTTGTGATTGGGACATTAGGTTGTAGGGCTTAGGTTGACACAGGGCTGTGGACTTTTTAAACAGTTTCCCAAAAATGTGTTATTCTGTTTCAATTATATCTATTATACGAAAATGGCACGGTGGATTGTGTTCACCGACAATGTTTTCTGGAAGTATTCCTGAGCCCATGTTATGATTTCCTGTATGTGATGCAGTGCCGTCTAAGGGCCGAAGATCACAGGCATCCACTATGGTTTTCTGGCCTTGACCCTTATGCATGGAGATTGTTCCAGATTCTCTGAATCTTTGTATGATATTATGCACTGTAGATAATAATAACTTTAAAATCTTTGCAATTTTTTTCTGAGAAACTCCTTTATGATATTGCTCCACTTTTTTCACCACAGCATTGGGGGAATTGGTGATCCTCTGCCCATCTTGACTTCTGAGAGACACTGCCACTCTTAGAGGCTCATTTTATACCCAATCATATTGTCAAATGACCTAATATGTTGCAATATTTGTCCTCCAGCTGTTCCTTAACTTTTCTGGCCTCTCATTGTTAACTATACCAACTTTTTAAGAATGTGTGGCTCTCCAAAATGACCCAATATTTGGCATGACATTTCAAAATCTCTAACTTTCAACATTTGATATGTTATCTATATTATATTGTGAATAAAATATGAGATTAGAATCTATTTGATTATGTTTATGTATTTTAGTTTATGAGATTTGTAAATTATTCCATTACTTTTTTACTCACAATTTGTACAGTGTCCCAACTTTTTTGGAATCGGGTTTGTATTTGTGCATAGTTCTGCTCCATTTTCATGAGTGATTTAGATGCATAAGCGAACGGTTTTCCTTTTTGCAAAAGAACCGCACACAAGTAGTTTTTGAATGCATCTACCTGCAGTTGCAGTACTTCATTTGGGTTGTAGTATGCCAGTACATGCCCCGGCTCTTTCGTGTTCATGTCCTTGATCTGTTGGAAGGCAGCACTGTGCGTTTCGTCCCATGTAAATTTGTTGCCTTGTTTCAGCATCTGGCACAACGGTGTGTTTAACTCTGACAGTCTCAGGGCGAATCGGGACCGATAATTTATCATACCCTTTATGGTTTCTAGCTCTGATTTGTTTTGTGGTGGTTCCATTTTTTTTATGGCTTAATTTTCTTTTGGTCCGGTTTGATGCCGTCGTGCATCTGTCTGTGTCCGAAAGTAGCTGACTTCAGGTATGCAGATGGTGCTTTTTTTCAGGGTTCAGGCAGACGGCTCTTTCTCTCATTCTTTAAAACATTGCACATAGGTTTTTTATCAGCAAATTCACTAAGTAGGTCGTTGTTCTGTCCGGTACTTGTTTGTACGGAGAGAACCAGTTTTATCATATCCATTTCTAGGCACACTTTAACTTTTAACACAGCTTTGAAGGAAGTTTTTAAATAACTTGCCAGTTGCATTGTTTAAACACAGCATGCACTGTGCAGTCCGGCCATAGATTTTAGTTGACCATGTGCTACTTCGTCAATGCCTCTTTCAAAGGTTTGATCTGGTCCAATGTTTAGCAGTTTCTCTTTCACTTTTGCAGAGTTTATGGCAAATACTATTCTGTCCCTTACCATCACATCTGCATTAGTGTACCCGCAGTCTCTAACTTACAATTTTGGTACTACAAAATTGTCAAAACTCTCATCCGCTAGCACTTTCTTGTGGAATTTGTACCATGCAAAAATGTGTTTTCTTTAGCATCACATATGTTTAGAATCGGTTGTAGTATGTGCTTAAAAGTTTAGCATTTTCTTCAGTCAATGTCCAGGTATTGTTTCTCGAGTTCACACTTACATATAATTAGCTGAGGTATGGTACGCATATTTGGCGCTGTCCCGGGAAGGGCTCCGAGCTCGGGAATGGCCCTAACCTAGAGTACCCCCAACTTCCCTGTCTATTTATAAAGTGAACTCAAAGTGAAGAGATGGGGTGAAGGAGGGATGCTGATAAACCGTCAATGGATAGAGGTAAGTCAGCGATATTTATACTATGGGATTGATTACTTGATTATGGTCCACCTGTGTTGATTAATCTAAGTAACTGACGTGCTCCTCCCGAATCTTGTTAATAAAACATCATAAATGTCTCGCCCTTTTTCTCCTACCCACAGGTGTAGGTGGGGGGAGTGCATGTACAGTGCTCTCTCCACCTTCAATACCACGACTTAGGTGCCCTTGAGCAAGGCACTGAACCCCCAACTGCTCCCCGGGTGCTACAACATAAATTGCTGCCCACTGCTCCGGCTGTGTGTTCACAGTGTTTGTGTGTTCACTGCTGTGTGTGTGCACTTTGGATGGGTTAAAAGCAGAGCACGAATTTTGAGTATGGGTCACCATACTTGGGCGTATGTCACGTCACTTTCAATTTCAGTCTACCGCCCCAGTGACCGCTTTAGTACCATTTCCTCTGAGAGTGCATATTAGGAAAACTGCATATCATGTGATTTCAGTGAACTGTGTATCATGCAGTTTCAGGGAACTGCGAATCATGTGATTTCAGGGAACTGCGAATCCTGCAATTTCAGGTAACTGCGTATCATGTGATTTCAGGGTAGCCCTTTTAGTGTACCAGGAGAGAACTTGTATTCACTATTTGAACCCGTCTAGGACAGAAGAAAAACACACACATATACACACAGAGAGAGAGAAAGAGAGAGAGAGAGATTTGTCTTTATTTTCTTAATATCATCAGTAGGGGTGTAACGGTTCACAAAATTCACGGTTCGGTTCGATACGATACACTGATGTCACGGTTCGGTTCGGTTCGGTACGTTTTAGATACAGCAAAATGTAAAAACATCTCAACTTTTCAGAATGCCGCAAGCGCACCGCGGGTCATGTGACAAGAACTAACCAATCAGCTTCATCCTTTCCCGTAACAACGTTGAGAGCTCAGCCAAGATGAAGGATCAGCTGATCATAGTTGTATATGGATTGCAATTTTGAAATAAATTTAGTAGCAGCGCTACTGCAAGCGATTTTTAGAGCTGCAAATCCATTTATCCTTCGCTGAAATTTCCGCGTCTCATGGAGAGAGCACGTCATTGTTGCTTAGCAAAGACAGACGCCTCATGAGCGCTTCTGCCCAAGCGCTTTGGAAAGGAGGAGAAAGACGCGCTTAGCGTTTTCCATGCGTTTTTAGGAGCGATATGTGAACGGCCCCTAAGGCGCTCGCTCACTCAGCACGCGCTGAAGGCTCGTTGCAAAATGTCTAATGCCTTTAACAGACCAGAAATATAAGATCCTAAAATAACCAACAGGTCTGGTGTTTGGGTTGGATTCCCTGTAAGCTATAGTGTCTAAATGCTGCAGGGATAGTTTGCTGCGTGCATGTTTCTCTTTTTTTCGTCTTTTCCCAGATAGTACTGACGCATATATCCCAGATATTCCCGCTGGTGTTTTTTTTTTTTTTTTTTTTTTTTTCCCGCTGGTGTACCCTGTCATGTTGCAGATGCGACATACCGTTGTTTTTTTATCCACCACTCTCTTGCCATCACCATTATAGCTTAAAGGGAATCCAAAGTGCACCCAAACACCAGACCTGTTGGTTATTGGAGGATCTTCTCATTTCTGGTCTGTTAAACGCATTGGCTATTTTGCAACGAGCCTTCAGCGCGTACTGAGTGAGCGAGCGCCTGCTGAGTAGCCTAACATAAACATATAAGATGGTGTTTTTTTCTTCTTCGGGAGTGTCAGGGGCGTTGCCTGTTACGTTGTTTGGGTTATTGGGCTACCTTGTTGAACGCTGTGGCGAGTGGGGCGGGGCCGAGAGGCGTGGGAACGAGGAGTGAGGCCAGGTGTAGTGATTGGAGATGAGCTACACCTGAGCCCCACCGCTAGTATCGAGTCCCACGTAGGAGATGGAAGGATATAAAACTGGAGTGACGACCGTGAAGGACGAGAGAGGACCAGGCCTGGGACATTATTTTATGTGTTTGGCTTTTATTTGTGCGCGTCAGTCGCCGTGAGGGGCTGACGCGCTGTTTTGGTTATCTTTTGAATTATTAAAATGCTTTTTGATTGTGCGCCGGTTCCCGCCTCCTTCTTCCCGATGAGTATGGATTTGAATATTATTACAGTGGTGCCGAAACCCGGGAGAAGGAGGGACGCGCTGCTGAAGATCCCTCGCCGCTGTGGTGAATCCGCGGTGCCCTCGAGCTGGCGAGGTATGTGCCGCCATGGACGCTCGAGGCGGTGGGCTGGAGCGAGTTGCCGGGGACGGGCGAGCTCGCTGCCGACCGCCCACGACAAGGAGGGGCGGCTGCCGTCCGTGAGGGAGCGGAGGAGTCGGCGCCGTTCGCCAGGGGGCCGGAGCCTGCCGCCTCCGTGACGGAATCCGGAGGGGCAGGGAACGGGGGACTCCTGCCGCTGCCCAAAATCGGAGGAGCCGTCGCCGTCCACCGGGCGGCGGAGGAGTGTCGTGCCGTCCGCCGAGGGCCGTCCAGTGCCACCGCCGGGCACCGCGGAGGAGATCACCCAGCCGGTGGAGGGCCGAGCAGCAGTGCGTCTGGGAACCGGATTTTTTTTTTCCCTCTCTCCCCTCTCTCGTCCCTGTCGCTCCTCCTTCCATCTCCTTTTCTCTCGCCTCGTCTGTCCTACCCCCAGGTTCCCGCAGGTCCCCGTGAGCGGTCTCCCCCGGAGGGAAGGGGGAAGGGGGAAGGGGGGGGGGGGGGGGAGTAGAGCGCAGTCTCGGGAGTACCCCCCGGCCTGCGAGGGGCGATGGGGGTATGTGGCGAGTGGGGCGGGGCCGAGAGGCGTGGGAACGAGGAGTGAGGCCAGGTGTAGTGATTGGAGATGAGCTACACCTGAGCCCCACCGCTAGTATCGAGTCCCACGTAGGAGATGGAAGGATATAAAACTGGAGTGACGACCGTGAAGGACGAGAGAGGACCAGGCCTGGGACATTATTTTATGTGTTTGGCTTTTATTTGTGCGCGTCAGTCGCCGTGAGGGGCTGACGCGCTGTTTTGGTTATCTTTTGAATTATTAAAATGCTTTTTGATTGTGCGCCGGTTCCCGCCTCCTTCTTCCCGATGAGTATGGATTTGAATATTATTACAAACGCATATCATTATATTTCTCTCTCTCTCTTTTTTTTTTTTTCAAATATAATTAATTACTCCAACGAACCGTTCGGTATACATAATGCGTACCGCGTACCGAACCGAAAGCGTCGTACCGAACGGTTCAATACGAATACGCGTATCGTTACACCCCTAATCATCAGTTATTATCACTTTGACTTCAACTATTTTATTTTACAGTTTTAATATTTGTACTTTATTTTAATTTGTAATTATTTGATTGATATTATGTATTTTATATTTGAAGCAGTCACAACACACACTTGATGCAGAACATAGTGACAGGCTTGGAACAAATTTGACAGACATGGCAGCTTCCAACCTAAAAATGAACTTGAATATTGATCTCCACACAGCCGATGCACTAAAACATTAATTTGCTTTAATTTGGTGAAAAGCAAAAATATTATTTTTATTTATTTATTTATTTATTTTGCAACCAGTATTACCTGAAAAACAGAGTTGACCTTCTGAATAATTTCTAATGAAATACAATGCTAAAATATATAAGAAGATTGTAAGTTGGCTTCTAAATAGTAATGTTGACATGTTCGTTGTATAGTGATGTTACTGTACTGTACGCTTATCTTCGACCCTCCCCCACTCTAAAACCATGTCTGCACCTGGTGCATCTGATGTCTTGCTGTGCCTAGCAACAGCTACTAGATGCTATCTATACTGAACGCTTCAAGGATGACTTAAGATAATCTCTTAAAATGCAGTCATGGTGTAGCAAAAAATTTACTTTGAATGGGTCTCAGTAAAATGGGTGGGCAAATTCACGGCCAGTCATCTTTCAGAAAACAGCATGTAAGGACATGTGACTGCAGAAGTGATGCACGTGTTGTTGTTTTTTTTTTTTTTTTTTTTTTTTTTTTTTTTTTTTACGGGGATTTAGATCAGTTCGATGTTGATACTATTTATCAGCAACACTTTAAAATAAAGACACTTTATGAATGAAGATTTATTTTTTTCAATTATCATGTTCCGAACAATTTTACATTAATTCATAGTGTATGAACTAATTAAACTGAGAACAAATTTTGACCATGCAATTTTGAAAATATATTAATAAATGTGTAACCATATAATAAAATGTCTCATATTTAACTGTATTATTAATGTGATAATATTATTTCTGCAGGTGTGTTGTGAATTTGTTCATATTCATATTAAGTCATTATTAATTATTAAAACAGTTTAATTTCATTTTCAGGGATTTAATAGCATTTTCAGGGATGAATAATCTGAGGTCTTTGCACAAATAGCCTGATATAGGCTAAGAGTAAACTTTTTTTTCAAGTTGTTATTTTCATGTTTTTATTTTCATTTTTTTATTATGAGCCCTTTAAATACGCTTTTTAAACTATTATTTCAGAAATATATTTTTTAAATATCCTATTGGTTTCCATACAGAGAAACACATTTCACTTGGTCAAGGCTTTACATTAAATGGGTATTTTGAATTCACATGAATAAGTACAGTATATTTGACAATAAATATGTCACATACTCTGTGTCTTTAAGTATAATTTGTAATAACATGAAAATAAAGGGAATAAGATGATCACAAATGGATCAACAGGAAGTTTTACAATTTGCTCATTGTACATCACAAAGTTTTGCAAAGATTCATAAAACAAACACACAAAAAAAAAAAAAAAAAAAAAAAAAATTTTTACTCACTTCTTCTGGATGTGCTGCTGGATCACGAACATCTGGTACCGATCCATCCTTCAGGAGCAGCTCTTTAGCAAAACCTGCTTTGTACTGACCCTCGTTCACAAAGCAGTCCGACGTAAAATGATTTGCGCAAACATGAACACATTCACTTCAGAAAACAAAAACAAATATAACCCACTATTTCAACAGGTAGATGCCATTATCACTGTTTTGTCTAGCAGGAGCTAGTTGCTAAGGACCAGCAAATGTCCAGTTTAAACCAATAATAACAGTATTTACCTGTTGTCTGCAGCACTGTGATCTTTTCTCAGTCTCGATGATATGTAACACTGCAAGTTGTCATAGAAGATTTGGATGTTTTGCTCTTACAATTGTGTAAATCATGCATTTACATTCCATCTCAGTTATCATGAAACCCAAAACACACAACAACATCAACTGCGATCACGGCATCCTCCATTCTCTGGTTGTTGATGTTTGTCAATGCTGTGAATAAAGACAGCACTTCAGCTTCAGCTGCTTCAGAGTTCCTGCTGCCAGTGCAAATGCAACCAGCCTGTGGTTGGAAGTTGGTTTTGCATGCAATTGTGAACCGTTTGTAGAAACAGACAGAAAACAGAAGCTGCTCCACCAGTAAAATAATTGGAATAAAAAAAATTATCAACTGAAAAACTACAAACTTTTCATCCTCCTCATAGGCAGGTTAATAAATAGCTCTTTGAATGCAAAATGTGTTGATGCTAAATCAGTACAATCGATCTTCTGCAGGTTACGCCGTGATGCCAAACTAATTAACAAAGGTCCTCCAATGCATTACTGTCTGAACACAGAAAGAAAATATATTGATGGGACTGATACAAAGGTCAGAAAGTGGATTTATGGATGAAGAGACAGAAACAAATGGAACATAGTCATACTGATGGTAGGAGAAACTGTCACTGGGAAAACAACCATTATCAACACCATGCTGCGTGTGAAGGCCTGCTTTGAAAACATACTGGGAAATGGGAGAGGAACGCTTGAATTAATTCTTTACAGTTCTGGATGAAAAGAACAGATAAAGTGTTCAGATTACATTATATGTTATGAAAGAGCGAATACAACTTGAGGCCTGTGTCTCTAATCTGGTGGATCAAATCTCTGAGAATGAGCTAAAAAATGAAGAACTGAAACAGATTAAGGAAGCCATCAGACAGAATAGAGAAAAGATTGAGAAATATGAAAACTTTCAGTTTACTGTAAAAAGGGTTTGTAAAGACATTGGCCCGGTTTCCCGATAACGCTCACTCTTAGCGCGCTAAGAAGACCTCGAAAGATATATCTTACCAAAGTTGTTTATGTTCCTAAGTGTGTTCCCCGAAGTGTCCCTTAGGAAGCTTCTTAGCACGCTGCCTCTTACGTCTGACGTAACAAGAGCGCTGTCCAAAGTGAGTGTGCTGAATTAGTTGGCATCGATTGCTCATGAATCGATTTTCCACTTCACGCGAAGATGCAATACAGCGTTAAGAAAGACAACACGTTCTATGCAAATGAAATATTCCTCCAATTATTATAGTAACATTTATTTTGACATATTTTAAGTTATCAGTAGAATATAGACTATACATTTAATTATCAAATGGTCAGTAATATGTTCACACAATATTTTGTGACGGATAGACGAACCGGGTATCCCTCGCTAATCATCCACCCTCCTATCCCTCGCTTCTTGACATGGGTTTAACTACTTATAAAAATTATATAATACACTTTTATATTAATGGTAAGGTACTTTACAATCTGAATTGATTGGCAAGCAGCTGCAGTTACTTCTGTTTAATGCGGTATTGATAGGCCTATTTCACAATATGGCGGCGGAGACAGGAAGTAGGTAAGCGTTACTTCCGGTCGTGGCGCCGCCGGTTACGATCGCTATTCATTCATTGCCATAATGAAGTCCGAACGTGTTTTTTCACAGTCATTAATAAATTTACCCACAATTAGGATATCAGATGTTGTTCGTTTTGTTGATAGTTTTTTAGGGAGATGTGAGGTGATCAAAATTGGACAAGGGTTATAAATTCTTTTTTGAGCAATTCTTTTTTGATTATCAAGGTATGTATTATTTTATACAGCTGCCATGATTGCTAATTTCCGAATGATCAATCTTGTTTTTGTGGTTTAACAATAATAAAAACGTCCTGTTAATAACAGTGTTTGTGTGTGTGTTTGGACACTTCAGTCTCAAACATTATTTTAGGGAAAGTGGTAATTAGGGCCAGGTGCTATAGGTCATTAAGAAAGCGTGAGGAACCACATCAGCTTGAGGTAACGTTGAATGCATTCAGTATTTAGCTAAAGGCTGTTTATAATGCATTACTTGTCTTAGTATCAATATCAAACATTGCTTTGAAGCCTAGTAGTAACAGCACCATCTGCAGTTAGGATTAAGTTAGCGTAGCACGTAGTACTGCACATAGCACTGCATACATAAGTGTGCATATGAATATATGAAAACACACATGCACTCACACTATACATACGAGTATAATATATGTACATATTTGCTTTCTTACCAGTGTCCTGTTGTGCTGCCAAGGGATGTGCTAATCCATCCAAATGCACCAGAATTCCCCCGTTACCTATCCCACAATACACACTTCCACAATATCATTTTGTCCCTGGCAGCTGGGCTGAACTCATGCACATGCAGAGCCTGGAGGTGACACCTGAAATGTCAGGGATCACTGAGAAGGGAACATGGGATCAATCCAAAAGCCCACTCTGGTTGGTTTATGTTTTCAATAAAAAGCAACCTATCTACAATGAACACAGAGAGAGAGAGAGTTAGATACAGAATATGATGGGGAAGCAACGTAAAAAAGGGCACCAATCCACACCGAGGTCTTGATTAGGCCGTAGCCCTCTCCCACGACCTCGATTATTCTCTTTGTAGCAAAAAAAAAAAAAAAAAACATACTGGGCTTCAGGGCTTAAAGCAAAATTCCACCGCATTAGCTTGGCAAGCGCAGGTCTGAGAAGGTCCAGCAGCTCCATAATGAGCTGTCTTGGGAGGCGATTTTTTTTTAATATAGCCACGTCAGGAAAAATGTCAAAAGGGCTTAAGTTTTGCCGAATAAAAAAAATGACATGGACTAAATGGCTCCACATCCGGCTCCATCTTTGAAGGACACGTTGGATCGCTGCTATGGTAGCTTACTGGACACAACCATGATTACCCATTTATAGATCTTAGCCAATTAGAGCCAAATTGTTTGCCAGATTTTAATTCTAAAAAAATTGATTGCCAATTCGCTTTAATTACATTACGAAAAAGCCTAGGCTAATTACCACCATATTAGTTCTGATACCACATAAAGTCAACTTCATAAATAGGCCTGTATCCATTGTGGACATAATTTATTATGAGTCTTAAAAAATAACATAAAATCATTGTTGAGCCACAACATTGTCAACATACCATAGTTTGACTTGTACTTCGCTGTGCTGATTTCTAAAGACTGCTGTACAGTAGCGTCTTGAGCTCAAACAACGCTAAGAGAGAGCTTACGAATGCTCCGGACCAACCTTACAAAAGTGTGACTTACAGAAGATATATACTTAGCGTACGAACGTGTCGGGAATCGTGCCATAAGGTTAAGAGAGAGGTTAAGGAATAGGTTAAAGGGGGGGGTGAAATGCTCGTTTTCACTCAATATCCTGTTAATCTTGAGTACCTATAGAGTAGTACTGCATCCTTCATAACTCCAAAAAGTCTTTAGTTTTTTTTTAAATTCAAAAGAGAAAGATAGTCTGTACCGATTTTTCCCGGAGAGGAGGGAGGCGGACGCACTAACAAGGAGGCAGAGATATTTGAAGCAGTTTTACTCACCGCCTGCGGTTCCAACACACGATCGTGACCCTTTTTCGTTGGGATTGCATCATACTTAAGAAATAAACGATGTGCAAATCCGTCGTCTAACTGGGCGTTGTTTGTAAAACAAGCATCTTCGAAATGCAGGGAACAAACAAAAACACTTGCACAACTCCGTTGATGCTCTGTAAAAATAAACTCCATCCACTGGTCCCTTAATGCTGTTTTTTTTTTTTGGTAATCTGTGCAGGGTTGTCTTGCCCTGGTAACCAAAAACACACCTCTTTTGTGAAATTTCGCGACGCTCTCGCTCTGATCAGTGAAGTCTGTTGTGCTCTCAGTGCTCTGCTATACGGGAGCGCGCTCTTCCGGGAGAAGTGCCTTAGGACCCATATAAGGAAATTCCGCTCCATCTAACATCACACAGAGCCATACTCGAAAAAAAAAAAAACTTTCCGAAACTTGTGACAAACCGGAAGAGGTTTTTTTGGAACAGAAAAACTCCTTCAAACGTACAACTTAATTTTTGAAACTTTGTCCATGTTTAGCATGGGAATCCAACTCTTTAACAGTGTAAAAAACTCAGTATGCATGAAATAGCATTTCACCCCCCCCCCCCCCCCCCCCCTAAAGGTTCCATCTGTAATGTTTGGCAAAAAAAAATCAAGTCATACTCCACATTCCATAACAGATGGGGGTAGTATGCCTCAATAAAGTGAATTGGTCTACTCTAGAGTAACAAACGAGAAATGGCATAGTCTCTATGCTCCGCCCCTACCTTGATAACAACACTACAGCCATAGACAAGCCTAACTGTGTGTTCACACCGCCGGCGTCTAGAGCGTCAAAAATCGCTCTTGCCGCTCTGCTCACGACGCTGCAGAAAGATTTGTGAGCGCTCAGACGCTCTAATGTAGATCGAATGCTTATTTTGTATTTAAAGCTGCCGCAAAGCAAACAAGCTTGTTGATCTCGTGCAGACTAACCACAAGGAGTTATAACCTCATTAAATATTGTTGTGGACGAAATATTAGGATCCTTTACTTAAAATGAACAATTTCAGACACCTTGGTCCACGTATCACTTTTAATTTATTTTTTTATGTCCCTGTAGGCAAACAGGGACACATCATAGATTAATACAAACGCTAAACAGCAATAATCAACCTGTCCTTTATTCTGCTTGGGAACTAATGTGCCAACTCTCAAGCATTCACCGTGAGACACACGCAATTGACTCTTTTCACACGCTTTCACGCCACACATCAATTTTTTCACGCACAGAAAAACCACGAAGCAAAGAGGACACGGAGACCAACAGACTAGACAGAGCAGGTTAGTTATGATACATAGGGCTGTGCAAAAAATCAAATGCGATTTTCATGCACCTGTAGTTAGAAGTATATCTCCTGTAATTAGAAGTATATCACCATTATGTGCATTCAGATCAGGGTTGCCAGGTTTTCACAACAAATCATGCCCAGTTGCTTCTTAAAACTAGTCCAAAACTAGCCCAATCGTGTTTCCGGGAGGTTCCCCGATAAAAACTGCTTCCCGGGGTTAAAATATAAATTTTTGGGAAGGGTTTCCCTGGTAAAATTAGCATTTTAGGGGCTAAATATCACATTATTGGTATTGGGATTGCTTCAAACCGCGGACATGAAAAACAACCGCAGACTTGGCAACACTGGTTCAGGTGGAGCGGCAGTAACTGCACAAAGCCTTAGTCTACCGACAACTAACACAAAATCGCTTTCAAAATCGACAAAGAATCACCTGCGATTTTAACATCGATGTTGTGTAGATTGTCAGTGAATTACGACTCTGTGTAGTAAATGCCAACCAGTGTTGCCAAGTCTGTGGTGGTTGTTTTTCATGTCCGCTGGTCACAGCGACCCCAATACAAATAACGTGATATTTAGCCCCTAAAATGCGAATTATGCCAAGGCAACCCTGCTAAAAAAAACTATATTTTAACCCCGGGAAGCAATGTTTTATCGGGGAATCTTCTGGAAGCGAGATTGGGCTAGTTTTGAGAAGCAACTGGGCAGGATTTGTTGTGAAAACCTGGCAATCCTGATCTGAACACACGTGCTGGAGATATACTCCTAATTACAGGAGCGTCTTTACTGATGAGATGTACATGAGTAAAGACATGCACAGCCCTATATAATAAAATGGGTAACGTAAAGTTATAGCTAGCTAATTATCAAACGCAGCTACGGTTAGCCATCGCTAACATTAGCACGTTTATCAAACAGCCTTCGATACATTTCTATGTTATAACTTCCCGAAAACAAATACACAAACATATTAAACAAACTTCTAGCGAAATACTAACAGCATCTAACTTGCAAGTTCTGAGTCGAACCTCATTTCTTTCAGATCCATCAGTTGTCTCCAGCGATTAAAAGCAGTGCCGATGTTTACTCTGGTATTCTTATCGGATTTGATTTGTGATTCCGAGCGCGTTGTTTCCCTGTAGCGGGTGTTGGTCTCTTGCCAAGGGCTTCAGCTATCCTTCCGCTCTCTTCTCTGAACTGAAAGTAGTGGGCTGTACTTTCCACACGATTGACATCAGGTCCAGGTACGCCCTGTGAGTTATTCGTGTATTGCAGGTTGGCTGGTGGTTATGTCGCCCGCATACCGCCTCCCATGGCCGAAACTGGTATTACAACACCTACCGGGCCGGGGCTAGTAATGCTAATGCTAATTAAGGTTGATATCTATGCAGCACTATAACTTGACATTTTTTTAATGACATTATCGCCCTTATTTCTTCTCATTCTTTTGATGCGTGTAGGTCATGTTATGGATATTTTTACCTCAATTTCTGCATATGGCACCTTTAAGAACTACTTAGCGATAAGAACGTTTTGGGGAACCAGGCCCAAGTCACCACATATGTTAATAAAAACTGCTGTTTCTGCTGTAAGGAAAACTGTCATGGCTGGTTCTGGTGGGCAGACAGTCCCGAAAACTGTTAAGTCATGAAAGACAACCACAGAAAACAGAAGCTGCTCCACCGCTAAACATAATTCACTCAAAAAAAAAAAAAAAAAAACTTAATTTAGAAGCACATATCTTAATATTAAATGCATATTATACCCTGCATTTGCTAGATGACTATGTGGGTGACAAAAAAGAACAAAGTCAAGTTAAGGTTTTTATTATTATTATTATTATTATTATTATCCTTATTATGATTCAACACTAGTTAAACTTTTAAAATATGGCCTAAAACACACACACACATAGATACATTCATTCATATAAAGGCTTTATCTGTTCATAAAATACAAGTATACTCTCAAATCAGGCTTCAGTGAACACCAGCCAATTGTTTTTCATAGGAAGTGGTTTATAAAATACAAATCAGCATTTGCCAATTTAAACTGCAATATGGATGATGCTTTAGTGGAGATGAAATGTGTTTTTCCCTACAATGCTAAATAAAATTAGGATCAAGCATTCAAACACCAACATACATACAGTAAATTGAGGATAAAATATAATTAATCACGTTTTAGCCAGTTTTCTGAAGTCATTCAATTTGTCTCTCATTTGTGGTCCTTTGATGAAATGACTAGTGACCTAGATTAATCATAGATTGTATTCCTTTTGGAGCTTGAAGGTTTGGTTCCTATTGGTCTTCCATTGTAAGGGCAAGCATTTCTCTATAACAATGTCTACATTAGTTCTCCAAAAGAAAATCCTGAGTATAGATGTGATAACAACCATTTTTAGGTGAAGGATTACTATACAAGTGTTTATAGTATGAACAAACAATAAGCAAACATTTCCTTAAATAATCAGTCCTTTGCTTCTCTACAAATTCGGCTTTCAGTAATAACACTACAAGGACTTGATTGATTTCTT
Source organism: allo-octoploid hybrid of Carassius auratus x Cyprinus carpio (assembly GCA_024542945.1). NCBI lineage: Eukaryota > Metazoa > Chordata > Actinopteri > Cypriniformes > allo-octoploid hybrid of Carassius auratus x Cyprinus carpio. Next base: position 27,032,547 of record CM044999.1, on the reverse strand, counting down.
TCCCAAATTGCATTGAGACATACGGCCCTATAATTTCCGTGATGCAAAAAACAGACTTGTTTGAAGAATCCAGTCATAAATATTGAATTCAGCCTAACACTGACAGAATATTCCACTTTTGGATGAATAAATCAAAAGTAGGTCAGTACACTTGAATCAAAACGCGATATGGACGAGTGTTTGTTGGTGACCGACAAAATTGGGATCCCTACCAAAGCACCATAAGTGCTGCCCCTTCCAGTGCCCTGTGTGAGCCGCCGGTGACTATGTTTGTTTTATGTATTGTATCTTGATATTGTGAAGCACTTCGGACAACTTTGTGTTTGTATTAAATTGCTCCCTCTCTCTCTCTCTCTCTCTCTCTCTCACTCTCTCTGAAATCAGAGCTCTGAGAAATACTGAAACTATTACTATAAACTGTAACAAATCCTCCACCTTTGCCTTTTGGACGCGGCTCATGTTTATAACAGTAATCTAACTCATTTAATATAATGCAGTCATCTTGTTTTAAGCAGGTTTCTGTCAAACAGAGCATACAGTATCTAAGTTATGATCTACGATCATATCATTTACAAAAAGGCGCTTTTGTGTGTAACCACATGCTGTCTGGATCCATCCTCTCTTTGAGACAGCTCTGGATCATCATACAAAATTACATTGTTGTCATTGATTTAAAACTCAGACTAATTAATAACATATATAATATTTTTAAATACTATTGTTATGACCTTTAAAATATGCTTTGCATCTGTGAACTCTTTTTGTATGTGTTTTTTTTTTCTCTCTCTCTCTCTGCTCGTGTGTGTAGATGTGTTTGTGTTCCAGGTGGATGTGGCCTCTGTTAACCAGCTGAAGATGGTGATTGGTCTTACTATACACCTGAACCAGAAATAAGGACTGCCCCAAACACTCTCTAGTGCCTTTGAGCCTCGTTGACATCTTATTTTGCTAGCATTCTGACCTTTTGTGTGCTATTGTTTGTATGTTTGTTGTCATTTGGCAGTGAGTGTTCTATCAGAGAGATATATTCTGTGTAGTGAACCTGTTGAGTGTCTGTCATTGTAAGTAAAAATTATTTATTTGGCATCTCTCTGGTGTGATCTCAATTCTCTTTTTCTGTTACGGCTAACCCCTAGTGGTCGTAACAGAAACTGGGGACTCGTCTCAAAAATTAGTCGGTAAGACTCACTTAAGAAACTCATGAAATTGGCTTTATATTTCTATTTTATATTTGAGTACCAGTGAGTGAGGATTGCCAGTAACCTGGTGTCCTTGGTTCTGTCAGGCAGCAAGTGATAAGTGTTCCTGACAAACTATACCTTGACGTGCATATGTGACTGTGTGTGTGTGTATTTGTGTAAATGCGTGTATTTGATTCGTATCTTGTTCCGTTCCCTTTCCCTTCAGAATTGGGGTACCAGTCCTAGACAGTGTCCTGCGTGTGGTGGTGGTGGTGAGGCTGTAGATTTGCATTGTTCACAACGTGGGTGTTGGTGCTGTGTTGTGAGAGCACGAGTGGCTGCTGTGTTCATTGGGTAAGTAACTTAAATCACCCAGTTCTGAAGTTGGAAAAATGTGTTTGCATTTCATGTTTTTATGATCAACGCTTATCTTTTTTACTGCTTATGAAAATATTCAATTTTGTATGTATTAAATAGTGATTTTGAATAAATTGCTGAATCCTTTATACTGTTGTCTGATATCTGTCTCAGCCACCACGTATCTGTGTGCTGGTGGTACATTGTATACTGGTAGGTCCCCGGCCAATTTCCGGGGTGGCGTGGTCCCTTGCCATAGTTGGCACTGGGTTAAATTCCCGACTGCAGCTTGCCACATAGTGTTTATCATTTTTTAAATATGGACCCAGGAAGATAACAAAGTGACAATAAAGTTGAATAAGCCCAGCTGGAGGCACTACTGTTTATCTGCGCTGTATTTGAGGGTGTGATGAAAGTTTCAAGTGTGCTTGTCCATCACAATGTGAATATTATTATTATTATTATTATTATTATTATTATTATTATTACTGAACCATTTTAAGTTATTGAATAAACATTGTATACTTCCTCAATCTTTTTTTGTATTATTATATATATTTATTATTATTCTTATTATTATTATTATTTATTCATTGATTGTTACATGCAGCTTTTTCTGCAGTTTGTGGGTGTTGTTAAAAATGCTGAAAATATATTTATGCCACACATCTGGCAATCAGTATATAGTCTAGGCTATTATCCGCCAAATTCTTACGTAAATGAGATTGGGAGAGTTGTTAGCACACGGGGGGACACAAGATAGGGACTGATGCATATGATATGTTTATTAAAAGGAAGGAGCCAAGCAGACTAAGATGAGGCTCTGGTGAGTCATGCAAACAGGGAAGAGTCCTCGATGGTGAATGGCCAACAGGATGATGACGATGGCAGATCAAGGAAGGTGAGTAGGTTGGTGTCAGTATCAGAGAATCAAAAAAGCAGTAAGAGCTTTGGAAGCTTGTGAACTTTATAATATATTAATTTGGTATGTAGCTATGTGTATACATTTACATTTACATTTATTCATTTAGCAGACGCTTTTATCCAAAGCGACTTACAGATGAAGACAGTGGAAGCAATTAAAAACAACAAAAAGAGCAATGATATATAAGTGCTATAACATGTCTCAGTTAGGCTAACACAGTACATGTAGCATGGGATTTTAAATAATATAATAAATAAAAAGAAAACAGATAGAATAAAAAAAAATAATAGAGCAAGTTAGTTAGAGGTTTTTACAAATACACACACACATACATATACAATTGCATAATAAATTAAAATAAAATAGAATACATAAAGATTAGAAAGGTAGTAAGATTTCTTAAAGAATAGAATTAGAATAGTGAGTTTTAAAGTTAGAGGGTCAAATAAAGATGGAAGAGATGTGTTTTAAGCCGATTCTTGAAGATGGCTAAGGACTCAGCTGCTGGGATTGAGTTGGGGAGTTCATTCCACCAGAAGGGAACATTTAATTTAAAAGTCCGTAAAAGTGACTTCATTGGGTGCTTCTTTGGGATGAACAATCAAGCGACGTTCACTTGCAGAACGCAAGCTTCTAGAGGCACATAAGTCTGAAGTAATGAATTTAGGTAAATGGGTGCAGAGCCAGTGGTAGTTTTGTAGGAAAACATCAATGCCTTGAATTTTATGCAAGCAGCTATTGGAAGCCAGTGTAAATTGATAAACAGAGTTGTAGCGTGTATTCTTTTTGGCTCTTTAAAAATTAATATTGCTGCCGCGTTCTGAATTAATTGTAAAGGTTTGATAGAATTGGCTGGAAGACCTGCCAAGAGAGCATTGCAATAGTCCAGCCTGGACAGAACAAGAGCTTGAACAAGGAGTTGTGCAGCATGTTCCCAAAGAAAGGGCTTGATCTTCTTGATGTTGAATAAAGCAAATCTGCAGGATCGGACAGTTTTAGCAATGTGGTCTGAGAAAGTCAGCTGATCATCAATCATAACTCCAAGGCTTCTAGCTGTTTTTGAAGGAGTTATGGTTGATGTGCCTAACTTAATGGTGAAATTGTGATGAAACGATAGGTTTGCTGGAAACACAAGCAGATCTGTCTTGGCAAGGTTGAGTTGAAGGTGACGGTCCATCATCCAGGAAGAAATGTCTGTTAGACAAGCTGAGATGCGAATGCAGAAAGCCTCTTTCTGCATTTGCATTCCCAGCTATGAAAGCATATTCAGCATGCAATCCTTGACGGAGCTGAGAAATATCATGTAATTTCCTCATCGTTTCCCAAAGTTAGGTCCGTAAAACTGTTTTTGAGTACAAAAAGTAAATTGTTGAAGCGGTAATTTTTTTTATTAGTCGTGTTGTTTTTCTTGTTTCATGTGTCACAGTAATGATCAATCTACAGGTTATTTAGTGCTTTAACACATCCTAAAGTTTGCATTTTAATTTTTTTTTTATATATATAAAATTAAATCGAATTTAAATGTCATGAGTTCCTATCGGGACGAAAGTAACAGTTGTTACTTTTGTCCCGCTACAGTCACAAAAAGTATTTATTTTGTTTCAGTGCAAGCTATATTGTGAATTTCTGTGTCTTGCATTATTTATTAAAATGTTTATGTCATATTATACCAAAAGAATATGTCTGAGTGAGGGTCAGAAAGACAGACAGAGGTCTGGTTTTATCCAGATGTTGTTGAGAGGGTGTTTCAGGACATAGAGGAACATCTCTCTCTGTGCAGCTGCTACGTCACATTTATATTTAGGTTTTAGCCATATCTTAGTCTTTACACCTCCACCTGTGAATTTGCAGTGTTTCCAGATGTTTTAATGCACATTTTTAATTCATGCATAAAAACAACTGGATGGAAACATAAATAGGCCTACTGTTACATTATGTTTAGAGTTTTTTTATTATGCTAATGTGATTAAATTTTTATATTGTGCATTCTGTAAAAAAAAATTTATTATTATATAAAAATACATTGAAATTGACAATAAAAAAATACAGTCAGGTTTTAAGACATCTGATGAAACTTAAACTTAAATTTAAAATGAAAATATGAAAATGTAATTTAATAATTTTTTTGCAAAAAAAAAAGGACAAAAAGGATAAAGGATAACATATGTTTGCAGTTACTTATTAACAAGGTCACAATCAGGTATACTTAAGAAAAATAAGAGAAATAATTCTAGCTTATATTGTTGTGTTACTTTTGACCCACCTGTGTGTTACTTTCATCCCAACCAATGGGGTCAAAAGTAACAATGTTCAACTTATGTTCAAAGTGAAATTATACTGAAGTCATTCTACATTTCTACAAAATACGACCTGGTATTGTTAGACTACACTTCTGAGTTACTGGCCACAGCAGAAATATATCTCTGTATACAACATTATCTTTTAAAATGAAGTTTTTCTGAAAAATGGTACTTTCGCCCCTGCTCTCCCCTATATCTTGTATATATTTGTTTATAATTTTTATATTTACCTCTCCCAACAACTGTTTATTTGTTGTAATTTGTCTTTCTTTTTATTTTCATTTTCTTCTTGTTGATGTTGTTTCTTTTTGATGTTGTTTCTTTATGCACACGATTGTGTGTGACGTCATCACCCAGTTCCGACATCCGAGGTGAATCGAAAGCAGCCAAACTGACGATTCTGCCCTCGATAATCCATTATTGCGTGGGGCTTCTGTAGCGATAGGCGAGAAAATAAATGGCTTTCTAAGAAGATTATTTGATAAAACTGTGGTCGAAATTTGAAACAATCATGCAATCCGCTGTGCTTTTACTCCTTGTGGTTCATCTCGCATATGCTCGTGAGTAGATCGTTTTGGGTTTTTTGTACATTGATTCTCTCTAGGCTTCACGAACCACCCGTCTGGTCTTCTGCGAGATATCACCAGTACGGTGGAAATATGATTACGTTTTGAGTTACTTTTAAAGTGTTTATAGTTGCTAGAGTGTAACATGATTGAAATATTATTATTATTATTATTAATATTATTTTACAAACTTGCATCCCAAAGTCGTTTGTAGAATCAGTTTCAGTTTCTTACCTGAATGCGTGATTTCTGCCTGGAGATTATTGACAGTATACTTGCTATAGGGCCGCTTTCACGATGGACATTATATTATAGGCTTATGGAAATACATTTTCAAACATTTCGGTGTAAAAAAAAATCCCGTGGATATACGCGGAAAAAGTTGTGACAGTACTTGGTTACCATAGGTAACTTTGTTATGCCTTACTGTATTCGGTTTTCAGTTTCTGTTAAAAATTATAAACTGCAATATGCATCTATATAAAATCAACAACTGTAAACTGGCGTCAATAATAGCTAAAATGATATGTGTAAAGAAAACCACTGTTTGATTAAACATTACGAATATAGAAATACTTCCGGGCTCGTCTAAACTAAATCTATTGTTTGTTTGCATTTTTTTTATGCTGTAAGTAACTTTTATTATATATATATATATATATATATATATATATATATATATATATATATATATATATATATATATATATATAACAAGTTTATTAAATCTGATCAATAGCCTATATGAAAAACTACTACTATTATTATTTACTCATTATCGTATTTATTTTGATTTAATTTGTTATTCTTCTTGTATGTTCATTGTTATAAAGATTTCAATAAAATAAAATGAAAAATGTTTGGCTTGGTATGGCAGAATCCAAGCAAAGAGCTTAAGAGTTCATCAATCTCTCAAAGAGTAAATAAAAGGAAATAACGTTATGACGTATAACGCACGAAACGACGCACTCTTCCTTTTGAATAAAGTGTTGTATAAATGCGTGTTCTGTCGTTATAAAACTATACTTCCACTCTGCAACTGTGAAGTGGAGCAGGACAACCTTGTTTTGTATACTCATCCACAGGTTTTTTTTTTCTTTTTTTTTTTCTTTTGCGTGAAAAATATAAAAAGCGGTTTATATGTATATTTATTCATGAATGGGTAAATATGAATTCTGCTGTTAAAAACGAATAAAGAAACCATATAGGAGAGTGGTTATTATGTGCAAACAGTGAGGAACTCTATATTATCTATATGTCACTTTAACTTTTCACTTTCACTTTCACTATTTGAGCAGTGTGCGCATGACAAAAAAAAAAAAAAAAAAAAATTAAAAAAAAAATCTATTCCGATTCGAAGCTTGTGACATATAAACGCACACATCAATCCGATCACTTTATTTCTTATAAACACTACATTCAGATTCATCAATCGGAATGAATTCAGTCCGATTGAACCAAAAATTGTTGAGTGATGAGTGGATTCTAATGATTTATCAGGGCTTGACATTAAACATTCTCATGTGGATATACTTCGGACAAGTGAATTTTTTATTTATTTTATGTTTTTTTTATTTAAAGAAACAGGGACAGCGTACAATAAACATTAACCTCAAAGGGAGAGATGCATAGTACCAGGTTTTAGCTCAAGAGCTAATTTTCACCCGTCACCCCACAAGTTATTTACTTTTCTGAGTATAAAAGTTACTTGTATATTAATATATATATATATATATATATATATATATATATATATATATATATATATATATATATATATATATATATATATATATATATATATATATATATATATACATTTTAATTAAAAATCTAATTATTTAATGTAGTTATACAAAGCATAGTATAGTGTTCATAGAGTATATGAAGTAGATTTTGTAAACATGTCACATTTCGTTTATTTAGTTTGATTTTTGTTTTCATATAAAATAATAAAGTGAAATCAGTATCAACAACATTCATGTCTAGGTTCATAGATCCGTTCATTTCTGTTTGTCTGTGTGTCGTCACCTGTCTGATTGCACTTGCAGCTCATCCTGTCCTGCCTTCATCTGTCTCGTGTCTTGTACTGCATGTTGTCAGATCATTGTTTGTCTTTGCTCATGCTTGTTGTTCTCGCCAGAGTCTGTATTCCTGATTGCTTTCTGCCTCAGATTCATTCCTGTGTGGAAACCATCAAAATCTCACTGGATTCTACTGTCCTAGTTGGTTCATATCAGGGCTTCATAATCTCCGTGATTGATCTGCTCATCTGATCATTCACATCTACTCACCTGAATCTTCACGTCTGGATATCGGCTTCTTGTTTATTGAACTATTGAACATTTGTAATCATGCTGATTTTTCGATCAAAAAATGGTGCTCGATCTTTTTTAACTATATAAAATTACATAAATATCCTATATACATTTTCTGCCCCCATATCTTGAAATTTCTTTTTATACTTCATGCATTTTAATACTGAATCATGCACTGAAAGAAAGCACATGTGCACTAGTCTAAACTACTAGACTTCTTTACATAGGCCTAATGTATGCGTGCACTCTGTAGGTGTATTTTGTTTAATTTTTGCAATAAACTCGATAATGTCTAATCACACTTTGTTAAAACAACTTTTATGATATTATCACAAACAATATATATCAAACACACCTATCACAAATGTTAAATCACAAATAAAGGGGTTATTATTGTTTTTGGTATTGACATGTAACTTGTCCGATTGCATGGGCAAGTAAAAATACTTGCTAAAACATTCACTTGTCCCGGACAAGCGTTAATGATGAGCCCAGGATTTATGATCCTAATTATTGTGCCTTTATCCGGAGAGCAGAGTGTACCAAATATCATACTTTTACATATACGTGTCATTGAAAACTGTTGTTTATTTACTGTTTTTAATTTAAACATAAACCACAATAATGGTGAAAGTATCAAAGTATCAAGTTACAAAAATGCCCTCTACTCTTACACGCCATACCACCAGAGTAAAAGGCACTTTACAATAACATAAACAGTAAAGCTGTAGCTTTTTACCTAATGTGTGTGTGTGTGTTTGTTCTGCATAAAGCAATAAAGTATATTGTTGATAACCATCATTAGTCAGTCCGTATGTATTATATGTAAGATAAATGTGACAGTATTTGAGATGGCTAATTTCTGTTCTCTCTCTGTCCACAGGAAAACACACTCTGCAATATTTATACACTTCCATTTCTGGAGACGATGATGAATTTACTACAGTTGGTCTGGTGGATGACAGTCAGTTTATGTACTTTGACATCAACACGATGAAAGCTTCACCAAGAACAGAATGGATGAGACAGAGTGAAATCACAGATTACTGGAAGAGTCAGACAGCAGTAATGATTCGTGAACATAAATGGGTTAGAAACAATGTCCCCACAAAGTCAACAGGTATGCTGGTCTCCCTCTTACTCACTCAGCTTACACACACAAGTTATTTGACTTGGCTTGAGCTTCCAGTGTAGAAGTTACATATAATTACACAGATGAAATAACACCAATATAAGAAAAACAGAAAATAAATAATGCACTATGTACAGAAATATAAATACAGAGAACCATTCACATTTATTATGCAGTAGTCTTCTAGTAACTTCATCCAGAATGGAGTATTTGAAAAGAATGATAAAGTAGAGCTGAGAATACTAAAGTTTTATTGGTAGCTGAAAGAATGATCAAATGAAAAATCCCACAGGAATTGAGTGCATGTTATTTTTTATAAATTGCTGAATGAAATGTTACATGTACCAATGTCACTATTATCTTTATCAAAGATGCTGTTGAATCCTGTGCAGTGTTTATCACAGACTTACTCTCTATCTGTGGTTGCACTACTGTATGAGCGGGGTTTGGCAGCACCTGTGGCAACATATTAAACAGTAAAATGACTGTAAAAACATGATATATAGTTCAGATACACATAATCCAAAGGATTTATAAAATGACGATCTTGACATGTCAGGCTTTAAACCACTTTGTGGGAAAAGGGATGAATCAAAAGGATCAATTATTATCTTATTATGTTAATTTAAAACAAGATCACCAGACAGTCTCAGTCTTGTCTCAACACGCCTGTCTGAAAGTATCTAGTGTGTTTAGCAAGAGCTTGATGAGCTGCTCCAGGTCTGTTTGATTAGGGCTGGAGCTGAACTCTGCTGGACACCGGCCCTCCAGGACTGAGTCTGGACCCCTGTGTCATGCTGTTTGGTCTCTGTTTCCCTGGGTGTCCACTAGTGGTCTTACTTCCCCACAAGCACCTCACCGTAGGCACTACAATTCCCACTAGCCTTGTCCCTTCATCACAGTAATTGCACTCCTGTTAATTGCACTCAGGTGTCTTCACTTGTTAGTCATTATCCTCCCTATATTAACCAGTCCTTTTCTGTTTGTCTGCGTGGAGTCCTTACTTTTGACACCCTGATACAAAACATAGAAATATCTTTGATCCATCAGTTCACATTTATAACTGCGTGATTGCTGCTTAAAAATATAGATTGATTTCTGCGCTGGTCTGAAGCCATTCAGCAGATAAGGGGATTGTTAGGAGGCCATGATGGTCAGAGGCCAATGAGCGAATTAAGCCAGGATGCTGAGGGCACACCTGGGATTTTTAATGAGAGAGAGTCAGGACCTCGGTTTAACGTCTCATCCGAAGTATTGTTGAGTTGAGTTTTACAGTTTTTGAATCCATTTAACTGATCTCCGGGAACCGGCGGTAGCACTTTTAGCTTAGCTTAGCATAGATAATTGAATCGGATTAGACCATTAGCATCTCGCTCAAAAATGACCAAAGAGTTTCGACATTTTTCCTATTTAGAAAAACTTGACTCTTCTGAAGTTAAATCGTGTACTAAGTTGGATTTTCATTTTCTGTTATTTCTGTTATTTTTATATAACATCTGACCAATATAGATAGAACTATACTCTCATTCCGGTGTTATAATCAAGGGACTTTGCTGCTGTACCATGGGTGCAGCAGGCGTAATGATATTACACAGTGGAGATTTGCACAACTTAGTGCGGTCACATTACCTAGCTGTGGACTATTTTTAGAACTCAATAAATTGGCAGACTAAGTATATCGCAGAGCCGTTTCTCCAAATGAACAGCTGTCATTTTGTTTTTATTCTTTTTTTGTGGGATAACGTCTCGGTTACGTACGTAACCCTCGTTCCCTGATGGAGGGAAAGGAGACGTTATGTCGAACAACATATGGGGTCTCACTTGGGAGGCATGGGGACATAACGTCTCCGTTCCCTCCATCAGGTAACGAGGGTTACGTACGTAACCACGACATATGGTGTCCTATGGAAAACGCCACAACCTGAACCCCGTTACAACCCTGTGGCGCTGCAATTGTCGACAAGCCCTGGCGTGCCACAAAAGCTATGCTTAAGGTTGTAACCTTCCCAAAGCCCCAGCGCAAACTCACTGACCTTGGTACCGAAGGGGTCAAAAGGAAGGGTACATCACTGCTGGAGAAGGCCATGCTGCTGTTCCGCCCTCACAAAGTTAGTACTTCGGAGAAAGATTGCTTCAAATCTTCAAGATTGACACATCGGTGTGATGGTGACACGATCTGTATCGCGGCGCCATGCCCAACAACCCGAGCGGCGTGACTGCGGCTGCGGATGCCATATGCCCCTGGAGCCTCTGAAAGTGTTTCAGTGGTACCACTGTCCTGCCTCTGAAGGAACTCAGGCAGTTTAGCACTGACTGGGCACGCTCGCTGGTGAGCCGTGCCGTCATACTCACCGAGTCTAACTCCATACCGAGATAAGATATTCTATGCACAGGGGAGAGCTTGCTCTTCTCCCGGTTGACCTGAAGCCCCAACTGATTGAGGTGCCAGAGCACCAAGTCCCTGTGATCGCACAACTGCTCTCTGGATCCGGACCATAATGAGCCATTCGTCGAGATATTTGAGGATCCTGACGCCCACTTCCCAGAGTGGGGCAAGGGTGCCCTCCACGAGCTTCGTGAAAACACGGGGGGACAGGGAGAGTCCGAAGGGGAGGACCTTGTTCTGCCATGCCTGACCCTCGAATACAAACGTCAGCATCTTGAAAGGGAGCTTGTGCAGGGCCCGATTCAAGACCCGCAGATCCAGGATAGGCCGAAGGCCACCGCTTTCCTTGGGTACGATGAAGTAAGGGCTGTAAAACCCCGTCCTCATCTCGGCTGCAGGGACCGGCTCGATTGCATCCTTCGCCAGCAGGACAGCAATCTCTTCGCACAAGACAGCGGCGTCCCGGACTACCACCGGAGTCTCGAGAATGCCATTGAACTTGGGAGGTCGCCGGGCGGATTCGGCAGCAGCAACAACACCCGAGGGGGACAGCCCCCACCAAATCCTCATCCTCAGAGGTCGATAACCCATCCCCCGATGCAGCAATCGACATCTGATCCTCGGGTTAGGGTTAGGGTTACATCTGACCGAAAGACATGCTGTGGCCGCTGTAAGACAGCCCAGCAGAATCAATCGGCATCCGCACGGGACATGCGCTGCGGGAGGAGTGAGAGGTCCATGGGGCGTGGCCCGGCGGAGAAGCTCTCACTGTAACCCTCAGATCTCCCTGCACCAGCCGGCGCTGCCATGTTTATACGCCCACAATAGACGCATGAATCATCCACGAGCGCAGCCTCAGTGAGTTGGACACCCAGACACTGCAGACAACGCTCGTGACCATCAACTGAAGACAGGAAACGGCCGCATCCAGAAGGACACGGACGAAATGGCATCTTGAAAAAGACGGGAATCGTCCATGATTTGCTCTTTTTTTAAAAAAACTGCTCTTTCACGCATGGGACACGTGCTCCCAAGTGAGACCCCATATGTCGTTCGACATAACTCGTAGTGACCGACAGATAGGGAACCACAACTTCATAAAACTGGCTTAATTTTAACACAGACACAGGCATCCTTCCTCTTGTATCGCATTGCCTGTCTCAGTGTGAACTGCAGCATTATTTTAGCCTTGAACTTTAAAGCCAAATGAAGGGTAAAGTTTGTTTTGTGTATGCGTTTATTTTTTTTATTTTTTTACTATTACCATTTATTGATTAATGATAAAAACGATATTGAAAACTCTTTTCGCCTAGATATGCAGACACACCAGCTAGTATATGGCTGTGAATGGAACGATGAGACTGGAAAAACAAATGGGTTCCGGAAGTTTGCAATTGATGGAGAGGTTTTCCTGTATCTGGATCTGAAGAGGATGGAATGGATATCCCCAATGCAGCACGGCTTCAACATTCAAAAGACGTGTAACAACAAAACCATCTCTCTTGCGTACTGGAAATACTACCTTGAAAATGAGTGCATTGAGAATTTGAAGAAGTTCTTACAGCTTGGAGAGAGCAGCCTGGAGAAAACAGGTACATGTCTAGTAACAGTAAACACAAAAACAATTGTCAGTCAGTTTTATATTCATGTATGTATACACTAGAGAGTTTGTGGTTTAAACATAATTTCAGTGATTAATATGTTTTATGCTGCTTTGCAACAATTTGTATCATAAAAAAGTATAGCGTTAGAATAGATCTTACTAAATTAACATTAAATGAAATGAAGTGATGTATACACAAAATGTATTTCTGTGAGTAATGATGATGAATTAGTGTTTTATTGGTAGTGTTGAATTTTTCAAAATGAATGAAATGAATATTAAACTAACGGTTGATAAGTATTGTTATTGTTGGTGTTGTAAATGGTGATTTTGATACAATGGTCAAATGAAAGTGTCTTAAAAGCCAAATCCTCTGTCTCTAGTCTCTCCTCAGGTGTCTTTGTTGCAGAGGAATGCCTCCTCTCCAGTCTTGTGTCATGTCACAGACTTTTATCCCAGTAATGTTACAATCACCTGGATGAAAAACGGACAAGAGCATTATAAGGATGTGAAGGCTGGTAAACTTCTTCCTAATGAGGACGGGACCTTCCAGAAGACCGTCGCCCTGAAGACTGAACCTGATGAGTGGAGGAGGAACGAGTTCAGCTGTGTGGTGGAGCACCAGAGCAGAACCATCAGAAAGACCCTCACAGAGAACGAGATCAGGACTAACGATAGTAAGAGTCTACATGAGGCTTAGGAGGGTTCATGCTAACTATTACTGAATGACATTATCTCATATAATATCTGAACAATTTGATTTCTTTCAGAACCATCTGCTCCTGTTGGCGTGACTGTTGCTGTGGTTTCTGTGGGGACTCTGTTGCTCATCACCGCAGTCATCGGGTATTTGTTTTATCAGAAGAAAAGGAAGACAGGTGAGAAACAGGAATGTTTCATGCTTATTTTCATAGTAATGCTAGTCATATTTGGTAGTAGTTTTTTGAAAATAGCAGGGTTTTATCGATGAAACATGAGCAGAACCAGTTTCTTTGGTAATTATTCATAAATCAATTAAAAAATTGTTCCATTGAATTGTATTTACGTATGGTTTTATGAAAGACAGCCTTTTGAGAAAAAAAATATCTAGGTGACTTTTTTTAATGCAGTCATTTGATTTGATTGCTTCAGAAAAGAGACTTGATTATTGAAGTGATTCACCTTTGAGTTCACTTTGATTGTTTTTCAGGATTTGTTCCTGCTTCATGTAAGTACCATATTCTCTATGTTTGATTTAAAGCTATCAGTAATGGATGAGCTACTGTATCTCACTGGAGTGATGCAGTTCAAAGTAATATATGTATATATTAAAGCGGCAGTTTCCCGGACAGGGTTTAAATTAAGCTAGATGTTGGCATTCATTTAGAACAGTTAATCATGGTTAACAGATGGGTTTCTGAAACACAGATTAGGTAGAGATTACTAACACCTGAACTATAGAGTTACTTCAAGACTAAACTATAGGACTAGGCTTAATCTCTGTCCGGGAAACTCTTTATGTAGCGTAATTATTTGACTAAACTAAATAACGCTGAACGTTTAGTGCTATAAAACGAGTCCGTGTGTGATTTGAACAGTTCCTCTTCTTCTTCAGCCTCTGACAGCGGCTCTGACAGCTCAGTTCAGACAGCAGCTGAGGCTTGAGATGTGAGTTACTCTTTATTCATCATTGCAGCTCTCTTGACCAGAGGTGAACATAATATAATGAGTTATTTTGATCATTTCAGCAGATCAGAAGAAGGACTGAAGAGCATTATCTGAACTCTTTCATGGAGCATAACGACTAAAGAGTCCTCATTCTGAAGATCTATTTTACTTCTACAGTAAATGTATTTTCTTAACTTGAAATCAGTTATATATTTCATCATTTACGGTAATGAGTAATAGGTCTATAATGTATCTGAGCCGTGACTGAGGGTCCGCCCAGGTGATATATCATTAAATGTTTGACTTAACCTTTATTAAATCACATTTCAGTGAGGGAGATTTTAGTCGCTTTCTTATTTTCTTGATTGAGCTTATTCTGTGCAGTGTTAGGTGTTGTGTCTCTTTCAAACAGCTGAGGTTCAGTCCCATCAGCTCAAGATGACACATAATCTTGAGAAAAGAAGATATTGGCTAGATTTTTCTCTCTAACCATCTTTTCTCTCCAGAAATGGCTTGTAACCGTGATTTCATTGCCTGTTCTCATGGTTTATACATATGAAAAATGTGCAATTTGGATGTATTGCAACATCTAACACAAAGGTTACTTTTTTACAGTTATTTATCATGTAGATATGTCCGGGTTTATGTGCATTCACAGTGTTTCTGGGTTGTTGTATCACATGTTTAGTTTTAGGACCTAGTTAACAGTAGTTTCCTTGGCTACTCATTGTATTTATTTGCACACTTGCTGTTACATTAGTTTGGTCCGTCTATTTAAGTCCTGTGTTTTCTTCAGTGCTTGGTCAGTTCTTTTTGCATATTATCTGTTTGTTTGTTTTATGTTTTATCTGGTTGTTCTCTTTCTGTTTCCAGTTCATCAGTATGTCATAAATAAAGTAACTAAAACTAATACTGCTGTATTAGATCCACTTCTTCATTATTATTGCAACTGAGCTGAGACAAATATTTGTATTAAAGCACTTTCATCATTTTAGAGATGAACAGTTTAGATTTTTCAATCCCTTAACCCAAGGGTCTCCTGACTTAAACTTAAACTTATAGTGAATGTGAAAATATACATTTTAATCATTATTTAAAATTATATTGAATTTATTTAAAATTAAATGTTTATTTTTTCTAGATTTTTTTTTTTTTTCAGTGTTATCCATTGTAATTTTTATGGATTCTGTTTTTATGGATTTCTGGTTTAATTCTAATGATCTAAAATCATGTCTAATCAACTGGATTCATAAAAAAATATATAATTGTATAATTTTTTTACAGTATGGCAATATATATGCATTTGTTTATTTGAAATTCTACATGGATTGTTTGTTTGTTTATTTATTTATTTATCTTCTGAATTTCTGATTTAATATAAATGTATTATCAAAAAAAAAAAAAAAATGGTGGTAAAATCATCAAATGAGAGAAGAAAACATTAGCTGTATTTTTTACTTTTTAAAAAAGAAGAAAAAAGCAGCTTTCAGCAAAGTCTCTGCCTGACTGATGCATTAGTGTTGTGAACTAAAGACTACAATGATGTCAACCTAATATTATTAAAACATTTCATTTAAAAGTCTGCTGTGCATTATGTGCAAAATATTATAAGTACATGCATTGAATTTACACATTTTATAATAACACGTTTCAACACATTAATTAAATGGAAAAATGTGATGATATCCATTTAGAGTGAAGATTTAGAGCAATACATGAAGGAAAGACCAAAGCTGCTTATCATATCATAAATACACACACACACACACACACACACACACTCCTATCCACACATACATATCGCCTAACATTAGCATACTTTTTTATTTAAACATGTCACCAATCACTTTTCTAAATGTGATGTTTCTGGATTTGTTTCTCAGTTAAAGAAAATTTTACTACAAGCAGACTGCAAGAACCACATCTATCCGAATCAGATCACAATAAAATTACAATTATTCTCGGCTCACTGTAACACAAGCAAAGAGGAGTAAGCATTGTAAGTAAAATATTAAACATTTCAGTTGATAATAGCCCATTTATTTATTTATTTATTTATTCAGACTTTTTTGCTTGCATTTCATTCTTTCCAACAGTCCAGTCGTAACAGCAGGCGACTTCAACACAATTTTCCACTCAACAATATATCCGCTTCTTGATCTTTCTTCATGTGACCAACATCATTTGTAATCTGCTTCATTTTCCGTTTGTCTGCAGCATTCTGTCATTACCGATGTAGTTGTGTGTGCATATAAAAACCACAGCTTTACCATCAGTAAACACCTTAATGAGATTCTGGGGTGAATTCTTCAGATTAGATGTCACTTACAAGTGCAGATGAGCATCAAAACATCAGGGAGAGCTGAAATCTGCAAAGACTGAGTTTATGCATCTGCTTTTGCGATCCAACATTGTACCAAAGTTTAATTTTGCTATGTGAAAGTGTTTAACTACAAATATATGGAGTATTTAAACATAGTTAGTAACGATAAAGATTATTTAAAAGACTGCATACTAATTAATTAATTAATAATTATAAGTTGTAATTGTCAAATATTCCCAGATAACACTTGAACTGAGCTCCAGGTAAAACAAAGCAGAACAACAACAAAGCCCATGCAAATAATATGCCTCTATACAGACATGAAGAATTACTACAGTAACCCAAGTGTCCAATGACAGAGTCCACAACAATTCCATTTGCTATTTAGCATCAATGAAATAAATAGTTGACATTCATAATGAGGAAACTATTTTGACTCAGAGAGAAAGAACCATCACACATTTACTATGGCTTTACTATGGTATAGTAATAGCAAGGTAATCACCAAAATAACTATGGTTGTACAACTGTAACAGTGTTTTAATGTGCTTTTATATGGCAGAAATCACAGAAATCACATTTACTGTACCATGCTTTTAATAAATCCAAAAAGGGTAAATAAACAAAGAAAGGACACATTTTTTTTTCCATCTTGCAGTTCATTCATATCTTAAATATTTTGCTCACAGATCATTATTAACATTCTGTATATGATTCAATTTTATTTTCTCTCCCCTTTTTTATTATTTTTATTTTTATTTTTAGCTGAAAAGACGTAAAGGAAGCCCAGTGGTGTTTCTGGAGAGGTATTCCTTCAGAAATGGAGAAGATAGAAAGCTGCAGAGGCAGATATTTGAAGCAATAAGTCTGTGATAGTTTGTCTCTTTTATCAAACATTCCTGCTGTTATAATTTGTACAGCATTTGTTGTTTTTTGAACTGTTGCACTGTCCAAATACCCACACTTGCCATCTTTGCACTCGACCACTTGATTACTTATTTGTCGTCTTTCCTGTATTTGGCCTAGTGTTCGAGTGAGCATGATGACCACAAGTGTGTGTCGAAGTTTTCATGACCTGATGACTGTGTTTCCCAATCCTGATCGTGGAGAACCCCAGCACTGCACGGTTTTGGTGTCTCTCTTATCTGACAAATACACTTTTGAGGTCTTGGAGACTCCACTGATGAGCTGATGAGTTGAATCAGGTGTGTTTGATCAGGGACACATCTCAAATGTGCAGTGTTGGGATTGGGATTGGGAGCCACTGCCTTATGGGAAACACTTAAGTGTTTACAGAGATTTTTTTTATATATTTTTTTTAGTTTCAACTTTGCATTTTAAAGTTGCCATATGCAAAAATTGAGGTAAAAATATTCATAACATGACCTACACGCATCAAAAGAATGAGAAGAAATAAGGGCGATGATTATGGTCATTAAAAAATGTGAAGTTATAGTGATGCAGAGATATCAACCTAAATTAGCATTAGCATTACTAGCCCCGGCCCGACAGGTGTCGTAATACCAGTTTCGGCCATGGGAGGGAGTATGCGGGCAACATAACCAACAGCCAACCTGCAATACACAAATAACTTGCATGTCTTGTGGGCGTGTACTTGAACCTGATGTCAATCATGTGGAAAGTACAGCACAGTACTTCATTTCAGTTCAGGGAAGAGAGAGAAAGGATGGCACAAGCCCTTAGCAAGAGACCACCACCCGCTACAGGGAAACAACCGCGCTCGGAATCACAAATCAAATCCGATAAGAAAAGGAGCCGAACCAGAGTAAACATCGGCACTGCTTTTAATCGCTAGAGACAACTGATGGACCTGAAAGAAATGAGGCTCGACTCCAAACTTGCAACATTTCTTTGGGATTGGTAATTTAGATGCTGTTAATATTTCGCTAGAAGTTTGTTTTATATGTTTGTGTATTTGTTTTCGGGAAGTTATACATAGAAATGTATCGAAGGCTGTTCGATAAACGTGCTAATGTTAGCGATGGCTAACCGTAGCTGCGTTTGATAATTATCTAGCTATAACTTAATGTTACCCATTTTATTATATCATAACTAACCTGCTCTGTCTAGTCTGTTGGTCTCCGTGTCCTCTTTGCTTCGTGGTTTTTCTGTGCGTGAAAAAATTGATGTGTGGCGTGAAAGCGTGTGAAAAGAGTCAATTGCGTGTGTCTCACGGTGAATGCTTGAGAGTTGGCACATTAGTTCCCAAGCAGAATAAAGGACAGGTTGATTATTGCTGTTTAGCGTTTGTATTAATCTATGGTGTGTCCCTGTTTGTGTACAGGGACATAAAAAAATAAATTAAAAGTGATACGTGGACCAAGGTGTCTGAGATTGTTCATTTTAAGTAAAGGATCCTAATATTTCGTCCACAACAATATTTAATGAGGTTATAACTCCTTGTGGTTAGTCTGCACGAGATCAACAAGCTTGTTTGCTTTGCGGCCGCTTTAAATACAAAATAAGCATTCGATCTACGTTAGAGCGTCTGAGCGCTCACAAATCTTTCTGCAGCGTCGTGAGCAGAGCGGCAAGAGCGATTTTTGACGCTCTAGACACTGGCGGTGTGAACGCACAGTTAGACTTCGGCTATGGCTGTAGTGTTGTTGTGAAAGTAGGGGCGGAGCATAGAGACTATGCCGTTTCTCGTTTGTTACTCTAGAGTAGACCAATTCACTTTATTGAGGCATCTGGTATGGAAGTATGACTTGATTTTTTTTTGCCAAACATTACAGATGGCACCTTTAAAATAAACTTCTACATCTCTTTTCAATAGTCCCTATTAAAGCTGACAATTTAATTTGTGGTGTTTCTAATTAAGGGATAAAAAATTCAGTTGCAAATGATGTACAAAGTAAATATACTGCAAAAAGTCTCACAATTTATTCCAAAACATGATGCATGATGGGACACGCTAAGCCTATAGAGCTCCGGAGCAGTATTGGAGATAGTGTGTGTTTAGTGTGCATTAAGGACACTGTGCTTTGGCATTATTAAGACTTGTGCACGGACTGTCACATACACACACTTTCAAGTGGCCAAGAGTGCAAGTTTGGGTATTAAAAGAGGGTAAAATTCTTGAAAATGATCCCTAAATACAGTCGCACATCAAAGTCTTAATAATTCAGTGATTGAATTTAACACTTGTATGATATTGTACAAGCCCCAGGACAATCTCATCTGACATTATCACAATATTAGTAAATCAGTTGTGCTGTCAGCAGTCAGAACGTTTATATTGTTCATTGGTTTCTTAATAAATTACTTCAAAAAGGCCCCATCAGTTCATGTTCCAACCATACATGATATCTCTCTGCACCTCAGCATTTTTGTTTCCACGAGTGCGGTTAGCATGTATTCATTTTTAAAATAATTAATATGAATAAAGCTTGCTATTAATGACTTGCTTTTAATAATGGATGCATTTAACATTTAATTATATAGCATCTTTACAGAGGCTGCTTTTATGGTTTATTGGAATGATCGTTCCATTTATTTTTTGTGCTATTTACACAGTGTTTAAGTTTTTTCAAGTTTAGGTATCCAGGTACAGAAACCAAATAATCAAATATAAATAACACTGCATAGTCTTCATTGTAAAATAAAATATACAGTCAAGACATATACATCATGATAATGTCAGATAACTTTGATAGAAATATGTAATTGTTGAACAATTAACAAATTAAAATTTTTTATTAGTTTCACTGGTAGTCTACAGTATGAAGATTTTTTGGGTATAATATGTCACAGTTCGCTTTATTTAGCAACTCCCTTACATAAACTATAGTGTCCTGGAGCCCATTTCACTAAGAGTTAAAACTGAGTTTAAACTTGAACTCTGAGTTGAATTACCCTGAGATGAGAAAATCTTGAGTTTCTGGTTACAGAACAGCTGAAATGAGTTGGTTTAATCAACTCTAAATTGACTGACTCTGAGTTAAGCGCGTGCACCACTACTATAAAAAGCCATTATCAATGGAGTGCCGATATTAAGATTCACCATGGCAACAGCTCTCGCCAAAAAGCCGTCTGCACTTCAGACTCAATACAAATGTGATTCTTCTCAGTGTGTTATAATATCACAGGTGAAAACTGGCAGAACGTTAGATTAATGAACTAATAGTTAATCATTTTATGGTATCTCATGGGCAAAATATATATATATATATATATATATATATATATATATATATATATATATATATATATATATAAATAAAATAATAATAATATTAATAATAATATTTTAAGAGCATTTTCTTATTTTACAAATGATCTGCCAATAGAGTAAGAAGAATACGGCAGTGGCTATTTACACTAAGTGGAATTAACATACTTTCTTAGCGATAGACCCTATTTACAGTACTGTATTTTCCGCACTATAAGGCACACCGGATTATAAGGCACACCTTCAATGGCCCATTTTAGAACTGTTTTCATATATAGGTCGCACTAGATTATAAGGTGCATAGAATAGAAGATACTGCAGTCAAACGTTTGACTGGGTTTGTGTTATGCATCCACTAGATAGAGCAGTGCTAAAGGGAATGTCAACATTATGACAGACCTTGATCCATATATAAGGCGCTTCGGATTATAAGAAAATTAAAGGCTTTTAAGTGCACCTTATAGTGCGGAAAATACGGTAGGCTAAGTGTAATGAGCTCTAAATGCTCTTTACAGAAAAAAAATGTACTGTGAAAATCATGATATATTCTATTTACCATGTAAATGTAGCAGTTCTTTCCAACAGGCTAAGTGTAAATAATAATTAGATGCTAGTTATACTTTATACTGGCAGATACATTTGCACCTCAGTATTGTGATACATTAACAAGATTCAATAATAACAAATTGTAATTGATTATATTTTTACAATTATAAATAGTTGAATCATTATTAAACACTCGTTAGGCACTTTACTTCCACTTTTAGAACATTTTATTCATTTTTATTGAAAATAAATTCTAATGTGACATGATGGGAAAAGTGAGAAGAATGAGGAAAAAGCCGGACTCTAACCCAATCAATCGCGTTACAAGCTGATGGTGCAGCAGATCAAACAAGCGGTAGGCAGGGTGTGAGGAATCAGTAGTGATGGCTTTGGTTCTTCTGAGACAGCAGGATGTGGATATGTTTTCCAGGCTGGGCAGAGGACAGCCAATTATCTTCTGGGCAGTGTTAATGACCCTCTGCACCGCTTTTCTATCCTCAACGGTTGAGCCTGCATACCAAACACTTAAACAATATGTGAATATGCTCACCACAGAGGAGTTATAGAAAGCCAGCAGCAGCTTTGAAAGTGAAGTGACATTCAGCCAAGTATGGTGACCCATACTCAGAATTTGTGCTCTGCATTTAACCCATCCGAAATGCACACACACACAGAGCAGTGAACACATACACACACACACACTGTGAGCACACACCCGGAGCAGTGGGCAGCCATTTATGAGTTGGGGGTTCGATGCCTTGCTCAAGGGCACCTAAGTCATGGTATTGAAGGTGGAGAGAGAGCTGCTCATGCACTCCCCCCCACCCACAATTCCGTCCGGCCCAAGACTAGAACTCACAACCCTTCGATTGGGAGTCCAACCCTCTAACCATTAGGCCACAACTTCCCCACTTCCACTTTGTGTCCATATTGTTCTTTCTGAGGACACGTAAGAAGTGTAGCCGCTGCTGGGCCTTCTTAACCAGGGCCCTGATGTTGTGGGTTAACGAGTAGTCAGAAGAGATGTAGGTGCCCAGAAACTTAAAGTTGGTGACAATTTCCACCTGGGCTCCATTTATGAGGAGAGGGGTGTAATCCTGTCTGTGCTTCCTGAAGTCCAGAATTAACTCTTTTGTTTTTGAAATATTTAAAGTCAGGTTATTTTCTGAGCACCAGCGCGATAAAACCTTCACCTCTGCCCTATAAGCTGACTCATCCCCATTAAAAATACATCCAACCACTGTGGTGTCATCAGCATATTTTATAATATGGTTAGTTGGATAAATTGGAGAGCAATCATAGGTGTACAGTGCATACAGCAGTGGGCTCAAAACGCAGCCTTGAGGAGAGCCAATACTTAGCGTTAGTGTGGAGGATTGATGTGGGCCGAATCTCACGGATTGTGGATGGCTCGTTAGAAAGTTTTTAATCCAGTTACAAGTGGAGAGGGGGATCTGCAGCTGTAACAGTTTACTGTGAAGAATGTCCGGAATAATTGTGTTAAAAGCTGAGCTATAGTCCATGAAGAGCATCCTTACATAGCTGTTCTTGTTCTCCAGATGGCTCAGCGCTGTATGAAGTGTAAGGGCGATAGCATCCTCTGTGGACCTGTTTGCCCGATAGGCAAACTGGTAGGGGTCGAAGAAAGGGGGTAGGCAGTCTCTAATGTGCTGGGAGACTGATCGCTCCAGCCACTTCATAATTACAGACGTCAGAGCGATGGGTCTATAGTCATTTAAGGTGTCTATGGCGGGGTTTTTTGGGAATGAGAATAATAATGGAGGCCTTCAGACATGTGGGAATAGTGGCATGTGTCAGGGAGAGATTTAAAAGTTTTGTGAGGATCCCTGCCAGCTGGTCTGCACATGCTGTAACCACCGCTCTTGGGATGTCATCTGGACCAGCAGCTTTTCGTGGATTTACCGCTCTCAGGTACTTCCTAACCTCATGCTCCTGAAGAGAGAGAGATGAACTGCTGGAGCCGGGTGGGAGGGGCAGTGACTGCCGATGTATGGTAGTGGTCTCAAACCGGGCAAAGAAGCTGTTTAGCTCCTCCACCAGGATGCTGCTGCTGGAGGATGTAGAGGGGGGGTGGCCTTTATACTTGGTTAAGGCCTGTATACCCCTCCACATCTGTCGCGGGTTATTATCAGTCAGATGACCCTCTACTTGCCCCATATAAGAATCCTTTGCCTGCTTAATACCCCTCCTCAGGTCCGCCCTGGCAGTGCTGCATAGAGCTCTGTCTCCTGTCTTGAAGGCCAGGTTACGGGCTCTGATCAGAGTCTGGACTTCAATTGTCATCCAGGGCTTCCTGTTTGGGAAGATCCGTATGCGTCTTTCCTCTGTGACGTTTCCAATACAACACTTGATGTAAAAGAGGACAGACTCAGTGTGTGTGTCCAGGTTCTGATCTTCAAAAATACTACATTCTCTTGCAGCTGAATGAGTGCCTTTTCGGGCCAGGCTGTGATGGTCTGTATGGCTGGTTTTGTTTGTCTCCTGAGGGGGGTGTAGGCCGGGGAGAGAAGCAGAGAGAGGTGGTCTGACTGTCCGAGGTGGGGGAGGGGAGATGCTCTGTAGGCATTTTTAATGTTGGAGTTAACATGATCTAAGATGTTTTCTCCCCTAGTAGCACACTTGACATGCTGATAAAATTTGGGGAGAACAGTCTTAAGGCGAGCTTTATTAAAGTCCCCTGCAATGATATGAACGCCGTGCGGAAGAGCCATCTGTTGTTTATTTACCATAAGCTGAAGCTGACCAAGTGCCATGGTAACGTTAGCATTTGGGTGGATGTAAACAACAGTCACAATGACTACTGTTAGCTCCCGTGGCAGATAGAAAGGTCGGCACTGAACACAAATGGCCTCTAGGTCCGGTGAGCAATAGGTGTAGGTACTCTACTGTACACCAATTCTGAAGTATATAAACACAGAGACCTCCTCCTCTGTTCTTACCGGAGGCTTTGGTCCGGTCATGCCGATGGATGGTACAGCCTGTTAATTCCACTGCAGCATCGGGGATTTGCGGGTGTAGCCAAGTTTCGCTAAAAAAATAACAGACAGCACTCACGTATGATGTGATTATAGGCGATCATTGACTGCAGCTCGTCCATCTTATTCGCCAGGGATCTAGAGTAATCTTGATAATCTTGTTTCCATTTGCATTAAGATTATTTTTATTACCACACTGGCATATAATTTTACTTACGTAAAATGCACTTAATTTCCCCACCTTAAAATCCCCCCCAGGAAACAAGACTAATCATCCAAGACTGCACCCCAGCCCATCAGGGAGGCATCCGTCATTAGCAGTCTGCAAAGACACAATGCCCCTAGAGTGGGAACCAAGGCAAGGAACCAAGGCCACAGAGATAGTGTATGAAGCCCGCGGCGCATCACTTTTATTTGCCTTCGAGGATTGGCTCTTGGATGAAATCCTCTGGCTTTTAGCCACAACTGAAACGGTCTCATGTGCAACAGCCCCAAAGGAATCACCGAGGATGCTGAGGCCATGAAACCTAACATCTTTTGATAATGATGAACAGTGCGATGTTTGCCTAGCCTGACCTTGCTCATGGTATGCCGAATGGTCTCGATCCGAGCGGGAGACAGTTGTGCCCGCATCGTGATCGAATCCCAAACGATCCAGAGATAAGTCGTTCTCTGGGCTGGACAGAGAACACTTTTCTCGGTGTTGAGTCTCAACCCCAGAGAAACTAGATGAGCTAACACGATGTCTCTGTGTTGTAGCGCCATCTCTTGCGATTGTGCTAGTGTCAGCCAGGAGTCGTAATGGAGCCAACGCTGCATCCATGCATTTTGTATACGTGTAGGGTGATAAGGCTAAGCTGAATGGAAGAACCCGAAAATGGTATGATTCACCGCCGAAAGTGAACCTCAGGAATTTCCTGTGATGTGTCAAAATTTCTATATGAAAATATGCGTCCTTCAGATCGATCGTGTTGAACCAATTGCGATGCCGAATTTGCGACACAACCATCTTGAAGGTTAATATCTTGAACTTGAGCACTTAGACTGTACGGTTTAAGCCTTGAAGATCCAAGATTGGACGCACTCCCCCACCCTTTTTGGGGACCAGGAAGTATCTGCTGCATTAGCCCAACTCTCTCCTTGGATGAGGAACATTTTCTATGGCCTCTTTGCACAGAAGAGTTTGTAGCTCTTGAGACAGTACCTGCATCAGCTCTGGCTTCATGGAAGTGGGGATCTCCATGTTGAAACATGGAGGATGACGAATAAATTGGATCCTGTATCCTATCCGTACTGTGCTCAACCCCCATGCAGAAATGCCCGGCAGAAGTTTCCGAGCTGCCAGACTCTCTAAAGAGTAGTATCAATTTTAACACTTCCTTTTGAGGGGATGTTAGATGTTCCGTGTCCCGAATGACGTCAGGAAACACTGGAACATCTAATATCTCACTGGGGCAGGGCGGAAAGCTCTCGAATGCACCCCACCCCGTGAGGGACTACCCCCACCAGCAAGGGCGCCAGAGCGTCAGGACTTCCTCTTCTGATTAATGATAGTCCTGCTGATGGCTTGGGAGGTTGCTGAGCACGGCGAACCTGTCCCCAGTCCCTACGAGGGGGAGCACGGTCCGCCACGCTCTGCTTTTTAACCTCCCTGGTTTTTGAAGTATTACTTGAGTGCGGCGAGGAAAGAACTGAACAAATGCTTCTTCTTGTTTCTTTACTTCCCTAAACCTGTTGACAACCATATTAACCGAATTGCCAAACAGGCCAGATGGAGAGATAGGAGAGTCTAAGAGAAACCAATGTTCCTTCTCTTTAATGCCCGTCAAATTAAGCCACAGATGCCTTTCCATGCTGACTAAAGCTGACATAGACCGACCAATGGCACGAGCCGTCTGCTTGGTTGCACAGAGAGACAACACTCAGCGAATGCTTCCTCTTAGATTGTACTGCCCACACTCAAGTCCTTCAACAGGTCAGCCTGGTATGCCTGTAACAATGCCATAGTGTGCAGTGCAGCACCAACATGACCTGCAGCTTACTACGTTTGGGGTTCAGTCAAGCTGCAACCTGTCCGCTGCTTGAGTAACCACCTCGAGCAGCTCCTCAACCTATTTCCTCTCGCGAGAGGAACACTCAGAGGCAGGCTGCTCATGGCCCGAAGACCCAAGAGATATATCGTCCTCCTTGTGAACCGAAGAAGCCCTGGAGCGCGCTTCGAGATCATGAGAGAGGATGCGTGGATCCGGTGACACCGCAAGCAAAAGGGACGAGCCCGTCGCTCGCTCGTCACGCAGATCCGCACGAGAGCCATTTGATGAAAAGGTGGGTGCGGTCTGAAAATAGTTCACACGAGCACGAAGCATCTTCACTGAGAGCAGTACACAGTGCTCGCACTAGCCGGTCTCTAAAGCCAGAACCGTGTGCCCTTCCCCCCAAACAAACAAAACAGTAATCATGTGTATCCAGCTCGGACATGGGACGGGAGCATGGAGGAACACAACACTTACAGTCTCGTTGGCTCATCCTACGAAGATCTGTAACTGTCGAAAAAGAATCTTCCTGACGCACACATGTACAGAATGATCTGAAGACAAAAGACCTGTTGATGCACCTGGCATATCTATTTATAGCCCCGTGTTGCGTGTGCGCTCCGATGACATCATCAACCGAGGCTATATTACCGCCAGGTCAATTCTAACAACGTGTTACAAATATTATTCACAGCTGGTCACGAATAAGACGTTTCCCAATGCGCTGAGCAGCGCAGCATCGACTGAAGCTTTTCGAAAGGGAACTCTGTAATTCACAGAAACTGAATCCAGGCAGCAGAATGTGGACTGTGGATGTGGATTTAATATTAGATTGATGTGTTCAGTAAAGTATGGAGCACTGGAAAATATCCTTCAAAACTGTATGCAAAAATACATTAAATTCATAGAGATGAAGATACATTTTTCTGTAATCTGGCCTGTTATTTGTAAAGTATTTTATTCTATTATTGTATTAATCTCTATTTCCTCTGGCTGCTGCGAGTCCTTCCTCTCTGCAAAATAATTCAACACAAAATCATTTACTGAGCTCTCATGAGTGCAGATTGTTTCAGATCAATGTGAATCATCTGAAAAACTCACCAGCTCTTCTTGCTCAGATGATCTGAAGAAGAATCACAGTAAGAGCAGCAAACACCGCAGTCTTAAGAATGGTCAAAATCACAATCACTGCAGGAAAGATGGAAAGATGAACACAATCAAGACTTTAATTAAATCAAAGGTATCAAATGATGATCAGTTCTTCAGATTGACTGTTTCAGCATTAATGAACTGTGGTACCTCTGATTAATGATCCAGCAGAACTACAGAGTTCAGTTACTCCTGGATCTGTGATCATGTCAGTTAGTTCAGTTCAGACATAAAACAGATATAAACATCTTAATAATTATGCTTCATGTCACACAAATGTTAAAATATGTACCAGACCTGTGTGAATTATATTAATAAATGAAAATGTCTCAGTTACCTATGTAACAGAAAATCATAATAGAAACAGAAATAGATTGCAGGGTATTGTTAAAGTGTGAGGTAAGATTTTTGGCACCACTTTAAATGATTTGAAGACTTGTATAAGGTAAGGACTTTGAAGAAAACTGAGTTACTTTTGAATGATCCCTTGCAGAAAGTTTCTTCCTTTTACTCGCAGTTATTATTTGGCTTTATGTAGGACCATTAGATTTAATATATATTTTATACCAGCTGCCATCGTTTTTTTTTTTTTATAATTACAAATAATTTTATGTATATTATTAATGGAAGTCATTCATTTTGTCTGTGTGTTGTGGTGTTTGTGTATGGTTTACTGCTGGCTGTGAAACAAATTATCTTCTGGGGATAATAAAGTTGAACTTGACCCTTGACCCTAACCTAAGTTGCCTGAATCACCCCCACATAGGACGACTGACTGAAGCTCGTATATCACCACAAGATGAACAAAAGTAAGAGAATGGCCAGTAATGCAGTATCTCATTCTCTATTCAGTGAACCAGGGTTACACACACTACAGAGACGTTCCTGTTCATAAGTTCACTTCTACTCTATAGAAGGAACCTTAGGGACATACCAAGACCTAGATCATAACCAGGTCAGGGGTAAAGTACACACAATAAGAGCTGATAGACAGAGCCTGCAGATCTCTGATCCTCCTGAGAGAGGATAAGGCCACCAATAGGACCGTCTTGAGACCCAGAGGCTTATGCAGTGCTGATGGTCTCAAACAGATGGCCTGCCAAACCTACCAGAACAATTGATTAAACCCAAGAAGGGATCCATATCTGTAAAAACCAGGAAACCAGGATACCAACGAGGCTAAATCCCTAAACCCTCGATCCACTTGGACGGCCTTATGTGAAGACTTTGCTGCCATAAGACCCAATCTACAGCATAAACCTATGAACTAGTTTCTCTGGTTTGTACTGACTCAAACAGTCCTGAAGTGTTGAAACACAGATGTGTCCACATGGTGCGAGACTCTAAATCCACTCCTAGAAGAGTCTTCTGCTGACTCGACAACAATACACTCTTCTTCTGCTCGTACTCCAAGACTCCTCAAATGATCGAGAGGCATGACTCAATGAGAATCTGGACGCTCCTTATATACAAGACAAATATCATTTGTTTAACCTGAATTCAGACACAGTCTTAGATTAAATCAACTGATTATAAAAGACATTAAAACTCTCAAGATCTGATTAAACATCTCCACAAACAGCTTCACCAGCTTCACTCATTACTGACCAGACTGACTTTATTTCTGTCAGATGAAGCTCTTATTGAGAATTACAGAGGTTTAGATCTTGATGATTTATTGGAAATAATATTTGTTCTTATAATATAATATATAATAATACCTTCATTAGTAAAGTAGTGAATTAATGATCGCAGTTGTGGTGTTTTCAGAGCGGAGATCTCACTGTTGAGGTTTGGAGACATGTTTCTGCTGTGTGTGGGACTCAGTAGAGCAGAGATAATCTTTGAACCCAGAATAGACTGATGATGAACTCTCACACATTCAGATGACAGATCCTGATATACAGCTCAAACATTCAGTGTTCAGGATCATGTTCATCATGTTCTAGTGTGTGTGTGTGTGTGTGTGTGTGTGTGTGTGTGTGTGTGTGTGTGTGCGAGCATGTGTGTGTGTGCGATCATGTAGGTGTGTGTGTGTGTGAATGCACTCTGAACAAGCAGAACACACACGAGAGTAGAGTTTTACATTATTCATCTATGTGTATATGTGTGTGTGTGTGTGTGTGTGTGTGTGTGGGTGTGTGTGTGTGTGTGTGTGTGGGTGTGTGTGTGTGTGGGTGGGTGTGTGTGTGTGTGTGTGTGTGTGTGTGTGTGTGTGTGGGTGTGGGTGTGTGTGTGTGTGTGTGTGTGTGTGTGTGTGTGTGTGTGTGTGTGTGGCTAATTACGTTAAGTTTGTGTGTTCAGTTACTGGGCAAAAATACCAATATTAGAAGAGTAAAAATAGTTTTGAGTGTTAGCTTTTGCATTTTGTGAGTGTGTTTTGTGTGTAGAGTTTAGAGAAATGGAGCTATATATATATATATATATATATATATATATATATATATATATATATATATATATATATATATATATATATATATATATATATATATATATATATATATATATATAAAAACACCATTGTAAAGTTCTGCAGATTTTAGCAGATATATAGAGGAACTTTCTTGAAAAAAAAAATGAAAATGCTGTAGTTTGTTTGCTCTTTGACTATGAATTCAATTAAATAAAAAATTAAATTGAACACAAACTTCTTTACTTGTACTGTAATATTTTGCTAGTGAGCTCCTGAGACAATCGCACTGTACACACAAAATCAAAGTACCGGTAATAATAATAATAATAATAATAATAATAATAAAAAAAAAATATATATATATATATATATATATATATATATATATATATATATATATATATATATATATATATATATATATATAATAATGAAAATACATTTTGGTGAATCACTGATGTTGTTGAACCAGCTTCAGCTGTAAAAGATGAATATTAGTTCATCTTAGATTATGACAGCTGTATTAGTATTATGTTAGCACATCTAACAGACTGATTGATGAGATGTTTTCTCACCTGAACTCTTGACAGTGTATGTGACTGAGGTCTTGACTTGATCTCTGTGAGTAACTTCACATCTCCACTCTCTGTTGTGATCTTCATTCAGGAGTGTTTTATTCAGAGAGATGATACAGTGATCTGATGAGGATGATATCTGATATCTGGAGTCTGATTTAACACCAGTCTGATTCACCCAGAACAGATCAATTCTCTCAGAACGGATCCAATCATCACAAGAGACTCGAGGATATGAATACAGCTGACAGAAGAGAGTCACAGAGAGACCTGAACTGATCTCAGTGTGTGAGGATGAGACTGAAACACAGAATAACACACACCACACACTCTACAATCATCAGGAGACATTAAATCAAGAATCTGCCCTTTTTAAATTGACCACATAATCATAAATTACCATGAAGAACATGCAGATAAACACCAGCATCAGGTCCTTGTTTTGTGTGATTCACATATTGTCTGCAGATGTAAGATCCATAATCTTCTGTTGAGATGTTCCTGATGTTCAGAGAGCAGTCAGACTCCAGACTCAGTCTCTCATGTCTCTCTGTGTCTTTCTTCTTTTTCCCTAAACCAATCAGTTTAACTGTTGTTGAATGACTGAATCTGTTATAGCTCCATGTAGTTGATTTACAGCCAGGAACAGCATTATTACAGGGCAGACGGACATTTTCACCAGAACTGATGAACACATGAACATCATTCACTCCACTGACACCTGAAACACAAGAACATCTGATCATCATGTTATATATTAATAAATTAAATGTTATTGTATGCAGATGTAGACTGAACTCTTTCACATGAGTTTAAAGAGCGTGTAGAAGTGTGTTCACCTGTGAGAAGTGAAGAGAGAAAGATCAGTCCCAGCAGACACAGATGATTATTATCAGACATTTTCTCTTTCTCTCAGTCTTTCTCTTCATTATACTGTATGATAAACTCTTTCTTTGAATACTATCAGCTCTTCCTGTGTTTGTTCACTTCCTCTGATCTCACAGACTGAGTGTTAAAAAAATCTGCTCGAGTTGCACTATATTCCAGTACGTAATGGAGAAGTGTTGTGTCACATTTGTGTGAAAAGTCTTCTTCAGTGTCAGACACACGAGCTCAACCCATGTATGGTCTGAGTCCAGCTTACTGACCTCATTCCTGCACACGATTGCCTTTCTGTTAGTTTCACTTCTCTCTTTTAGCTCTCTTTCCTGCATGCTGTTTTTATTTATCACACTATGTACAGTATTGTTCAAAATAATAGCAGTACAATGTGACTAACCAGAATAATCAAGGTTTTTAGTATATTTTTTTATTGCTACGTGGCAAACAAGTTACCAGTAGGTTCAGTAGATTCTCAGAAAACAAATGAGACCCAGCATTCATGATATGCACGCTCTTAAGGCTGTGCAATTGGGCAATTAGTTGAATTAGTTGAAAGGGGTGTGTTCAAAAAAATAGCAGTGTGGCATTCAATCACTGAGGTCATCAATTTTGTGAAGAAACAGGTGTGAATCAGGTGGCCCCTATTTAAGGATGAAGCCAACACTTGTTGAACATGCATTTGAAAGCTGAGGAAAATGGGTCGCTCAAGACATTGTTCAGAAGAACAGCGTACTTTGATTAAAAAGTTGATTAGAGAGGGGAAAACCTATAAAGAGGTGCAAAAAATGATAGGCTGTTCAGCTAAAATGATCTCCAATGCCTTAAAATGGAGAGCAAAACCAGAGAGACGTGGAAGAAAACGGAAGACAACCATCAAAATGGATAGAAGAATAACCAGAATGGCAAAGGCTCAGCCAATGATCACCTCCAGGATGATCAAAGACAGTCTGGAGTTACCTGTAAGTACTGTGACAGTTAGAAGACGTCTGTGTGAAGCTAATCTATTTTCAAGAATCCCCCGCAAAGTCCCTCTGTTAAAAAAAAGGCATGTGCAGAAGAGGTTACAATTTGCCAAAGAACACATCAACTGGCCTAAAGAGAAATGGAGGAACATTTTGTGGACTGATGAGAGTAAAATTGTTCTTTTTGGGTCCAAGGGCCACAGGCAGTTTGTGAGACGACCCCCAAACTCTGAATTCAAGCCACAGTACACAGTGAAGACAGTGAAGCATGGAGGTGCAAGCATCATGATATGGGCATGTTTCTCCTACTATGGTGTTGGGTCTATTTATCGCATACCAGGGATCATGGATCAGTTTGCATATGTTAAAATACTTGAAGAGGTCATGTTGCCCTATGCTGAAGAGGACATGCCCTTGAAATGGTTGTTTCAACAAGACAATGACCCAAAACACACTAGTAAACGGGCAAAGTCTTGGTTCCAAACCAACAAAATTAATGTTATGGAGTGGCCAGCCCAATCTCCAGACCTTAATCCAATTGAGAACTTGTGGGGTGATATCAAAAATGCTGTTTCTGAAGCAAAACCAAGAAATGTGAATGAATTGTGGAATGTTGTTAAAGAATCATGGAGTGGAATAACAGCTGAGAGGTGCCACAAGTTGGTTGACTCCATGCCACACAGATGTCAAGCAGTTTTAAAAAACTGTGGTCATACAACTAAATATTAGTTTAGTGATTCACAGGATTGCTAAATCCCAGAAAAAAAAAATGTTTGTACAAAATAGTTTTGAGTTTGTACAGTCAAAGGTAGACACTGCTATTTTTTTGAACACACCCCTTTCAACTAATTGCCCAATTGCACAGCCTTAAGAGCGTGCATATCATGAATGCTGGGTCTTGTTTGTTTTCTGACAATCTACTGAACCTACTGGTAACTTGTTTGCCACGTAGCAATAAAAAATATACTAAAAACCTTGATTATTCTGGTTAGTCACATTGTACTGCTATTATTTTGAACAATACTGTATGTAGCATGTATGTATATTTATGGCTGTGGGAGTGCTGGTAAATTTGATCTCTATACTTGAACTTTCTATTCGTTTTCTATATAACAATAACAAAATAAAAAGTTGACCCTCTAACACTAGCTCTATCTATTATATCTACTGTTTATAATTTATATTTAGCATAATAAAAATGACTAATTCATATGACTAATCTGGACTTTTTCACAGCACTTATATATTGTTACTCTTTTGTTCATTTTGATTGCTTTTGTTGTCCTCATTTGTAAGTTGCTTTGGATGACTGTCCGCTAAATAACTAAATGTAAATGTAAATTTGACAGTTTTCTCTTCTGACTGCCATTTGTCTCACTCTTAGTCTTAGTCGTCCCTGTTTAACCTAGGCTGTGTTCAGCCCTGACAAAAACAGAAACAGTGGTGCGTTGACTACAGATATCAGAGCGCTCCCTGTGGAACTGATACTCGACTGCCATTGGCTCATCTGAGTTTGAGGGGAGGGGCTTACCGATAGGTCAGTTTGCCTTCTCGCATTGTGAATCAAATCAAATGTCTCTGAGAAAAGTGTAGGACGCACATCACATAAGAAAATCTTTTTAAAACGATATGATGTTGTAAATACATATTGTGAATGAGGTAAATCACTTAGGTTTGGTGTTCCAAAACGTAACATCTCCTCTGTCTTCTCAGTATCATGAGTCAAAGAAAATTATGTCTATGAGAAAAGTTTAGGACCGCACAGCACCAAAATGTAGTTATAAAATAATATAACATAATAAATGAGACTAAACACTTACTTCTGGTGTTCTCTCTGTGAAAGCCTCTGTGTCTGCACCACGAGTCAAAGGAACTGCTGTCTGAGAAAGAGTTCTGCCTGTCTAAACATGCACAGCATATTAATATCACTATAAAATCAATATAAAATACATACTGTAGATGAGATGAAACACTTACTTTCAGTGTTCCTGTGAAAAAGCAACCTCCTCATCAACTCCACACGGCACACATAAATATTGTTATAAAACAATGTGATATATATATATATATATATATATATATATATATATATATATATATATATATATATATATATATATATATATATATATATATATCACATCTCTCTATTTTCTATCCTCATATATATATATATACATAGTGGTTAAAGTGGGATTTGGTTGGTGGGGGAACCCTCAAATTTTGTGTAGGTTCAACAGAGAAAAATGACTTTCCATGGGACAACATATTGAGTATCGTGGTATAGAAATAATTTTTGGAAAAGAGTGTCACTGTTGCACCAAGTATCACAGTACTTATTTACTTGATAGAGTTTTTGTTTTATTTCGTTTTAAATTTCATTTTAGTTTTAGTTAGTTTCATCAATGCTTTTGTTAGTTTTAGTTTATTTTTTAATTTGCAAACACATTTCTATATAGTTTTTATCTTATTTTATTTGATTTAGTTTTAGTTTCAGTTTTAGCAATTATATTATATTATATTATTAGTAATTATAGTTTCGCAGAGCAAACAGAACAGATCCAGTGAAGACCGAAGCAAGACATTTAATTTCATCAAAGTTACATTTTTTTTGCACAGATTCGTTAACTCTTCTGCAGACATCTAAATAACAAAAATAAAATAATCATTTGAGATTGTGTGTGTGTGTGTGTGCGTGTGTTGTCCTGGTATTCTCTACATTGTGGGGAATTGTCTCTGTCTCAGACACAGGCCAGATTTTCCCCCAAAGTAAAGAGCTTATTAAAAATGAAAACGTTTTTTTGATTTTTGCTAATTAATATTTTATTTCAGTAACTGTTGTTAGTTTCATTTTTAATTGTTATTATTATCATTATTCCATTTTACGAAAAAAAAGAAAAAAAAAAGAAATTGACCAATAGTTTAAGTCTTAGTTTCAGTTTTTGTTTATGAAAATATGCTTGGTGAATTCCTCATTGACCAGCTGATGAACTGATTGTATTGAGTTTGTGTAACAGCGCTCTGCACAGACCGCAGTGGAGGACAGTGAGAGGATCTTCATTGAGAAACACCGCTCTGAGGTGAGGAAGATGATCAGAGATCAGGAAAGAGCTGCAGTGAGTCGAGCTGAAGAACAACTAGAGAGACTGAAGAAGGAGATCGATGATCTGAAGAGGAGAAACGCTGAGCTTAAGCAGCTTTCAGAAACACAGGATCATGTTTATTTCCTCCAGGTAACACAGATCATCTCAAACACAGGACTGAGGACTTTATTAGGCTTATCTACTTACAGAGAGTTCCTCTGGTTGTCTTTGTGTCTGTAGAGTTTGTCTTCTGTCTCTCTCTCTGGATCTACAGACGGCTTCACGGTCAGTGCTCATCCCTCTTTTGATGATGTAGAGAAAACTGCAGCAGTTCTGCAGTGAGGAGACAGACAAGATATCTGGAAGAGGTGCTTTTCTAGGAATTCGTTTTTTCTCATTTGTCAAATATAAATAGGTTTCTGGTGTGATAATTAAATGACACATCTGCATTGGTGTTCACAGTGAAATCCATTCAGCTCATTGTGAGTCCTGAATATCAGAGCTGGAAGGAGTTCCTACAATGTACGTTATTATGAAAACAGACACAAGTCGCACCTTTTATTATGGATTAGTTGAATATGTACGCTGTAACAACTCAATGACGCCACTTCACAAACAGTAGTGAAGTTCTTGCTATAATAAGCAAATTGATGTTAAACCTTAAA
The DNA here is from genome assembly GCA_024542945.1 of allo-octoploid hybrid of Carassius auratus x Cyprinus carpio. Classification (NCBI taxonomy): domain Eukaryota; kingdom Metazoa; phylum Chordata; class Actinopteri; order Cypriniformes; species allo-octoploid hybrid of Carassius auratus x Cyprinus carpio. The sequence continues at coordinate 26,996,310 of CM044999.1, read as the reverse complement.
TTCTTAAAGTGAAAATGTTCATACAGTTGATATTCGATGCTTGACCACAAAGTTCTTCAAAATACGACTGTTATGTTTTACAGAAGAAGGTCATAATACAATATGAGAGTGAATAATTGATGACAGAATTTACAGCTTTGGATTAACCATTTTAATTAATATAGTAGCAAAGAGAAGGAGTGCAGTGATTGTGACTAAAACTATTCATGTTTATAGCATACTTGTTAATGGCCATTGATAAATTTAGGTTTTACATTTCTCCACATCAGATTCCCATCTGCTGACTTTGGATCTGAACTCAGTACATCATTCTCATTCTGGCACAATAACATAGAGACTGAACTCCCCGCAGTGTCCAGCAGGAGAATAGGAGTGTATGTGGATCACAGCGCAGGGACTCTGTCCTTCTACAGCGTCTCAGACACAACGAGTCTCATCCACAGAGTCCAGACCACATTCACTCAGCCGCTCTATGCTGTGTTTGGATTTGATAGTAACTCAGCAGTGAAACTGTGTCGCCTAACACATTAAATTATACAGATTGTACTGATTATTTTATTATATTCACTACTGGACGTTTAATGACAAATCTATAAAGAGTAAAACTACTCATCATCTAATACATTTTGTGTTTGAACTGATCATGTATAAAATGTGTGAAATTTCATGTTGTTGTAATTGAATGTAACGGTAGTATATCATCCTACCAATAAAATATATTAGTTAAATACAATGGCAAGAAAATCCGAACCCTTTGAGAATATTTGTAATTCTGCATTGATTACTGTAGACAAACACAATCTGACTCAACTAATAACACCCCGAAATCAACTTTTTGCATTTCTATTAAACACAGGGTGGAGTAAGAGATTTAAACCTTAAATTTAGTAACAAAACATGGACATTTTCCAAGGATTCACAAACTTATTCTTACCTATATCCAAAACATTGTCTTGACCTGCTCAATATAATATCCACAATTCACACTGTCTTTTCTCTTTTGCTAATTCACATGTCTGAGAAATTGTACTCGATGATAACAGAAGTTCTTTTAAATGCTTCTTTTCTGTAAATGTTCTTACTGACATGCACACATTCATCTCAGATCATTCAGATTATTTTTGTATTGCCAAGAAAATATAAGATCGATACAGAGACTCTACTCTATTTTGTCATATCACATGATGAATCAGTAAGATGTCATGGAGTTTATTTCAAATTAGAAAGACACAGCATGAAGGCCAGTCTTTATCTGATGAAACATGACTCTTGTTTGACTGGCAAAGTATCTTTCAAATCTTCTAATAAAATAGTTTTAATATACTGTTTGTATTTTTTCAGATTTTTGGTTATTTGACATTGCACATTGAACATTTCGAGGCAATGGTTTTCAGATTATCAGGCCGCTATGAGAAATTATTTTTCCAATGTAATAGCACAGAAATATAATGCCCCTACAGCCCTCTTCTCCATTATTAATAGTCTTATTAAAACCAAGCAATGTTTTGGTTTGACTCCTTCATTAGAAACAAGTGAAATGTTTCTGACTTTTTCTTTTGTTGAGTCTGTGGTGTGTCTACTTGTGTCAGGAGTTATAGACCTATTTGAGCAGGTTGACATTATTATTCACTTAAAGCCGACTTCTGGTGGTTGTGATGTGGTTCCTTCATGTCTTCTCAAGGAGAAAGTGGATATTGTTGGGCCAAGGATTACGTCAAATATTAATTGTAGTCTTTATAATGGGGTTGTTCTAATGGGGCTTAAGCAAGTGTACTGTATGTTCAGCCACTTCTTTAAAAGCCTAAATTGGATCCACTTTATTTGAAGAATTACTGGCCTATCTCAAAATTTAAAAAAAGTAAGATAAGCCATTTTTTTTGCAGTGTGCCAGACCTTTATTTCACGCTTTCAGCTAGTTCAGAATGCAGCTGCTAGGCTGATTGTGAGTGTTAAGAAAAGTCAACACATCTCTCCTATCTTGGCCTCTCTCAGATGCTACCGGTGGGTTTCAGGATAAAATATAAGCTTCTGTTGTATGTGTTCAAGGCAGTGCATGGACTAGCTCCTGCTTATGTCTCTGAGCTCATCACTTAAGACTTTGGAATAGACTACCTTCTGAGATTAGAGAGATAACATCCATAAATATTTTTAAAGTTAAGGTTAAAAATGATTTCTTGTCATTAGCTTTCAAGGAGTTGGGCTAGTATCTATGTTTTATATGCATTGCTGTGTTTTATGTATTGTATGTTGATTGTAAAGCATGAATGAATGAATGAATGAATACCTGACAGAGACGCTGCAGGTGTACGGCTGTATGTGTACCGTGAGCGTTCGGTCTGACCTGAGGCTGAGAAACGTTTCCCTGTGAAAATTCTCTCTTCATTTCAGTCTTCCCTTAAATCGGGTCGGAAATTATGTTTGCTCGAGACAAAAATACTGTCAAACTGGACAAAATCCCCCTGCACTATTTTTTGTTGTGTATTTACTTTTGTTCTGTGCTTGTAGCGCTTTGGGTATAAGAAAAGTGCAATATAAATAAAATGTATTATTATCAGACTGTGAAGAACTGCCTATACTTATACAGTATGTCACGCGCGCTCCTGTTTAAGTTACGAAATACACATCTGGATATCCTGACAACATGTTCCTTCATTTTACGATACTCGGTTCATATTTGTGGAAACTGAGATTACAACAAACTAAGGAATATGAGGGTGCAAAAATATGATAATATGATATATATCATGAACTGAATCATCTTATATGTGTGCTACAGTGCAGTGTTTGTCAGTGATGAACTTTTGCTGAAGCTGATGTGTGTGTTGTTGTTCAGACCGTGTCGGATGGGTCTGTGTGATTGTGTTTCTCCAGACGCTCTGGGCACTGGTCAACTTCACACGGTCATTTACATACGGTAAAATATAAATCTTTTTTTTGGATGATGATGTTTATTTCAAACCTGCATTCTAATTTTCTTTAGAAGACAAAGCAACGCACGCACAACACAGTTGTGGGCAGATATTTATTTTTATTTCCTCTTAGTGTGTAACTATGATGAGCATCTCTATCACAAAATACATTTTGAACATTAGAAGGCAGAGAGTTTTGAGATGCCCTGAACATAATTTGAGCAGTTTTAAAGTTGATCACGTCCTGCAGTTTAAGTACTTCCAGCTCTACAAACAATGGATTGGAATGATGTCTGGAATGAACACCAGAGACAATCCTAATGGCCTTTTTCTGCAGAGTGATCAAGGGGCTGTAAGTGGGTTTTGTAACAGTACCCCCAATTTTGGGGGTCTTTATAATGAAGTCTTGTCGAGCTGCAGCTGCTGGATCACAGAATCAGGAATCAGATCAGACTTGCTCACCCGTTATATTTAATTTCAGTTCTTGTGTAAATTCTAGAAATCTCATTCTGTTTGTAAAGAAAAGGAGATTTGAGTGTGACTCAGTTGTAAAGGCTGTATACCTCTCTTGGGGCCTGGAGCTGGTGAGCTGTCTAGAGATTCTGTTAAATACAAGCAAAAGTGTCATTTACTGCAGTTTATTTAGCCTCAGAACTACTTTCTGCTATATGGAAATAACAATGAATTAGTCTTTTACAAATGGGAATAACATATAAAAAGTAGTTATAAAATGATAGAACAGATTTATATACACAATTATAAAATAAATCACAAATTATAATTGCATTATAAACGTCTAGCCAAGACAAACTTATATAAAGAGAAACTGAAACATACCTACGTCTCTCATTCAGTCTGAAAACAAATGTTTCCCACTCGAGGATCCGATGTGATCACTTATAACAGCAGAAATAACTTAATATACATTTTTTTTGTATATTTGTTTTGTGGTCATACCGATAATAATAAGACATTATTTGAAACAGCAAACTGTTTCCTTGAACTTCCTTGAATCCACAGACACACTCTCCCATTTGAAACTGCAGTCACCAATCCCAGAGCAGCTCCAGAAGAGTCGTCATAATAATGGACCTGACCAACCCATGATGTGCTGCACTGCTGGAAACACTAACGAGACTTGATGTTTGTTTGTTTTATCAGTATCGGTGAGTACCAGACAAATGATTCAGGGACTTGTCTCCACCTGGTGGCGGTTTGAGTGTTGTAGTCTATTTATTTATCTGTGAGCTAAACCAGTCTGTGCCAGCACGAACACACACTCGGCAAAATATCGTTTAATTATCAAAATCGACAAAAATCCTTCCAAAATACTGAGATATAATTTTGTACAATACGATTAACTAAGGGGCATCATTTAGGTGCATGAAGCACATTGTCACGGGAATTGTCATTTCAGCTTTACTTTCACTTTCGGTTTGACGTCATTTCAGCCGCATTACGTGACCCCGTAGATGTCTGAGTCCTTCCTTTCTGATCCTGACAATGTGATTGATAATATAAGTCCTTCTTTAGCTTAAAGCAAAAATTACATGATTTATTTACATGCAGCACATGAAGCATTGATCTGAAGTGAAGGAATAGAGCAGGACTATGAATAAACTCATGTCAGTGTTTACAGTCACAGCTCACCGAACACGAGAGAAACACACGATATAAAGCACAAAACACCAGACACAAGCAGAAAAACATTACCAGACTATTCATGTTCACTAATAAATCATGATATCTGCACCACCGACTACACACTCAGTGAATATTAACATCATAAAACACATCCAGTCTGGATCCAGAACACCTGAGAAGAGATGATGCTGACCCTCAGAGGACCCCAGATGATGCTAACCCTGAATCAACAAACAGAACTAACAATTATTGCTAAATGTGTGACTGAATCATATAATAACTTAATTAATAATATTGATAGTTCATCGTCTAGCTGACTACGTCTTGTATTATTATTATTATTATTATTATTATTTATTTTTTTCTAAAATCCTGTCAAATGTGCACAAACTACTAGCTACCACTAAATATTTTAGAAACATAATTTTCTGTAAAGTTGCTTTGTAACGTTTTGTAAAAAGCACTATACAAATAAACTTGAACTGAATTGAATTGAATTGAATTGAATTGAATTGAATTGAATTGAATTGAATTGAATTAAATTGAATTACAGTGTCAGAAACAGATCAGATGCTGGAGTTATTATTATCACACATGTGCTCAGAGCCGGATTAACGCAAAGTCAAACTAGGCAAGTGCCTAGGGCCCGATTGGCGGGATGGGGCCCAGACAGAGGGACAAAAAAAAAAAAAAAAACAATAGCATAAAAATAAAATAAAATGTACAAATGTCCTATCTACAATTTATATAAATATGTATTAATTAACTAAAAATAGTGACGATGTTTATCTTAACCATAGACTGTTACATTACGTCACATTAACGCCAGCCAATGACTGTATTTATATAGAAGCGCAAGCCGGTTAAGTCCGAGGAGACGTCAGCGGCGGTCAGAGCGGGACAACAAAGCTAGCAGGCAGGTGTGTTTTGAGTAGGCTAACATTCAAGATGCTTTCGGGTGCGGCGAAACATATAAAGAAAAAACATGAAGAGAAACAAAAGAAGAGACAGCGGGGGGCTTTACAGAAGTTTCTGTCGGGCAGCCATCCGACAGCTGTGAACCTGCTCGAGTCAGCAGAGCCAGAGGCCGAGCCAGCCCCGGAGACACGGCCCGAAAACGCAGTGGAAGATGCAATGCAATGCATTGTTCATAGAGCTCATTAACTGTAGCGGTGCCGGTAACGCTAAAGCTCATCAAAACAATGCACGAGCGCGAATCTCTCTGTTCGCAGCAGATTTCTTTTTTCTCTGTCACAAAACCAGACGTGCTTGCTCAGATACACGCTGCTATCGCCCGGAGAGAGCACTTACAACTCTATCTACTACGCTCATGTGCTAGATATTAATTATTTTCGCACGTTTTTGTGCAGTGTGAACGCTCTGATCACTTAAAATGGGCTCGGAAAAAAGGCGCATCAAACCCCTGCAATACCACCGCGACCCACAGGTTGAAAACCACTGTTGTAAGCTATTTTGCAGAAAATCTTAATTGAATGTGTTGATTAAATGTAAACAGAGCAAATAAGATAATCTTTATCTATTAAGATAAAGTTTATCTTATTTGCTCTGTTTACATAGTTTACTGACACCTATTGGTTATTTACTGGTACTACTGCCTTAACAATGACGCTCCCAATGGATGAGTGAAAGTGAAAGTGAAAGTGACGTGACATTCAGCCAAGTATGGTGACCCATACTCAGAATGTGTGCTCTGCATTTAACCCATCCCGAAGTGCACACACACACAGAGCAGTGATAACACACACACACACACACACACATCCAGGAGCAGTGGGCAGCCATTTATGCTGCGGCGCCTATTAGGCCACGACTTCCCTATAATTTAATAGCATTTAATAGAGCCTTGTAATGGTCTGATAGACTGTTTAATATACAACAAAACCAATTTGTAACCAAAGACTGGGCTATATAAAATGTGAATTAACTTTTATTACTAACTTTGGTAAGTTTCAGATTTCAATTCATAAATAACAATTGATGGAGGGGGGCCCAAAAAATACAGCCTGCCTAGTGTAGTCCATTTATTTAATCCGGCTCTGCATCCGGCTCCAGAGATGCCGATTTGCGAATGATTCATTCGAGTCGATTCTGTTCAAAGGCTTGTTCAAACCAGTTGGCAAACGAGTGAATTGGTTCATGAATCAGTTTGAATGAGTCGTTCAGTTCCCTGCCGCGTGCACTGAGCGTCTGAAACGGTTCACTCAGAGTTGTAACGTTTAACATCAGCAGCGTTGAAAACGGGGCTATGGAACTGCACTGAATTGAAAGTAAATCTGCAAAGGCAATTATTTGCTTGCGATGGAGATCTTTATTAGATGAACACCGCGTGTGCTGTCTACTGTTTAACAGGTAATAACTTGGGCTACATTCGATTACAGTACACGATACCACTGTGACATTAGTTTGTTGTACGTGTGTGGCTTATAACAGAAGGGAGTCAAGCTGAATGCAGCTTCCAAAAGACAAAAAATAGTCGATTAAGATTTTATTAATTTTAATACAATCACACCAGTGCGAGTACTATCTTCAGCTGCTAAATTCAGATCTGTGATCGCTTGCTGGCGCTGAGCCAGAGACAGACGCGTTTTTATTGCACTGTGCATTATAACCAATCACACACGGTTCTGTTGAGCTTTTGAATGCAATGGCCAATCAGAGGTGTTCCGATGAGTCATCGCTGAAATGCCGGTGCATCCTTCACTCGCTCACTGACTGAATACCTCTTTCTGGCGAATTCTCTCGTGCAGATGTGTGTACGAATCTATAATTAAGATATTGATTTCGCAGTGTTAACAGTTTCAGTGATTTTAATGGGAGTTTCTGAGAGTGATTGAACTCTAGACTGTCAGTGAAAATGATCTTTAATTATGTAAATGTCATTTGCTTTATCTTTACTATTTAATTATTTTAGAACAGTTTTCTTAAGTGAACTGTTCCCAGTCTGTTTTATTATGCAAAACTAGGCATTCATTTTATATTTCAAGTATGTTGTTTGTGCACTTAATTAAATAGCCTGACAATAGTTTAATCATAAAATAGGTTATAATTATTCAACCACATTTGTTGCATATTACAATATATTATTTTTTACATAACTTCTTCAACAAGTACAGAAACAAAAACTGCTGGAGATGGAGATACTGAAGGAAACTCTTGGGAGAAAGCTGGCTTCACTGATATTCAGTCTGAACATGTTTAATTGTGTTCTGTACAGTCACTAACATTGATTTCTCTGAAGCACAGATGATACACACAGTGATGAAGAGTGTGAAGAGTGCTGAGAATATCCAATGCATCAATTACAACATCATGGCTGAGTAGAAGAAGGATCCAGGTACTGTAACGGCCAGCCTGCAGTCCAGATCTTTCACACATAGAAAACATTTGGTGCATCATAAAGAGGAAGATGTGACACAGAAGACCTAAGACAGTTGAGCAACTAGAAGACTGTATTAGACGAGAATGGACAACATTCCTATTCCTAAACTTGATCAACTTGTCTCCTCAGTCCCCAGACGTTTGCAGACTGTTATAAAAAGAAGAGGGGATGCCACACAGTGGTAGTGTTTACCACATGGCCTTGTCCCAACTTTTTTGAGATGTGTTGAGGCCCTGAAATTTTAAATCAACCTATTTTTCCCTTAAAATTAGACATGTTCATACATTAAGAGATTTAAAGATAGACAGGTACATATGATACGATTTCAAAAGTTGCAAAGACTAAAGTCTTAAATCCAAAGAGATATTCTTTAGAGATATTCTTTATAAAAGTTAAGTCAACCACACCCTCCTAAAACGGCTCGTTCTTGCACGCCCCAACATGTCTGCATCACTGTGTGGGAAGATTTGTATAATGCTGCCCAGATGTTCACGCAATGAAGGCGTACCTTATTCTTATTGTAGTATTGTTGTTACCACTGGTGTTTCACTGTGAAAGCAAAACTACTTTCTTTGGTCTTCCTAAAGAGGATGTTTTCCACAATCCTGAGGAAATACATCAACTTTTCACTGTGGATCGATGGATCAGAGTCCATCACGGGGTTGCTGCAAGCACAAGGTAAGTTTCTTCATAGAATCCACCTAATGATGCATTTAAAAGTAACAACCAAACAGATATTCGAAAAAAAAATTTAATTCAATTATTATTCTGTTACATCTTGTCCATCATCTCTGAAAATATATACTTGTTTAGTGCAGACAAATACCGATGTATTGCAGCAAGCAGAAAGACTTTCGTATAAGAACAATCTTTGGTGGTGCCACAAAAACAGTTAACCTATCAAAATAAACCATTTTACATTTATAATACAGGTGTGTCATTGTACATTTCCCGCCAATCTTGTGCATAATGTGTGTGTGTGTGTATATGTGTGTGTGTGTGCACACTTTGGATGGGTTAAATGCAAAGCATGAATTCTGAGTATGGGTCACTATACTTCTATGTATGTCACGTCTAATTCGCATCCAGAGATGAGAGAAGTTAATAACGATTCGGAGTCCCGTGACAGTCTGTTATATGCACAGGTGCGTTTGTAACACGGTTAAAATAGTTTGTTTCACTAGATTTTCTTGTTTATGCATTCAGTGAGGTTCTTTAATTGTTGAAACCAGTGTTCAAGGCAGATGTGTGTGACTCAGTGTGCTTAACAATACACAGTTCTCACACTGAAGAACATGTTTCACAACCAACCACCGTCATCTCAGAGTCTTGTGTTTTCCTAGGTCAGTAGTTATAATTATTAGTATATATATATATATATATATATATATATATATATATATATATATATATATATACACACATACACAGATATACATATGTGACCAATCACGGAAAGTAGGGACACAAGTCGGTTCTGGGGCATTTTGAGTTATTCACAGATTCTGAAAGTGTAGTCTCCAAGTTTTCCAACGATGTATAACACATGGAAATCTGATAATATTTGGAGAAGTTGTGGCCATTTGAAGGTAGGCACTCAAAAAAGCTCAAAAAGCAGAACATAGCCTCTAAAGATGTGCAGTTCTCACTGCTGCGAGTGACAATGGGGCTCATTTACATCTCATTTAGATAAGCCATACCCCCTGCATAGCAACGATAGACACAACGGGAAAAATCGGACCGCATACTATTAATAATAAACGATAATGTGCATTGTAAACGTCAGTAATTTATCTTTTTTGACTTTTATAAAAATGATTTAGAGGCTGAAATACGTGAGTTTTATGTGAGTTTTATTTTTTTACAAAACCTTTTTTGTCAATACTCTATTTGAACTTGTGCATTGTAAATAACGTTGCAAGACACTCCTTTAAAATCTGGCCATCATTTTTAATGTTATTATTTTAATGTTTATGTAAACAAAAAGTACATAGTGCAAGTACAAGTACATAAAATAAATTCAAGCACTTTCAATGTCCAATGAAATCACATTCGCATCCTCTTCTGTGATGTGACCCTTTGCGCTGGGCATGTGATGTCTCTTGCCTCGTCAGCACAGAATGGCCTGATTTTTTCATACAGATAGGTCTGCCTGTCAATGTTCAGTCCAGGTGGGCCCAGGACAGGAAGACCGTCGATAGGGGGCAGATCTGCTCCGTCGCGCAGTAGCTGATATTCGACAGGTTGTGCATCATGGTGAGTTTTTGCAAGCACCACACCTGGTCTCTTGGCGTCAAAGCTGTGACAGGATAAGCACATTAGACATTTTAAACATGGCAAAGTATTTTCTCATAAAATACTGTCATGTGTATGCTGTTGCTATGTTATATTGTATTTACACAATGTGAAAGTTTCGATATAAGTACCTGAAGTGCTGATAACTCTTGATCTGTGGGAGTCTACGGAAGTGGTGAGTCAGATGCTGCTGCCAGTCGAAGGTCTGGACTATAACTTTGCCCTCTGCCGTTCCAACAAGCTCTGGGATATTGAGGTGACTCAGAGGAGAGCTGTTTTCCACAACCTGATGACAAAAAAGAGAAGAGAGGAAGATCTTCAGTTAAATGTTTCCTTGAAGCAGAACAGAAAACAGCACTGAAGTCATTAAAGCGAAGTAAGGTTAAAGTACCTCAGCGATGTCTGCCAAAGTGTTGACTCTTGTCTTCATGTAGGCTTGCTTGATGAGTCCAGAGCCACAGTCAGGGGAAAACTTGGTGTGGCCAGCAATACGGAAGTGGATTACAATTTTATTGTGAAGCTTGTGTCCAACCCGCCAGGCAAGGTACCAGAGCATGAAGTTGTTCTTGTTCTGCCCACTGCAGTTATCACAATGAAGATCCACCTCTGTTTCTCCAACTCCAAAGCTGCTGAAGAAATGATGCATGTAGCTTCATTGCTTCCCTTAGTAGATGACATGCCTTCATCAATCAGGTAATTCACCTGTTTCTGCAGCCCTTCACAGGAAACACCAAACAGGCTACATTTCCGTGGGGTCAGGGAGTACATTGGTCCTGGCTGGAGAGGGTTTGAGGGAAAGTGTAACTGTAGGAGACAGAGGGAGAGAGGGAACTTGGATTAGATTAAATGACATTTGTGTACATTCATAACTGTTTAATAAAGATAAAAAATTACTATATTGATGCTATTCTGCATTTGCGCTATTATCAGGCTGCTTATTCTCATGCACCAAATCGCCCTTTAAGGGACATTAATAAAGTAAAGTAAAGTAAATGTGTGTGAAATATTTCCTGCTGAGCAAAATCAAAACTGTAATGCATCCTAATCTTCTTGCTTGCTGGTAGGGACGGTCCAAAAGACAGGTTCGAGCCAGAGCAAATCTTTCTGCAGGCAGCAGTCATGTCATTTTACTCAGCCCTCTCTTTCTGCTCAAGGGAAAGATGATCTTGTTGCTTCTTTACTGCTTCAGACTTTCTATCATCTGGGAGGTTTGCACTTCGTATCAGCTGCTCGTTATTGCTTTGGCACTGCCAGCAGAGATCTGTGCGCGGCCGGCAACTGTTGATGTGTGGGAGAAGTCGGTTCCACGGTGCTTTGAAGCTGGTTTTACAAACTGCATGCTCACCTGAAAAACAGATATTGCTTATGGTTAATTGTATTGTAATTGCTAATAGTGCTTCGCAGTATTTTACATTATAAGCACTCAATTCTAAACCAATGTTTACACATACCAAGCTCCTTAGCAGACTTCACGTAGAGACGCCACACTGAGGCCTTGGACACATTAGTTGGCAGTGACTTCACATGCCAATCCTTATGCCCAGGCTGTCGGCCAGGCAGCATGATGGCATTGTCTTCTGCATAGTTTTTTATGAAGTCAACAACTCTGTTGATATCCTCAGGGATGATGAACCTGGCTGGTGGACGTGGCAGTGAGTGTTTCTTTCTTAAACGTGGTCTTGCCCCATTCTCTTCATAGTGTTTGACTATATCAATCAGGGTGTCTCTGCCAATGCTGAAAAATGGAAAAGAAAAGAAGAAAAAAACTTTAACATCATGCTAACAGGCATCTTGTCACCTATATCAAAATGTGTTGTACAAATTATAGGTACTTTTACTTTAAGTAAGTACATTTTATGATGAATACTTTTTACTTTTACTTCACTACTTTTAGACTTTTAGAGTCTTTATCTGTTCTTTCTGGTTTAGTCCTGGTTTAGACCTCAGTTAGCGGTTAGACCTGGTTTGAGTCAAAATGTAAAAAATCCTGTACATTAAACTCTCCATAAATACTTTTACTTTTGACTTATAACGCACATGCTACGGCTACGGATACTTTATACTTTTACTTAAGTAGGAATTTAATATTAATATTAATATTACTATTACGTTAGTAGATCCTTGTTAAGAATATTAAGTAGCACTTCCTCCACCGCTGGCTAAAATTATTAGCATCACATTCAATTCAAGAATGCTAACAGGCAGGTTTACGTGGGCTAAGTCATTTACACCAGTCAATTCAAGCAATTGAAGCATTATTCAAATTAATAGCAGATGCTAACATTACCATCTAAAAGGCCATTATAGTAATGGCGGTTTTTGGCAAGTGATACGATGCTAGCTAATAACAATAGGTAGATATGGGAAGGTCTAAACATGGACTAAACATGAGATAACTTGTACGTGTTCTTAGAATGAACACAAAACGACAAACTTTGATGTTTATGGAAACTCACCCCATAAGAAACAGAAAAGTATTCTTGCAGATCTCGATGCCTCCAATGAAATAAGTCTTTCGGGCACACTTTCTCTTTGTCGGGGTCTTCTTTGTGGATGTAACCATCTCCGAAGTTTGCACTGTGCGTCTGTTTGCCTCTAAATGTTACGGATTTTCCCCATTTCTCTGTCTTTATCCCCATCAAATGTTACTATCGACATAGCCTCTGCTATCTTACGGTCCAACTCGCTTTAATCGTCGCTTTAATCGTCGCTCAGATCATCTTTAGAATCCGTGATCGCTTGTTTATAAGCATCCGGTTTGTCGAAGAAGTAGAAGAAATGTTTTTCTTACCTTTCTGGACATGCACAGTAGACCGTACACACAGTTTCAATGGAGGGACTGAGAGCTCCCGGACTAAATCTAAAATATCTTAATCTGTGTTCTGAAGATGAACGGAGGTTTTACTGGTTTGGAACGACATGAGGGTGAGTTATTAATGACATAATTTTGCTATTTGGGTGAACTAACAATTTAAGAATGTTCAATTTGTATATATTGTACTGGATTTATTTGCTACTAAAGATAGGCACATGCTTTATATATATTCTTTTTTTAATTTCCACATAACAGATTTCCTGTTTATGGTACAGAAGAAAATGTAAATCTACAGAATTTTAAATTATATGTTGAAGAAAATTCTGCCAGTACATGAACCATTTATATAAATATATATATATATATATATATATATATATATATATATATATATATATATGTGTGTGTGTGTGTGTGTGTGTGTGTGTGTGTGTGTGTGTGTGTGTGAACAGAGATAGAAATAAAATTCCCCAAGTCAGTACCTTATTTTATGTTTATTCTGTTTAGACAGTGTGACTACAACATGGGAACTGATTAAAGATAATTAAATTTTCCATATATATATGGACAGAGGCATGATGAACTTAATAAGAAAATGTTAAGATGTTAAGAAAACATTAGTGTTTGCTCTTATAATATCAGTAAGAGAGCTGTTCAAGAATAGTACAATTTTAAAAAAAGAGAGATAAAGGATAAATGACAAACATAGCGATATACCAGCTTGGTACACTACTTAGGTTGGAGCTGGATGTTGAATTTAAATGAACAAATCCAGGCGGGTTGCTGCCCGTGTAAGACTTGATCCAGTCCTGATACTCAGAGACTCTGGCGTACACACCAGGATATTTGGGGTCAGCACATCCTTGACCAAAACTCACAACGCCAGACTGAATCCACAGGGAGCCGTTCTTGCTGACCATTGGACCTCCAGAGTCTCCCTGTATTGACAAACATTCAGCATTTATATCTCTGACAGTATACAGTGAACGACTGTTACAGACTTAACTTTTTTGCCATTGAGATGACTGTGAAAAGTGTCCCAATCAGCCTGAATTTACCTGTAATGTTTTTTTAAATGAAGCTATACTCTAAATAAGAAATTTGTCTCAGGTAGGAAGCATGCAATCAGGGAAGCAATTCTGAAAAGATATAGTGGGATATGTGGTGGGACCAAAAGTGAGTGTTGGGTAGTAGTCAGTTTTAGTACCAATTTAATATGCAATGGATTACCAAAACTAAAACAACACAAATAACAACATATTTTCAGGAAAGTATTACTCTTAAAATAACAGTTATTGTTATTGACATATGTAACCTTGCATTTTTATAAATTGAGTTATATAAAGACAAGTAAAGAGTAATAAATGAACAAATGACCATGATCATTGTTATAAATGTCATCATGGTATTATGTTCAAAAAGTACTCATACACACAATGAATGAAATCATGAAATTTATGTTGAGAATTGTTGCCCAAACTTTAGAATTTCAGGGGCACATAACTGCATTCTGTAGGCTCCATCACGCATTGAGTTGTCCGCCATCTTGTTTATCCCCAAACAACTGTAATGCAGACCTGCCCCAGCATTTTACAGATTTATTTATTTATTTTTTATTTATTTATTTTTTTGTAACAAATCAGTTAACCATCAATTTTTTTTTGTATTTGTCAAAAAAAAAAAAAAAAAAAAAAAAAAAAGAAGTGTCGCTCGAAGGGGACATTTTTTTATTTATTTATTTATTTATTTATTCATTTATTTATTTCAGACAGCTTATATAGATCCATTATATATATATATATATATATATATATATATATATATATATATATATATATATATATATATATATATATATATATATATATTATAAACATTTTATTTATTAGAGTATCAACCCCGTGAGATAAAACATCTCGTTTTCATGGGGGTCCTTAGGATCTTGTCCAAACAACATAGAACAGCAGAACAACAGAGTAGATACAATCAAATAAATAAAAAAATCAAAATAATCATAATAAAATATTAATATAATTAAATATATATATATATTATTTTTTTTAATTTGTAAAAAAAATAAATCAGCACACTCACTCACATACATTCACACACGCCATACGGACACGCATGCCCGCACGCACACACCCACAAGCTCTATTCCCACCCATCACAGATTAAGTAAAGTAAGCAACAGTGGTTCCCAAACTGTGGTATGTATACCACTAAACACATGTAAAATTCTTTTAAGTAAAACCTTTTTAATCTAGGACTCAGTGAAAGTCAAGTGATTTAAGAGGGGTATTTGGTGTGAGATGTTTGCGAACAACTGATGTAACATATTGCATATAACAAAAATCCCAAATATAACTGACAAAGTTAACATCACTATATATGTACATATATATACACAAGTACATTCATATATACACAGGTACATAACATGACACATGTCAATGCCAAAATCTGAAATGCTAGAAACATAGACAAGTTTTCTGAAGATGTGTTCACAAAGCAGTTCAGAACAGAGGAAAAGATCTAAGCGAGCGATAAATCTAAGAACGTGATAAATAATATGGATTAGAGTTGGGTCCGAGTCCACCTTTGTCGAGTACGAGTCAAGACCAAGTCCACAAACATCGAGTCCAAGTCCGAGTCCGAGTCCAAGAGGGGCCGAGTTGGACTCAAGTCCGAGTTCTTAAAGGCCGAGTCCGAGTCGAGTCCGCCCGAGTCCAGAAAGTAATTAAATTAAAAAAGATTATAAATTGGTATTGTACATTTTTACATTCTATTAATATTTTAACCTTTCAACCCATTAAACCAATGGCAATATAAAAATGTAATAAAAAAATACCACTGTTACATCTAGTCATTGCTATTGAACATTTTTATTTTATGTCAACAGAACTAGTTTCCTATCAAAAAAGGTTTCAAAGGTTTTATTGTATTACAAGTGCATGAAAATACAAATAAACCTATTTTATTATTGTATCACACTATATTGTCCTCCAGTTAAAGATGACATTTCAGTTATTTAATGCCTCTCCCCCACATTTGACAGAGGTAAAGTGCAGCCAATGAGGAGATCCTTAATGATGACATTATGAATTTCTTGTTGTCTTGGAGAACTTGCATCATAAAGTTGCATTGCTTGTTTGGTCAGTTCTGGTCTTGCAAATCCTGCAATGCTGAGATGTGCAGCATCTGTTGGTTGCTGCTGCTGTCTTTGGTGGTCGGTTGCATCGGTTTTCGGATCACCAGTATACTGAACCGAAAACCGTTTCTTTCGGAGGCGTCCGATTTGAGAACAGATGAACTGATGATACTGCGCATGCGAGTAATTTTTCAAGTATTTTGTTAAACATCAGAAAGTATGATAAAACTATATATATACGGTTTTTTTTTTAAAGATAGGGGCTACATGTTTCTAATCTGTATATTGTAGATTATGTATGGGCCAAAGGGGTTTTCAGGGAAATAATTAAGACTCTAAAGACTCCATGTTTAATATGAATAAGGGATGATTTATGAAATATCTGTACTGTATTTATAGTTAATGATGACAGATTCACAAACTGTGAGTTTGTAGTAAACAGAACACGAGTAGAGCAGCTGATGATACTGAACTGCAGCACGTGCCGGTGTCCTGACATTTTATCCTACCCTGTCAGATTTTCCTACCCGGGTTTTGAGCGATTCTCGTTCTCGAGTCAAGAACCGGTTGTATCAGTTTTCAGATCATCAGTAAACTGAACCAAAAACCGTTTCTTTCGGACGCGTCCGATTCGAGAACCGAGGAGCTGATGATACTGCGCATTCGTGATTCAGCATGAAGCCGACTGACTCACAGCGCGTCTGAACCGAACTGATTCTTTTGGTGATTGATTCTGAACTGATTTTGTGCTAATGTTATGAGTGCGGGTAAACCGAGGGCTTGAATGAAGGGCAATCTGACGAAACGTAAGTTCATTTAATAACAAATACATCGCAATGGATTATGTATCCGGTGAACTGTTTTTTTTTTTCAACCGGTTTATTGAATCAAACCGTCCGAAAGGACCGGTTCGCGGAAAAGAATCGAACTTCCCATCACTAATCCACACTGATATCCAGTGAGTGGTGCGTGTGTTTCGTCTGCAAGCATGAGACTTCTGCCTGCCGGTGTAGTGCAGTAAAATGACAGAAGGGGAGACATTCATTAATTTATCATTTAAATTTTATGCTGGTTTTATTGTTACACATGACGTGGACTCGACTGTACTCGGAATATTTTCCGAGTCCAAAATGTTCAAGTCCGTGTCAAGTCAGAGTACAAATTCACCCGAGTGCGTGACAAGTCCGAGTTCATTCAAAATTGGACTCGAGTCCGGACTCGAGTCCGAGTCCAAGTTCGAGTACCCCAACTCTAATATGGATATTGAAAGTAAATACATTTAAAAATGGACTGAAGCCAATGATATTGTCTTCTGGCTGAAGGTGCAAGCCAGCACAGCTGTTCATACAATCACACAATGATGTGTCCTATAGGCAGGGTTCAAAATGACTTGGGACTCTTGGGGGGTCCCCTAAAATTTAATTAATTAGCAAACAAATGTATGATCAAAAAAGAGAGAGGTAATCGAAGCCCTCACACCATATCTAGATACTTACATCCCCGGCCTACCCATATAGACACATATAGTAAAATGAAATGCTGAAAAACTATCAATCACTTCTTCTTGCTTTGCTACTCCTTCCTCTTCTTCCCGAAAACAATTTCACCTGATGATTTGAGTAGCTCTTTTTGTAAAGTTCTAGGATGATTGGGGTAATTTGTAGGGTAGGCCTAGTGCCTCTGCATAGAAAATAATAAACATTTACATTACATTTACATTCATTCATGTAGCAGACGCTTTTATCCAAAGCGGCTTACAGATGAAGACAGTGGAAGCAATCAAAAACAACAAAAAGAGCAATGATATATAAGTGCTATAACAAGTCTCAGTTAGGCTAACACAGTACACGTAGCATGGGATTTTAACTAATATAATAAATAAAAAGAAAACAGATAGAATAAAAAAATAAAAGAATAGAGCAAGCTAGTTAGAGGTCTTTACACATACACACACACACACATATACAATTGCATAATAAATGCAAAGAAAATAGAATACAAAAAGATTAGAAAGGTAGTAAGATTTCTTAAAGAATAGAATTAGAATAGTGAGTGTTAAAGTTAGAGGGTCAAATAAAGATGGAAGAGATGTGTTTTAAGCCAATTCTTGAAGATGGCTAAGTACTCAGCTGCTCGGATTGAGTTGGGGAGATCATTACACCAGGAGGGAACATTTAATTTAAAAGTCTGTAAAAGTGACTTTGTGCTTCTTTGGGATGGCACAATCAAGCGACATTCTTTTGCAGAACACAAGCTTCTAGAGGGCACATAAGTCTGAAGTAACGAATTTAGGTAAATGGGTGCAGAGCCAGTGATAGTTTTGTAGGCAAACATCAATGCCTTGAATTTTATGCGAGCAGCTATTGGAAGCCAGTGCAAATTGATAAACAGATGTGTGACGTGTATTCTTTTTGGCTCATTAAAAATTAATCTTGCTGCCGCGTTCTGAATTAATTGTAGAGGTTTGATAGAATTGGCTGGAAGACCTGCCAAGAGAGCGTTGCAATAGTCCAGCCTGGACAGAACAAGAGCTTGAACAAGGAGTTGTGCAGCATGTTCTGAAAGAAAGGGCTTGATCTTCTTGATGTTGAATAAAGCAAATCTGCAGGATCGGACAGTTTTAGCAATGTGGTCTGAGAAAGTCAGCTGATCATCAATCATAACTCCAAGGCTTCTAGCTGTTTTTGAAGGAGTTATGGTTGATGGGCCTAACTTGATTGTGAAATTGTGATTGAACGATGGGTTTGCTGGAATCACAAGCAGTTCTGTCTTGGCAAGGTTGAGTTGAAGGTAATGGTCTATCATCCAGGAAGAAATGTCTGTTTGACTAGCTGAGATGTGAATAGCTATCATCGGACCATCAGGATGGAATGAGAGGTAGAGTTGAGTGTCATCAGCATAGCAGTGGTATGAAAAGCCATGTTCTTGAATGACAGAACCTAATGATGCCATGTAGAAAGAGAAGAGAAGTGGTCCAAGAACTGAGCCCTGAGGCACCCCAGTAGTTAGATGTTGAGACTTGGACACCTCACCTCTCCAAGATACTTTGAAGGACCTATCTGATAGGTAAGACTCAAACCATTGAAGTGTTGTTCCTGAGATGCCTTTCGCCAGTAGCTTTGATAGGAGGATCTGTTGGTTAACCGTGTCAAAAGCAGCGGACAGATCAAGCAGGATAAGTACTGAAGATTTGGATTCTGCTCTTGCCAGTCTTAGAGCTTCAACAACTGAGAGCAAGGACGTCTCAGTTGAATGTCCACTTCTGAAGCCAGATTGGTTGCTGTCAAGGAGATTGTTGTGTGTGAGAAATGTAGAGACTTGTTTGAACACAGCTCATTCAAGTGTTTTTCTAATAAAAAGAAGAAGGGAAACTGGTCTGTAGTTCTCTAAAAGAGATGGGTTGAGGTTGGGTTTCTTAAGTAGTGGAGTTATACGTGCCTGTCTAAATGATGAGGGAAAAACACCAGTGTGGAGGGAAGTGTTGATGATGTGAGTGAGTGCAGGTACAACTTCAGGAGAAATGGCTTGAAGGAGATGAGATGGAATTGGATCAAGCGAGCAAGTTGTAGGGTGATTAGAAAGGATGAGTTTTGACACTTCTGCCTCAGAGAGTGAAGAGAAGGATGTAAATGAGTGTAAGTTTGCTGGTGATATGAGCTTGACTGATTGTGGTGTGGAAAATTGTGCACTAATGTGTTTAATTTTATTAATGAAAAATGTTGCAAAGTCGTGAGCTATTAGCGATGAAGCAGGAGGAGGAGGAGGAGGACAAAGTAGTGAGGAAAATGTTTTAAAAAGCATGCGAGAGTTAGATGAATTGTTAATTTTGTTATGGTAGTATGTCCTTTTAGCAGAGGAGACATTAGCAGAGAAAGAAGATAGGAGTGACTGATACACAACAAGATCAGTAGTATTTTTGGACTTGCGCCACACCCTTTCAGAAGCTCTAAGCTCAGAACGATGTTCGCGTAAAACATCAGATAACCAAGGGGCAGAAGGGGTGTTATGGGCTGGCCTTGAAGATAAGGGGCAAACAGTGTCTAAACAAGATGTAAGAGTGGAGCAGAAAGTATCAGTAGCACTGTTAGCATCCAAAGATGTAAACAGTTTAGGGGAAGGAAGTGAAGATGAAACCATTGCAGATAGCCAGGAGGGTGAAAGTGTGCATAGGTTACGTCGAAAGATGACATGTGGAGGGGTAAGTGATGTGTCAGGGACCATGTTGAGGTTAAGAGTGAGGAGGAAGTGATCCGACGTGTGCAGTGGAGTAACCAGAACATGATCAGTAGAGCAGTGTCGTGTATAAATAAGGTCTAGTTGGTTGCCTGATTTGTGAAAAGAGGCAAGCGAGTGTGGAAATCGGCAAACAGAGGTTTATCTAGATGAATGTTGAAATCTCCAAGCATAACTAGGGGAGTACCATCCTCAGAAAAGGTTGAGAGCAACACATCTAATTCATCCAAAAAGTTACCCAGTGGTCCAAAATCCAAACTAAAAAATGTATTTTAAAAGGGTAGGTAACAGTAACTGAATGAGATTCAAAGGAGCTGTTGATACCCAAAGATGGTAAATGATTAAATTTCCAATCATTAGAGATGAGCAGACCAGTACCTCCACCTCTTCCAGTCAAACGGGGAGAGTGGGAAAATGAGAAAATATTGGAAAGTGCTGCAGGTGTAGCAGTGTCCTCTGGTTTGATCTAGGTCTCTGTTAGGGCCATGAAATTAAGCTTTGTATGACTAATAATAGAAGTAATGAAATTGTTTTTGTTTACAGCAGACTGGCAATTCCAGAGACCAATAGGAAAAGAAAGTAGTGTATTAGCAGACATAGACAAAGTGTGCAGGTTGTTAGGATTGCGCTGTCTACATTGTGTGTTGCATGGTTTACGAGTGGTAATGATAGTAGGGATCTGGAAACACATAGTAAGATTTGGTTATAAACAAAAAACAACTGAAACCGAAATGAAACAAGGAAAAGGAAAAAGATTAATCAAAAAAATACTTATATCCCCTGCCGGTGTCCCTGCCCGGTGGAGTCGCACGGGCTGTCGCGACCGCTGCCATAGTATACTAATCTTTTTTAAACCCGACAAAACGGAAATTGAATTCAGCTGAACGTACTTTACTGTTTATCACAACAAAGGTCTAAGCAAGCGCACAACACTGACAACGTATGCGATAGATTACGAGGCCAAACGCAGCACTTCTCAACAGAGTAAACAAACAAGTGTTTCCTAGCAACGACAACTGCGCTAAACACTAATGAGACAAGAAATAAATACACTTACGATCTGCTTTTAACTCCCGCTGATTTAACTGCTTCTCACAAAGGGTATTTCTTTAAACTCTCTTGGCTGGTGCTTGAACACACTTTACTGTTTATCACAACAAAGGTCTAAGCAAGCGCACAACACTGACAACGTATAATAAACAAAGTACAAGCATATATAAATGCAACAGAACAAAAATACATGTGAAATAAAGCAGTGCTTTTGGTTTTTCAGGTAAATTAACTGTATTAAGTTAAATACATTGAATAATCAAATGTAAAATAACACTGCCTTCATTGTATACACTAAATATGATTCATATAATTAATACAGTTCATCTTTAGCTACAAAAGTGTATTTTCTCTTTCTCTTTTGTTATTTGATTAACTTTGGTGGTGGCACAAACAGCTGCAGGTATATTGGGTTGCTGTCCCTTTAAGACGAATGCACGAATCTAATACCGGTAATAAGACGCATCCGTTTTCTTTCTCTGACTGAGTTTACGGGGAAACTCGTTGAGTCGGGCACTTTGACTTAATTTTTCGAACACATCGTTCATTTTTTTTTTGTTCAAACACTGATAAGAAGGAACTAGGGAATACGGTGTTCACGAACTTCACGTGCTGTCTGCGACTGCCTGGCTCTGTGCGCCGACAGACAGACCAGTCTACATTTGGATGTTTAACATAAATATATAACCTACTGATACAGCAACGACAACGTCGGCAGTATTGACGGCAAAATAGGCTACAGCATATTTTGTTCTGTATTGACAGGAAGTTTTTGCAGAACTTCAAGCAGAATTTGATGCAGTTGTAGATATCATAGACTGTAAAAAAAACACTAGGCGGGAGGCGCCGAAAAGTGCGCTGTTTTTGCATCCCTGATATCTACAATTTCCCCCAACAACAGACATGTTATCAAGCACAATTTACCCTAGAAAAAAGTCGGTGATCTTTCTTTTGCCTCTTTTTCTCTCCATGTGCAGGATTCTAAATTAAGAAAAATAATATTAGCTTCCTAGATTTTTTACCAAGCTCTCATGTGCAGTCATGCTCAAATCACATTCACTTTAATCAACTCACAGACTTGAATTAAGTCCTGGTTATCTTTCGTAATCACTGACTGGACAAGTAACGTTAGGTTGTTAAGCTAGCTTTAGTCTAGCTGCTCGTTCGTTCTACTGTTAGCTGGCAGATCATTTGGCTTCATACACGAGTTACAGCTAGCAAACGTTACTCTTCTAATCATTACACTGGGTATCTAGTTAATGCAACTTTTGATATAGGAACTCGAACTCCAAATATTTTACTATAAGCAATTATGGAGATATAAACACAATCGAAGCACTTACAGGATTTTCATTCAGGATTTAACTATTTGTGATGTCTCGTTTTGCCGCGTTCATCTAGTTCGTGTCTGCTGGAGCACTACAACAACTATCTGTGGCGCTGTATAGGAACTCACTCGGCTAATAGCTGTACTGATTGCTGCCTCGCGCTAGGAAATCGATTAATTACCGTTATAAATACAAAACGTCACTAAAACCTATAATTTCCACAATCATTTTGTAATGTTAAAATATATTTGTCGAGGACCCCCCAAAATCCAAAAATTTATTCTTATGGGGAGTCCCTAATGACTTATGGAGGGTCTGGGACCCCCCAGACCCCCCTCATTTCAAACCCTGCCTATAGGGGCATCAAAGGATGAATCGGCACAGGCTGTTGTATACCACATCAAGAGAGTGTAGACAAGTAGCAGTAGTATTAGCCTATATAACATCTGCATAGTCCAGAATAGGTAGCAACAACTGAGAGACTATTTTTCTCCTAAACTGAAAGTTAAAGCAGTCTATAGATTGATATAATGTTTTAAGACGAAAGATAAGTTTGTTGTTAAGAGCGTGTACATGAGCTTTGATTGAAAGATCAGTTTCTAGCCAGACACCTAGATAACGGCAAAGGCCATTAGAATATAATATATCCAGGAGCAGATAGTGATCAACTAAATCAAATGCTTTTGTAAGATCTAAAAATATGGCACCAGTACACATATTATTATCAAAACTAGAAAACATATCATTTGTAAATTTCAAAAGAGCAGTGGTAGTTGACAGAGGCGGACAGAGTACAGAGTTTCATTACTTGAATAAAAGTACAGATACCGCTTGTTAAATTTTACTCAAGTACAATTAAAAGTACTACAGTCAGATGTCTACTTAAGTTGTTTTTTTAACAGTACTTGAGTACAAGAGTAAAAGAGTACATTTTCTAAATATTGCATTACTACTGCCACAGTGCTTACATTTATGTACAGAAACATCCTACATGGAGTTATGAAAAATGTTAATGTTAATACCTTGGAGAATGTAAAAGGAATTGAAAGTAAAATCAAGTCATTTTCATCTTTTTACCACGTTGCTTTATTTTACATTTCTCACTTGCCCACAAGGCAATAGCACAATATCAATGCTCTGACAAACTTCTGCTAGTTTTAATGGATTTTTTTTGCACCCACATTTGAACCTGACTGTGTTAAACACACAGCATCCTCAAAAACATCAAAGCAAATGTTCAGCTTACATTAATGTGTAATATCAGAAAAGAAAATTCAGCTAACAATTATGTGTACATGTGAGTTTCTCTGTTTTATCATCAATCAAATCAATAAAGCTAAACCAGCAAAGAAAGCAATATTGCAATGACACAACTCTGAACCTGACAGTGTTATACACACAGTAGAGCTGAAGATCTTTGCCCGAACCCGATGGGACCCGTCGGGACCCGACGGTTTCGGTCGGGTTCGGGCTTAATTTCTATCATCTTACGCGGGCTCGGGCCGGGCTTGCGCTCCGGTTTGCGAGGTAAACGAGCGGTCATGTGATGTGTTTCGATTAGCGCGAGAAAGATGCGAAAATGTATGCTGAGTAGGTGTAACGGAGGCTTGCCTCTGGTGATTACGTTTTGGTTGCACCAGCAACTAAAGCAAACTCTGAGGTGTGGAAAAGTTTTGACCATGTTTATAATGAGAATAATGAGTGAATAATGACGCATCATCAGTGAGCGCAGGAACGCGCTGAAGACATTCATACAGTGGATTCAATCATTTTCCTCCACAAAAACATGTAGACCTAGCCTAATCTCTGTGAGTAAAGGTTTTTCAAATGATAACTAAATATTCATCGAGTCTTAAATGCATAATGTTGACAGAGTATTTATGCAAATCTTGGCATTATTCTTTTATTAAATAAAGCAAATCCGGTGGAGCCTTTATCTTAATTTCGTTATTGCCAAATACCCAACTTAATTAAAAATGTATCTTAATTTAATTTTTTTTTTTAAATGACTCGTTTTTATTGGTGCGTTGGTCTATTTATAGGTTAAATGAGCCTATGTCTAGAATGCTGAGATGTTACGATGTCACAGAGGACTTATTTTATTTCTTTTTTCCAACTTCCAAGTGGTCTAGTCTACGTTAGTTATGAGTAAATTATGTTAAAACATGAATAAATTACTCATTGTTGACAAAAGGCAAAAGAGCTGTGTGCGTGCGCACATTTGAATAATGTCGGGCTGTAAACGGCTTCGGGATTTAAAAAAGCTGTCAATCAAAATGTACATGTCGGGCTCGGGCCGAAACCTGTCGTGCTCGGGTCCTGTCGGGCCTAACTTTTAAGGCCCGATTACAGCTCTAACACACAGCATAGAAGAGAAAATATAATGATTAAAGAAATTCAGCTAATCAGCTGTGTTTGGGTCAGTGTACAAAGAAGGAAAAATAAAATTCAGCTCATTTGAGTTACAGTATTAAGCCCCTTCCTCTCACACTGACATACAGGCAAAGGCAGGAGTACATACTTTCAGCTGAATAACACCATTCTACACACAATCTATGTGTGACAACTCTGTGTGTGTTTGTGTGTGTGTGTGTGTGTGTGTGTGTGTGTGTACTGTACTTCAATCAAATGTCATGAAGTCTTTGGCGGAAAGCTGAAGGTGATTGCTGATATGCTTTCCCAATCAGAGGCGCCGGCACTATCCAATCACGTTTGATAGCATAAAAGTCATTTTTTTTGTCACACAAATTTTTTAGTGGATAAGCGTTTTCGTCCACACAGATCTGGCGTTTTGGAAGAGTGAAACCGATGTTTTGAAACCGGGTCCCTGAGTGGATAAATTTGAAAATGCCGCCTTTGATAGTGAATAAAGTAAAAAGATAAAATGAACATTAAGTGGAGGCATGAGGATGTTAAGAAGCTTGTTTAGAGTTTAGGAGCCTGATGGCCTGGGGGAAGAAACTCCTCCTGAGTCTCTCGGTTTTTGCCATCAGGCTACGGTAGCGCTTACCAGATGGCAGCAAAGTGAAAAGATGGTTACTGGGGTGGGTGGAGTCCTTGATGATTCTTGCAGCTCTACTTCTGCAGCGTTTGAGGTAGATGTCCTGCAGAGAGGGGAGAGCAGACCCTGAAATGCGCTCAGCTAAGCGCACAACTCTGCAGAGCTTTGCAGTCTTGACTGGAGCTGTTCCCATACCACACTGAGATGCACTGAGTCAATACACTTCCTATAGCCCCAAAATAGAAGGTTTTCAGGATTGCTGGTGAGACCCTGAATTTCCTCAGCTGTCGCAGATGGTAAGTCTTTGCCTGGCTTTATTAACCTGTGTTTGAATGTGAGTAGTCCAAGTCAGGTCCTCAGAGATGTTTACACCAAGGTACT